>CM040122.1:323008689-324208689 GCA_022559845.1 Amorphophallus konjac | reverse complement strand
GAAGTTCATATTCGGCTACAGTCATCATTCCCTGGCGGAGAGAATATAATTCCATAGCCTTCCGCTCCTTGACGGGCTCAAAAAAATATTTTGCACGGAATATCGTAAGGAAACCTTCCTATGTATGTGGTGCATCTGCTGGCGGTGCCGGAACTAACTTCCACCATGTACGTGCATCCTTGTTAAGTTGAAATGCAGCTAGACGTACTTTCTCTTGGTGAGCACATTGCATGACCTCAAATATATGGTTCATCTCATCTATCCAGTTCTCAGCTTCATCTGGATTGGAAGAACCATGGAATCGTGGAGGGTTTAGGCTCCAAAAGTTGCGATGTAAATCTCCAGCTCTTCCTCTAGCGCCAGTTTGCGCCATAGTTTGTAATGCTTGAGTAAGACCAGCAACGGTCTCTTGCATACCATTCCAATCAACGCGATGAGCCATGGAGATAATATTGTACCTGAGAGAAATAACAATTCATTAATTTCCATGGAATTTAAAAGGGTTAATCTAGAGCTAATTTACTATCTCATCCCAAGCTCTACCCAATTCTCACATAGGTGGGGAATTTCTTCCTTAGTTCATAGGTATGGGTCCCTAAACCTTGGACTTAGCCTATGACATGACATACTTTTCCCTAGGACTTCTAGATCCTAGGCACTGATACCAACTTAACTATCACGCCTCGAGATTATGCAGCGGAAACAATCGGGAACGCCAATAGCCGACATGGTAAGCCTCTTGCAAGCAAGAATAATCAGAGCGCAATATCAATCACACAAAGTATTTGCATAATAATTTAATCAGAACTTCATCTTTATTTCATATCAAGTAATCAAATTTAAGTACACAATACTCCACTCTCTCTCTCTAGACTCAATAAAGACAAAATTACATCTATGGACTCAATCTAGACATAATTTTAGCAATTCTAGGTCTTCACTCGATTCCATATATCCTTTCAATCGCACTCGGACCCATCACTTGAATGACCTGAATCCGAATCCGACCTACTGGTACGTCCTGAAAAGATTGGAAAATAGGTAATGAGCACACTTGCCCAGTAGGTATCTTCGCATCAACATGATTGACAATGTTAAAGTAATTAATATCTTTAGCTCTAAAGAAAAAGATAAATCATGCGAATACGATCAACATGCGATTAAAACTAAAGTAACAAAGTATAATCAAACTTGAGATACGATAAATCAAGAACATATCAAGAATGTTACTTTGGCCTTTTCCATGAATCAAGAATGTAACGAGAATGTACTAGAAAGTCATGTAACAAGCAAGAATGTACTCTTCACTTAGTAACAAGTACTTTGTGAATTTATGTGGATATTTTTAATTCACGAGCCATGGATATTTTCACTTATTTATAAAGAAAGTACTCACAGCACAATGCAACGCCAGTAGCATCATATCCCATGGTTTATAATAGTATGTTTCCGACAATCAGTCGAGGGGACTAGCATAGAGCCCTTGAACACAATCAGTGCTCGAACTGCATCTTCAAATATAAATCAAGTTACTTCCACGTATATAACAATAATATGGCCAAGAATGTATTTCAATGATAATCCATGATAAAGTAACCAAAAATAAGAATGCTTCTATTGGGAATAAGATTTCAATAAACATATTGATAACTAGGTTATGCCATAGAAATAAATCAGCAGCATAACGGTACATTTCCTAACTTTCACAATTTACTTAAATATTTTTGGAATAATGTGACAGGTTTTAGATAATCAATTTGACTATCTAGGATCATAGGAATATTAACCCTTGGGTCAAACCTCGGGTAACTGTACTCAGGAAACTAGCGGTCATATATTGGGCCGTTCCACGAAGAAAGCGGTCTAGTTTTGGACCGTTAAGGACAAGACTGTTCGGTATTTAAAAATAGATTCTCTGGAGCCTCTAGCAGTCAAAGAAAGAACCGTCAAGGATCCGTTAGCGGTCTAGCTAAGGCCCACTAGCAGACTCTGGCGGTCAACCATAAGGCCACTAGGTTGCCAGAAATATAAAACACCGGTATAAGTGCTTTCTAGACAATGGGATTTAATAGTACAACCAACTCGATGTCCTAGTGGGAATCTCAGGCTCGCGGAGAATTACGGAGGCCTTGAAACAAGATTCCCTAGTCCGTTGGAAGGAATATCCAAAGGAGAGGTTATCAAGTCCAAGATTATGTTCTCGATGTGTAAAGTGTAACTAATGGTCATATACCGGGATATATGCCATTAACTTACAGAAATGACTCTGAGATAAGAGAAGAATGTGTATTGTGATAAACCAACGTTCAATCTTGTCAATGTAGCATTTAAACCATGATTTAATACAAGATTATATGGTTTTGGGGCATGAAATTATCATATGCTTAAAAATAATCCCAAGTACCACAACATTGACTCATGATTATGAATCAGTAAATAAAACTCAGAGTAGTAAATAACATTAAAATAGGTTAGAACATAGTTAACTAGGCTTATTTATAAGCTAAATGGATTGCTCTTGATTCTATCTCGGGTTGACAGAAATCAAAACATTGGCGGTCTATTGTGGAGCCATTACAGAAAGTTGGCGGTTTATCATAAGGCCGCCTGAGGGACTTTAACAGTCTATTTCTGGTCTGCCAGAGTTTTCATAAAAATCACATTTCAAGGTGACTAGCGGTTTATCGTAGGGCCGCTGCACGAGGTTGGCAGTTGAAGATTAGGCCGCTAGAGCACGTCTGACAGTAAATTAAATAAGAAGAAACTAATGTTTAAAATGCATCATGTCTAGAAATCAACATCTATAAACTTCCCTATCATGATAGAATGAAGATTAGGCTAACAATATGCATGGGTTTTCTGTGATCTAACGAGAGAGTTTCTCTTAACTTAATTACGGCCAAGAATTTGCATGGATGTATACTAGATGCATAAAACATGAAATTTTTGATGCATAGTTCTTGAAATCTAGTGAAACAAGAGGGCTTTTGTCCTTAGAATGGTATTTTAGCCGTTCATGAGATGACCTACCTCTGTTAAGTCTTTTAGAGATCGAATTTCAGACTGGATGTCCACCCTAGTTCTGCACTTCTTGTGACAAATCAGAAACTTCATGTTGCTCTAACTCCTTACTCTCTTGACCTATGGACGTGAAATTTGGAGGGTAAGAAGAAGATACTAAGGGGAACGAAAAGTTTTAAAGATTCCAGTTCTAAATACCTCATTTTGGATCCCAAATTTTTTGATCTTCAACACCCCGTTGCACAGTCTCCTAGGTTATTGTTGTGAAACCAGCAACTTTGGACGCCTCTAACTCTCTATGTGCTTGATCTCATAGCACGGAATTTTAGGAGATGTTAGTCCTATGTATTTGAAATAAAAACTTCTAAAGAATCTACCTGAAATAATACCTCCTTACCTTAGTTCCATGCCAGCCAAACGTAGGGGTCGCGCAAGTGAAACCTATGGTCTATTTATAGGGTTTTTGCTAGGGTTGGAGGATTAGAACGATCCTATAGTCCTTATTAAATCTCAGCTCGACTTCTGAGAGTCCTTTATATGTTTACTAGTCCACCCATCTCGATCTCTAGGAGATAGGACATCAAAAATTCAATCTTTTTGCTCTTTCTTCAACTTACGGAACTGACAGGATTTTAGTGGTCTAGGACTGGGCCGCCATATGTCCCTTAGTGGTTTTACGATAGACCGCCATTATGTTTGGCCCCCAAATTTGAAATTCATTCAAACTCTATTTTCATCTTATCCACTTAATTATCTCTATAATAAGTATTTATCGCTTATATTCCGTGAATAAGCTAATTAACCTTCTAGAATATGGGCCAAACTTCATGGGCTTGGTCCATAAGTCCTTTGGGCTTTATTTAAATAGGCTAGGTTGATTGGTTATCATATTTGGGCCTTAATAATGGTTTATTTAACCCATAAATTCATTTATTAATCCTTTTTAGTTTTTAAAAATTCTTATAAATTCCTAGAAAATTCTTAAATACTTTATAAATATTCTATAAAATTTCTGGGGCATTACATGGATAAACTACGTAAAGCCACTCATTGTTACCTCTCGGTTTGACCTTTCGGACAGACCCGTAAATACATGCGCCAGCACGGCAGCTCCCCAGGCGTACCGCCCCAACCTTTCAGGGTCTACCAGGAGCTCTCGGAAGCGACAATAGCAGGTTCTCCCTTTGAGCCCAGTAGCAGCCTCCCCAATAGGAACAGAAGGAATCTCCTCAAATCCATGTTGGACCGCTCCCAATTGCTGGCACCTACATAGTACACAACAAGGCACCCTCTTTTAGTCCTCTCCATGAACTCTTCCAAGGACTCATCATCACGCGGACGAGCGTCAGTAAGCCCTAATGCCACCATGATAAATGCCTTGGCTACTAGCATGTTCTTCCGATATGTCATGCAAGGTAATCATAATCGAGAACTATAACAGTGCGAGTTAACTTCCAAGAACTGTAAAGAGATTAGACACATTCAAGAGATGTAAAGATATATAGATTGACGGGAGAATATAGCAAGAACTTTCATTGTCTAGATAACAAGTACTTTCAAAGGAATTTTCCTAGAACGTTCATGAAGAGACAATAACAATCACTCCACCATAGCATCCCCTTTCACTAGGGCTTTTGTAACTATCACATTATAAGATTGGCCGTTGTATAAAAGAGTTCAAAACACTTATGTATGTCAATCACTATGGAAATGTCGTAGACCAATTTTGCTATCTTTGGTGAATGCCAACACCCGATCATTCATGATACCGATACACGTTTGGACTTTGCCTCGCCCATGGGATCAGATCAAAGCCCCGTATTTTATATACTAGCATTGAAATGTCAATATGTCGGGACCCATAGCCCCTTCTATATCTAAACCAATTCCACTTAAAGTTCATGGACAAGAGTTCCAAGTATCAAGCATGTAAGAACAATAGGGTAGATTCACGGAATTCAAGGATTAAACTATAGACAAGATGACGTGATGATAATCTCCACGAAAACCATGTCATTCACAAAAATTGGGATGAATGGCGCCCACTCAGGCAGCCGCAATTTATAGAATTGGCACCCACTGACGTGGTCGCCTAATTTGTGAATAGCACAAACTTGAAGAAATAGCACCTACGTAGATGGTCACTCATTTAAGTGCTCGCTTATATGGTCACAAATCTTTTGAAAAGAACGACAACTGGAACGGTCGCTAATTCAATTAGTTGCCACTTTCAGGTCGCCCATTCAGACAGAGACAGATCCTTACAGAATCGCCAGAATAGCGTTCTATGAGGGCCGGGTGTCTTGTTTTTTCAGAGTGACATGACTTACTGGGTTTTAATGGTACAACCAGCTCGGCGGCCTTAAGGGAATCCAAGGTTTCGCGTAGACTTACGGAGGTCCCAATGATGAAATTGCCAGTCCGAAGGAAGGAATATCCCGCAGGGGACTCCAACATCACCGAGAGATAGGGTGTAAACGATAGAAATTGAGACTCCACCTACGGATGTAAGATGAGAGTGTCGATAGACCTGTGATATGGGCCAAAAATCGGTAAATCTGTGAGACAGGACAAACTGCACCCAGACAGGAGGTCGCTATATTATAAAATAGAAGCTGTCCAAAGGGTCGCTCAGTCTTGTTAATTACTAGGAATATAATAGTTAAACAGGAATTTGCGTCTGTATAGAAGTCGTTATTTACTGAAATAGCGACCTTTTGAAAGGTCGTTTAATCAGAATTATATTAGGATTTTCCAGAAATTAACACTTATGATTTCAAATAGCGACAGTGGACAGTGGCGTTCATTCTTTGAATGGCGCCCTGACCTCTGTCGTACATTCACACTTTTTAATATTTTACCCAATTACTGGTCATTTACAAATTAGCGTCCTTGCATTAGGGCGTTCATTCTTTAAATAGTGACGACAAGATTGTCACTCTTTCTTTGTCTGATGCTATGCATCGGGCAGGTACAATCACAGACACATGATATTTTCAATTTAACAAAACAGGAAAGTGAAGACATGAACAAGTAGGAAAAATTACCAGGAATCTAGAAACATGTTTATGCATTAATCTTATTGTCATGTTACAAAGATATTTAATTTCTAACATACTGTAATTATTATATATCCACAAGAACTAGCGACAGTCAATATGTCGCTGTTTAATTAGCGCCCATTGGAACGGTCGCAGTTTCATGTAAATAGCGGCCACACAGTGGTCGCTAATTACTTTTCATGCAGAAATGTAAACACTCAAGCTATAAACGAAAGAATCACGTAGCAGGTTGAAGAACTACATGCTCTATCTAATCTAGCATGATATTTATCTAGCATTCCGCTTGGGAGATTACCTACCTCTTGACGACGCTTTGACGGACAGAAGAATAGAATTAGAACGAAGATGATGATTAACAGAGGAAGAAGCTTAGTTGCTTCAATAGCAGTAGCTCACGTCAACTGCAGCAGCCCACGGCAACTGCGACAGAGAAGGAAGAAGATGATGAAGAAGGGGATGACGCTGGAATACGTCGGATGACGATGATGCACGAGGGCTCATGAACAACAGTAGCAACATGATACTTTTGCTGTTGTGAGGGGTTATATTTATAGAGAGGGAATCATACTTAGATGGTAGAATCTTAATAGAAATCAAACCTCCCATGCAATAATCCTACTGGGTTTCATATTTCCAGTTAATCCTATTTCCAAAACTTCAGCCGCATCGTCCCCCCGCTAGTGGCGGGGTGGACACCCCCCCTCCCCCCTCCTACGTAGGTGGCAGGAGGGCACGGCTTCGAGCCGCTTTCCCCTCACCCCCCCCCCCAAAAAAAAAAACTTCAGCCGCCAATCCATGTTTGATCACAAAAACACTCATCCATCCATGCAGTCATCATACGTGGGAAGGGTTTTGGGGTTTAAGAGCCTTGGAACATTTGTGGCTGGCCTTCTAGTCTTTGTACGTAAGGCCCCTTTCGGGTGGGTTTGATATATGGGCTTTGGGTTGTTTGGGTGATCCCTTCGATGTGGATTGGTCTTTGGGTTAATGACCCACTCTTAGCATGGCCTCATGGGTGTATATACGATGGGATTTCGGTTGGTTTAGGCTAACTGTGGCTGGGCTATCTTGACCCATCATGAGCCCCTATAGGTATGTGTTGGGTTTGGCCAAAAGGCCTAAGGGAAATGCATGTGGGTGGATAATTGATTTGTGGGTTTTCACTTTATGTTTATGGGTTTAAGGCCCGTTATCTATTATCAACTTTTATTTTCCATATTTGTTTTATGACAATATTTATAGTTATTTTCATTATTCTATATTTAAATTTTCGGGGTGCTACACCCTCCCCCACTTAATAGAATTTTGTCCCCAAATTCACATGATTTTCTTTCCATAGTAGTGGGGCACAATCACCATGTTCAAACATGTATTCTAGCTAGATCATTTTCATAACATGCTAAGTGCTAAGATCACCATATCCGATAGGTTTTATAGAGTTACCTTCCAATGCTTGCGGCACTTATTCCTTTAAGTGTGGACAACGGGCGATTTTATGATCTCCGCTTCCTCAACGGATACATTTCCCGAGTTTATACCAACAATTGTCCGGGTAGTGCCTCCCTTTCTTGCAATGCTCACATTTCTCCTTGGCCAGAACAATTTGTTGATCAACATTGCGGGGTTTCTTGTCCTTACGGGAACTGTTACCTCCGTTGAAGCTCTTCTTATCGTTCATGGATTCCTTGTTCTTGGATCCATTCGCTTGCTCCTTCCTGGCAACTTTCCTGTTGACTCACTCCATCATATCCATAGCATCTTCCAATAGTTGTGCCTTCCTAACCATCTCCGTATAAGTCTGGATTTCCAGCGGAGCCAATTGAGGAATGAGCTCCACCTTCAATCCGTTCATGAACCTCCTCGCTCTCATTTTCTCTGAACAGGTGCATACCGGGCTAATCTAGAAAACATTGCCTCATAATCTTCTATGGATAAACTACGTTATTTCAATGCCGCGAACTCCATAGCCTACTTCTCGCGGATTCTTTTCGAGAAATACTTCTCGTTAAAATGTTCTAAGAACTCATCCCATGTTACTTGTTCATTGGGAAAAATTACTTCCACGGATCCCCACCATGCTCGAGCATCATTCTCTAGTTGATAAGTTCCCAATAGTACCTTCTCTTGGTCGGCACATTGCATAACCTTGAAGGTTCTTTCTATTTCTTGCACCCAATTCTCCGCTTCGTCCGGGTCGGTAGACCCACTAAACTTCGGGGGATTCATCTTTTGAAACTTCCTATGCAAATCTCCGACTCCATGTTGAGCTCTACCTTGTGCAACTTGTTGTAAAGCTTGTGTTAGCCCTTGGATGGTCCGTTGCATCTCTCTCCATTGAGCTCTCTCGGCAGCTATTTTAACCTATAAACTGAAATTTTAAGTTAACGATTACTCATATCTTGATATTAATATTGTTGATACCTGTTTTATGCCGATAAGTTGAGTCGTTCCTCTTACTCCCATTTGTTGATGCCTCGAGTTGTCCATCACCCGTTGGGGCTATTTTCAGGCATGCTTTGGGCCAGTTTTATGGGTTGCCTCCCTCCTTGGTTAGGTCCAAGTTGATTCAGGGCTTAACGGGCCTTGGTTTTGGTTGATTGGGCTTTTTTATAAGTTTCAAGCGCCCATGTGCATGTACGGTTCATCACGGGCCGCTCAATCCATGTGCGGTTGACTGTGGACCGTCCATCTATTTTGGAATATTTTGGTTAATTTTCTAAATTTCCGCCGACAAGTATTTATGCGGTCCTATTCTGGCTGTTCAACTTGATTGACGGACGGGTTCTGACTGCCCATCTCTCAGAGTCCTACGCTTGAGGGTTTTCTCATATAATTATCCAATTAATCTATTTATCACCGACAAGACTAGAACGGTTTGTCCTTAGCCGCTCAACGTTTGAAATGTCTCATCTGAGCCGTTCATCTATGAGAGTACAACGGCGATGGTTTCGGTCAGTTCAGTGGATAATTTGGAGTGTTTAAGATTTATTTTGAATTTCCACCGACAGGGTTAGACGGTCAGGACATGACCGCACATCCAGTTGAGCAGTCTATCGTAAGACCGTTTATCCCTTCGATTGCTTAATTTCAACAGATTTTATCCCTTTTATCCGTAGTTAAACCCCTCAACTTTGTCCTCGGTTTTCTCTGTGGATTCTCAACCAAATCGGATGAGATTTGATCCTAACGAAAGCTGAGGATATTATCTTCACTTTATCTTTTGATATCTCAGATTAATATCCACTGGAAACCCTAGTTTCGAGCTAGGACTTTAGGTGCTCTATAAATAGACCCTAAAGGCCGGGTAGAAAAGTGGGGGGGAGATTTTTGGTCGACGGCGAAGCCCTGCCGCATTCTTGAGCAACCTAGCACCAAGGATGGAGGCTTTTCACGTCCATACAATCCTCCGGTTCAGGGAGTAGTCTAGTTTTTGAGTCTTTTGTGCTTGATAGTTTTGTCCACTTTTTGATTGCATGCATTACTTTCATTACTTTCTCCCCACATTTCTCTTCATCTTCATTGCCATGCACACACCCACCTACGTTTTTTGATACCCTAGGGGTTTAAAATCCCTCAGGTATCCCCCTTTCCACTTATTCATGTTCATTTCACATTATTTTGACATTTACTACACCATTCAGTTCTAATCTAGGTTTTCTCTTTGTGTTTTTACGTCGTTTTATAGGTCAGCAATCCCTAGCACGAGGCCCATCCCCTCTGGCTGGCTGGAGAGGGTGGAGGTTGGACCCCTTTGCAACTTCTGACTTGGTGGTCTTGCGCGGTTCTCTACCGTCCGTTCAAGAAGACATGCGGTGCATCCTGGGCCGTCCTTCTTCTTCCAGCGGTCGTGACAGAGCCGTTCAACTTCCAGGAGCGCTTCATCCCGCATCTTCTGCAGCGTCCTTGAACGGTCTATCGTAAGACCTTGCATCCTATTGGCAGTTCTCCCTAAATCGTTCATCTTCCCAGTGCTGCAGGTCAGGCGAGTAGCTCTCCCTCTTTCAAAGGTACGGCATGTTCATCACGTTCGGCGCTTTGGTGGCGATCACGGTTCTTTACTCTCTTCTGTTCTCCTTCTACTGTCCTATTGTATTTTACATATCGATTTATTAGAAGGAGAGAAGAGATCTTTCAAGCTGATACTGAAGAGAAAGAAGAAGAGAGTAGAACAAAACATATCAAAATCCCATTTTTTGGCGATCACGGTGGGACACCTACTGCCCATCGTGCTTGTGATTTGCTGACCCCTCTTTCGTTGTGTTAGTCCCCTTTTGGAGTGATTGCAGGTTAAGTTGTGTTTTCTGCCTTCTGTAACATGAGCGGTTCTCACAGAGCCATTCATCCTTTGGGTGGCTGATCATCCACCGTTCTTCCCTGCGAACAGCGCCAGTTCTCCTACCAACGTCCTATCATAGACGGCGTTCTATCGACCGTCCACACTTCTGAACGGCCTGTCCCTGGCCGTCCATCGCTCTGGCACAGGTACGCTTCTGGGTGTTCTGACTGTAGGTACACGGTTTGTGGGGATCCATTATAGAGCTTACGCGGCTGTATACAGACCGCTCTTCTTGGTACATTTTTCATCGCTACCGTCCTTCATTTCCAGCACTCTGGGATACTTTTACAATTATTCTGTCGTTTTGTTGCTCCCTGGATTATGCGGTCCACCCCAGACCGTTTATCTTATTGTGCGGTCTCCCACAGACCGTCCTTCTGATGCCACAGTGCACCCGAGGTTGCTTTGATTTCCATATCTATATTGTCTTTGTTCTCCTTAGTGCCATTTATTGATCTTCCCCTGGTTACATGTTGTTGCTACCTACTTGCTTTCATCCTCGCATGTTTATTTTGGTCATTGCTTGTTAGTTTCTAGGCTAGATCTTGCATGCACTCCAGTGCACATAGGATTCATGCATTTCATTCATAGTTAGTCGCATTCCTACCGAGGTAGGGTTTCCTCTCGTCTCCATATTCCTTGGAGCCGACTAGGGGACCTTGCCGAGGACTTTTGTAAGCCCCCGTGAGCCGTGGATTCCCACACGGATGCCGGGTAGATTGTACCATACCACCTCCCAGTCTAGGGTCTGCATTCGTGCGAGAGAGAGTCCTTTAGAGTCTGCCAGTCCTCCATTCTCACCCTGTTTAGGTACCTTGTGGTTGAGTGAACTCACATTTTTAATTAATCCACTAAGGTACTAAAAGAGAACTTATAAAAATCTTCGCGCATCACTTGGAATTTGTTTGGATAATTGGTTGATTCTTTTCTCATCTCTCTCCTCCATTGTATGTTGCATAGTGTCATCATTCGCATCTTTTTGTCGGATTAGGCTCATTAGGTATAGCTCATCTTCGTGTGTCTCCATTTAGCTGCATTTGTCTTAGGTTCATTCCCTTCCTTGTATACATTTGAAATTCACTGTTTAAAGTCTCCACTCTCCCCATAGAGCACTTCTCCCCGGTACCTTATTCTTATACTTCTCCATCTTCTTACCCCCGCGTGGATTCCTCTTCCCATGCGGGCCCGTCTCCTTATTCCTCCATTGGACCCTATTCTTTAAATGGGCCTTCTTATCCCGCCCGTGCTACTGCTAGTCCAATCCATCCTCATTCCCACGTACATAATTCTTCCAGGCCCATACATTCCCTCATTCCTAGAATGGGTTTTCCTTCTTCTCAGGCCGGATCCCCTTATCCGGCCCATCATCATTATCCTGGTTTAAATTCACCATCTCTTGCTCAGGCTGGTTCACACCCTTCTCGGATTCTTCCTACCGAGGAGATGTTCACTCAGGCCCAACACCAGCTTGATGAATTGCAACACCGAATCAATCCTCAGACTTCTTTGGATATCCCGTTTGCCTTTCAAGGTCTTCAACTTCTACCACGTTCACAAATTCCATCATATCGCCGCTATGGTGGAGTTGGTGACCCCTATGTCCATTTGAAGGATTTCCTCTATGAGTCGGCCTAGTTCCAGCATGATCCATGCTTGATGGCCTATTTGTTTGGCCTATCTTTAGAGGGCTCGGCCAAGGATTGGTTCTTCACATTGCCGCAAGAGCAGATGATGAATTTTCAAGCCGTTCAAGCAAGGTTTATTCAGCAGTATCAGGACAAGGTGGGGCCCAGATATTCTATGGTTGATTTGGCCCAAGAGAAGATGAAGCCCGGCGAGGAATTCTCCATGTTTGCCGACTGCTGGTGTCGCCTAGCCGCGCAAGTCCCGGGGCATATTCCGGAGGGCGAGCAGATCAAGATGGTTATTTCTAACGCAACGCTCGAGCTTAGATGTATCTTAGCCCTGAACGATAACACTTCATGGCAACAACTTTACAGTCGAGCCCGCTTCATTACCCAACAACTCCTAGTTTCCTTTTACCATGAGTCTCCTCCACCGTCACCTTCCACATACCCCTTTTCTTCCCCATCCACTACAAGTCAGCCCTCCACTACATATCCCTCGACGAGTCGGCCCTCCGCTCCCCCACACCCCTATACCTCCATGTTCTCCACCTTACATCCCTCCATGAGTCAGCCCTCCGCTATTTCATCTCACCACACCCCTCGACCTCCGGTCAAGGAAACACTACACCCAGAACGGGTAGATGCTGTCCATTACATTCCCACTTCCTCCACGCCTCCACATCATTCTAGCCCTCTGCCTTTGCCTACGCAGCCTCCGCTACCATCCCCATTGCCTTTTCATACCCCTCAGCATCCACCTTGCCCGAAGTAGGCTTCTCACTCTTCGTTGCCAGAATCCTTTACAGATGTTTTCAGGGCTCTGATGACCACCCATGCGTTGCAGCTCCCTCCGGTTATGCCTTGCCGACTTGCGGTCGGGGACATGCTTCAGTTTTGTGAGTTCCATCGTCAACAGGGGCATGTGGTCGAGAATTGCTCCGAGTTCCAGGAACTCGTTTATAGTTTGGAAGACAAGAATATGATTGATTGGGCTACCATGCGACAAGTAATTTCAGATCTCAGTAGCAAGCCATGCCGCCTAGGCAACCGTCTCCATGTCAAGACCAGGGGCACCCTGGTGTTTCTTCAGTTGATAAGATACCTGCTCCGTTACCCACTTCTTCCTCTATCCCATCTTCTCTACCACCTTTACCTACCCTAGCCTCCACTCGGGCAACTTCTCCTTCACCCTCCGTTTCCACCACCACACCTGTTCCGAACGCCTCTCGACGTGTTGTAAAGATATGCCGAAGAGCGCCACCACCCGCCACTTCCTCCACTACGTCACTACCTTCCTCTCCTCCCTCTTCCCCACCCCTACCTTCACCTCCTTCCTCTTCGCCTTCACCATCTCCATCAACCGCATCACCCCCTTTGCCACCACCTTCTCCACCCCCATCTTCGCCACCTCCATTGGCCACATCTCCATCATCACCATCTCCATCAACCACATCACCTATTTTGCCACCCTCACCACCGTCTTCATCACCTCCTCTCGCAACGATCCTTGTACCATCACCTTCACAACCATCCCCACGACCGATGCCACTTCTTTCGCCATCGTCCTCTGAGCCCGAGCGGGCCGACCCTAAACCCATACCTCCACTTTTGCCTTTACCTCCACCCATGCCCATCATCATCAGTATTTCCCCATCACTTGCACCATCGCCATCCGCGCCCTTCAAACCTCCTCCTTCTAACCTCCCTCTACCACTTCCCACTTCGCAGAGCAGGTGCCCGCTACCTTTGGTGCCCCTCGGGTCTAGTCCCCATGGAGATGAAGAGCCGAGCCAGGCTTTGATTATGCATTACAAGCTTCAAGATTGCATTTGCCGCATGCCGGTCCGAGTCCTGGTTCATGGGTGTTCTAGGGATAATGAGCCCACACTTGTTATGCAGACGGCTACTGAGAAGAGTTCCTTAGCACTGGTGCCAGTTTCTTCAGAAGCGAGGCCGGTGGCAATCTCTTTACTCGCCGGAGAATTCACTGTCGATGTTGTTATCACCTCTCGCTTGATTGCTATTCAATTCACAGGCCTAGAAGAGTTTTTCGCCCGGATGGTGCTAACCCACACGGCCGCCAGAAATCTAATGAATCTAGCATTCAAAGGGCAATAGGTCGTGTCCTCGAGATTGACCAGGGGCATTCTACATTGTCTATCTCATCTCTCTCGGTTTATTGGTGAGGCGGCCACGTCAACGCCGCGCATTGATCTCCCACAGTTCCGTCCTACGCTTCTAATACGGGAGTTATGCTTCAAGTCCGATTGCCGAATGGAGTTGCCGAATGTTATGTTTCTAGTGCCGAATGACAAAACTCCACTGTCTCCTGATGCTCATCCCAAGGAGTTGACTGCTCTGGAATGTCCTTCTGAGGTTAGCACCACGCAGCTAGGGGCAGCCGTCTCGATGAAGCTGCATGTTCATCATCGGGCCAGGCCGTCTGTCAGATGGGCCCGTTATTTGAGAAAGTATTGCAAGATAAGGAGCCCGAGAAGCTGAGTCCGCGCCAGGCGGCGTTGTTTCGAGATGATTTCAGCTAAGAAGAGGCGACGACATAAGTTCAAGGGCCGTCAGTCGCGCACTTGCGGGTCCACTTCCTCCTCTCCTTCTTCCGTCCATTCATCTTTTCTATTGCTTAGTTCTTATCCTTGGGTGGTGTACCTTCCACCACCTGACTATGTTTCCACCATCTTCTATCTTCACCATTCTAGGTTTCGACCTATGTCCTCCTCTGCCCCAAATTCAGGGGCATCCTCTTGTAATTTTTCTCCCCGGGTATGCCCGGATTTCGCTTCTCATCCTTTTCCCCCGACCCTATTGGGGATTCCATGCGCTTGTTCCCCGACATTGTCGGGTGGTGTCCATTTCTTTTCCCCGACCTTGTCGGGTGTTCATGCATTTTCCTCCCCGCCTCTGGCGGGTGATCGCTACTCTTCTTCTCCGACCACGTCGGATGATCTTTCTCTTTCTCCCTTACCCTCACAGCTATCTTTTCATCATCTTTCTATTCTTTCCTCCTCACCCTTTCAGGGTTCTTACCCTTTTTCTTGCTATTTTTGAGGCTTTAGACAGCATTGATCTCAGTTAATCTTTGTTCCTTCTGTATTGGGTTCCTTGTTATCAGGGCCTCTGTGCCTTAACGAGGGAGTTCTAGCCCTCGTCTCTCTTACTTTTATTTCTTCTTCGTCCAGTTTGATGTCTGCCGCTCCTCCATGTCAAGGAATATCTACACATTGCTATCCGTTTCACCCTTTTATCCTGGCAAGCAAGGAATATAAAGCTCGTGCTAATAAAAAGCTCGATGATCATGTTTCCTTCAGGATGTTGGTTTCCACGCCATGGATTTACAAAGGTATCGTTATTTTGTGCCAGAACATGTTATCATCGCTACTATCTCTCTTACACCTGCACAATGCTTATAACGTTGGTTCCTCAACATGGTTGAGTGGCTTTAGTTGAATTTGCTTAATTAGTCAAATAAAATGAGTAGCTTTTGCAGCATCTTGGGCTGGTGATAGCTTAGCGCTGGGAGTCTAGTTCCTTTCCCCGATTGCTGAGGGTAACCTTTGAGTATGGGTTTTCACACACTACACGGCGAGCCATAGCCTATCTCTCTAAGGCACACCGTTGCTGCTTTGGCCATACTTTAGGTATGCACAAAGGTCTTGTTCTCTTCTCTGCTCGGCCAAGTGCAGGGGCAAGAGATGGATGGATGAGATGACCAACCTAGGCGCTCCCTAATACAGGAGAGCTCTCAAATAGAGGCAGTCTTGACCCTCAAAAGTGAGCTTTCATGCTATATCTGGCCAATAAGGGCTACCAAAATGAGAAAATAATTCAATGCAAAATTATGAATCAAAGGCATGGCAAGAGTGGCAATATAGTTCCCCGCGTGACGTAATGAGCCTGGTCACATGCGTGCCTGATAAATATGGGTCTCAAAATCAAAGACACAAAGCCCCAGCGCAACAGACCTATCTCTTTGAGGGGTGGTGCCCTAGAAGGAAATCGAACCCTGATATCTCCCATCCTGCACAAAGCTTGTCTCCAATTTTTCTTCTACTCCTCCCTCTTAGGCTGAGTTGTATCCCGGGTATGGCCTTAGTAGGGACACCGTTCTTTAGAGGCAGTTGGTTGTGGTAAGCCACCCTCACATGTAAGCCCTACTCAAGGGAAGTCTTTAATGAAAGGGGAGGGACGACGATCCCTGGCCTGTAGTTCGAGCCTGTCTTTGGGTGCTGCGGATTACTATTCAAAAATCTAAAAAAATGAGATATTGTCAAAAAAACCCAAAAAAATAAGATATTGTCAAAAATCTAAAAAAATGAGATATTGTCAAAAATCCAAAAAAAATAATGATGAAATATTATTCAAATCCAAAAATAAATAATTATTTTTAAAATCCAAAAAAATTTAAAAAATTAAAAAATCTAAAAATATTTAGCTTTTATATTTTATCTTGAGGACAGATACGTAATCCGTTTGCTAAGTGTGCAGGTTGCAAGCACTCAAGCTTTCCTTACTCCATAATTTGTTCTATCTGCCTCCTGTCCACATTTTTGATCTGTTCTGTCCTTCTTCAATCATATCTCTCGATCTATTCTGAAGCTTGTGTCTTTCTCAGCTTTTGTCTGTAATGATCATATCTTTATGAGAGGGCTTTGCCTCACGATTATGAACCTGGTGGTTCTGCATCATTCTGATCTCGGGTTTTGATCGGAGAGTGTATTTGTTCATGTCTTTTGTCCCGCCATATCCTTTGTTCATGTCCATGTCCCACCGTGTTGTCCCACGCTTGTTGTTTTGTTCCTCACCACATGTTGTTAGTTGTCTTGCACATGTCGATGGTCATTTTTCCATGTTCCATGTGTTGTCCCAACCGTGTGATCCGTCATGTTCTTATCTCAACCGTGTGTTGTCCCGCCGATTGTTGCCCTATCACACCATGTTCATGCATCCGTATTGTCTGTTTATGCCTTTGCCTATGTGCTTGTTCATCTTGTCGTATTGTTTCCACCCATCATGTTATGTCATGTTGTTTGTCGTTATGTTAATTGCTATGTTTATCTTGTTTGTCTTATACATGAAAATCCATAAAAATTTGAAAAAGAAAATCCAAAAAGCTTGCCGTTCCACCTGCTCAGGTAAGTCAGGTATGGCCTTCTATCCTTATCACCCCTATTGCATTACTATATGGTACTATGATGTATCATCTTGAGAACAAGTTGGTTATGTACGTGTTCCAAGATCTGATGTTCCCCTTCAACAAAAATGATGATGATCTAGGTTCACGTGTTTAATCTTCGGATAGGCCGTTACGTTGGGATGTCCCGGGGAGGATGGTTCCATCCTGCACACCGTGGTTGCGGATAGTGTCTTGACTCTGATTTTCCCAGCTTAGCAATATTATTCTCGAGTATTTTATATTTTAATCTTTCTTCGCATTTGTTTTAACGATTTCTTTTATTTTAGCCCAGCATGCATCATACGCATCTTTTTGAGCTTTCATGACCCATGGTTTGCTTGAAGAATGTCCTGTCAGTGATGGTTAACTGTGCGTTTAGTGTTTGAGTAAGAGGAACTAATTCCACTCTGAGTTGGAAGGTTCTCTTTGGTCGATTCACTTGGTTTGGTTGATTAAGATGTCCCCGTCTGGAGCTTTAGCATGTTTCATTTACTTTTACTGCCTGCTTTTGGCCTCCTCATTGGACCACGGGATTGTGTCCCCCATGAGGTTGGTCTTGTCGATTTATTTTATTTAGTTTAGTTCCTCCAGACTGGTGTCACTTTTGGTTTTATCATTCCTTGCGTTTGGTATAGAGTTTTTCGGAAGATTCTTATCGCTTGTTGGTAAAAATGGGTGTCGTTTTACCTTAACGACCACTTTTCCGGTCCACTCCGCAGCATTTTCGCTTCATCTCCATGTTCCATGTCACTTCCGCTTCACCTCCGCTCGCTCCCCTGCAAAGAGGACGTTAAGGAGGGGCATCTGTTGACACCTGTTTTATGCCGATAAGTTGAGTCATTCCTCTTACTCCCATTTGTTGATGCCTTGAGTTGTCCATCACCCGTTGGGGCTATTTTCAGGCATCCTTTGGGCCAGTTTTATGGGTTGCCTCCCTCCTTGGTTAGGTCCAAGTTGATTCAGGGCTTAACGGGCCTTGGTTTTGGTTGATTGGGCTTTTCTATAAGTTTCAAGCGCCCATGTGCATGTACAGTTCATCACAGGCCGCTCAATCCATGTGCGGTTGACTGTGGTGCGTCCATCTATTTTGGAATATTTTGGTTAATTTACTGAATTTCCGCCGACAAGTATTTATGCGGTCCTATTCTGGCCGTTCAACTTGATGGACGGACGGGTTCTGACCGCCCATCTCTTAGAGTCCTGCGCTTGAGGGTTTTCTCATATAATTATCCAATTAATCTATTTATCACCGACAAGACTAGAACGGTTTGTCCTTGGCCGCTCAACATTTGAACGATCTCATTTGAGCCGTTCATCTATGAGAGTCCAACGGCGATGGTTTCGGTCAGTTCAGTGGATAATTTGGAGTATTTAACATTTATTTTGAATTTCCATCGATAGGGTTGGACGGTCAGGACATGACCGCACATCCAGTTGAGCGGTCTATCGTAAGACCGTTTATCCCTTCGATTGCTTAATTTCAACAAATTTTATCCCTTTTATCAGTGGTTAAACCCCTTAACTTTGTCCTCGGTTTTCTCCGTGGATTCTCAACCAAATCGGATGAGATTTGATCCTAACGAAAGCTGAGGATATTATCTTCACTTTATCTTTTGATATCTCGGATTAATATCCACTGGAAACCCTAGTTTCGAGCTAGGACTTTAGGTGCTCTATAAATAGACCCTAAAGGCCGGGTAGAAAAGAGGGGGGGAGATTTTTGGTCGACGGTGAAGCCCTGCCGCATTCTTGAGCAACCTGGCACCAAGGAGGGAGGCTTTTCACGTCCATACAATCCTCCGGTTCAGGGAGTAGTCTAGTTTTTGAGTCTTTTGTGCTTGATAGTTTTGTCCACTTTTTGATTGCATGCATTACTTTCATTACTTTCTCCCCACATTTCTCTTCATCTTCATTGCCATGCACACGCCCACCTATGTTTTTTGATACCTTAGGGGTTTAAAATCACCAAGGTATCCCCCTTTCCACTTATTCATGTTCATTTCACATTATTTTGACATTTACTACACCATTCAGTTCTAATCTAGGTTTTCTCTTTGTGTTTTTACGTCATTTTATAGGCCAGCAATCCCTAGCACGAGGCCCATCCCCTCTAGCCGGCTGGAGAGGGTGGAGGTTGGACCCGTTGGCGACTTCTGGCTTGGTAGTCTTGCGCGGTTCTCTACCGTCCGTTCAAGAAGACATGCGGTGCATCCTGGGCCGTCCTTCTTCTTCCTGCGGTCGTGACAGAGCCGTTCAACTTCCAGGAGCGCTTCATCCCGCATCTTCTGCAGCGTCCTTGAAGGGTCTATCGTAAGACCGTGCATCCTATAGGCGGTTCTCCCTGAACCGTTCATCTTCTCAGCGTTGCAGGTTAGGCGAGTACCTCTCCCTCTTTCCAAGGCACGGCGTGTTCATCACGTTCGGCGCTTTGGTGGCAATCACGGTTCTTTACTCTCTTCTGTTCTCCTTCTACTGTCCTATTTTATTTTACATATCGATTTATTAGAAGGAGAGAAGAGATCTTTCAAGCCGATACTAAAGAGAAAGAAGAAGAGGGTAGAACAAAACATATCAACAAATATAACATAGATGAGACATATTTTATTAGTTAACCCATAGCTCTACCCAATCTCATGGAATTCGTACAGGGTAACTGACAAGGATGCCTCAACTTATAACTGGGACTTGATGACCTAGGGATTTAGAATGCCTAGGCTCTGATACCACCTTCTGTCACGCCCCGAACCGATAGCAGTGGAACGTGTTCGTTTGCTCGGAACGTGGCAGTTAAACAGTCGTGTCAATCAGAACATAGTCATGAGATAAAATATATTTGGTCAAAATAGACTTTCATCGAAAATATAAGTTGATTACAAATTTTGGACCCAAAATAAAGAAAGACTCAATAAAGGAAAAATTATAATGGACTCATGATTAGACTAACTCTTGACATGGACACGAGATAACAAGACTAGACAGTTCCTCTAGATGTCAGAGAACTCTTCACTCTTGCCCTTGCCCATCATGTTCGGTCTCGTCATCACTAGGGTCATTACCTGAGAAACATTAAAAACACACTGGGTGAGCGAACTCTCAGTAGGACTTAATATCTCAAGCTCCAAGCTAGCTTTAAGTAATTACAGTTTAACATGCTTATGCCGGTCATGCAAGGTAATCATAATTGAGAACTATAACAGTGTGAGATAACTTCAAAGAACTGTAAAGAGAGTAGACACATTCAAGAGATGTAAAAATATATAGATTGACGGGAGAATATAGTAAGAATATTCATTCTCAGGATAACAAGTGCTTTCAAAGGAATTTTCCAAGAATGTTCATGAAGAGACAATAACAATCACTCCACTATAGCATCCCCTTTCACTAAGGCTTTTGTAACTATCACATTATAAGATTGGCCATTGTATAAAAGACTTCAAAACACTTGAGTATGTCAATCACTATGGAAATGCCGTAGACCAATTTTGCTATCTTTGGTGAATGCCAATACCCGATCATTCATGATACCGGTACACGCTTAGACTTTGCTTCGCCCAGGGGATCAGATCAAAACCCCGTATTTTATACACTAGCATTGAAATGTCAATATGTCGGGACCCATAGCCCCTTCTGTATCTAGACCAATTCCACTTAAAGTTCATGGCCAAGAGTTCCAAGGATCAAGCATGTAAGAACAATCGGGTAGATTCCTGGAATTGAAGGACAGAACTATAGCCAAGATGACGTGGCAATAATTTCCACGAAAATAATGACATTCACGAAAACTGGGATGAATGGCACCCACTCAGGTAGTCACAATTTATAGAATTGGCGCCCACTGACGTGGTCGCCTAATCTGTGAACTGCACAAGCTTGAAGAAATAGCACCTACGCATACAGTCGCTCATTTAATAAGCGCACGCTTATATGGTCGCAAATCTTTTGAAAAGAATGACAACTGGAATGGTCGCTAATTCAATTAGCGGTCACTTTCAGGTCACCCATTTAGATAGAGACATATCCTCACAGAATCGCCAGAACAGCATTCTATGAGGGCCGGGTGTCATGTTTCTTCAGAGTGACATTACTTACAGGGTTTCAGGGTTTTAATGGTACAACCAGCTCGGCGGCCTTGAGGGAATCCAAGGCTTCGCGTAGACTTACGGAGGTCCCGATGATGAAATTGCCAGTTCGAAGGAAGGAATATCCCGCGAAGGGCTCAAACATCATCGAGAGATAGGGTGTAATCGATAGAAACAGAAACTGTGACTCCATCAATGGATGTGAGATGAGAGTGTCGATAGACCCTCGATATTGGCCAAAAAATCGATAAATCTGTGAGACAGGACAAACTGTGCCCAGACAGGAAGTCGCTATATTATAAAATAGCGGTTGTCTAAAGGGTCGCTCAATCTTGTTAATTACTGGGAATTTAATAGTTAAACAGGAATTTTCGCCTGTAGAGAAGTCGCTATTTACTGAAATGGCGACCTTCTGAAAGGTCGTTTAATCAGAATTATATTAGAATTGTATCTGGATTTTCCAAAAATTAACACTTGTGATTTCAAATAGCGACAGTGGACAGTGGCATTCATTCTTTGAATGGTGCCCTGACCACTGTCGTACATTCACACTTTTCAATATTTTACCCAATTACTGGTCATTTAGAAATTAGCACCCTTGCATTAGGGCGTTCATTCTTTAAATAGCGATAACGAGATTGTCGCTCTTTCTTTGTCTGATGCTATGCATCGGGCAGGGACAATCATAGACACACGATATTTTCAATTTAACAAAATAGGAAAGTGAAGACATGAACAGGTAGGGAAAATTACCAGGAATCTAGAAATATGTTTATGCATTAATCTTATTGTCAGGTGACAAAGATATTTAATTTCTAACATGTTGTAATTATTATATATCCATAAGAACTAGCGACAGTCAATATGTCGTTGTTTAATTAGCGTCCGTTGGAACGGTCGGAGTTTCATGTAAATAGCGGCCACGCAGTGGTTGCTAATTCCTTTTCATGTAGAAACGTAAAAACTCAAGCTATAAATGAAAGAATCATGTAGCAGGCTGAAGAACTACATGCTCTATTTAATCTAGCATGATATTTATCTAGTATTCTGCTTGGGAGATTGCCTATCTCTTGACGACGCTTTGACGGACAGAAGAATAGAATTAGTAGGAAGACGATGATTAGCAGAGGAAGAAGCTTAGTTGCTTCAACAGCAGCAGCTCACGGCAACTGCAGCAGCAATAGTAGCAGCAGCCCACGGCAACTGTGGCAGAGGAGGAAGAAGATGATGAAGAAGGGGATGACGTCGGAATGCATCAGACGACGACGTTGCACGAGGGCTTACGAACAGTAGCAGCAACAGGATACTTCTGCTATTGTGAGGGGTTATATTTATAGAGAGGGAATCCTACTTCGATGGTAGAATCTTAATAGAAATCAAACTTCCCATGCAATAATCCTACTGGGTTTGATATTTCCATGTTAATCCTTTTTCAAAAACTTCAGCCACCAATCCATGTTCGATCACAAAAACCCTCAGCCATCCATGCAGTCATCGTACGTGGGAAGAGTTTTGGGGTTTAAGAGCCTTGGAACATTTGTGGCTGGCCTTCTAGTCTTTGTACGTAAGGCCCCTTTTGGGTGGGTTTGATATATGGGCTTTGGGTTGTTTGGGTGATCCCTTCAACGTGGATTGGTCTTTGGGTTAATGACCCACCCTTAGCATGGCCTCATGGGTGTATATACGATGGGATTTGGGTTAGTTTAGGCTAACTATGGCTGGGCTATCTTGACCCATCATGAGCCCTATAGGTATGTTTTGGGTTTGGCCAAAAGGCCCAAGGGAAATTCATGTGGGTCGATAATTGATTTGTGGGTTTTCACTTTATGTTTATGGGTTTAAGGCCCATTATCTATTATCAAATTTTACTTTCCGTATTTGTTTTATGACAAATATTTATAGTTATTTTTATTATTCCATATTTAAATTGTTGGGGTGCTACAGCCTCTCTGTTATCAGAGTAGGTGACACCGGTCACTGCCTCGCTATCCACCTTGAGGCCCGTGATTCAGATCACATCTTCTAGGCAAGGCACCATGTGCCCCCAAGGCATCAGGAAGGCCTGGCTCGTTGGATCCCACCTTTCGCGCAATGCTTGGATGCGGGCGAGGTCGAGCTTGATTGGCTTGATTCGGAGAAAGGCCCCAAACCCCATCACGTCTAGATGGGCCTTCTGGAAGTCCGGATGACCCCGATATGCGTCCACCACTAGCTCCCATGAAATGTGTGATCTCATCATGCTCTGTGCATACACAAGAAGTGAGAAAGTGGTGTGTTGTCAGAAGAAAGGGGAAGGGCAGAGGAAGAAGTGAGATAGTGTTCACTCACAAGTTATGACTGGGTCCTCTCACTCAAGTGCCTTTCGAGGTCAGATAGCCTCTTAGAGCTACTGCTTGATCCGCTTCTCTTCGAGAAATGGAAAGATTTGCCCTCCATACCGAGACTTAAGAACTCCTCGCTCCTCCTTCTCCTTAGAAACTTACACTCTTCGAGTTAGCATCCAGTGCCCCTGGGAGGACGAAGGAGGGAGGTATTTATAGGAATGGAAGAGGTCCGAGCCAAAACTGTCACCATTACCTCTAGCAATGGTCCTCGTGATAAGGCGCCTTCCCTGCAGTCTCGTGTGTCACTTCGCCGCTCGCATAGGGTGATTGGTTCGGCGGTGTGACATGATGACTCGCTCCCTACACGGTTTAGGGGTGGCCTGTCGTATTGTAAATAATTTTGAATATAAAAAAACAAAAAAGAACAAAAAAGGAGAGAAAGAGAAAATGACATAATAATAAAAAAGAGAAAAAATGGGATGCGTCTGTAGGAAATTTGAAACGCCACACGGGAAAGGGGCCTACAAGCCGTTATTATTGATTTCGATGGAAGATTCCTGTTGAAAGGAACAACAACAGTGAGACACGATTCCCCATTTTTGGGGTAAGGTCTTGTTGAACATGTCACATGGGAACAACATGGCAGGAAAGAAGCGTAGGGGAGAAGGAACGCACAAGAGAACAAACGAGAGGCAGGAAATCAAATCATTCCATATAAACTGTCATGAACATCATAAGAGAGGGGGCGGGTGTACTAACTCTCTAACTCTCGCCATCACCTTCCTGCTCATCCCTATGGCCGTCCCTCTCCTCTCTCCTACGATGAGGGTCCCTAGGGGGCCTCCTGGAGTTCTGCGAGGTAGTACTCGCTTCACCCCGCAGTGCCCGCTCAGCCCTGGCGGCTTGTTGCTGCTCTATTGAAGGGACAAAGAAGCTACCAACAGAGAGGTAGCTAGACTGACGAAGGTGCCCCCCCAAGCACACGTGCCCTCTGGTGGCTCTCCTCACTGTGTTTCAACCTCTGCTCCGTAACCCGAAGGCCAAGCTAGAGCCCCTTCACCTGGGCCTCTAAAGCCCTCCTCTCGTCCCAATCTCGTTGTCGCTCTATCCTCCTTTCCTCTCTCTCCCTTTCCCTCTCTACTCTCTCTCTCTGCCTCTCTCCTCGCCACCTGGAAGAAGACCCTCAACTCCAGGATGTCTCGAGGCAGCCCCTCTGTATCGTGACGCCGCAGTTTCGCTACGGTGGCCACCCAGGCGTCACACTCCTCCTCAGCCCGAACCGCGCGAGCCAGCGCACCCTGAATCTCCAACGCCTACCAGAGCCAAAACATTTCACAAAGTCAGTGAAAGAGTGGCGAATAATTAACACCCAATCAAGGCAAGTACTCACCCGAGCCAAGAGCTCGCACTCTGCCACACCGGCGCGAGCCACTGCACTGGCAAGTTGCTCCCTAAGGAAGGTGACCTCCAGAGGAGGAGCCTAAGAGCTGGAAGATGCCCCGCCGGCCATCCCTGCCGCCGCTGCCTACTATGCACGCTAAAAAAAATAAACAACAGTCAGCGACTAAGCCTCAAGATTCCACGAGAACAAAAAAAAATGTTTTGCATAAACTTACCAAGATGTCCAGCTCCAGTCGAGTGACACCCAACTGCTGCCGAGCGTCCGCCAGGTGGGCCCGCAAGCCGATAATGATGGCGTCACGGGCATCCTGCATTCATAAGCCTTTGGATATGCATACATTGAAAAAAATGTAATTCTTTTTTTAACCTCTGATGGTCTCCCGAACTGGAGATGCACCGCATGGGTCTCCCTGCAGTGCCGCAGGTAGTCGGCACTATCCTGCGCGTGAGACACCACCTACACGTCACCCTACTGCCTATCCTGGAACTGGGTAGGGAAGCATGTGCGCCAATCTACGAGCTTTACCTTGCCTTGGGTATTTCGCCCGATGCGGCTCGACTCATCCGCACTCGCCCACTCCTCGGCCAAGCCTAGGGTCCTCATGACATCCTGCACATCACAAAAAAAGGAGGCCCACATCAGTAAAAAAGAGAGTAATAACATAATAAATCAAAAATAAAAAAACAATCAAAAATGAAAACAAAAAAAACAACAAAGAAAAATAATAATAATAATAATAATAAATAATAAATAAAATAATAAACATGTCACCTGGGTTAGACGCGTTCATCATTCAAGTACCACAATCACCGAGCCCTCTCCCCCCTCTCACCCGGGCCGCTACAATACCAAAATAAAATTAAGGAAGTGGAAGATCGAGGAGCATAATAGGTCGTGCTCACCACCCCCCCCCCCCCCGCGCCACCGGGCCTCTCGGGGCCCTCAATAGCCAAAGGAGGCCCTTCCTCCTCCATGGCCGCCTCTTTGTGCTCCTGCACGACCCTCCTCAAGCGAGGAACTACTCGCCCCCCTTTCTCTCCACCACGGCTCGGCCCGCCACGTTCCATAGATCAAGGATTGGGGAGGAAGAAGCAAAGTGAGCGAATTTTGGCAAGAAGAAGGGTCGGTTGTCGATGAAGTAAGGAAGAAGGGCCGCCCTGCAACTCTCGGTGGTTTAAATTTGAATTCAAAAGTTAGAACGCGTTTTCGCAGCTAGACGCTTCCACCCAAAAAAAGGAAGAAACATAGAGAGCTTTCAGGCTCCTTTATTAACAAAAAAAAAGAGGAGGATGGACGAGAGGAGGAAGGCCCGTGCATTAGGATCTTATGTTTATTTCCTTGAAAATGAAGGGTTACATTAGGGTTGGGGCGCTTTAAGCCTCAATTTTCCCAGCTCAACAACATAAGCTCTCCATGGCTCTCGATCTTCCTCCACATGCGTCATCACCTTCCGTGGAATGCTTGTCTTCCACGATGCTTTGATCTCCTTCACGTTCTTCACATCATCTTCCATGCTCAGCTCCCTTTCCTTAATCAAAGGAAAGTCAAAGAGCGTAGGAAAAGAATGGTGAGGGAGGCTGATTTGAGAATGGCACCGGTGCGCACTATAAAGAACAAATTCAGTTGCGCTGATGAGTTGGAGTTCTACATCAAGAGCAGATCTCGTGAGAAGCTCATGTGGGAATAAGCATGCTGGTGAATAAGTGATTATATTCTGTGCCATGGTGCCGAAGTGAGTCCGTCAGTCTCCACATGTCTTCAGTCGGGGTACGCGATTAGTCACATTCCCACTAAAGCCCAACACATCGGCTATGTGATAAAGGGGGCTTTGCTGGAAGATCCTCGAGGTCGTTTACACCCCCTCATGCTGGTCGAATATGAAATGGAGGTCGATCCAACAGTTGAGAAGAAACATGCAACCGAAACGAGGCTTACCCATACCACTGTAAAGGTAAGCAAGAACGGCAGGGCCCACTCTTTTGCCATTCCAAATTCCACAAATGGCACTTAATTGATCTTCCTCCACTATGTTGTCAGTGCAAGGGAATAAGAGAGCTCCCGCCAAACAAATGGTGAACCCCTTCATGAGTCTCTCCAGATGAACATCATCTGTCAACTCTCCTAGGACATTCATGACCCATTGCGCAAGCTTTTGCAGATTGATGCCCTTTTGAGTTTGTACGCCCTTAATAGCTCCGGGGGGCATGAAGCACCAAAGGACCTCCTCAGAAGTTACCTTTTTCAGCATGGGCATGATCCTTAACTTGCCACTCTTCTTGAATCTCTTCAAACCGAGCATGAGTTCTACTTCCTCAAGAAGAAGAATCGCCTCTAAAGTGGGGAAAATGAAGGTGTGAGTTTGAGGATGCCAAATCTCAGCCAACGGGCCCATAGCCGCCCAATACATGTGAATCTTGTCATAGTGCTTGGCATGAATCACGAGCCCTTGGAGGTGCCACTTTGTGATGATAGCCCTCATGCCGATGGAAATGTTGGAAGTAAGCTTCGATAGCCAGGGCAGCTTTGAAATTTTCCTTGGGCCCGAAAAGAGAGGGTACGACTAGAAAGTGGAAAGAAAAGGATGAAAAGGTGAAGGTGAAGTCATGTAGGAAATTTGAAATAAGTCAACTCACCATACGAGATTGAATTCTCTCACTCAGATGCCCTTCGAGGTCGGTGAGCCGCTTGAACTTGCTGCTAGGCCCATTTCTCTTCACGGGACGAGAAGAGTCACCTTCCATCTCGAAAAGCCAAGATCTCTCCCCTCCCTCTCTTCCTCCTCTTGAGGTTCAACTCTCTCAACTCACTCTTTGATGCCTTTGGCTAGGCCAAGTAGGGGGTTACTTATAAGAGGGGGAGGGTTAAAAAGTCAATGCAAAACATTATGATAAGTCATCATTGTTGTAAATCCCGGTTTTAAAAATCTGAAATTTAATTGAAATGAATGAATTTCAGAATTTAATATTTAATTCCTTAGTAAATAGAACTAGTGAAATTTTTGACTACCTTATCAAAATCTAGAAAAATGGTAATTGTGTTGAGGACCATTTATTTAACAACTTTGTCTTCTGTGGCCGACCCAACAAAAATCTGTAATTAGGTCTAATTAGTGGATTAAGCCGAAAGTTCACACTTACCTAACTCTTACCTAACCTTAGCTTAAACCTTCGAAATTAGAGCTTAATACTCCACCAAATGAGTCCAAATCGGTGGCAAATGAAAGGCCACGATCTAAGGATCATTTCCCCTCTGTTAATTGATCGAAACCCTAACCCTAAAACGTGGTGTCGACCGAGCTTTGGTGAGGTCAACCATGGCGGCGCCGTTTTCAAACACCCAACTTGCTTCGACGAATTCTCCTAGCACCGAAGGCTCCAGAAGGTGTATGAGCTATAAAAATGAAGCTATGCAACCCTAGAATCCTTTGGTAGTAGCGGCGGTCGCAGTGGAGATCGATCAAGGGAGATCTCTGGTGTTTAGTGGTGACGTGTCGGTGTCCGTTCTTCTTCCTTTCTTCTTCCTGTCTTCCCTGATTGAGGTAGGTTCTCTCAGGCTGAAACCGCAAGTAATATATCAAAATGTTCAGCATCCAGTCCTCTTTCTTTTGGTATATGAAGCCCTAAATTCTATTAGGTATTCTGTGCGAATTTAATGGTTTAGTAGAGGCATGTCAGAATTAGGGCAGAACATGTTCCCCTTTGATTTCAGTAGCGATTTCAGGCTGTAAATCTTAAATTGATCCATGCATCTTGTAGAGTTTTTTGTGCTCTTTCCATTGATTATAAAAGCCCTAAATTTTATGGATCATGTTTAGAGAATTTCTCATCTGAGTAAGAACATGTCTAGACTTGGTTTTTGATGTATTCTTTTGAGTTAAATCGTGATTTCGAGTTGTTAATCGTGATACCCATATAGCATATCATATATGGTTGGAATCAGCATCGAGTAAGTTTTCTTTTAATATAAAGCCCCAATTTTCATTGTGTATATTGTGAGAATTTTGCGATTTAGTAACAACATGTCCAGATAGGGTTTTTAATGTTCCTGCCATTATAAATCGTGATTTCAGAAAGTAATTATGAAATTGACCCTACTGTTAGGTAGTATTTTTCATAACCTTTCCAATGGTACCAAAAGCCCCTTGTTTTAAGTCCGTTTACATGAGTAATTAGTGTTTTAGATCAATCCCCTTTAACCCCCAACCTTCCGGCGTTCATCGGACGTGGAAGGGGTGACCGGAATACACCTAGAGTTGGACGGTCTTACGATAGACCGCACAACTCAAGCCTAGACTTTGACCATGGTATAGCCTTAGTTAAACGATTTATCAGGAACCACACATCCCAGGATGAACGGTTCCAAACTAACCACATATCTAGATGAAAGGTCCCGAAGTGACCACATAACCCTGGGCAGGATAAACGGCCCCTGAAGGACCACATAACCCAGAACCCAGGGGATGGGCGGTCCTACCTGACCGCCCAACCCCTTGGGCGGTTCTCTGGGAGCCGCCCAACCACTTGGGTGGTCCTGACATGGCCACCCAACCCCCTGCAGTCCAGATCAAGCCCGTTCAGCCCCCTGTTAGCCCAGTGGATGTAAGGTTCTTTTAGAACCGTTTATCTAGACAGAGAGTGACTTAGTATGAGTTATTAATGGTTCATATTAGTGTCTTAATAGTTAATTAGTAAACTAGAAACCCACATGTTAAGTGGTTAATTATGCAAGTAAATTTCTGTTAATTGCATGCTATTCATTCCTACGTGATCTTATTCATTCTCCTTATCATCTTGATTCATCTTTTAGCAATTTGACTTAATGTAAATTATAATCCATGGTACTTTGACATGAGATTAGGACTAAAAGTGATTATTAGGTTACTGATTAGCCCCTCTTTTTCAGTATAATGGTATGACCTAGTTGCTGACTTTTAGTAAGTCGTTAGCCCTATTAGTGTGCTAGTCTTGAACTTACCCCCGGATACTCCATCCGACGGACTTACCATCATCTTGGGATCTTGTTATATCCCTGCTAGAACCCTTTGGACCTCCAGTAACTTTGTTTTACGTGACTAAACCACTGGTTTTAAGTCTTGGATCGAATAGGGCTAAACAGGCATGTGCGGCCAGTAGTGGACCGCATATCCTTATAGGCGGCCCTATGACGACTGCATATCTTTAATACGGCCAGTATGGACCGTATATCATGTTCATGGGTCTTAATATCTTCCAGACATGCGCGGCCCAGTATTAACCGTATATATATTGAGCGGCCCTTGTCTGACCGTTCATATGATAGTTTTTCGAAAAGTGATTATTTCATGAATTTCAAATTGTGTGAGCTAACCAAGCCTATGTAGGCTATGGTATTTCGTGATTTGACCTATTGTTAGGTCCATTGATCATTAATTATAGTCCTTAGGGACAACTATTCTTCTCGATTAAGGAGCTTATTGTTTGGACTCTTAAAAATCATTATTCTTACATCCTTTACCTTGACTACATGAACTTGATCTTGGAACTCTTGGCCATTAAATATTGTGGATGTCTAGTCTCGTGGGATCTACGATCTAAAAAGAAATCAATGCCAATGCAAACAAATGAAGGGCCGAGTCTGGTCCTGGGAGGAGCACCCGAAAAGTACTTGATCCCCGGGGAGGTGAATGACTAGGTGTGGCATTTGGCACCGGTACTATCTAGCGTGTTGGGTCTATGACATTCCACATTCTCGTGAAACTTATTATTCATGCTTAAAGTATGAAGTACTTGCTTGCTTGCTTGACATGACTTGAAATTGACTTGTAAATGGCCGTTCACTAGAAAATCTTGTTAATCTTGCTTGATATCTCGACATGCAACTATTTCTTCCATTTAATTATCGTTACTCTTTCCATTTTAGTGATTATTTAGTTCTGCTTATTTTATCGCATTAATCATGCATGTTCATTAATTGGTTAATCACTTAAACTATGCCTAACGATAGAGTATAATTCCTACTGAGCTTCTTGCTCACCCCTACTGTAACGCCCGGTAATTTTGGAATAAGAATAAAAATATACATAATAATAAATACATACTCTTATAAGTATATAATGTTTAATAGGTTAAAATTTATTCAAATAAATAAATGGTCAAGTGATATTCTTATAGGGTTGCTCAGATCGAACCTGTCTCTGATACCTAGGACAAGGACTAATAAAAGTTAAACAAATTATGAGGAATAAAATCCCTATATACATACAAATTATTAATAGGTATATGAGGGTCAGAAAATAACAAATATGTTTATATATATATAATGCAATATAAATAAATATAATACAACGTAAATAATCAAGGCCAGACTCGGTACACGACCCCCCTGACATCCTCAGAAATCTCACAGAAAGAACTCATGGACCCTACCATTGTATTATAATAAATTTAAGAATAACATGTTATATTTTTCTAGGCATTTAATGCATAATATAATTTTATTTGAATTTAGAAAATTTAATATTTCACATTTACTGTATCATAACTTTATTAGAAGAGAAAAGGATATATATATATAAGATTTAAATGCATCAAAGATATATAAAGGATAAAAGAATGGACATATATACCATTTCGGTCTTCTCAAGGGCAATGAGAAATGACCAAAACTTAAATGACGCCTCTTAGTATAGGCGTATATAATATGAAAAATGACTTAATATAAGTCGTTAATTCTAAATAAGTAAAGGTCAAATAAAGTATATAGTTAAGGATATTATAAAAGAATAGGGGTATATACATGATATCGAACTTTTGGAGGTCAAATTGAAAAGCCAAAAATGAATGGACGCCTATATACACGGACGTCAATTTCGTAAGAAGTGCCTTCAACTAAGTCGTTAATTAGTATAAATAGCATAAGAGGATAGAGATTTCTAGAGTATAAACACAATTTTGCTTCTTCCAGGGGCATGAAGAAATGCCAAAATATAAGAAACGCCTATGATAATGTCGTGAATTCAAAAAGAAACGACTTGATATAAGTCGTTATTTTATTCTAAAATGAATAGTGTCGATTTTTCCATTTAAGAATTTTTGAAAAATAATTATATGGAAAAATAGAGAAAATGGAAAACTATTACCCCTAGAATTTCTCATCTAGATCGCATCTAGAAAAAAAGATAAAAATCCAGAAATAAAGAGCCCAAAGTGAATAGCGCCCAACTATTTGGGCGTCATTTTAGAAAGAAACCACGTATGGCACGTCGTCAATTCTTTGGGAATGAATAGTGTGAGTGAATAGTGCCACTTTTTGATTTAAAGGAATTTTTAAAAACTAATTACATGGAAAAATCAAGAAAAATGGAAAAATATTACCCATAAAATTTCATAACTAAACCTAATCAAATAAAAAAGATACAAATCCTCAAATATTGTGACTAGCACAACTTAACGTGAAATCGTGAATAGCGCCCAACGGAAGGGCGTTATTTCTTTAAAAACGACGAAATGTAAGGCGTTAATTAAAAATTAACGACCTAGACTAAGGCGTTAATTACATTTGAGTTCCGTTCGACCTGGGACACTATCCAGGGTAAGTTTCTAGATTGCTACGAGTTCGATTGATTATAGTAAGGACTCTATCATGGAAACTTATGTTTCCAGTCGAATTCTAACTCTATTGGGTTCTGAAAAAAAAAATCCTATAAATACTCTTCCATCGAGCCAACCCTAAGGTTTTTCTCTTGTTGATGCTGTTCCGAGTGTGAGTTACAGAAGGAGGTTCTTTTCTCTTGGTGGTGAGGATTTCCTTCTTAATTCTTTTTCAAATCTGTTTTGAACATGAAGAACGTTGATAGTTCTTCATCCTCCTTATGCAAGTTGTCTGCAACGTCTTGCTGAAGAACGTAAGGTTCATCATCGTCTTCCATCTTCTTCAGTTTAAAGAATAGGGAGGGAGAGCTGTGTTCTTTCTCTACATTCGGAACAGAGAAGAAGTTACTTCTCGTCTACTACCACCCTCACTGCTAGAGGATAGCAGTTACCTAGTTCTCAAGAGACTCTGTTTCAAACAGAGTATCATATTCTCTACAGTACCTTGTGGAACGTGCTTTCTCGTTCTCTTCTTTTTATAGGTATATGAGTATATGTGGATTATTTATTGATTTATTGGCGTGCCAGTCACCGGGGTGACAATTTTATTGTGCGCTCGATCTGACTTTTAATCAGTCGATTGTGAAGTTCAAGTCGGGACCCGAAGTCCGTCATACCATAAAGGCTATGACGTTAATTACGCTCTTCCTAAGAAGGACAACCCTTGATTAAACGCCAAAAATCGGAGGAAGGTAGCGGCAAAAATAAGACTCAAACGAGAGAGACGGTTGGTTCATCAGCAGGGCGTTAAATGGCCTAAGTGAAGCGAGGATACATCAAATGCGGAGCAAATCCAGCGGCATGTCCCCATTACCTTGGACTATGCCAGAAGGGGATAGGAAACCACCCATGCAGCGGCAGGGTGGGATCCATAAAAAGGTCGGGTATATCTAACCCGGAATCCGGATAAGGACCGGTGCGACATGGCGCACCCTGTGCAGGCGTGATGTCTTATTGATATCCCCCTTCGGAAGACCATCGGAGAACATGCAAGGGCAGAACTCCGTGGGCCAGTGGGGTTAGGAGAGAATACCATGATCACTCAAGGTGATACGAATGAATTTTGGCAGCATATCCCCTTTATCCTGGATTATGCCAAGAGGAGATAAGCCATCATCCACGGGATGCCGAAATGAAAGTCGGAAAAGAAGGGGGCACCAAGCCCGGGGCCACAACCCACATCCATAGCACCGATTTATGTTCCTTTGGAACCCGTCGGAGCACATGTAGTGACATAGCCTGTTAAGTCCATAAGGTTATAAAGAAACCCGGATCGGAACAGAACAATGTAGGGGAGGTCCTCCTCATTGATTTATTTCCTGAGGGATGCCAAGTGTTCTCCGTATATCCCTTGGATGGGTACAATATGGGGATCAAGGTTCAGACCAAGAAGAAAGAGGTTCTCGGTGTGAGGGTTCAGAAATATGGCATGGCTTCTCGGCGCGGGCTGAAAGGAGTTCCCGGCACACCACGAAGGGGCCTCTCGGCATGTGTTGAAGGGGGGAGGAGGCTCTCGACGTGAGGGTTCCCGGCGCGGGAGTTCCCGGCGCGCACCGCGCCAGGAACTATTCACGCCGAGAAGGTGCTGTGCTTGAGTGCCGTGAGGGCTATGAGGTTTTACGGTACCCTGTTTTGGGGGTTTTTCACGGGATTCAGACGTGGCCTAGAGAATGGATTCAGGAGGGAAGTGAGGAAAGAGCCAGGGGCCTACCAGGTTGACAGTAGAGGGTCACAGATGAAAGGGGTTCGAGGGATCAGAGTCACCGGGCCTTCGAGCTCTCAGGAACAGGCTTCACGCCATCAATATTGCCGACCATCCAGGAGATCGAGAGACGACAAACTCTGATCCCTGCAATGGCCCTAGTGGCTTGAGAAATTTGAGAAGAAAATCACGGACTCCGCGACGTTTAAACCATCGATGACATCGAGGGAGAGAGGGGGGAAACAAGGCCCAGAAATCCACAGTGAGGATTGGGGCTTTGTTGGCTCCGTCCCATCTTAAACAGGCACGCGTATAATAACAAGGGATTATCAGAGTCCTAAGCATTCGAGCAATCAATGTATGCAGGGGACGACAGATACCCTGAAAGAGAGATAGAGAGGACAAAGCCCAGGGATCCATAGAGGTGAGGATCGGGGCTCTGTACCGGCTCCCCCAGTGCTGCGAGAGAGGCAAGCAACAGGGAGTACCTATCAGCCGCCAGGATTACCGACCGACACCTAAAATCATGGACTCATCGATCAAACTCCGCAACCGAAATGATAGCTACCACGATCATCAGAGAGGGGTGAGAGAAAGAAACTCGAGCTTCTACTCATTGCACCATCTTTATTATTCATACTTCATTGGCTACAGCGAGATAACTCGGACGATAGTCGAAAGGGGACTATGAACATCCTTCGAATAGAAGAAATCCCACATACAAGGGTAGAAAGAATACATGAGAGAATGAAAAGAAACTCGTTCGGAATGACAGGAAGATGGGGGAGGGCGGAGCATTGACTCCTCTCCCTCCCCGAGCACCCCACCTTCTCCTTCTCTCGAGCTTCGCAGTGGCTTCTTCAGTCGCTCTCTTTTCTTTCTCTTTCTTTCTATCTATTTTCTGGATGAGGTTTCTTCTGTCCTCTGTCTCCTTTTTTTTTCCTCTTTTTTGTCTCGAGAGAAAGGGGGGGGGTTTTATAGGCATAGCACCCCCTTCCTATCGGCATGATCATCTCGGCGCCCGGTTGATGAGCTCCCGGCGCGCCTTGTTCGGAGGCAATAGGCTTCCCGGCGCCCCTTCCTCATATGGTTCTTTTTGGGCTCTCGGCGCCACACGGCTGGGCCCGTTTAGATCCTTTAGTCTTTTATGCTTCCTCATCAGTAAGCTTGAGCTGTTAAAGCCGCTTAATCTGTCTCTTCATTTGTCGGTCCCTCGAGTCCGTCAGGCTAGGCGAAGGCCCATCAATTGGTGAGTTAGCATAGCTTCATCAGAATATTTCTGGGGATTTTCATCAGTCAGTGGACTGCAGTTCTTCATCAGTACTGACGTCTGAGCGACGACAATACCGGACATCAGCTTGGCCGGGGAGGGCTTCAGCCGGGTGGTAGCTTCAGTGATAAATCTTCCGTAATCCTGGTCTTTCAGGGACTTCTGGGATCTTCATCTTTCACTCAATCTTTCATTATGTCTCATTTCTATTGTCTGTTATATTTCAGGTGTCGACAAATGCCCCCCACTTGCAGGTAGCGAGAGTGCAGAATAAATGACACGGTGCCTGCAGGTGCATAATTCAGCATCTGAACCCATTTCTCAGTTTGGGACTGCTAATCATCTTTCCTTTTGCACTTTGGAAGCTTCTTTGCATTGACTTTTATTGTAATTTCTTTTGATTACTTTTGATCTCTTTGTTTTGAATACTCTCGTCACGGCTCTTTCGACCTGTAGCTTCTCGGCGCAATCACCGGTAGGGACTCTCGGCGGAGAGCTTCTCGGCGCGCCCGGCAAGGGGGCTCTCGGTAGCACTTCTCGGCGTGCCTTTTGGCCGAATGGGGGCTCTCGGCCTGGGGTTCTCGGCGGCCCTTTCTCGGCGCGCCTTTCGGCCGAAGGAGGGCTCTCGGCCTGGGGTTCTCGGCGGCCCTTTCTCGGCGCGCCTTTCGGCCGAAGGGGGGCTCTCGGCCTGGGGGTTTTCGGCGCGCATTTGACCGCGCCGAGAACCTCTTTGCTTAGGGTTCTATTTAAGCCGCCGAAAGCCTCCTTCCTTCTCATTCGATACGGCCTCTTCTCTCTCTTCAGTTTCTTTTCCTTCTCGACGGTGGCGACGAGTTCCTCCCCTCCGTCCGTCCATCTTTCTTCCCGTCTCATTAGACTTTGCCAGGGTAGGACGTTCTTTGGGGACTTAATCCCTTTTGCTTCCGGGATCGCCCCCTCTTGGTTGGCGACTCCCTATTCTCCTTGGGCAGACCCCGAATAAGGGGAGATGCTGCTGAAATTTTTAAGGGCTTCATGTATATAATAATCCTTACGAAGCTGCCTCTTATCTTAGGTCTTTTACTTAACATTTCTTTTTCATGACTGCAGATATTGCAATGGCTTCCGGCTCTACTGCTGCATCCTCTGGAGCTGTCGGGGCCAGTTCGTCAGCCCACCCAGATATATCACGGGCCACAGTAAACTGGTTGAATGTGCACAGTCTAGACTTCGGATACGAAAAAATTGCTTCCGTTGATGAATCGTCTGATTCTGAAACCGACACGGTGTCAACATCCCGGGTATACTCCACTGGCATGGAAACATGCTTCAGACGGGGCACTGATTATCGTCCGAATTTCCCGAAGGACAAGCACTTGATGCCGTTTATCCGAACTTTCACCGTGGGTGGAATGCGGGACTATCGAATAGCTCGTGCAGTTGAAGCCGCAATTCTGGTCGAGAGAGACAGCCTGAAAGATTCAGTGTATCGTGGGAAGGCTATATATCTTCCCGGGGAGAAGCGTGACTGGGATGCAGTCCTTGGCATATCGGAGCTGGAGCCGAAAAAGAAAATGTTGACCCGGGCCCCGGAGTTCACACCTGCTCGGTGGGATAATGCCAGTGGCCGAGTTCATAGGGAGAAGCCCGGCTACGGTCTCTTCCTGGCACCAGTAAAGTGGGGGTACCGCGAAGAGCCTTTTGTGCTGAATTGTTCTGCCGTTCAGTTCAAGTATCATTTGGCCGCTGGTTGGTTTGGGGATACCAAGATCACTGACGCCCACCTATTTCGAGTAGCAGCAGTGGAGTTTACTGAGTTTGTTCTGAAGGAATATGCCCCTCTGCTGATCAGAGCCGGGGTATATCATAGTGTCTTTACTTCCAGATTTCGATATCCCAATTCCCGAGGGTTATGCTGTGGAATGTTTGAAGTGTTCTGCCCTTTATTCAACATATTTTATACAGCAGAGGGTGAGACATCTCTTGACCTCTGGAGTCTATCACAGCTTTCCGGACTGCCTATTGATGGCGAGCCGTATGAAGAAGTCTGCTTGGCAGATTCTGAGAAGGATAGTTCCGATGGTGAAGGCAAGTATTCCCTTGGCTTCCCATACCGGTATCTAATGAAGGCATATCGCTCCATCTGTCTGGCATACAATAGAGGGTCCTCCCAAGGCTATCATCCCCGAGAGAAAGGCAGCAAGCTGAGGGTCCGGATAGGGCAGTGGATTCAGTATTTCTTTGACGGCCCCTTGAAATATGTAGACTTCCCTTCCATGGGTCTGACGGCCAGCAAGCAGATAAGGACTCCGCACTATAAGTCAGAGCTGCCATCTTCATTGCGCCGTGCAGGCAGAGGTGGTCCCAACCCAGCAGGTGTAGACCCCATCACACATTGCGCGGCTTACTTCACATTCTGGCTGTGCACTTTCGCTCTCCCTCAAGGGGATGAGACAATCATCCGGCCAGAAGCTATATACCCGGCCTGTCAGATGGCCTGGGGAATGAGGCTGTCGCTCTACGCAGTGGCCTTGTGTTTAATCTACAAATCTTTGGGAGATTTGTACAAGCATCGGACTCCCCGTTCTTTGAGGACTGTGGGTCCTTTTCATTTTTTCAATGCCTGGGTCTGCATTTTATTTCCTGAATTGGCTCCCAGAACTTTGCAGGCAGATACGGTATTGCCCAGAATGATTGAGTTTGCCAGTGCTGAACCTGGTCCTTTTTATGATCAGCTGTTCAAAATAAGGGGCCGACTGATAAAGGTGCCGGTGGATGCCCCTGGCAGCATTCATTTCCGGAGCTTGGCGGCAGGTTCAGCTCCTTTGATTCATTCTCAGAGAGAGTGCAAGCTGGAAGAGGTAGAGACCTATGTCCATCCTGTCTCAGGGCTTAATACTGCTCGCTCTATTCTGGAGCCGGAGCTGGTCAGATGGGCCATGGCCATTCGGCCTAGTGTCTTAGTTTTCAGAAAGGGTGGTCTGCTTCTTCTGGAACCATACTATCCATTCCACTTTGGGCGGAACTTTGGTTACGACCAGCATATCCCTACATCACTCGCTCAATTTCCCTGGATAGCCGGGCTAAGCATGGGTCCGCCATTGTCGGCGATGGCCGGTTGTGGTGGGATTTCTATCATCGCCAGGACGGCGCAGTTTTCAGAGTTCCCACCGTTTCCAACCGTGTACCCCGGGTAACATCAGAATACATCAAATGGTGGAACATTCGAACCAGCTTTTACAGGGATAGTAGAGGTGCATTCTGGGACGTGGCCGAGCATTCCTTTTTGAAACAACAGCCCGGACCAGTGTTTGACATCCCCAAGGCCCACCTGAAGAGGCTTTATTCACAGCACCAGAGGGAGGTGGTGAAATATCTGGCCCAGCGTCGGGCTTTGAAGGAAATAGATTCCGACCCGCCTGCTCCTTTCTTTGCCGCTATCAACGAGGACACTTTCATGCAGAGCTTGAAACATCTGTGCCGTGTGGGGGGCGCTCGTTTGGAGGCGCAACAATACCCATTTCCTGTCGAAGAGCCGCTCCTGGCAGTAGTCCCTTGGAGGGGTCCGACAGATAGATTTCATCCATATAGGACGTTTGTGCGTAGGAGGATAGGACTCAGACGTACTACAAGCAAACGTCTTGGTTGTTCATTCTGCTGAACTTACATGGGTTGTCTGCGGAAAGCCCGCTAGTCGGCATCTTGAATAAGCCGTTGTTCATCTCCTTTCATTATGTCGACGGTTGGGGCATGGACCACCTTGACTTATTTCGATGCCTTGACTCACGTGGTCATAGTGATCTAGCAGCTTTAGTGGAGAAATGCCAGATATTGGGTGATGTCTGCTGGCTTATCAAGGAGGCTGCTTCCCGCTCCAAGGAGGTAGCTTATCTGTACTGGCCGCTCTCTGTCTTTTATGATGGCCCAGCAGGTATGATCTTTTCTTTTCTGACTGTAGTGCTTTCTGATAAATATTTAAGCTCTGCATTCACTGACCTCATTGCTTCTCTGCCGTCTTCAACAGACAGGCCGGATATAAAGCGCCAGGGGCTATACAGAAAGATCATTACGCAGGCTGAGAAGCCTACTTATTTTGAAGTCCCTGCAGCAGCACCGACTACCACTCCCCTGCCTCCTGGCAAGAAGAGAAAGGTTTCTGCGGTCAAGGCTGCAGTCGGGAAGACCAGGAAGGCCAAGAAGGCTCATGCTCAGCAGTCGGCTTCGGTAGCGATGGACACTGGGACCCCTCTCCCTGATATTCCCTCATTTGATGAGTTCGAATCTCAAAGGGAGGCTGCTCAGACATCTGTTCAGGGTAACATCAATAGCCTGCAGTTGCATTCTTCATCCTCTTTTGCTGGATTTCAAAGAAGTCCTTGAATCTGACCCCTCCCTTTTGCACAGCCCAAGAGCCAGTTGTGGCATCTTCTGTGGTGGAGACCAGGCTGCCTTCTCCCACGCCGGCTAGTGAGGCGGAGGGTAAGCATGCCTTTTTCATCTTTTTCTACATATTTCAATTACTTTTCATTGTCCCTCTCACAAGCTTTTCCCTATAGTGACGGTCGGGGAGGAGACTGAAATTACGGGAGAGGCTGGCGATATCACTCAGCCACAGGAGGGTCATAAGACCCAGACGAAATGGGGCCTCGTCCCTGTGAGGCGTATAGTTACCCAGTCTTCTTCCAGGCAGACGTTAGAAATGGCGGTCCCGCCCGTGGATAGTGTAGAAATCTCCTCTAGTAGCTCCGCGACCGCTTCTGAGGCAGATGGAGAAGAAGCAGGTTTCAGCGAGAGCGAGACGGAGGGTGTTTCCAAATCAGAGGCGCCATCCGCATGCACCGCCATTGTCCCATTATTCACCCCCTCCAAGTTGCTGGTGCTATCTCCTGAGGAGGAATTACAAGAAGAGTTCGCCGGCTTGGATACCGAGGCAGATATAACTCCTCCTTTTGTTGCTTCAGCAGCGGGACTTTCTTCTCCTCTGCACTCCTTTGAGGACATTGACATTACATTAGAAGTGAGTCTCTTTTCTTCTCCACATTGTTTCCCATTTTTATCTGCTGCTTGATGCTGTATTGATCTGTTCACAGGAATCCCCTGTTACTAGCCCGGTGATGACTGCAGCCTTTGAAGCCACTCTGTCTGACGCCTTAGCCATTGTTCCTGCTTCGACAGTAGCCTGGGCAGGCGTTCCTGAGATAATCTGCCCTGTGCCAGTGAGGGTGCAGTCCTCTACGGACTTAGCATTGTTGAACTTGAGGACTTCGGGGGAAAGCCCGGCTCTCATCAAGGTCCTGGATTTCAGAGCTGAGATGGACCCAATTAGGGGTTCCGCCTTTATACCGGCCACAGTGCTGACCATTGCGCCTGAATCAGGCAATTCCCATAACATCAATCATGGAGAGTGAACCCTTGCCTCTCCGGGCTGTGACCCCTGCAGCCCTGACATTGAAGGAACTGGCTGTTGCAGCGGGGGTGGAAGAAGGAGAGATAGCCGTTACAGAAATTGGAGTATTGTCTATAACTGCCCCGGAATCTATCTCCATACTTTCAGAATCTGAGGAGGAGGTACCCTGCGAAGAGGGTGTTGAAGGTGCGGGTATTGCATTAGAGACCCAGGAAGCAACCATTCCGGCACTTACTGGAGTTACCCCCGCGAGCATCCAAATGGTGACCCTCGAGGAGATGGAGGTGGAAGGTCCCTCGGCTTCGTCAGAGGTTGTTGAGAGAGCTCAGTTGGCGCCTTCGGCAGACCTCCCGTCTTCTTCTTCTCAGCCAGATATCACCCTATGGGCAGACATTGACAGTGAAGCAACCTTTGAAGTGGCTCCACTTCCCTTGCCTGGCTTTGCTTCACCTGAGAGTTTTGTCTGGCAACATCTGGACATGTTGCGCCAGCTAGTGGAATCTCAGCCCGGACTAACTTATCCGCAGTTGAAGGAGATAGCCGAGCGTTTCACCGCCGGTTTACAGGCAATGGGTTGTCCTCTAGAGATATGGACCCAGCGGGTTCTGTTGCTGTTAAAATTTGTACATCGCCGGGATTTCTTGGCGCACATTATGTCTGACAGACTGGCGGCTTTGAAGTTGCAAAGGATGGAGTGCAAATCCGAGCTAGAAAACATGAACTTTATTCTTCAAGAGCGACAGTGCCAACTGCAGTCTCTAGCACAGCGAGAGCAGTTCGTGCGCGACCGAATAGCCATTCTGGAGGCTGAACTGTCTGGTCTTCGAGCTGAGCTGCCGCAGATAACAACTTCCGGGCCGCAGCTCGAGGAAGAAGCAGCGCTATTGGAGGGGCAGGTGGCATCCTTTCGGGACGAGTCTGTTCGATTGCAGGAGGAGGAAGCTCGTCTTCATGAACTAGGGGCCGCCCCCTATGTGGGTCTTCTGGCCTTTGAAGACATCTTCCGGCGGCCATGAATCATTTCTTTTCTTTTTTCTTTTGTCTTCTATTGCGATACAATGTCTCTTCGGGGACCTTCTATGTACTCCCTTTTTTAATGAAAAGGACTCTTTGGCTCTATATGTATCCATCCCTTCTTTTTTTTTGCATGTGGTTTTATCACTTTGGGAAGTGGGGTAGTGGTTTTAGCAGTCCTTCATGCGAATGACTCGTACTAGGCAGGAGAGCGTCCACCCCTTCATAGAAAGGATGGGGGACTCGCTGCACCGCGTGATGGCATCCGAGGAGGTGCTTAAACCGAATTCTGTTGGTAGCAGCAAACGTCCTTCTTGGCCATATGTGCTGCGGGGGAGACAACTTGCAGGAATATGAATAAAGAAGTTCCATCAGAGTAGACGTAAGGTCTAGACTGGGCAGAGGTTATAGTAGGCGGGACATTTAAAGGGTGTATAGTTTTCATCAGGACAGACGTAGGGTCTGAACTGGATAGGATTTCATCATTGATCGGGCGAGGTGCCGGCCGATCAATAGCTGGTTCCATCATCGATATTGGGATCATATCGATGCAAGGGAGCTTCATAGGTTTCATCAGAATAGACGAAAGGTCCAAACTGGCAGGATTTCATCATTGATCGGGCGAGGTGCCGATCGATCAATAGTTGATTTCATCATCGATATTGGGTTTATATCGACGCAAAGAAAGTGTTATAAGTTTCATCAGAATAGACGAAAGGTCTAAACTGGCAGGGTTTCATCATTGATCGGGCGAGGTGTCAGTCGATCAACAGTTGGTTTCATCATCGATATTGGGTTTATATCGATGCAAAGAGTCTCATAGGTCTCATCAGTATAGACGTAAGGTCTAAACCGAACAGAGGATTTCATCATTGATCGGGCGAGGTGCCGGTCGATCAACGGTGGGACGTATGTAAGGGTGTAGGTCTCGTCAGGACAGACGTAAGGTCTATTCCAGCAGGTTTTATGGCGGGTGGGACTTTGCCAAGAAATACGTAGGTTTCACCAGGACAGACGTGAGGTCTGAGCTGGACAGGCTTTATCAGAATGGTGATGGGTTTCATTGTCGGTGGGACATTTGAAAGAGGGTATGTAGATTTCATCAGAGTGAACATAAGGTCTACCCCGGAAAGGCTTTATCATCGGTGGGGCATATAGCCAGATGACCGACGGAAGGCTTCATCAGTGAAGGGGAGGTGAAGGCAACGTGCCGGTTGGCATGGAATTTCTGAATTACCACATTACCGACCCAAGCGCCCTTTCGGGTTTTCGCTGGGGCCGGCCCCCTCTTGCTTTTGCCCACGCATCCTTTCAGATTTTCACGTGGCGGGGTACCCGATTTTGCCTGTAGTGCCCTTTCGGGTTTTCACCACAGCTGGGTTTTGGGCCATTTTTGCACTTGTCCAGAATGCCTGAACAAGTCTGGCGGGGTATCTCTATTTTCAACCCCATTTTTATATATATACTTTTTTTTGTCGTTTTCTTTCTCTTTTCCTTTTTCATTGTCTTTTCTGGGACCAGAACTTTCATCATATGGATCATGGCGCCATATGTTTATTGTGGACACACGATCATTGATGTGGGTGTCAACATCAATGCAAAGGGAAGTAGGGTTTCATGATCTATTCAGACGAAAGGTCTGAATTGATTTAGAGGATATAAATAGCAGCTCGGGCATGGGGCCATTTGCTGAGAATGTGAGTTTCATCATTAATGTAGGGTTGACATTAACGCAAAGGAATAAAGTTTCATGGTCTATCCAGACAGAAGGTCTGAATTGATTTGAAGGGTTGTGTCGTGTTTTGTCAGAGCGGACGGAAAGCCCCCCCTGGATGGATTTTAGTGTCGATCAGGCAACGCACCAGCCGACCGATAGCAGGTTTCATCATTGGTGTTGGGTTCATATCAATGCAAGGATTTCATAGGTTTCATCGGTATAGACATAGGGTCTAGCCCGGACAGGTTTCATCGCTGATCGGGCAGTGTGCCAGTCGATCGGCAGCGAGTTTCTTCATCGGTATTGGGTTTATACCAATGCAAGGATTTCATAGGTTTCATCGGGATAGACGTAGGGTCTAGCCCGGATAGGTTTCATCGCTGATCGGGCAGTGTGCCAGTCGATCGGCAGCGAATTTCATCATTGGTATTGGGTTTATACCAATGTAAGGATTTCATAGGTTTCATCGGGATAGACGTAGGGTCTAGCCCAGATAGGTTTCATCGCTGATCGGGCAGTGTGCCAGTCGATCAGCAGCGAATTTCATCATCGGTATTGGGTTTATACCAATGCAAGGATTTCATAGGTTCCATCGGGATAGACGTAGGGTCTAGCCCGGACAGGTTTCATCGCCGATCGGGCAGTGTGCCAATCAACCAGCAGTGAATTTCATCATCGGTATTGGGTTTATACCAATGCAAGGATTTCATAGGTTCCATCGGGATAGACGTAGGGTCTAGCCCGGACAGGTTTCATCGCCGATCGGGCAGTGTGCCAATCAACCAGCAGCAGGTTTCATCACGACGGGACGTAAAGAGATATGCAGATCTAGTGGGAACAGACGTAAGGTCTAAACCGGACCGGTTTCTTTACCGATCGGGCGGCGAGCCCGTCGACCAAAGGTGGGTTTCATCATCGGTATTGGGTTTATACCAATGCAAAGGAATTCATAGGTTTCATCAGGATAGACGTAAGGTCTAAACTGGACATGTCTTATCATTGATCGGGCGGGGTGCCGGTCGATCAACAGTGAGTTTCACCATGGTGGTACTTTGGATAGGGTGAATGAGGGTCTCATCAGGATAGACATAGGGTCTATACTGAGTGGGTTTAATCGTTGATCGGACAAGGTGCCGGCCGATCGATGAGGAGTTTATGGTGGGAGACGAGGCTTTCTTTGGGGTTACCACATTACCGGCCCAAGTGCCCTTTCGGGTTTTCACCGGAGCCAGCCCCCTCTTGCTTTTGCCCATGCGCCCTTTCGGGTTTTCACGTGGCAGGGTACCCGATTTTGCCTGCAGTGCCCTTTCGGGTTTTCACCACAGCTGGGTTTTGGCCATTTTTGCCCTTGTCCAGAACGCCTGAACAAGCTTGGCGGGGTATCTCTATTTTTAACCCCATTTTGTCTCTTCTTTTTCTTCTTCCCTTTTTCTTTTTTCTTTTATTCTCTCTCTTTTTTCAGAGAGTGACAGGTCAGAATGTTATTATATCACGATAAGGGGTGACTTGGCTAGGGTTTAGTGCCGCTAGATCAAGGAAGGGTAGCTCGGCTAGGGCGGAGTGCCGTTAAACCAAGAAAAAGGTAGCTTGGCCAGGGCGGTGTGCCGCCAGACCAAGAAAAGAGGGTAGCTCGGTTAGGGCGGAGTGCCGCTAAACCAAGAAAAAGGTAGCTTGGCCAGGGCGGCGTGCTGCCAGACCAAGAAAGAGGGTAGCTTGGCTAGGGCGGAGTGCCGCTAAACCAAGGAAGAGTAGCTCGGTTAGGGCGGAGTGCCGTTAAACCAAGAAAAAGGTAGCTTGGCCAGGGCGGTGTGCCGCTAGACCAAGGAAGAGTAGCTTGGTTAGGGCGGAGTGCCGCTAAACCAAGGAAGGTAGCTCGGTTAGGGCGGAGTGCCGCTAAACCAAGAAAAAGGGTAGCTTGGCTAGGGCGGGGTGCCGCTAAACCAAGGAAGGTAGCTCGGTTAGGGCGGAGTGCCGTTAAACCAAGAAAAAGGTAGCTTGGCCAGGGCGGTGTGCCGCTAGACCAAGGAAAGAGGGTAGCTCAGCTAGGGCGGAGTGCCGCTAAACTGAGGAAGAGGGCAGCTTGGTTAGGGCGGAGTGCCGCTAAACCAAGGAGGAGTAGCTTTTGTCTGATTACTCGGGGAATGTTGGTTGTGCAGCATGATACAGCTTTAGGTGTCTACCGTTGAGTGGCGAGGATCGGATTTCCCCTCGATGGTTAACAACCATGTAGGCCCCTCCTTCGTAGACCCTCTGTATCACATAAGGGCCCTCCCAATTAGCATTTAGCTTTCCTTTTGGGTTGGACGCCATGACTTCTTTTTTCTTGACCATGACGAGGTCACCTTTCTTAAATTCTCGTCCTTTTACGAGTTTGTTGAATGCAGTGGCCATGCGGGCCTGATACATTTGGATATTCTTCTGAGCTTGGAGGCGCTTTCCTTCCAATTCAGCCAATTCTTCTAATCTTCTTTCAGCATTGGTTTGTTCGCCACGGGCCAGGTCATATTGGACTGCCACTCTGAGTGATGGGACTTCCAGCTCTAGTGGAACCACTGCCTCCGAGCCGTATACCAATGAGTATGGTGAGCACCCTGTAGGTGTCTTGAAGACGGTGCGGTATGCCCATAGAGCTTCATACATTTTCTCTTCCCAGTCCTTTTTATTAGAACCAACGACCTTGGCCAGCAAGGTGCAGAGAGTCTTGTTAAAAGCTTCTGCCAATCCGTTTGCCTGCGGATTGTAAGGAGTGGAAGTCCTCCATTCGATCTTATATTTTTCGACAAGCCGATAGACTTTCTGATTTTTGAAATGACTTCCATTGTCAGATATTATTCGGCTGGGGATCCCAAACCGGAAGATGATGTTCTGCTTGATGAATCTGGCGACCAGTTCACCAGTCACTTCTCTTAATGCTATAGCCTCCGCCCATCTGGAGAAGTAATCTGTTATGGCTAGTATGTACTTATGTCCGGCCGAGGAAGTCGGCAGTGGACCGACTACATCAGTTCCTCATTGCGCAAACGGCCAACTGGGAACTGTAGGATGCAGAGTCGTAGGAGGCCTTCGAGGCATAGTAGCATGCCCCTGGCATTTCTGGCATGATTTTGCAAATTTACAGCAGTCTTCGAACATGGTGGGCCAATAGTAGCCCAGCTTCTTGATTTCTATCTTCATCTTGGGACCAGCCTGGTGGGCACCTACTGTCCCAGCATGTACTTCTTTCATCGCTTGCCAAGCTTCCTCAGTGGACAGGCAGCGGAGTAGAATCTTCTTGCGCGCATCTGCCATTATTCGGAACAGAGTCCCATTTCTGAATTCATAAGAATCTTTGATTCTTAAAAGTTTCATCTTCTCTTCTCTTTTCTGCGGTAGCTGTTGGTGCAGGAACCACTATAGCAAGTGCAGTCTCCAGTCAGATGCCTGTTCTGTGCTAACAGTAGCGACTTCTTCTTCTTCGGGGAACCCTTCTAGCATACTGGGGACTTGCCGCCGTTTCATAACAACAATGTTCAGTGTCTCATTTGGCGGGACTGCTAGTGAGCTGGCTAGCTTTGCTAGTGCATCAGCTTGGGCATTATGTCCACGGCCCACATGCCTGAGCTCAATATGATAGAATTTCGCCATGAGGCTCACAGCCTTTTGGTAATAGGGATTCAGTTCTGGCTTTCGCACTTCGAACTCCCCTTGGATTTGCTTTATCACCAACATCGAATCCCCGAATACCTGAAGCATTTGGATACCCATGTTGAGGCTGATATGGAGTCCGATTATCAGAGCTTCATATTCGGCTTCATTATTGGTGCATGGCTTGTTTATAGAACAGGAAGTGTGCACAACCTCCCCTTCCGGTGATCTCAGCACAATACCGGCTCCGGCCCGCATTCTGGTCTTTCCATCGGAGTCCGCCTCTGTTCTGGATGCTCCATCGAAGAATAACTGCCACATAGCTGACTGAGCCTGGCAGGCTTCGAGCGTCTCATCATCGGGTAATTCAGTCCCTAGCATATCATTTTCTGGCACAGGATGTTCTGCGAAGAAATCAGCCACGGCCTGTCCTTTTATCGCCCTCTGGGGTGTATAGGTAATATCGAAATCCATCAGAATTACTGCCCATTTGCCCAACCGGCCCTTCAGTACTGGGTGAGTCAATATATATTTGAGCGGATCTGCTGTAGATATCAATCTGACTTCATGTGACAACATATAGTGTCGGAGCCTTTTGACAGCAAAGACCAGTGCCAAGCAGGTCTTTTCTATGTAGCTATAACTTTCTTCAGTTCTAATCAGCCTCCTACTTAGGTAGTACAAGGCCTGTTCTCTGCCTTCTTCATTTATCTGTGCCAGCATTGCCCCCAGGGAACAGTGTGTGGCTGCAATGTACAGTATTAAAGGTCTGCCTTTAATAGGTGCCCCCAGCACTGGAGGGGTCTTGAGATATTCTTTCAGCTTCTCAAAAGCTTCCTGACAGCCATCGTCCCAGAGGAACGGTACATCTTTCATCATGAGCTTGTGAAAGGGGTGGCATCTTCCCGATAGATTAGATATAAATCGTCGGATGTAGGCCAGACGCCCTTGCAGGGATCTCAACTCGTGCAGATTCCTTGGTGGAGGGAGCTCCTGGATAGCTTTAATCTTGGACGGGTCGATTTCAATGCCCCTATGACGGACAATAAACCCGAGGAATTTTCCACTGGACACGTCGAAGGGGCATTTCATAGGGTTCATTTTGCGCTCATATTTGCGCAACCTCTGGAACACCATCCTCAGGTCTTGCAAATGGTCTCCTCTTCTGCTGGTTTTCACCACCAGATCGTCAATGTAGCACTCTACTTTCTTGAAGAGAAAATCATCAAAGATCTTTATCATGGCTCTTTGGTAGGTAGCGTCGGCATTCTTGAGACCGAACGGCATCCTTTTGTAGTGGAATATCCCCTTCGGGGTGCAGAATGCAGTGTGCACTCTGTCTTCTTCAGCAATCCAGATCTGGTTGTATCCGGATGATCCATCCATAAATGATAGGGCCTCATGGCCAGTAGTTGCATCGATCATCACCTCAGTGATTGGCACCAGGAAATCATCTTTCGGGCAAGCCTTATTAAGGTCCCGGAAATCAACACATATTCTGATCTGCCCATTCGTCTTCTTTACGGGCACTATATTGGCCAGCCATGTAGTATACTGGTTTTCTTCGACAAAGCCTACGTCAATCAGCTTGTCAACCTCTTTGTTAATCTGATTTATCAATTCAGGACGCATTCTCCTAGAAGGCTGCTTTATAGGGTTAGCCTCTGGGTTTATTGCCAATCGATGCTGCGCCACATCAGAACTCAGTCCCGGCATTTCATCATATGTCCATGCAAAGCAGTCTCGAAATTCTTTCAAAAACTGTATATACTGTTCCCTGGTAGCTGGCTCCAGCAATGCACTGAGGAATGTCGGCCTTGGCTCATCTGCGGTTCCCAGATTTATTTCTACAAGCTCATCGACGGTGGCCTGACCTCCATCTTCGACCTCGGGCGGGGCTTCTTGCAAGTCAATGAAGCCTCCCGGGATATAATCTTCTTCAGTTTCATGATTTTCTGTTTCATCATATTGGTCATCAACGGGTGCTGGCTCATCATATACGGCCAAAATTGTTGTATTCTGTTCAGTGTGCCCCGAGGACGTAATTGGATCAGCAGGAAACTCAAAGACGGAGTCTTCCGCCCTTAGAGTCTCTTCTGATGCAGACTCCCTTGAGAGATCATCATTCTGTAGAGCCCAGACTTCTTCCAGGATGCGCTCAAACTCCAAGCATTCCCTCAGCTCTTTGGCTGCTTGGTCTTCATCCGGGGTTCCCGTGTCAAACTTTGCTTCAGCATGGAACAGATCTTCTTTGGAAGGTAGGTCTTCCCAGCACCAATCTTTCTTTGTTTCATCAGACGTTCCCGTCCCTGGCTGATTGTCTGGGGCTTCATTGTCTGTTATGGATTGATAAATGATTTCTTCATCTTCCGAAGGGTACGGGTCGTAGCCCACCCCAGGGGAATCTTCATGCTGGTAGAAGGTAGAGATGACATCCACCTCAGCCTCATAGTATTCTTGTAAAGTATAGCCCAGTCCCGGGTGCTGTGTGATCTTCCTCAATTCTTTATTATCTCGAGGCGGATCCCATAACTCCTTGAATGCTTTCTTCTGGGCGGCAGACTGTAGCGATGGCATCTGCATCTTAGAGAACATCTGCGAAACCCGTCGGGTAGTATAGTCCAAGCCCGTAATTGGCACCATCTGGTTTGCAGCCTCTTCAGGGACCATGCAGTCTTGATCATCTTCCTCGACTGACTCCCTAGTGTAGAATATGGTAGGAGGTTCGCAGAAGCGAGGGACTTTCATAGTCTTTAGTGGTAGCACCGTCTGGTATTCAAGGCTGACGATGGGTTTAAATAAACCCTACGACACCTCCACTTGTGTGTACTTTTCTTTCATTTCTTCATTGATATCATCCGGGTGAATGTTAGGAGGGGTGATCCGAGCAAAGTCACCGGCATAAGAGATGTGAGCTACCTCATGCTTTTTAATATAGCCCTTTGGTGGCAGTGGAGACCAATCTCTTGCCTTCGTCGCCGGCTTTTTCTGTCTGACCACAGCCTCTTTCTCTTCACCCTTTCGCGACACCTCCGTGTAGTAGGACGCATCGAGCATATGGCACTCGAATACTTCGAAGGGATGCAGATCCGCAAACACCCTCTCTTCTTTTCCTTCATGGCAGTATTTGATGCACTGATGTAGCGTGGATGGCACAATCTGATATTCATGCAGCCACGGTCTCCCCAGCAGGGCCTTATACGTGGTGTTGGAATCGATCACATAAAATCGTACCACAGTAGTGAGGTCGCCCAATATGAGGTTGAAATCAGCCATCCCAAGAGGTGTTTCACATTTCTGGTTGAACCCTGTAATTTTCATATCTCTGACCCTGGTAAGCTGCAGATCAAAGTAATATTTCTGATAGATGCGGTATGGGAGGATGTTCACAGCAGCCCCGGGATCTATCAGTATCCTGCTCAGCGGCTGACAGTTCAGGGAACCCTTCATATACAGCGGCCTATTATGACCAAAATTTGGGATTAGCATATCATCTTCCGTGAATGTGATCGATGGCCCGGAATTCACTTATGTTAAGAGTGCTTCATATTGTGCCGGCGACTGCAAGGCATCCACAATTGCTTGGCGGGCTTCTTCACTCAGAGAGAGGATTTCCCAGATGGAGAACCTGGTAGGGAGCTTCTTCAGCATCTTCATGATTCAACTGCCTACCCGGACATTAGACAGTCTCATTTCTTCTGCCCATCGAGGTCTTGGAGGTTCATGTGGTGCCTGTGGCCTTTGCTGCCCAGTCCCAGTTTCATTCTCTTCCCCTGTTTCCCGGGAGGCTTCTTCTGTAGCAACAGCCCCTGGCTTTGCTAGAGGGTCACTTCCTTCATTTTCTTCATGCTGCTTCTGCTTCCTAACTGCAGTCTGCTGGCATTTATTACTTTTAGCTGGAGCAGTGTGAGCCAATTGCTCATTCTCCAAACTGGACAAGAATTCCAGGAACGAAGGAGCTTCTTCTTTCTCTTGGTACAAGCTGGCAGGGGGAGGAACCTGGACACCTCGTACCTCTGGTTCTGGGATCTGGTAGGGTTGCTCCCCTCTGAATATAATGTTATGATTAGCTGGTGGTGGGCGCCCCCATCTTTTCCTAGAACGTGTTGCATGGGCTGAGGTAGAGGCCTCAGCATGGTTGGCTTCTAGCGGGGCATTTGATGCTTCAGCCTCATCATCCTCCCCGGGCAAGGAAAAGAGCACTGATAGGGTGTTACATTGTATTGTCGTGACTTTCTTTCCCTTTTTGGACTTGGGCCGTCTCTTCTTCTTCTGGGAATTTAGCTTTGCCAACTCCTGCCCCCAGAAGGGCTCAGTCTCATCTTTTCTCTGTTCTGCCTCTGGCTGCTCTTCAATTTTCAATTCTTCGAGCTGCTCCCAGAGTATACAGTCTTTTACCAGCATGTGTTTGGGCTTTTTCTGCTCATATTCATTGAGCTCATTGATATACTACTGTAGACGCCTGGCTGCAGGACTTACTTCTTTATGTGCGGGTAGGGGAGTTTGTCTCCTGCGGTTGTGAGTAGGGATCCGGATGACTGGCCCGGTCTCAGCTGTGCGCCATACTGGCTTTACTGGAGGCGGTTCAGGCCTTGGTGTGACACCTCGAATAATCACCCCGCTGGCACTGGCTGCGGGAGTTTTCCTTCTATTCTTTATGGGTTTCGTCTGCCATCCCTCCTGATCCTTCAGTGGGGTGAGAAAATAAGCTTCATAGGTATGCCTGGTACATTCCTCAACGGCTTCCTTAGGCAGCTGTTGGTAAACTGAGATCATATTGGCGGCCATTCTCCAGGGCGGAGGCTCATGTGGATGAGGCAGCTTTACCTGATAATCTCCCAACTGCAGCTCACCCTTTTTAACCATTCCTTCCATGATATCTTTGAAGACATAACAATCCTCAATTGCGTGCCCCAGCGCACTGTGAAATGGACAGAACAGCGGATCATCTTTCTTTGCCGCATCCTCGGGTCTTTTCAGCTCAGGCAATGTTACCTTGTTGAACTTATATGCCCAGTTAAATAGTGTTGCCGTCTTCTCCTTTGGAAAAGAGTAAGCCTTCTTCATCTTGTCTCTTAGAGAGACCTTGTCTTTTCTTTCTGCTGCACCCTCAGGCGGGGGAGCTTCATCTGCCCCCTTCTTCCCTTTCTGCTACTCGAAGGTTCTGAAATCGACGGTGTTGGCCTCAGAATGTGATGGTCGTCGATCATTATATTTACCTTTCAGCACATTGGAAACATTGGCGGTTGGACGTTTGGATAAGAACGTCTCAACCTCCGCCACTATATTGTTTAATCGGTCAAATGTTCTGACATCTGCACCGATTATCTTTTCTAGCACCTCTCTCCTGAGGCTCTGTTTACATATCTGCACTGCATCTTCTTGATGGGGGGGTCTTCTGCATCTCATGGCTAAGTTCCTCCATCTTTTGATGTAGTCCAGTGCAGTTTCATCTTGCTTTTGCCTGGTTGTATATAGCTCTGCTATTGTGATTTCTCTTTCAGCGACATGAAATCTGTCGCGGAATTTTCTCTGCATATCAGGCCAATCAACCACCGATCCAGCTGGCAGGCTTGAATACCATTCAAAGGCTAATCCAGTAAGGGATGAGCCAAAGAACTTAAACAGATAAGCTTCGTCGACTGCCAGGTCGCCCATGATTGTGGTGTAGTAAGCTATGTGCTCTCTGGGGGAGCCCTGGCCATTAAATTTTTCGAACTTAGGCGGCTTACTAACGCCTGGAGGTAGTCTCTTAGCAGCATATTGGGGAGCATATGGCACCTTGTACACATCATAGGTACTAACATCATCGCCAGTCTTCTCAGACAGCTTCATCTCCACAATTCTTTCAATCATCAGTTTGTGGGCTATGGCTGGATCTATGTCTTCTGGGAAGAAGTGAGCTTGTTGCTGACTATGAGGAGTTGTCATCACAGTGGCGCGCAAGGTGGGCGCGGTAGGCTATGTCTGAGACGCAGAGGGCTGAGCTACTGTTTGCTGTGGAACAGGTTGGCTCGGCGCTTTGCCCTTATCAGCCAGGAGAGGATTAGCTGGGATAGCCGTCTCTGTTTAGCTGGAAGTATGCCCGACAGGCTCGACTTGCTTGGAGACCGGTGTAGCTTCATGTCTCTCATTGAGCTGTCTTCTGAGAGCATTGATCTCCTGCTGGTATCTTCTGAACATCATCTGGATCATGGGATCCAGGGTGGACGGGATCTGTATATCTTCTGAAGTCCCTTCAGCATCATCAATGAAGGGATTATCTCCCTCTTCCGCTGTCACCACATTAACCGTCATGGTAGTGATCTTGCAGGCTTCACCATTAGTCTTCATTTTATCTTTTGCCGCCTGGCCTCTTCTTGTGACAGGCCCGGGTCTGGTTGCCAGCCTGAGTAGCTCGTCCGGTTGAGTTGGTAGCATGTCTTGCCTCCTGACAAGTCCAGCCATGTTACAGGTGAAGATCTGCATCTTTCCCTTCTGCCTGTAGACTTTTCTTTTTGCCTGGTCGGGATATTTGAGTCGGTCAAAGACCGATATTCTTTCTTCAGGTTCTTCCCCACACAGGTCTTCTTTCCCATATCCGGCCCTGCGGCCTTCCCCATAATCATTGGAATCGGAGGAGGAGACTTCGAGCATCACTTCTTGAAGGGTTTCTTCCTCTTCTTCATCCACGGTGCCTAGGGCATGGGATAATCTTTGCTGACCGAGGGCAGAATTCCCCAGGTAGTGGAAGTAGTCTTGAGCCACTTGCTTCATCTCTTCTTGATTGTGCCTTTGTGGCTCTGATTGGAGCATCAGTCTTTCTTGGCCTCTTTGCTGATGAGCCAGTCTTGCCACCTGAGCATTCAGATGCGCGGCTTTGAAATATCTAAATATATCAGCCTGTCTGGCATAGGCTCTTGGTCTTCTTGGAATGGCAGCAGCGACTGGTTCGCTTGTTCTCATCTTTTCTTCTTTCTCAAATCTTCTGTCACCATCCTGGCAGTAGTTGGCAGCAGCATCATAGTTCTTCCTTTGCCATCTTCTGCCCCCAGCCCTGGGATGGGGGACCGAGAGGTCTTGCTTCCGCTCATATTTTCTGCCCCTCATCCTGGGGCGAACAGTGGTCAGATTTCTTTCTTCATTTTCTTTCTCATCTTTCTTACCCCAAGCCCTGGGATAAACAGCAGCATCATCTCTTATGTCTTTTCCTTCTCTCCTTTTGCTTTCTGCCCTGAAGCGGACAACAACATCCTCGGTAGCTTTCCCCTTATCTCGAGTTGGGGCCCAGCTCTGAATCTTCTTTGGTCGCCAGACCTGTTTATATCTTGCTGGCTTGGGCGCCAGCGGCTTCCTCTCATCAGTTTCCCCATTGGCCCTCCTGGTGGCCAGAACTTGGAACTCGTTGTCGATCTGGACGGTAAGACAATCCTGTCCGGCCGGACTTCTCTCGGGCGACCGTTGAGGTTCACCCTAACGTCACCCATCATCATCGTCCTCCCAGAATTTGAGAGACGATGGTCGGCAGTAGCATACCGGCTCCTCCAGTTAGTTCTTTTCTTCATTTGGGCAGCAGCGGGGACCGTGCCCCTCCTTTGAACATGGTGAACATAGCAGGCGACGGTTGTCGAGGTCATCCTCTCTGGTAAGCTACCCTTGTTATCAGCAGTCTTCATCGGGGCACTTGCAGCAGTGCCTTGCTCGTTGTTGTCGACCTGCAGAAGGTCGGTGAAGACGAGGCCTAGGCAGTTGGGCAGTCCGACAGCAGGGGGCATTGACCCGAATGATAGCGGTACCGCCAGGTAACCCTCTCGGACATGCACATCGATCGGTTGTTGGTCGAAGCACACGGACATGAGTCCAGTAGTCATTGTAGCTTCCTGGAAATAAGGAAAGCGCACAGAATCAGAAATTTGAGGGGGGCCCGCTGGGCCTCCTGTTTTTGGCGTAGAGATGAAGGGAGACTCGGTCTCACCGGGCGTGCCAGACTTGTGGAACGCGCTTTCTCGTTCTCTTCTTTTTATAGGTATATGAGTATATGTGGATTATTTATTGATTTATTGGCGTGCCAGTCACCGGGGTGTCAATTTTATTGTGCGCTCGATCTGACTTTTAATCAGTCGATTGTGAAGTTCGAGTCGGGACCCGAAGTCCGTCATACCATAAAGGCTACGACGTTAATTACGCCCTTCCTAAGAAGGACAACCCTTGATTAAACGCCAAAAATAGGAGGAAGGTAGCGGCAAAAATAAGACTCAAACGAGAGAGACGGTTGGTTCATCAGCAGGGCGTTAAATGGCCTGAGTGAAGCGAGGATACATCAAATGCGGAGCAAATCCAGCGGCATGTCCCCATTACCTTGGACTATGCCAGATGGGGATAGGAAATCACCCATGCAGCGGTAGGGTGGGATCCATAAAAAGGTCGGGTATATCTAACCCGGAATCCGGATAAGGACCGGTGCGACATGGCGCACCCTGTGCAGGCGTGATGTCTTATTGATATCCCCCTTCGGAAGACCATCGGAGAACATGCAAGGGCAGAACTCCGTGTGCCAGCGGGGTTAGGAGAGAATACCATGATCACTCAAGGTGATAAGAATAAATTTTGGCAGCATATCCCCTTTATCCTGGATTATGCCAAGAGGAGATAAGCCATCATCCACGGGATGCCGGGATGAAAGCCGAAAAAGAAGGGGGCACCAGGCCCGGGGCCACCACCCACATCCATAGCACCGATTTATGTTCCTTCGGAACCCGTCGGAGCACATGTAGTGACATAGCCCGTTAGGTCCATAAGGTTATAAAGAAACCCGGATCGGAACAGAACAATGTAGGGGAGGTCCTCCCCATTGATTTATTTCCTGAGGGATGCCAAGTGTTCTCCGTATATCCCTTGGATGGGTACAATATGGGGATCAAGGTTCAGACCAAGATAAAAGAGGTTCTCGGCGTGAGGGTTCAGAAATATGGCATGGCTTCTCAGCGCGGGCTGAAAGGAGTTCCCGGCGCGCCACGAAGGGGGCTCTCGGCATGTGTTGAAGGGGGGAGGAGGCTCTCGGCGTGAGGGTTCCCGGCGCGGGAGTTCCCGGCGCGCCGCGCCGGGAACTATTCACGCCGCGAAGGTGCTGGGCTTGAGTGCCGTGAGGGCTATGGGGTTTTACGGTACCCTGTTTTGGGGGTTTTTCACGGGATTCAGACATGGCCTGGAGAATGGATTCAGGAGGGAAGTGAGGAAAGAGCAAGGGGCCTACCAGGTTGACAGCAGAGGGTCACAGATGAAAGGGGTTCGAGGGATCAGAGTCACCGGGCCTTCGAGCTCTCAGGAACAGGCTTCACGCCATCAGTATTGCCGACCATCTAGGAGATCGAGAGACGACAAACTCTGATCCCTGCAATGGCCCTAGTGGCTTGAGAAATTTGAGAAGAAAATCACGGACTCCGCGACGTTTAAACCATCGATGACATCGAGGGAGAGAGGGGGGAAACAAGGCCCAGAAATCCACAGTGAGGATTGGGGCTTTGTTGGCTCCGTCCCATCTTAAACAGGCACGCGTATAATCACAAAGGATTATCAGAGTCCTAAGCATTCGAGCAATCAATGTATGCAGGGGACGACAGATACCCTGAAAGAGAGATAGAGAGGACAAAGCCCAGGGATCCATAGATGTGAGGATCGGGGCTCTGTACCGGCTCCCCCAGTGCTGCGAGAGAGGCAAGCAGCAGGGAGTACCTATCAGCCGCCAGGATTACCGACCGACACCTGAAATCATGGACTCATCGATCAAACTCCGCAACCGAAATGATAGCTACCACGATCATCAGAGAGGGGTGAGAGAAAGAAACTCGAGCTTCTACTCATTGCACCATCTTTATTATTCATACCTCATTGGCTACAGCGAGATAACTCAGACGATAGTCGAAAGGGGACTATGAACATCCTTCGAATAGAAGAAATCTCACATACAAGGGTAGAAAGAATACATGAGAGAATGAAAAGAAACCCGTTCGGAATGACAGGAAGATGGGGGAGGGCGGAGCATTGACTCCTCTCCCTCCCCGAGCACCCCACCTTCTCCTTCTCTCGAGCATCGCAGCGGCTTCTTCACTCGCTCTCTTTTCTTTCTCTTTCTTTCTATCTGTTTTCTGGATGAGGTTTCTTCTGTCCTCTGTCTCCTTTTTTTCCCCCTCTTTTTTGCCTCGAGAGAAAGGGGGGGGGGGGTTTATAGGCATAGCACCCCCTTCCTATCGGCATGATCATCTCGGCGCCCGGTTGATGAGCTCCCGGCGCGCCTTGTTCGGAGGCAATAGGCTTCCCGGCGCGCCTTGTTCGGAGGCAATAGGCTTCCCGGCACCCCTTCCTCATATGGGTCTTGTTGGGCTCTTAGGGCCACACGGCTGGGCCCGTTTAGATCCTTTAGTCTTTTATGCTTCCTCATCAGTAAGCTTGAGCTGTTAAAGCCGCTTAATCTGTCTCTTCATTTGTCGGTCCCTCGAGTCCGTCAGGCTAGGCGAAGGCCCATCAATTGGTGAGTTAGCATAGCTTCATCAGAATATTTCTGGGGATTTTCATCAGTCAGTGGACTGCAGTTCTTCATCAGTACTGACGTCTGAGCGACGATAATACCGGACATCAGCTTGGCCGGGGAGGGCTTCAGCCGGGTGGTAGCTTCAGTGATAAATCTTCCGTAATCCTGGTCTTTCAGGGACTTCCGGGATCTTCATCTTTCACTCAATCTTTCATTATGTCTCGTTTCTATTGTCTGTTATATTTCAGGTGTCGACATACCTTCATCTCGATCGTCATCAAGGTAGGTTTTCTCAAGAACTGTAGCCCAAACTAGCATTATAATGATAACAATATTATTTTTTAAACCATGCATATAGTTTCACTGCGCTTTCAAGGTTTTCTGTGAAATTTTGTAAGTAGCGACCCAGGTTATGGCGCTAATTCAAGAACAGACGCCCGTCCCAAGAGGCGCCAATTTTAGGCAAATTAATAAATACTCATCTTTAAAATTGATTATCTATGTAACCTGTAATGAAATTTAATGCATGATCATATTTCTAGAAATCCTGTTATTTTCTTGTCCTGACCATGTACTAATCCTGGAACATGTTGAATTAACGACCTGATGAAGGTCGTGTCTTACAGAACTAACGCCCTACACCAGGGTGCGAATTAAAAACTAACGCCCCTCTGTAAGGCGCGTTTTATGGAAATTCCATAAAATTGGCAATTATGCAAAAATGTTATAAATATAATGGACGCCAGCTATTATAGTCGTTAAATTGTTAATAAACGCCCCTGTATAAGGCGTTAATTTTATGAGTAATGACTTTACCTAAGTCGCTATTTTCCTGTATTACTGTTTTCCCTGTTCCTGTTAACCGAGGGTTTGATATATATATATATATATAAACGCCCCAGCATATATATATATATTATATATGTAAGTATAATATCGGCACTATATTTCCACTCCGTGAATATAGTCCCATGTTTCGTGATGTTTTATCGTTTACCCACTAACTCTTAGTGACATACAAGCTCTCCATTGGACATTCCGTTCCTTTGGACTAGCAAGTTAGTCATAGAGACCTCCGTAAGACTCCTCGAGCCTTAGATTTCCTCAAGGCCGATTGAGCTGGTTGTACCATAAAAACCTATTACACTATTTTTGCCATGTCACTCTATAGCAACATGGTAATACCGGCCCTCATGTTATGCTAAGTGGATATCATGAGAATATTCTTAATGGGATGAGGACATCATGCCATTAATATGCTGTTCTTGTGGACCTCAATTCTATATAAAAGAGTGACTGATGTAAGACCAACCTTGGACCTATTTAGCAAGCATTTAAGTTTGAGCAGCGGACTCACACTAGTGAGCTCACCCGTATGGCGCACACTAGTACCCGATGGCGACTAGGCGATGTTGGAGAGGGTCCGAGGCGGGACCTTTAGGCTCCAATGGTTGGCTAGCTTGGGGAGAACCCCAAATGGGCCTAGGATGCCCAAATCATGGGTGGCCAACACACCAAGGGTGTGGGTTAAGTGGATGCTCTCACAACTCGTCCGCGGTGGTCACTCAATTTGGGTAGCAATTTAAAATCGGACACTCTCTTACCACCGACGGAGTAACTATAGCAATACTAAGCTAAACAAGTCCATTACAGCAATGAGAGATGTTCAGGAGCTCACCTAGCCGGCGTGAAGACACCGACTCCGGCCGGAGACGGGGGCGAGCGGGGAGGCGAGGGTATGCACCCGCACGCCGCGTCGGTGTCGCTTCAACCTGAAATGGAAAGATTACACCACTACACCTCTCGCAGGAGGGGTGATCTTGGGGTGGGGATTAATCTTATTACATCCAATACTACCTCCACGCAGGGAGGGGCCTTCAGCCGGCCAAGCGGGGTGGGGACTTATGCTAAGGAAACCCGATTTGCCGATCCCCGCCGGTTCTGCCAACCTTCAGAATTGTTGGACAGGGGGCCGGTGATGTCACTGCCACAAATTCCACAGAGCTCAGATCTTGACGAAACCTACGCCAAAAGTTTTCCAACTGAAAGAGGATGATGCCTGAATTTTTTGGGAAGCTCTGGACCTCGGGGCTGATCGTACCGGCGACTGGAGCAGGAAAGCAACACTCTACTTCGGACTAATGCAGAACTGATGCAGTGGATTGCAGAAGGCGCTGTGGTCGCTCCCAAACTTCAAATTGAACGAAACTGGTGGTGACGTGATCGTGGTCGGAGTAGCGTCGAGCAGAAGTTGACGGGGCCACAATCCGAGGTCGGAGATGAGAATGGTGGGCAGATAAATGAAGACAGGTCAAACCTGAGTCCACTGGTGGCAGACTGCACACTCCGACGAAATAAATCAGAACAAATACCTCAGGCAGCCGATTGGTGTCGTTCTTTCTGCTACTGATGGAGGACTAGACGAAGAAGAATTTTGTAGAAGGAAGTGTGCTCGCATTCCTCCAAGGTTGACCGCAGAACAGCTTTCAAGATCGCTCTAGTCTTCAGTCTGGGACAGATTGCGCAGTCGTTGAAGATGACGCTCCTCCGGACAGCTCCGAACTCGGAAGCCGGCGAGACTACCTCGCCTTGGAAGCTCTCTGGAGGAACTTTCCTGAGATGTAGGCCTTGCCACCAGGAGTATCAGGGAGCAGCCGGAGACGATGCAACTTCAGGACCCCACTCTGCTGCCTACGCCCTACAACCTGAAACTCCAATCTTGCAAGACCAAAGGGAGTGGGAGGGAGAGTAGCACAGCTTGGGGTGATGGCTGATGGTTTGTGGATATGGGAAGGACGTGGCTAGGGCTTCTGGAGGGTCTGGAGTGGCAGGGATAGATGAAGAGGGGGGCTGGAGCAGCTAGAGGTGGAGATGGGGGGGGGTGGATGTGCACTAGAGAGAGGATGAGTGAGAGAGGAGGTGGGGGGCGAATTTGGCTGTAGGGAGGAAGGGAATTTCGACCTAGGGTGATTAAGGAGGTGGGGAGATGGAAGGGCACAGCCCTAGGGAGAGGGAAATTCGAATTTGGGCTTTGGGAGGGGTTAATTCAGCCTTGGGAAGGTGGTGGGGTGCTTTGGAAAGTGGAAAGGTGCCTAGGAGAAGGGGTTTCCACCTAGGGGTTGGACGGGGAATTGAATGAGTGCATGAGGAAGGGGAAGGGGCCTTAATGAGGGGTGAATAGGGAGGAGAGAGAATGAATTTTGAAATTGGGGTGGGGAGGAGAGAGAGAGGGGGTACAACCCACTTAGAGAGAGTGATAGTAAGAGAGAGAGAGAGAGGAGATATTGAGAGGGAGATGGCAAATGCTTTTCAATATTCATCAAAAGTTGTTACAATGAGAGGGAGGGGAGGCCTATTTATAGGCTCCATACTTTCATATGACCATAATGACCCTGACAAGCTAACTAATGACCAAAGCAGTCCAAGGGAGGGGTGTCCCTGGGCCTAGCCCACTAGTTGGGCCCAATAGCTTAACAAACCAACATAATGACACATGACTTTGGTAGATAACCTACTAACCTAGGTACATGACTCAAATAATAGGAAAATTACATGGTTTAAGACTCAAATAAAATATAAAAATTACATGACTAGACTCACAAACACATGATGAACATAATGGCATAAGTCGACGACGATTCGAGCCTCAAAAAAGTGGAGGGGCAAGGGATGCCCCCATCATACCCCCGGGGTGGGGAGAACTCGACCCCGTCGAGTATGGGTCCGCCTGGCGATAGTACTAGCTCCAGAATGTCGAGGTCAAGTCGCAACAGGTCCTCCCGACTCGCCCAAGTATCCTCAATCGGGCGACGGTTCTTCCACCTAACCAGGTAGCGCTGATACACCCTGTGCCTAGTAATGATACTCTGCTCATTCAGTATTGCCTCTACCTGCTCTTGTCGGTCTCTCAAGCTATGAAGTGGAGTCCCACCGGGAGTGTCTCTCTCAAGGGGGGGTAAAGGCTCGAGCTCCTCACTGGGTTCCACTGCGGGGCCCTTGTAGGGTACCAGGTCCGCCATATTGAAAGTAGGGTGTACCCCAAAACCCTCAGGTAGGTCTAGCTCATAAGCATTACTGCCAAGTCATCTCAGAACTCGAAAGGGTCCCGAACCCCGTGCCCTCAACTTGGAGGCAGGTCCCGAAAGGAGCCGCTCCGTCCTCACCATCACCGAGTCTCCCACTTGGAACTCGCAGTGGCACTGATGAGCATTTGCCCGCCTTTTGTAAGCATCATTGCTCTTTCCTATATGCTTGCGAGAATGCGTATGCCATGCACTATGATGCGATGTTGGTGTGAAAAGTATGGTGTGCAAAGGTGGACCTGGGCAGCCAAATGTAGACCGATCACATTTTGATGCCATGAAGACTGTGACAGACTTAGGAGGGCCGGGACATCCATAGATGAACCTTTTATGCATGGGTGTGACAAATGTAGGGGGACCCGGACATCCATGTATGCTCCTCTCATGCTTAATACTCATGATGAATGAAGGTGGGCCAATACATCCAAATACGGTCCACTTATGCTTCCTACTTGACATGTGGGTGATGTGAATGAATGTATCCGATTTATGAATCATGCCAAGTGGTGTGGTAAGCCTAGACACATGCATGTTTATCCCAAAGGTGACTTCCATGTGCATATATGTGGGATGACCTTTGAACTTCCATGTGAATGGGTGAAGGGATCTAAGAAGGTGGGCATTATGGAGAGGAGCTCTTCCTTGTCTCCTAGGCATATGTTGTTTATGGTGATGGTTCCCTTTGTGGGGCCTGAGTCTTGGAAGAGTTGATCTTGGTCAAACATGGTTGGTTGGGGTAGAGAAAGGTGGGTTGTGGGTAAGGTGGGCGGGTCACATGGGTAACTAGGCTCCCATTGGAAGGGATCAAAGGGGTCATGGATTGGGCTTCCTAGAGGAAGGAACTCCATGCCCACAAGGTCCATACAAGGTGGGTCATCCTCTTCTAATGAAGTAATTTGGTCGAAGCTCTTGGGAGGTAGATCGACCATGAGGGAAGAGCTTGGCTTTCTACCCGAGATAGGAAGCTCCAATTTGAGGAGATGGTCGGGCTCATCGGGTGTGGGGAGGAATAATAGAAGGTCACTAGTGTAGCAACCAATGGTGCACATTGAGGTGATAGACCCAACACATAGGTGTAGGAGGTCAAGGCTCCTAGGTTGTTCGGTCATGGGGGTCAACATGCTAGTCAACTCTAATTGCCATGCTAAGCCCTTGAGAAGGTCCCCTAGTGTCTCCACTTGATAAGATGATTGGATGGTGGTGCAATAAGAGTTGAAGGGCACTATGGGGAGGTGTCGCCCCAAGGAAGGGTAGGCCATGATTGGGTGAGCTGGGCTCTCTTTTAACCATCTAGCCAAGGAGCCACTTATGATGAGTTCACTCCCTACTAGAAGAGAGGGCATAGAGTGAAGATCGTGATGCAAGGCTTTGTCCTCATCTTGGGCATGTGTTTCTTTCAAGGTGGGAGTTGGATCTGGGGTGTTCACCACTATGGGGCTGGGTGTCAGGATTATGGGTTCTTCTTCCAAGGAGGTGGGTAGGTACTTCGTGGGTGGGGTGATGATGATTGGCGCATGGTGCATCCGGGGTGGTGAACGAGGTCGGATTTGGGTTGGGGTTGGAAGTGGAAGTAGTGGTGGCCTAGGTTGGGGTAAGATTCGGGTTGGAAGAGGAAGGTGGGGTGGGTGTGGAGGCTTGATTTGATTGGTTTTGGGAGGTGTGTCCCTTTTAGGGGGCGATAGAGGGGTAGTGGTGGGGGCCAAGGGGATTTGTGGGGTAAGGGTTTGGTGATGGATTTTGGATTGGGGGGTGGTGGCCATCATGGGCTTCGGTGGAGGGGTGGACACGGAGCGCACATGGGCTGGTGGAGCTATGGTTGTGGTGAGGACTTGGAGGTAGGGTGTAAATGTAGTGGTGGGAGAGGTGGGAAGTGGTGGGGATTGGGTGATTGGGGTCTTGGGTTGGCCAAGGGGAAATGAAGGAGTTGAAATGCTCTTTGGGCTTTGGTGTTCGGAATGGGAGGGGAAAATATATCTAGCCCTAAGTTGTTCCTTCATGTCTCCCCATGTTGTGAGGGGAGCTTCCCTTCTAATTATCCTTAAGCCCTCAATTTTCAACCAATGAGTGTGGGCCCGTTTGGTAAGTTGTAATTTGGCAAATCGGACTTTCTCATCCTCGGACATGGGATACCAAGTGAAGTAATGATCCATGGAAGCCTCCCATTCTAAATACTCATTATGATGAGTCCCATCAAAGGTGAGAGGTGAGGGAGGAGCCCTACTATCATTCATCCTTGGGGCGGGCCAATTTTCTTCTAGTTGATCAAGTCGTCTAGATAGGTTATCAAGCTTGCCATTGGCATGGGTCAAGGTTTTCATGAGGTAACTGACGTGGCCAGGGAAGCCATGGGTGTTAGTGGTAGGTATCCCTTGGGGTTTTGGATTCATGGTGGTATTTAGAAGAGGATGGATTGACTTGATAATGGACTCCACTACGAGTGGTCACGCAAAGTTGGGTGGGCTATGCAAGGGTGTGCGGATGCACCTATGAAAGACTTAGTGTGACCCAAGACTAGACTTGTAAGGACAAGCCTATGACCGCTCTGATACCACTTGATGTAAAACCAACCTTGGACCTATTTAGCAAGCATTCAAGTTTGAGCAGCGGACTCACACTAGCGAGCTCACCCGTATGGCGCACACTAGTACCCGATGGCGACTAGGCGATGTTGGAGAGGGTCCGAGGCGGGACCTTTAGGCTCCAATGGTTGGCTAGCTTGGGGAGAACCCCAAATGGGCCTAGGATGCCCAAATCATGGGCGGCCAACACACCAAGGGTGTGGGTTAAGTGGATGCTCTCACAACTCGCCCGCGGTGGTCACTCAATTTGGGTAGCAATTTAAAATCAGACACTCTCTTACCACCGACGGAGTAACTATAGCAATACTAAGCTAATCAAGTCCATTACAGCAATGAGAGATGTTCAGGAGCTCACCTAGCTGGCGTGAAGACACCGACTCCGGCCGGAGACGGGGGCGAGCGGGGAGGCGAGGGTATGCACCCGCACGCCGCGTCGGTGTCGCTTCAACCTGAAATGGAAAGATTACACCACTACACCTCTCGCAGGAGGGGTGATCTTGGGGTGGGGATTAATCTTATTACATCCAATACTACCTCCACGCAGGGAGGGGCCTTCAGCCGGCCAAGCGGGGTGGGGACTTATGCTAAGGAAACCCGATTTGCCGATCCCCGCCGGTTCTGCCAACCTTCAGAATTGTTGGACAGGGGACCGGTGATGTCACTGCCACAAATTCCACAGAACTCAGATCTTGACGAAACCTGCGCCAAAAGTTTCCCAACTGACAAAGGATGATGCCTGAATGTTTTGGGAAGCTCTGGACCTCGGGGCTGATCGAACCGGTGACTGGAGCAGGACAGCAACACTCTACTTCGGACTGATGCAGAACTGATGCAGTGGATTGCAGAGGGTGCTGCGGTCGCTCCCGAACTTCAAATTGAACGAAACTGGCGGTGACACGATCGTGGTCGGAGTAGCTTCGAGCAGAAGTTGACAGGGACACAATCCGAGGTCGGAGATGAGAATGGTGGGCAGATAAATGAAGACAGGTCAAACCTAAGTCCACTCGTGGCAGACTGCACACTCTGACGAAATAAATCAGAACAAATAGCTCAGGCAGGCGATTGGCATATTTCTTTCTGTTACTGATGGAGGACTAGACGAAGAAGAATTTTGTAGAAGAAAGTGTGCTTGAATTCCTCCAAGGTTGACCGCAGAACAGCTTTCAAGATCGCTCTGGTCTTCAGTCTGGGACAGATTGCGCAGTCGTTGAAGATGACACTCCTCCGGACAGCTCCGAACTCGGAAGCCGGCGAGACTACCTCGCCTTGGAAGCTCTCTGGATGACCTTTCCATAGATGTAGGCCTTGCCACCAGGAGTATCAGGGAGCAGCCGGAGACGATGCAACTTCAGGACCCCACTCTGCTGCCTGCGCCCTACAACCTGAAACTCCAATCTTGCAAGACCAAAGGGAGTGGGAGGGAGATTAGCACAGCTTGGGGTGATGGATGATGGTTTGTGGATATGGGAAGGACGTGGCTAGGGCTTCTGGAGGGTCTGGAGTGGCAGGGATAGATGAAGAGGGGGGCTGGAGCAGCTAGAGGTGGAGATGGGGGGGTGGATGTGCACTAGAGAGAGGATGAGTGAGAGAGGAGGTGGGGGGCGAATTTGGCTGTAGGGAGGAAGGGAATTTCGACCTAGGGTGATTAAGGAGGTGGGGAGATGGAAGGGCATAGCCCTAGGGAGAGGGAAATTCAAATTTGGGCTTTGGGAGGGGTTAATTCAGCCTTGGGAAGGTGGTGGGGTGCTTTGGAAAGTGGAAAGGTGCCTAGGAGAAGGGGTTTCCACCTAGGGGTTGGAGGGGGAATTGAATGAGTGCATGGGGAAGGGGCCTTAATGAGGGGTGAATGGGGAGGAGAGAGAATGAATTTCGAAATTGGGGTGGGGAGGAGAGACAGACGGGGTACAACCCACTTAGAGAGAGTGATAGTAAGAGAGAGAGAGAGAGGGAGATATTGAGAGGGAGATGGCAAATGCTTTTCAATATTCATCAAAAGTTGTTACAATGAGAGGGAGGGGAGGCCTATTTATAGGCTCCATACTTTCATATGACCATAATGACCCTGACAAGCTAACTAATGACCAAAGCAGTCCAAGGGTGGGGTGTCCCTGGGCCTAGCCCACTAGTTGGGCCCAATAGCTTAACAAACCAACATAATGACACATGACTTTGGTAGATAACCTACTAACCTAGGTACATGACTCAAATAATAGGAAAATTACATGGTTTAAGACTCAAATAAAATATAAAAATTACATGACTAGACTCACAAACACATGATGAACATAATGGCATAAGTCGACGACGATTCGAGCCTCAAAAAAGTTGTAGCAACCCTGATAAATGAATATTAAAATAAAATTAAAAATATATATATTACAGAAGTAATATAGATAATAAGAATAGGGTTAGTTAGACAAAATAAAACAAATTAAAAATAACGCCTCTGAGTAAGGCGTTAATTCAAAAAGAAACGCCTCTACATACGGCGTGACTAAAGAACGGACGCCCACGCATGCATGTGGTCGTCAACTCTCACGCGACCAAATAGGTAAGTAAAATAAATGCCCATGTCTTAGGCGTGTTTCAAAAACAAGGAACGCCCTTATACAAGACGCTTCTTAAGAAACGACCTGAACAAGGTCGTTAATTTAAGAATCAACGCCCTGACCAAAGGCGTTAATTCAGTTCGTGAACCGTTCGAACCCAGAACTTATCCAGGGAAAGATTAACCTAATCTAGTAAGTGTCTATTAGAGTAAGGACTCTATTAGGGATATACTACCCTCAATCAAACACTACCTTTGTTAGGACTCCAAAATCCTATAAATATACCTGATCGATCCAACCCTAAAACCATTTGATCGGCTGCGGCTATTACGGTAAAGAACTGAACGTTCTTTCTTTCTATTTTACTGTCAAAAGAAGAGTTACTAACTCTTCATCTCTTTCTCTTCTTACAGATCGAAGAGAGCACCTGCGTACGTGAAGAACAAAGGTAATGTTCTTCTTTCTTTTATCTTCAGCCAAAACATGATGAAGTGAGGATTGATACATCTTCATGTTTCTCTGTAGGAAATTCAGTCGAAGAACAAGGGTTCTTCAAAACAAACGATTCTTCCTGCTGCTGCTGCGGTTATATAGTTGCAGTAGAAAGGGTTCTCCTCAATTACTTCAGAAGTACTCTTCCAGATCATCAATTAAGGTAGGATCTTCTCAAGTCTTGTAGCCCAAAATAAATTTATATAATATAAGAAGCATCATGCATATCATGTATTAGTTTTACTATAGTTTCTCGGACGTTGCTGGTATATTTTAAAAGAAACGCCCCTGTCAAGGGTGCTATTTTACAAGATACGACCCTCACAGGGTCGTTAATTCAAAATTATACGCCTTATATATAGGCGTTAATTTCATGAACAACCACATGTAATTAATAATTGATCCTGTTTAAAATTCGATAAATATGAAATATCGATTCTAATATCTTGCATGACTCCACCTGTAAATTCCTACTAATTTTCTTGTCATGACCATGTCTACTGTCACTTGAAATTTTATTTCCTGAAATATTGTAAATTTCTTGAATTCACGACTTGGACAAAGTCGTGTTTTATATGTTAACGCCCCAAAACAGGGCGTGATTCTGAAAGCTAACGCCCCTTCCTAGGGCGTTTCTCTGTTAAAATCCTGAAATATATCTATTCTGTAAAATAGAATTAAACAGTAACGCCCCTTCCGAGGGCGTGTTTTCTATAAATCCTGAAAATTATTTATGTTCTGACAGATATGTAAATAATAAGACGCCTTCTGGTGAAGTCGTCAACTCTTGATGAAACGCCCCTGTCTAGGGCGTGTTTTAGATAAATTATTGAATTATTGAAAATTATGCAAAACGGAAACATATGTAAACGCCCTTCTGTTAGGCGTTAATTACTTGAGAAATGACTTGACCTAAGTCGTTATTTTACTGTAAACTGATTTTCATCCATTTTTGTTAACCGATCGTTTCATATGCTATAATATATATATATATATCGGCACTATTCTCCACTCCGTGAGTATAGTCCCACGTTTCATGTTGATTTATCGATCACACTCAACTCTCATTGACATACAAGCTCTCCATTGGACATTCCGTTCCTTTGGACTAGCGAGTTAGTCATAGAGACCTCCGTAAGACTCCTCATAGCCTTGGATTCCCTCAAGGCCGACTGAGCTGGTTGTACCCTAAAAACCCATTACACGATCCTTGCCATGTCGATCGAAAGAAACATGGTATACCGGCCCTTATGTTTATACAAAGAGTATATCATAAGGAAATTCTTAATGGGATGATGATATCATGCCATATCATGTCGTTCTTGTAAACCTCAATTCTATGATAAGAATGAGGGTATCTTACTTTGATATACTGTTCATGTGGACCTCAATTCTATATAAAGAATGTCCATATTGATTTGTCATGGTACCTAAGTTAAGGGAACCATATTCTACCTAGTTTTATCGATATCGTGATTATACCGTTATTATCGCCAATCTATGTCCTTTGTCATATTTTTAGACTCTATTCTATCAAAGTTGTCATACATGTCTACAAGCTTGAATATTGAAACTCTATATTGGCTATATAAACAAGAGTGGATGTCAAAAAAAAAATATACATGATAAATGCCTGCGCATATAGGGCCCGATCTGGTCCTGGGAGGAGCACCCGAAAGTACTTGTGCCCATGGGAGTTAAAATGATAAGGTATCTGGCATTATACCGAGTACTTGACTTGTTTGATTGGACATTCCACACACATCTTGTACTTGAATCGTACTTGACCTGACATGAAATGCGTGGCCCGAAAATGGGTAATTTACTTGCTTGATACATGATAGCCAAAGTTCTTGACATGACTTGTTAAACGTACTTGCTTGAATATCTTGAATACACTTGTTATCTTGTTGAAAGATCATGATTAAGTTTATCTTATTTCTTTGATATTACATTCTCTATATCTTGTCGTTTTATGCGAGCATGCATAGCTTTATTGCATTCATGAAAGATGTAATTACTTAAACCCCTTGCTAGTACTTGAGATATAATTTCTTACTGAGCGTTCGCTCATTCCGTTTGTCCCTTTGTACTTTTCAGGTAAGTCCGACGACGATGGAAGTCAATCGGATGGGAATGATCAAGAGTGAAAGTGATAGAGTTTCTACAAGTGTCGTCTAGTCTTTTCTATAGTTTCTCGAGTCAAATATGTATTCTTTTCCTTTTTATTAAACAGAGTATTGGATTTGTAATAGTCTATCCATTATGAAATAAAGGATTGGGTTATCTTGCTATTTTGCGCATCTCTGTCTTTGTGTCGAATACACGACCACTCTGATTGACATGATTGATATAGACACGTCGCGCATCTCCGGGTATCTTCCGCGCTCGGGGCGTGACAGTCTTTGTGGTATCAGAGCCTAAGGTATTCAATTCCTAGGAAAAACCCAAGTCCAAGGATAAGTTGAACCTTTAAACCAGTGAGATTGGGTAGAACCAAGGGTTAGATTTAACATAGTATACGAGTCTTTAAATACGATCACGTACTAATATAGTTATTGTAATTGTAGGATAATGGCTGCCGAACGTGCTCAATGGCGCAACATGCAGCGTACCCTTCAAGGGATGACCCAAGTGCTACAACAGGTAGCACAAGGTGGTGCTCCACGAGCTGGAAGCTTACACCAAGCCTTTAAGAACATGAATCCCCCGAAGTTTATGGGATCGATCGATCCGGACGATGCCGAGCATTGGGTTCGGGAAACCGAACGCATATTCCGTGTCATGCAATGCACGGACCAAGACAAAGTTCTATTAGCTACATTCCAGTTAGAGAAAGATGCTAGATGCTGGTGGGAGTCTATTGAAGCAACCATCGATCCTACTCAAGTAACATGGGAAGAATTCATGGAATACTTCAATGCTAAATATTTCTCGGACCGAGTCCAAGAAAAGAAGGCTGCCGAATTCGCTGCATTAAAGCAACGATCCTTATCATTAGCAGATTATGAAGCTCAGTTCTCCAGGTTGTCTAGATATGCTAAGCATCTTATTAGCACGGAGAAGATGAAAGCCCGTAGATTTCTTAATGGGCTTAGGCCCCACTATATTACTCAATTGGCGCCTATGGACATCCAAATTTATTCTGAAATAGTGCGCCGAGCTCAATTACTTGAAGATGCCACGGAACTATCTGATAGGATCCGTGGAAAAGACAAGAAGGAACAAGTCACGGGTTCGGGTTCTTTCAAACCCAACTTTAAGAAGAGGCCCAATAATGGAGGTTCTTCCTCTCAAGATCAGAAATTCAAGAAGACCAAGCCTTTCTCTATCACCACTACCCCTTCGAATACAGTCTGCAAGCATTGTGACAAGGCTGGTCACAAAACAGAAGAATGCTAGAGGAAATTAGGAGCTTGTCTCCGTTGTGGAAGCCGTGAGCATCGGATTCCGAGTGTCCATTAATGAACAACCAAGCCGGCGATGGTAAACGCCCGGTGACAAAGAATGCTCGTCTTCATGCAATACAGGAGACTGAACCTGAAGAAGAAGGCGGATTAGTGGAAGGTACATTGAAAATTTGTTCCAAATATGCACATGTCTTATTTGATACGGGTGCATCGCATTCTATTGTTTCTAAGAAGTTTGCTGACCCGTTACCTCTAGAACCGGAATGGATGAAAATAGTGTTGTCTACTCCTCTCGGAAACGAGACGGATATCACGCATCATTACCAAAACTGTGAGGTGTTGGTTCGAGGAAAGAATTTTCCTATTGATCTTATCTGCTTAGATCTAAAAGAATATGATGTTATACTAGGAGCAGATTGGTTATCTAAGTACCAGGCAACGGTTGATTGCCGTAATAGCAAGATTGTTTTCAAAGAATTTCCAGAACTGACTTATACTAGTCCTAAGAGTCGAAGCAAATCCCCTCTTATTTCGACTCTTCGAGCAAGCAAGCTCGTTAGGAAGGGATGTGTATCCTTCCTTGCTTTTGTCACTGTGAAAGAAGCTAAGGAAACCAAGATAGAAGACGTTTAGGTAGTGCGAGAATTCCCAGACGTATTTCCAGAAGATTTGCCGATATTACCCCCTCAAAGAGAAGTGGCCTTCACCATTGACTTAGTCCCTGGTGCTGGTCCTGTTTCAAAGGCACCATATAGAATGTCCCCTGCTGAACTCAAGGAGTTGAAGGAGCAGTTGATGGAACTAATCCGAAAAGGGTTTATTAGACCAAGTACTTCCCCGTGGGGAGCACCAGTCTTATTTGTAAAGAAGAAGGATGGATCCATGAGATTGTGTATCGACTATCGACAGTTGAATCATCTTACTATCAAGAACAAGTATCCACTGCCAAGAATCGATGAATTATTTGATCAGATTTCAGGATCCAAATATTTTTCCAAGATTGATCTCAGGTCGGGATATCATCAGTTAAGAATCAAGGATGATGACATTCACAAGACCGCATTCAGAAGCAGGTATGGCCATTACGAATTTGTTGTTATGCCTTTTGGACTAACAAATGCCCCTGCTGCCTTTATGCAGTTAATGAATAGCATATTCAGGCCTTACTTGGATCAATTCATAGTAGTCTTCATTGATGATATATTGATATATTCCAAGACTAAGGAAGAACATGAAGAGCATTTGAGGATTGCATTGCAAGTCTTGAGGACAAATCAATTATATGCTAAACTCAGCAAATGCGAGTTCTGGCTTGAAGAAGTGGCTTTTCTCGGACATGTCATATCAGAGGATGGATTATCTGTAGATCCGTCAAAGGTTGAAGCTGTTAGAAACTGGGGAAGACCAACCAATGCTAGCGAGATCAGAAGTTTCTTAGGTCTTGCAGGCTATTATCGGCGATTCATCAAAGATTTCTCTAAGATCGCCGTACCACTTACAAGATTAACTCGTAAGGAGATCCGATATGAATGGAGTGAGGAATGTGAAAGAAGTTTCCAAACTCTCAAAGATCATCTCACTACAGCTCCGGTGTTAGCTCTACCAATAGAAGGAGAAAAATTTGAGGTCTACACGGATGCTTCTGGCATTGGCCTCGGATGTGTCCTAATGCAACAAGGAAAGGTCATAGCATACTCTTCACGTCAACTGAAGAAGCATGAGGAGAATTACCCCGTCCATGACTTAGAACTGGCCGCGGTGGTATTTGCCCTAAAGATATGGAGACACTACTTATATGGAGTGCAGTTTACTGTATACTCCGATCACAAAAGTCTCAAATATCTATTTTCACAAAAGGAGCTAAACATGAGACAAAGACGCTGGCTAGAATATCTCAAGGACTTCGACTTCAATATTCAATACCATCCCGGAAAGGGTAATCATGTTGCTGATGCCCTTAGTCGAAAGCCGAGAGCAATAATAGCCAATTGTATGATACAAGAATGGAGGTTACTTGAACAATTCTCCGAGCTCAATATAAGCTTGGACACGGAATCCAAATTTGTTACATTATCTCATGTAAGCATACAGTCAGATTTATTATCTGAGATACAAGCACTTCAGGGTGATGATCCTATATTAGTGGAAATCAAGGGCAGATTAGAAGGACAATCTGATTTCCAACTAACTTCTGATAGAAGATTATTATTCAAAGGCAGAACTTGTATACCCGACTGTCCGGAATTAAAGAAGAAGATCTTAGATGAAGCTCACCGATCAAGGTACACTATTCATCCAGGATCAACCAAAATGTATCAAGATGTAAAGAGGAACTTTTGGTGGCCTAATATGAAAAGAGAAATAGCAGACTATGTATCTCGCTGTCTCACATGCCAACAGGTCAAGGCGGAACACCAAAAGCCTGCTGGAAAACTACATCCTCTAGATATTCCTAAGTGGAAGTGGGAGGATATTGGTATGGATTTCATCATGGGTTTGTCTAAATCTAAAGGAGGACATGATGAAATCTGGGTTATCATTGACCGATTAACTAAATCGGTGCATTTCTTGCCAATAAAAAGCCGATGGTCAATTGATGTGCTAGCTGCACTGTACATCAAGGAAATAGTCAGGATACATGGAATTCCTGTCTCAATCGTGTCTGACAGAGATCCCCGTTTTACTTCTCATTTTTGGAAGGGATTACAACATTCATTGGGAACAAGGCTTAACTTTAGTACAACTTTCCACCCACAAACGGATGGTCAGACCGAGAGAGCTAATCAAGTTGTTGAAGATATGCTTAGAGCATGCATCATTGACTTTGGAGGAAGCTGGCATGATCACTTGCCATTAATTGAATTTGCATATAACAACAGCTACCAAGCTAGTATCCAAATGGCACCTTTCGAAGCCTTATATGGAAGGAGTTGCCGATCACCCATATGCTGGAACGAAGTTGGAGAAAAATAACTGTTAGGTCCAGACATGGTAAGGGATACAACCGAGAAGATACAAGTAATCAGAGAAAGATTGCAAGTTGCTCAGACGAGACAAAAAGCTTATGCTGATACAAGAAGGAGAGATCTTGAATTCCAAATCGGAGATCATGTATTTCTCAAGATATCGCCTGGACGTGGCATACGAAGATTTGGTGTTAAGGGCAAGCTTACGCCAAGATTCATCGGACCATTTGAGATACTCGAAAGAGTTGGCGAGGTTGCTTATCGCATCGCGTTGCCTCCTCAATTGTCCGAAGTACACAATGTATTTCACATATCCATGTTGAAGAAGTATGTTCACGATCCCTCGCATATTATTGAACATGGAGATTTGGTGATCTAGAAAGATCTCACATATGAACAGAAGCCTATGAAGATCTTGGATCGAGAAATACGAGCTCTAAGGAATAAGGTTATTCCCATGCTCAAGGTGCAATGGAATAAGAATCCTGAACACGAAGCGACATGGGAGACCGAGGAATCTATGAAGAAACGATTTCCCGAGTTATTCTAAGAGGTATATGTTCTACACTCTCCACGTGTATAATATATATATATATTGAATTTGGGGACCAAATTCTTTTTAAGTGGGGGAGGGTGTAGCAACCCTGATAAATGAATATTGAAATAAAATTAAAAACATATATATTACAGAAGTAATATAGATAATAAGAATAGGGTTAGTTAGACAAAATAAAACAAATTAAAAATAACGCCTCTGAGTAAGGCGTTAATTCAAAAAGAAACGCCTCTACATACGGCGTGACTAAAGAAAGGACGCCCACGCATGTGGTCGTCAACTCTCACGCGACCAAATAGGCAAGTAAAATAAACGCCCATGTCTTAGGCGTGTTTCAAAAACAAGGAACGCCCTTATACAAGACGCTTCTTAAGAAACGACCTGAACAAGGTCGTTAATTTAAGAATCAACGCCCTGACCAAAGGCGTTAATTCAGTTCGTGAACCGTTCGAACCCAGAACTTATCCAGGGAAAGATTAACCTAATCTAGTAAGTGTCTATTAGAGTAAGGACTCTATTAGGGATATACTACCCTCAATCAAACACTACCTTTGTTAGGACTCCAAAATCCTATAAATATACCTGATCGATCCAACCCTAAAACCATTTGATCGGCTGCGGCTATTACGGTAAAGAACTGAACGTTCTTTCTTTCTATTTTACTGTCAAAAGAAGAGTTACTAACTCTTCATCTCTTTCTCTTCTTACAGATCGAAGAGAGCACCTGCGTACGTGAAGAACAAAGGTAATGTTCTTCTTTCTTTTATCTTCAGCCAAAACATGATGAAGTGAGGATTGATACATCTTCATGTTTCTCTGTAGGAAATTCAGTCGAAGAACAAGGGTTCTTCAAAACAAACGATTCTTCCTGCTGCTGCTGCGGTTATATAGTTGCAGTAGAAAGGGTTCTCCTCAATTACTTCAGAAGTACTCTTCCAGATCATCAATTAAGGTAGGATCTTCTCAAGTCTTGTAGCCCAAACTAAATTTATATAATACAAGAAGCATCATGCATATCATGTATTAGTTTTACTATAGTTTCTCGGACGTTGCTGGTATATTTTAAAAGAAACGCCCCTGTCAAGGGCGCTATTTTACAAGATACGACCCTCACAAGGTCGTTAATTCAAAATTATACGCCTTATATATAGGCGTTAATTTCATGAACAACCGCATGTAATTAATAATTGATCCTGTTTAAAATTCGATAAATATGAAATATCGATTCTAATATCTTGCATGACTCCACCTGTAAATTCCTACTAATTTTCTTGTCATGACCATGTCTACTGTCACTTGAAATTTTATTTCCTGAAATATTGTAAATTTCTTGAATTCACGACTTGGACAAAGTCGTGTTTTATATGTTAACGCCCCAGAACAGGGCGTGATTCTGAAAGCTAACGCCCCTTCCTAGGGCGTTTCTCTGTTAAAATCCTGAAATATATCTATTCTGTAAAATAGAATTAAACAGTAACACCCCTTCCGAGGGCGTGTTTTCTATAAATCCTGAAAATTATTTATGTTCTGACAGATATGTAAATAATAAGACGCCTTCTGGTGAAGTCGTCAACTCTTGAAGAAACGCCCCTGTCCAGGGCGTGTTTTAGATAAATTATTGAATTATTGAAAATTCTGCAAAACGGAAACATATGTAAACGCCCTTCTGTTAGGCGTTAATTACTTGAGAAACGACTTGACCTAAGTCGTTATTTTACTGTAAACTGATTTTCATCCGTTTTTGTTAACCGATCGTTTCATATGCTATAATATATATATATATCGGCACTATTCTCCACTCCGTGAGTATAGTCCCACGTTTCATGTTGATTTATCGATCACACTCAACTCTCATTGACATACAGGCTCTCCATTGGACATTCCGTTCCTTTGGACTAGCGAGTTAGTCATAGAGACCTCCGTAAGACTCCTCGTAGCCTTGGATTCCCTCAAGGCCGACTGAGCTGGTTGTACCCTAAAAACCCATTACACGATCCTTGCCATGTCGATCGAAAGAAACATGGTATACCGGCCCTTATGTTTATACAAAGAGTATATCATAAGGAAATTCTTAATGGGATGATGATATCATGCCATATCATGTCGTTCTTGTAAACCTCAATTCTATGATAAGAATGAGGGTATCTTACTTTGATATACTGTTCATGTGGACCTCAATTCTATATAAAGAATGTCCATATTGATTTGTCATGGTACCTAAGTTAAGGGAACCATATTCTACCTAGTTTTATCGATATCGTGATTATACCGTTATTATCGCCAATCTATGTCCTTTGTCATATTTTTGGACTCTATTCTATCAAAGTTGTCATACATGTCTACAAGCTTGAATATTGAAACTCTATATTGGCTATATAAACAAGAGTGGATGTCAAAAAAAAAATATACATGATAAATGCCTGCGCATATAGGGCCCGATCTGGTCCTGGGAGGAGCACCCGAAAGTACTTGTGCCCATGGGAGTTAAAATGATAAGGTATCTGGCATTATACCGAGTACTTGACTTGCTTGATTGGACATTCCACACACATCTTGTACTTGAATCGTACTTGACCTGACATGAAATGCGTGGCCCGAAAATGGGTAATTTACTTGCTTGATACATGATAGCCAAAGTTCTTGACATGACTTGTTAAACGTACTTGCTTGAATATCTTGAATACACTTGTTATCTTGTTGAAAGATCATGATTAAGTTCATCTTATTTCTTTGATATTACATTCTCTATATCTTGTCGTTTTATGCGAGCATGCATAGCTTTATTGCATTCATGAAAGATGTAATTACTTAAACCCCTTGCTAGTACTTGAGATATAATTTCCTACTGAGCGTTCGCTCATTCCGTTTGTCCCTTTGTACTTTTCAGGTAAGTCCGACGACGATGGAAGTCAATCGGATGGGAATGATCAAGAGTGAAAGTGATAGAGTTTCTACAAGTGTCGTCTAGTCTTTTTTATAGTTTCTCGAGTCAAATATGTATTCTTTTCCTTTTTATTAAACAGAGTATTAGATTTGTAATAGTCTATCCATTATGAAATAAAGGATTGGGTTATCTTGTTATTTTGCGCATCTCTGTCTTTGTGTCGAATACACGACCACTCTGATTGACATGATTGATATAGACACGTCGCGCATCTCCGGGTATCTTCCGCGCTCGGGGCGTGACAAAAGTGGAGGGGCAAGGGATGCCCCCATCAGTGACCATCTATGTATGGACACTTAATTGTCATGGTACCCAAGTTAGGGAACCAATTCCACCCAGTTTATCGACATGTCATGGTTTATGTGCTTTGCGTGGATTTTATCGCCAGTATGTCCTTACTCAAGGGCCTTGCCCTTGAATTCCATAAAAATCTTATCTTATCATCCTATTAAAGCTTGTTCTTGAAACTTCTTATTGGCTATAAACTATCGTGGATGTCTAGATCTATCTTGAATGTTGTGCATATAAGGGCCCGATCTGGTCCTGGGAGGAGCACCCAAAAGTACTAGTGCCCATGGGAGTTGTAATGATCACGGTGTCTAGCATTGCACCGAAGTACTTTCTCTCTTGATCTTTGGCATTCCACACTCTCTCTTTCTTGCGTGTGTGACTCGACTTGCGTGACTTTACTAGCGTGGCCCGACACGGGTAAAGTACTTGCGTGAAATAGCCAATAATCTATAAAGTCTCTCATGAATATCTCTTGTTTAAGACTCGCTTGGATGTTTGCACGACTTGTTATTATATTGATTAGTTTTATTTCACTTGCTCAGTTATTTCTACATGCATAGCCATATTGCATTTACATGTGAAAAAAAATTATAATTACTTAAACCCATTGTTAGTTCTTGAGATATAATTTCCTACTGAGCGTTCGCTCACTCCGTTTTATTCCAACATTTTTCAGGTAATCAGGTGGCTAGCAAGACCGAGACTCACACGGGCGGGACAAGTGTGCAAGCGAGCTTCAGAAATTAGTGAACCTGAGTCTTTTATCTTTCTTGAGTCTAGATAGTATTGTCTAGCTAAGTTAGCCTATCGTCTCTTAATCAGTTATCTTGTCTAAGTCTGGTAGTGTGTCGTTTCCTTTCTTTCCATTGTGTTGGAGTCTTTAAGTTGGAAAAACAAGTTCTTGTAAGAGATTTATATTAGAAATAAAATTTCTATTGTTGTTCAAATTTATTTTAGTCTTATGCGATTGCTCTTGATCATTCACGACTGTTTAACTGCCACGTTCCGAGCAAACGACACGTTCCGCTGCTATCGGTTCGGGGCGTGACAGAGGTGGTATCAGAGCTTCGGCTTTCACATCCTCCAGTTGTTATATCCTCCAGTTATTAAGTCCCCAGGATAGGCCATCCTTGTTAGTTATATCAGAGCTTCGGCTTTCACATCCTCCAGTTGTTATATCCTCTAGTTATTAAGTCCCAAGGATAGGTCATCCGTGTTAGTCATATCAGAGTTTCGGCTTTCACATCCTCAAGTTATTAGGTTTCGGTGATAGGTCAAGTATCCCTGTCAGTCATATTAGAGTTTCGGCTTTCAAAATCCTTAGATTGTTAAAACCAAGTTATAGGTTGAGTATATCCTTGTCAGTCATCCTATAAGGATTCTGTGAGAGATGGGTAGAACTTGGGGTTAAAGTTATAAAAGAAAAATAAAATATTTACATTTCAATAATATTTATTCTTGAGTAAAAAAATTATCTCCCAAATCATCTTTGCAGGAACCTAGATAAAATGGAAGCATCTAAGCCAAGCTTTGTTCACGAGATGATCTTAGTGGATATCCAAGCTTACGCAGACCTTGTCAAAAGAGTTCAAGAGCTAGAGAAGATGGTGGAAGAAAAAGAAAGAGTTGAAGGGAAGGATCGAACAGATGGCTCTGAAAGGTTCACCGTTACTAAGAAAAGGATAAACGAGGCTGATATTTCACAAAGGTGTAAGAAATGCCAGAAATGTAGGAAGTTTAATAAGGAAGCTTCGGCAGATCGCTCACAAGATAAGTGTAAATCTTGTGGAAGATATGGTCACAAATCGAAGGAATGTTGGTGGAGTTCGGGTGCATGTCTGCGTTGCGGGAACTTAGATCACAAGATAGCGGAATGCCCCAAGAAGCCTCCGAGAGGAGTTCAAGATTTAACCAAACTTGCCAAAGGGAAGGTTGCGGAAGGTACCCCTCACCCGAAATCATAAACGAGCTCTTTTTCCATACTTAAGATTTCTTCTGTATAAGCTCATAATAGTTCTCTATTAGGAATGGAAGATAATGTGAATTTGGGGACCAAATTCTTTTAAGTGGGGGAGGGTGTAACGCCCGGTAATTTTGGAATAAGAATAAAAATATACATAATAATAAATACATACTCTTATAAGTATATAATGTTTAATAAGTTAAAATTTATTCAAATAAATAAATGGTCAAGTGATATTCCTATAGGGTTGCTCAGATCGAACCTGTCTCTGATACCTAGGACAAGGACTAATAAAAGTTAAACAAATTATGAGGAATAAAATCCCTATATACATACAAATTATTAATAGGTATATGAGGGTCAGAAAATAACAAATATGTTTATATATATATAATGCAATATAAATAAATATAATACAACGTAAATAATCAAGGCCAGACTCGGTACACGACCCCCCTGACATCCTCAGAAATCTCACAAAAAGAACTCATGGACCCTACCATTGTATTATAATAAATTTAAGAATAACATGTTATATTTTTCTAGGCATTTAATGCATAATATAATTTTATTTGAATTTAGAAAATTTAATATTTCACATTTACTGTATCATAACTTTATTAGAAGGGAAAAGGATATATATATAAGATTTAAATGCATCAAAGATATATAAAGGATAAAAGAATGGACATATATACCATTTCGGTCTTCTCAAGGGCAATGAGAAATGACCAAAACTTAAATGACGCCTCTTAGTATAGGCGTATATAATATGAAAAATGACTTAATATAAGTCGTTAATTCTAAATAAGTAAAGGTCAAATAAAGTATATAGTTAAGGATATTATAAAAGAATAGGGGTATATACACGATATCGATCTTTTGGAGGTCAAATTGAAAAGCCAAAAATGAATGGCCGCCTATATACACGGACGTCAATTTCGTAAGAAGTGCCTTCAACTAAGCCGTTAATTAGTATAAATAGCATAAGAGGATAGAGATTTCTAGAGTATAAACACAATTTTACTTCTTCCAGGGGCATGAAGAAATGCCAAAATATAAGAAACGCCTATGACAATGTCGTGAATTCAAAAAGAAACAACTTGATATAAGTCGTTATTTTATTCTAAAATGAATAGTGTCGATTTTTCCATTTAAGAATTTTTGAAATTTAATTATATGAAAAAATAGAGAAAAATGGAAAACTATTACCCCTAGAATTTCCCATCTAGATCGCATCTAGAAAAAAAGATAAAAATCCAGAAATAAAGAGCCCAAAGTGAATAGCGCCCAACTATTTGGGCGTCATTTTAGAAAGAAACCACGTATGGCACGTCGTCAATTCTTTAGGAATGAATAGTGTGAGTGAATAGTGCCACTTTTTGATTTAAAGGAATTTTTAAAAACTAATTACATGGAAAAATCAAGAAAAATGGAAAACTATTACCCATAAAATTTCATAACTAAACCTAATCAAATAAAAAAGATACAAATCCTCAAATATTGTGACTAGCATAACTTAACGTGAAATCGTGAATAGCGCCTGACGGAAGGGCGTTATTTCTTTAAAAACGACGAAATGCAAGGCGTCAATTAAAAATTAACGACCTAGACTAAGGCGTTAATTACATTTGAGTTCCGTTCGACCTGGGACACTATCCAGGGTAAGTTTCTAGATTGCTACGAGTTCGATTGATTATAGTAAGGACTCTATCATGGAAACTTATGTTTCCAGTCGAATTCTAACTCTATTGGGTTCTGGAAAAAAAAAACCCTATAAATACTCTTCCATCGAGCCAACCCTAAGGTTTTTCTCTTGCTGATGCTGTTCCGAGCGTGAGTTACAGAAGGAGGTTCTTTTCTCTTGGTGGTGAGGATTTCCTTCTTAATTCTTTTTCAAATCTGTTTTGAACATGAAGAACGTTGATAGTTCTTCATCCTCCTTATGCAGGTTGTCTGCAACCTCTTACTGAAGAACGTAAGGTTCATCATCGTCTTCCATCTTCTTCAGTTTAAAGAATAGGGAGGGAGAGCTGCGTTCTTTCTCTACATTCGGAACAGAGAAGAAGTTACTTCTCGTCTACTACCACCCTCACTGCTAGAGGATAGCAGTTACCTAGTTCTCAGGAGACTCTGTTTCAAACAGAGTATCATATTCTCTACAGTACCTTCATCTCGATCGTCATCAAGGTAGGTTTTCTCAAGAACTGTAGCCCAAACTAGCATAATAATGATAACAATATTATTTGTTAAACCATGCATATAGTTTCACTGTGCTTTCAAGGTTTTCTGTGAAATTTTGTAAGTAGCGACCCAGGTTAGGGCGCTAATTCAAGAACAGACGCCCGTCCCAAGAGGCGCCAATTTTAGGCAAATTAATAAATACTCATCTTTAAAATTGATTATCTATGTAACCTGTAATGAAATTTAATGCATGATCATATATCTAGAAATCCTGTTATTTTCTTGTCCTGACCATGTACTAATCCTGGAACATGTTGAATTAACGACCTGATGAAGGTCATGTCTTACAGAACTAACGCCCTGCACCAGGGCGCGAATTAAAAACTAACGCCCCTCTGTAAGGCGCGTTTCATGGAAATTCCAGAAAATTGGGAATTATGCAAAAATGTTATAAATATAATGGACGCCTGCTATTATAGTCGTTAAATTGTTAATAAACGCCCCTGTATAAGGCGTTAATTTTATGAGTAATGACTTTACCTAAGTCGCCATTTTCCTGTATTACTGTTTTCCCTGTTCCTGTTAACCGAGGGTTTGATATATATATATATATATATATATATATGTAAGTATAATATCGGCACTATATTTCCACTCCGTGAATATAGTCCCATGTTTCATGATGTTTTATCGTTTACCCACTAACTCTTAGTGACATACAAGCTCTCCATTGGCCATTCCGTTCCTTTGGACTAGCAAGTTAGTCATAGAGACCTCCGTAAGACTCCTCGAGCCTTGGATTCCCTCAAGGCCGATTGAGCTGGTTGTACCATAAAAACCTATTACACTATTTTTGCCATGTCACTCTATGGCAACATGGTAATACCGGCCCTCATGTTATGCTAAGTGGATATCATGAGAATATTCTTAATGGGATGAGGACATCATGCCATTAATATGCTATTCTTGTGGACCTCAATTCTATATAAAAGAGTGACCATCTATGTATGGACACTTAATTGTCATGGTACCCAAGTTAGGGAACCAATTCCACCCAGTTTATCAACATGTCATGGTTTATGTGCTTTGCGTGGATTTTATCGCCTGTATGTCCTTACCCAAGGGCCTTGCCCTTGAATTCCATAAAAATCTTATCTTATCATCCTATTAAAGCTTGTTCGTAAAACTTCTTATTGGCTATAAACTATCGTGGATGTCTAGATCTATCTTGAATGCTGTGCATATAAGGGCCCGATCTGGTCCTGGGAGGAGCACCCAAAAGTACTAGTGCCCATGGGAGTTGTAATGATCACGGTGTCTAGCATTGCACCGAAGTACTTTCTCTCTTGATCTTTGGCATTCCACATTCTCTCTTTCTTGCGTGCGTGACTCGACTTGCGTGACTTTACTAGCGTGGCCCGACACGGGCAAAGTACTTGGGTGAAATAGCCAATAATCTATAAAGTCTCTCATGAATATCTCTTGTTTGAGACTCGCTTGGATGTTTGCACGACTTGTTATTCTATTGATTAGTTTTATTTCACTTGCTCAGTTATTTCTACATGCATAGCCATATTGCATTTACATGTGAAAAAAAATTGTAATTACTTAAACCCATTGCTAGTTCTTGAGATATAATTTCCTACTGAGCGTTCGCTCACTCCGTTTTATTTCAACATTTTTCAGGTAATCGGGTGGCTAGCAAGACCGAGGCTCACACGGGCGGGACAAGTGTGCAAGCGAGCTTCGGAAATTAGTGAACCCGAGTCTTTTATCTTTCTTGAGTCTAGATAGTATTGTCTAGCTAAGTTAGCCTATCATCTCTTAATCAGTTATCTTGTCTAAGTCTGGTAGTGTGTCGTTTCCTTTCTTTCCATTGTGTTGAAGTCTTTAAGTTGGAAAAACAAGTTCTTGTAAGAGATTTATATTAGAAATAAAATTTTTATTGTTGTTCAAAATTATTTTAGTCTTATGCGATTGCTTTTGATCATTCACGACTGTTTAACTGCCACGTTCCGCTGCTATCGGTTCGGGGCGTGACACCTACTTCAAATCCTTTTCAGGTAACGCGGTAAACGGTACGTTACAAATGGGAATCGGATCAGTGTGATCGAGTGAACCTGGAACTTAGAGATCGGAGTCTATCTTTTTATCTTCTTGAGTCTAGCTAGTGTCGTGAGTCTGGTTATTTCTTTTTCCTTCCCTTGTTCTTTCTTCCCTTAATTTGAATCTAATATTGTTAAGTGATACTTTTAATATTAATAAGAGCTCGTATTTTCAACGTGTGTTTATGGCCTCCATGTGTTTAATTGTGGTTATTTATTTTCACTCTTGTTATCATGACTGTTAACTGCCACGTTCCGAGCATCGCTTCCCGCTGCTATCGGTTCGGGTTGTGACAATTGTTGACTTTGACAAAAGGAACACTGTCTTGTTCTCCTTTGTGATATGTCTTTGTGCTGTGTATTATCATGCTTCTGTGAATCTCCTTGTATAATTATGACATAATTCTATTTTACTGTGCTAACTGTTGAGTGCAGGTTTCAAAAAAAAAAAGCCAGGGGGGCACTGCTGTCCCACCTTGTACCACCATGTCCCACCATCCGGTGACTGTTCCCACCATGTCATGCATTGTATTATATGATATTTACGCTAGTAGAACATGTCAAGGACCTTACGACCTAAACAAATCTGAAATTTGAGTTCCCCTTCAACAAAAATAGTGGTGATTTCAAAGGAATTTGGGTTGTACGGATAGGCCGTTAAGTTATGATAGCATGGGGATGATGGTTCCATTCAGTGACTCAGTGCATGGATAAACGGGCTTTGGCTTGTATCAGCTCACCGAATTGGTATCCTGACCTATTCTTAACAACTTAACAATATTATCCCTGGCTATCTTCTATTTTAAATTATTTTAAATTTTCCTTTAAACCCAGCATACATTCATGTAGGACTTTGATTTCATTGCGGAAGATCATACAAGGACTTCGATTGTGAGAACCGTTGTGCTTAAGTTCTTCTAATATGAGATATTCCATTTCAAATTGAGTACTGAGTTTCCTTGAGACTACCTGGGGCTATTTTTCTGGAAGAGACCCTTATTTGGATTGATCCTCAAATATTCCTTTTCTTTTACTCTATTTGACCCACCTTGGTCGCAGTACTTCCAGATTGACTGGTAACTGTTTCCCAATGGTGAAACCTACAGGTTTACAACCCAGGTACTTCTGCACAATGAAGTTGGTCCCCTTTTCTATTCATGCCTGAGTGCTCACCGTCCTTTTTCTTGTTTGATTTCCATCCAAACAATCGCCGATTCCAGGGGACCTTCTCCAAAAGTTACTTTGTTGAAACTCTGGAAAGATTCCAACCACGTAATGTAGAGAGCGTGTCCCATCACACCTTGGCATCTACTTTTCAGTCCACTCCCACTTCATGTGAATATAATTTATTCCATTCCACTATGTGTCACTCCCTTACAAAGTAGATGCCAAGGCGGGGCAGCTATAGACACGCTGTTTTTGACATTTTCGTGAGTAAATCTCATATTACACTATGATGTCCCAAAGCGGCTTTCACATTTCGAGTTATTTGAATGATTTTCTATTTTTCAAGATTTTTTCACATTTTTTTAAATTTTTCTGAAAAGCATTTTAAACATGGCGGAGGACCATGATGCCTTCTTTAATGGAGTCAGAGACCCAGACGCCTTCTTGAGACCATCGTGCAATACGCGGGCGACACCTCTCCCGCCATTCAGTTTGACGTTTCAAATAAATCTAAACACGAAGACGTCTTGCTGACCAGACGTGTCCTTCAAAAGTCACGGTTAGGCGTCGAAATCAATCGCTTTCTCCGTTGTCGACGACTTTCGGCATCGTCTTGGTGGAAAAGCTTTGATGCATCTTGGATCTAGGACATGTTAATTGAACGTGTCCCATCTCTGAGACGCGTCCCTTCATTTAAATATAATAAAAAATATAATAAATTATTTTTAAATTAATGGAGGCGTCTGGGAACCGGGACGCGTCCACATGAACGCGTCCCAGACCCCAGATGCGTCATTCAAAATTTTCCATTTAAATAGAGGACCCACTCCCAGAAAACCAGAGATCTTCATATTCGATGGAGGAGGGGGAGACTCTACCAGATCGGTTTCTAGGTTTGAGGCTTCTTCAGGGGAGGTTCTGCCGGATTTTCGGGTGCTCGGGTACTCGCGAGAGAAAGGCTGCTTCATCCGCCGCGCTTCCACATCGTCCTCAGGTTGTCGAAGCTCCTCTGAATCCCACCATCGGCATACCATGCACTCTTCCTTACCCTCCATTCTTTCCCCTTGTTCTCCATTTTAGTCACATGCATCATTTGTCATTTCTACTCGCATCACGCTTCTCTCTTTAAGAGGGCGCTGTTCCGTGCATTTCTACACGTGATTTCATTCATCATCTCATTTTCTTACCCTTTCACATTCGAGAGGGATTTAAAACAACACCAACCAAGTGTGTGTTTATTTATGCTTTCACCATTTTTTCACAAGGGACTGATTACTACGCCTTTTGTTCTAATCCATTTGGTATTCGTTTCTTTTCTAGCAAGGGTAACCAACCAGAAGGCCCTCTTCTTCGGCCATCGAAAGAAGAGGAAGAAAGAATCCACACCATGTCCCGTTTTTGAGGTAAGCACGATCACCCTTCTCATTTTTGGGGCCCTCAACCCCTAGCGATCATACCACCCCCACGCACGCGCTTTTCTATTTCTTTTGTTCCCATCCCCCATTAAAACCTGCGGAGAGTCACTTCCCGCAGCGGTTCTCCATTATGTTCATTTCTACCATTTCTATTCATTTCTGTCATTTTTGTTAAACCCGCACGGAAAGTCATTTCACGCGGTGGTTCCCGTATTGTTCTAACCTGCGCGGAGAATCATTTCCTGCAGCAGTTCCCTTATTGTTCTTTTATTTCTTCCGGTTCTTTCATTCCTGCGTAAACCCGCATGGAGAGTCATTTCTAGCGGTGGTATTCCTGCGTAAACCCGTACGGAGAGTCATTTCCCACGGCGGTTCATTTAATTTTTGCAATTTCATTTCTACAATTTAAATTCTGCACCATTCCCATCCCCCCGAGGTCTGCGGTGAGTCGCTTCCCGTCATGGCCATTTAATTTCCATAATTTCATTTCTACAATTTAAATTCTGCACCATTCACATCCCCCCGAGGTTTGTGGCGAGTCACTTCCCGCCATGGCCATTTAATTTTCGTAATTTCATTTCTGCAAATTAAATTCTGCACCATTCCCATCCCCCCGAGGTCCGTGGTGAGTCACTTCCCACCATGGCCATTTAATTTCCATAATTTTATTTCTATAATTTAAATTCTACATCATTCCCATCCCCATGAGGTCCGCGGTGAGTCGCTTCCCACCATGGCCGTTTAATTCCTACATTTTGATTTTAGAACGTCCCATCCCCATTTCAATTCCAGTTAAAACCCGCGGAGAGTAATATCCCATTGCGGTCCAATTCTCTCTTCTTCCGTGTCTTTCCCGTCATCTCATCAAGCGTGTGTGTCATTATCCCCATCCATCAATAGCGCCCTTTCAGGCGATCACTCCTTCTCTCCGCGTGACGTCCTTCACAAAGGTGAGGAGGGCATCGAACCTTTCCGAATTCTTGGTTGGGTCAGAAGTCCGTCATGCAACTTTACTAGCAAGACCTCCAACTTCTTGGCGTGGATGGTAGCTGGAACCTCCGGGATGAAGGGCATACCAATAATCTAGGCGGATGAGTTGGCTTTCTTGGCCACCTTTGTGGCCATCTCCTTCACCTCCCGCTTTAGGTCCTCGAGATAACGCTCCATCGCTAGAAGAGCCTCAGTGTGAAGTAGTGACTCCAAGGGTGCATAGGAGGTGTCCCCTTTGGTCACCCGGGGAGAAGAGGAGTTGTGGGTCGACTTTGCGGCGGTGACACACGTGTTGTGTTCTGGTTTTAATGATGTCTAACTATAAGTCATTGATTTATTGAGTCATGAATGTGAACAAATAATGCATATCATTTGAAGATTCAAATTCAGATTTAAGGGCTAAACATCTTTAATTCCATAACATTTTGCACGCCTAATAGTCCAGAAGTTTGGGTGAAAGCAATGGTTCGCAAGCCAATCAGATGTGTGACAGTGCGTCGACACACCTTGGAAGTGTGTCGACCTACAATGGTTCGCTACAACAATTTATTTCTGCCACACAAAGGCTGAGTCGACGTAGTGGAGCTTGTGCGTCGACGCAACAGCAGAATCCAATAGCAGTAGCAAAGCCATATGAAGGCTGAATCGACTCAATGAAGCCATGGAGTCGACGTAACTGAAGAAGAAATACTAAATTTCAGTGGGACGGTGATCCAAGCAAAAAGAAGGTTGAGCCGATGCAATGGAGTTGTGGAGTCGACGTAATGGAGCTGCGGAGTCGACACAATGGACTGAACTGGTGCTTATGTGTTGCAGTTGAAGAAGACTGAGTCGACCCACCAGCCAAATGGGTCAACATATAGCAAGTCAAGCTGACATTGAAAAATTTAGTCGACTGTATTGCGATCTTAATCAACTCACGTGGTTCCACCGTACTGACATGTGAGGTACTTAAGCAGTCACGTGGACTCTTCCTCACATGATTGGCACACCTCCCCAAGACACGTGGCACTGCTTCTGAAAAACTCTTAGGATACAATATTCTACCTTTTTGACGTGCACCAATCATAAAAAGCTTGGAAAGGAAAATTATCCATTATCCAAGGGCCAATCATTGGCCAGTCGATCTAGAACCTTGGACCTCGGATCTGGAGTCTTCTAAGGATCTAAACGACTTAGATTAAATCTCTCAGGATGAAGGGCTCAGATTAAACCTATCTTCTCTAAATATGTTACGATCACTAACTGGGAAAAGGGGCTAGCATAATTCATGGTAAGCAGCAGTTCGAGAAGATAGCCCAGCTCGTCCTAGAGAGAAAGGAAGGAAGAAGAAAGAAAGAAAGAGAGTAAGAAGGTTGTTGTGGGCCCCAAAGATAGCAGAGAGCATCCACCATCGAATGAAGAAGGGAAAAAGAGAGAGAGAGTAAGAAGAGAAAGGAAGAGAGCTTTGAGGAAGAGAGAGATAGAGCATCCACCTTTTAGTTGCAGTGAGAGATAGAAAGTGGAAAGCAGCTCAAGAAGGAGAGAAGGAAGAAGTGACTGTTGAAGAAACTTTTATGCTGCATAAAACACAGCTACAGTTTTCATTGATCTATCTTGTTTGATTTGATTTCTTGAATTTATGATACTATATGTTGGTTGTGTGTGTAACTGTGCGATGTTGGCACATGCTCAGCTCGTCTGAGCACATTTGTGTGTGTGTGTGCTCTCCTAGGTTTCAGACCCAGAGTGTTTTGGGTTCATCCCCGGTTGTTGCTATGAACACAGCGTGAGGAGTGTCCACCTCGTGGGGAGTTTGCTACCCGTGTGTGCGCAGGTGTTTATCTGTGTGTGTGTTGAAGCATGGCTCTGTGTGTGCTCTCTTGTAGGTTGTTTACAAGATAGTGTAATCCTCACTGGGTTTGATGAGGGGTGGTTGTAGCCACACTGGTATGTGTGGCGGAACCACCTAAAAATATCTGTGCCTATGTTGAATGCCTATGAGATTGTTCCATCTCCTCTATCTCCCTTCACAGGTACACTCTAATACACTTCACACTGCTTGGTTGCTCACTGTGCACATTTACTGAATCTTCAAACACATTGTGAAGTCTTGTCAGATTCATTAAATCACTCACTACTACACACATTAAGCCTACTCGTACACACTCGCCAGGCATTCGATAAGATCTCTACTCAGTGGTGCAGCAGATCTGATCAGTTGTCGTATCGTGCACTACTTGTGTTCAATCTTCTCTCCACACACATCACAGCTCACAAGTCTATCTGTTGTTTGAACAAATATCTCCACACACACCAAAGAACATTTCCATGATAATCAAGATCTACATCTGTAAATCTTAGGTGTTTGAATTTATTCCGTTGTGTGCTTCATCTGAGATTTAGCAATCTCAACTTTATGTTTTAATGAATCATTGTTTGTAGAAGGTGCAATCAATTCACCCCCCCTCTTGATCGTGGTTGCACCAAGGAAGGGACCCAACAACACGAGGCTCTTGGGGATCAACGGTTGCTATAGTAGGGTCATCGGGCTCGTCTACATTGGCAAATAGCCATCACCTTGGTCGGCTGCCATGTTGATGGGATGAGCTGCAGTCACTGTTTGATGCGAGCAAGTCCACCAGGGCGCCCATCATGTCCATGAGTGGTGTGAGGCCAAGGATAATCTCCTTCAGGCTGTTGAGTTGTGTGAGGCCAAGGATAATCTCCTTCAGCCTGTTCAGTTGCCTGGTAAGGGCATCGAACTGCTCCTTTGAGACTCCAACGATGAGAGTCTACTTGGGGGATGAGTGCTGGGCTTCAGTCTAATACCTTAAATTTTTCTAATAAATTTCTCAGATTAAATATGATTATTAAGCATTTAAAAAGGCTTAATGGGCTACTAAAGTGCTTTAAGGGTTAATTAAATCAATTTAAAGGCCCTATAATAACCAAAAGGACTAAGCCCAATTCAAATATGCCCAAAGACCCAATTCTATGACCTTTTGACCCAAGCCCATTACTAGAAATGTAATTTGGGCAATTTATGAATTTACAATAGGATAAATAGGCCAATTAATGGGATAAATAGGGGATATTAAAAAAATCTAAAAATTTTAGAATAAATGTCAAATGGCGGTCTATCACAAGACCGCCACCTCATGAAAGCGGTCCAGACATGACCGGTACTTCCTTCCGAATCCGTGAGTGGAAGAAACGTGGAAAGCTTGGATCTTTGGCATCCTAATCCCCAAGGATCAAAGTGTGTAGACATGTAAACATGTCTAGGACTCTTGGGGATCGATCCTACCCCTAATTAGGACTCCTAGATCGATCTAATCCCTCAAACCCTAGTAAACTCTATAAATAGAGCTCAAGTTTGACCTGCGCGAACCTTACTTTTGGCTCGCGTTGTTCGACGGTAAGGAGTTGTTATTTCAAGTTGGTTATTTAGAACTTTTTATTTACCTTAATTTTATCTAACTCCCCTCCAAATTTCATTCTAGGAGGTCAAGCGTCTAGAGAGTTAGGAGCCCCCGAAGATGCTATTCCTCTGCAAGGCGCTCAGGAACTAGCGTGCCGGTCCAAGGAAGATCTACAGATTAGAAGCCCTAATCGAGGTAATCTCGTGTCCATTTTTTAGAAGAAGTTGTTCTCCTTTATATTATCTACCTACCCTCCACATCTCACGAATTTAGGTCAAAGGGTTGAAGAGTTAGAAAGCCGTGAAGTCGCTAGTTTGACGTAGGATGCGCCAGAGCCTACATCGACTACCAGTCAGAAATTTGAAGATTAGGGATCGAATCAAAGGTAGGTTATCTCATGAAAAGGCTAAAACATCAAGTTAGGAGTAAAATCCCCCTATTTCCTTGTGATTTCATGCTTTATACACGGAGTATTTCAGGTTTTACTATCACTACGCATCTAGGTTATTCCTGCATGCATGATTTCTACCCTTAATGGAAAAAGATGATAATTTTGGTTTAATCCATGTAACCCATACATCCCCATGATGTATATTTGATCTATCATGCCTTACCTACCTGATTAGCATGTTTTCCATGCAATTATTGCTTTAAGATTAAGCCTATACTTTGGTTTAGTTTCCGTTTATAGCAGACAAGAAACGGTCTCTGTAAGACCACCATCATTAGATAGCGGCCATTCGATAGACCGCTAACACCTGTATGCGGTCCTCACCTGACCGCTATCTTTTTTCTATTCTCTGCTTCCTGTTAACTCTAAACAGATTTCATATTGACCCTATTAACTATATGATAAACCTAGGTAAATAGGTTTTATTCCTAGTTTTGACATCATATTAGTAATATTGGTTATATTGTGCATCATCCTTGATAGATTGCATGTCTTACATGTTTTAAATACTTACTTATACTAATTTCATGCCAAAACCATATACTCTTGTATTAAAGCTAAAGTTCATGTGCTTATGAGACTTGTTTCATTGATGATATTTGATCGCTATTTTATCATGATTTCACACTCATCTCCATGTCTTTCTTAAGTACATGGCATGTATCCTGGTATGATGTCATTAGTTACCTTGCACTTATAGGAACACTCTGTTGGACTTGTGATCCTCTCCGTTGGATATTCCTTCCACCGGACTAGGTGATCTTGTTTCAAGGCCTCTATAAGTCTTCGCGAGCATGGGATTCTCACTAGGACGCCGAGCTGGTTGTACCCTCAAAACCCAATTGTCTAGAAAGCACTCACATGATCGGTGCTTTTATGAGTCCTGGCTAGTAGCGGCCATTAAGGAGACCGTGACTGTCAAGTAGCGGCCTTCCCATGACCGCTATCTGCCAGAGGTTTCACTGTGGCGACTCTTTTTTTCTTCATGTGTCGACTCTGTCTAAGTTGCAGCCATCCCATGACCACCACATTCAAGTTACGGCCAGGCTATGACCACTATTGCAAGAAAATGGTCCAGACTTGACCGTCTTATACCTAAACTGTGTTTAACCCAAGGGTTAATTTTCCTATGTTCCTAATGAATTATGAACATAATGTTGATTATCTAGAACCCAACACCTTGTTCAAAAAGCTATCTAATGAATTATAAAAGTTAATAATTGTGCAGTTATGCTGTCGAATTCTTCCATGGCATGACCTTGTTCTTAATTCATCCTTGAACTCTCATGTTGAGTCTCTCTAAGTGATTTTGATGATAATAAAATCCTGAACTTAGTTTTCATCTCGTGCCGTGTCGAAGTGATCAAAAGTGAGCATAGAGCGTGTTTAAGCATGTTTTAAGGCCATTTTGTGTAATGTCTAAAGCTCAAATGGTTTAAGATTTCCAAATGCATAAACAAAGCCAAATCAGGCCCAAAATGCATGAAATGAAAGCGGACATGAAGATCTTGTCATATGTATATGATTTACTGGGCTAACAATCTACTTTTTTACAGGATTTGTAGGTTTCGGTCGACCAATGGATAGGGTTCAGTCGACCAATTTTTCCAGGGATCAGAACTCTGTAAAAGTTACAGAGTTCGGTCGACCGATTGAGGATTTCGGTTGACCAAAATTGCCAGGGATAAAACTTACATGTTTCTTAGAGTTCGGTCGACCGAATTCTCCAATTCGGTCGACCGAACCCCTTGAGGCAGCAATTGTTGACTTTTAATTCTTCAACATGGGAAGCCCTTTCCTTTGATTTATTTAATTCTAAAGCCACCAGACATGCCATAATTTGTGGATCTGTGTTTTGGCATGTCCCTTGACCATCCTCGTTGTATAAAAACATCTCTTTGGGGCAAAGAAACCCTAATCACTCAAGGGAGATCAAGGGGGCTGCCAAGGGAAAAAGAGGGTTGCAGGAAGAACTCCGTGAACAGTGTTTCGTCCAAAGGTTCTCCATCCAAGATCAAGCTGAGGCCATTCAAGTGGAAATCAAGTGGAGATTCAACCTTCGATCAAAATCTGCATCACCTACTCAGGAGGAGCTTAAATCAGAGTTTTTCCTTTTGTGTTTCTTTATCTAAATTCCTTGTGCCTCAAGTGTTTTGTGTTTGTAATCCCTAAACATCTCTGTGTGTGTGTGGATCTACCCAGATCCGTGTGTCTGTGTGTGTGGCCTTCCTTAACATTTCTGTGTGATTCGGTGCTTGTGCATCTTCATGAGAGTTCCGAACTCTTCATGAGTGTGTGTGTACGTTTTGATCTTGTAATCCTTTACAAGATAGTGTGTGAATCCTCACAGATCGTGAGGGGTGGACGTAGGTTGCCGTTGTTGCATCCGAACTGTTGAGTCTCTCTAGGTGATTTTGATGATAACAAAACCCCGAAATTACAACCTAAGTTATAACTGGCTTAAACCTCTCTCCAGGTGATTTTTAAGCCAACAAATGCCTAAATCTACAATGTTTCAAGAAATGCCCTTGTTAAGTTCAAACAATTCATAGTGATCGGAACATGATATGGTCATACGATAATTTGCTCACGGATTATGATTCATTGGCTAACTCCATTGAAACTGCAGATTTTCCAGGTAGCGGTCGACCACCGGTCAGGGGCCGGTCGACCGGTTTTCCCAGTGTTGAAAGCCTCATTTCATGTAAAATTCATGTCGACCGCCCCCCTCCTGCCGGTCGACCGCCAGCTTCGAGGCAGCAATTGTTGACTTATGTTCTTCAACGTGGGAAGGCCCTTTGATTGGGTTTGTTTAATCCCAAAGTCACTAGACTTGCCATGATTTGTGGATCTGGTTCCTGGCTTGTCCCTTGACCATCCAAGATCTATAAAAAAATCATATTGGGGTCAAAAACCCTAATCACTCAAGGGAGATCAAAGAGGCTATCAAGGGGAGAAAGAGTGCTGCCACTGTAGCTCCGTGAACAGTGTTTTGGGGAAGAACTTCTGCATTCATCTCCAAGTTTTTAAGATCATCTGCAAGCCATTCAAGTGAAGATCAAGCTGTGAAGGAAGCTTCATCCAAGATCATCTTCATCCATTAAGGGGGAGCTTAAATCAGAGTTTTTCATTTTGTGTTTCTCCCTTGTTTTTCATCAAGGTTCAAGTGTGTGATCTTGTACTTTTAAACACTTGTGTGTGTATGGATCTACACAGATCCATGTGGGTGTGTATGTGGTTCTTCTAGTTTTCACATATCTTTGTGATTCAGTGCTTGTGCATCTTCGTGGGAGTTCCAACTCCTCACGTGTGTGTGTGTGTGTTTTGATCTTGTAATCCTTTACAACATAGTGTGGGAATTCTCACAAGTTGTGAGGGGTGGACGTAGGTTGCCATTGTTGCATCCGAACCACCTAAAAATCACTATCTTTTGTGTGGTTTGTTCCTTTTCTTTTATCCCCATTCTGTGCAGCACACACATAGTTTTAATTTGGTTGTATTGTTTGAGTTAGATCTAGCATAGTTTATCATTCTCATATTATATCTCGGGTATATTAAAAGGTGGGTTCGGATCGACAAGGCAAACCTTGTCAGGAAGATAACATCTTGCGTGAGTTGAATCTTTAGATTTTTACCTCCGCCACCGTACCTAAGATCGGTTGAGTGTAATAGATTCTATTAGATCTAAGCGTTTACATATAGATCTTAATTTTCATTACGGCTATTTTTCACACTTGTTTCATTTAGCCAAGAATTTTGTAAAAGTTTGTAAACACCCAATTCACCCCCTTCTTGGGTGTCATTGATCGCGGGACTTCAATTGGTATCAGAGCTAAGGCTCTAACTTTCACAGATCTAACGATCTAGAGAAAGATCCAGATCAATGGCCAACAAGGGGATGATGCCTGAGGGTCATTCCATTAACCGTCCTCCATTCTTTGATGGTTCAAATTACTCCTACTAGAAAAACAGAATGCATGTTTTTCTAAGGGCTTAGGAGTACGAAGTCTGGAGGGTTGTGGACAAGGGTCTGTATAAACTCTCAGATGATGAACAAAATGGACACCCGAGGAAATTAAGAAATGCACTGTAAATTTTAATGCTATGAATATTATGCAATGTGTGATACATCTTAATGAGTTCTCTCGTGTATCCCTGTGCAGTTCAGCCAAGGAGATGTGGGACAAGTTACGACTCATATATGAGGGAACCTCCGAGGTCAAGGAGACCAAGACAAACCTTCTTGTTAGAGATTATGAGCTGTTCAAAATGAAGCCTGAAGAAACCATCTCAGAAATGTTCGCGAGATTAACGAAGATCACAAATGATCTCAAAAGTCTCGGAAGGAGTACACAAACTCCGATCTTGTGAGGAAAGTTCTGAGATCACTTTTGTCGGCGTGGCACACAAAAGTCACAATAAATGAGGATTCAAAAATTTTGTCCACACTCACTTTGGACGAGCTCATAGGGTCACTGATGACCTATGAGATAAACATGAAGAGAACAGCCGAGGAAGATACGAAGAATAAGAAAGTGATTGGATTGAAAGCTCACCAATCTGATGATGATTTCTTAGAAGAAGAATCCAGCGAGGGAAGCAATGAAGAAAAAGACTTGGCCATGATAACTCGCCAAGTAAAGAGTGTTGAGTAGTGGATGGCGGATCTAGAGGATAGGGGTGAATAGATCTGCCCCTCTTTTCGAAATGCATCCCTCTTTAAAGCTAGATAAAAAGAATTACAGTGGAATATAACTAGCTTAGCGTGGCACACAACGATTTGCTTAGCAAGATGAATAAGTAATATAGATATTGAACCTAAGCATGCATCTATCACGAAGCAATCGCATGAGCAAACCACAACACAAAGGATTTTAAGGTGGTTCGGACTGAATCTTCGGTCCTACGTCCACCCCTCACCAAATTCAATGAGGGTGTACTAGTGCAACGCACTGAATCGTAAATCGAAAAGACCTCCGATTACCTTCCTACTAACCACCGGTAGGGACGTCAACACCGCAGATTGGATAGCTTCCGATTGCCTTCCTACTAACCACCGGTAGGGACGATCTTCAATTTTAAATGTTCGAATGAAATGGAAAGAGAACACATATGAAAACACTCAAACAAGATATAGAATATGCTCAAAGAGAAGAGATCTTGTCTGAGATTGCTGGAGCTTGAATATGATGCTTCAATGGTATCTTCTTCCTTGTGAAAAGATCTTGCTTGGATCACCTTGAGTTGAGGAAGAAGATGAAGGATGCAGATTTGATCTCCCTTGAGAATGGACTTCTTTAGATCACCTTGAGATGATGAAGAGGATGATGGTTGCAGCTTTATCTTCACTTGGCTTGGGGTTGATCTCCTCTTGATGTAGCTTGAATCACTTGAGGATTTGATGAAGAACTTCTTCCCGAGTACTGTTCATAGCTACAGTACTCGAACTCCTCTCCCTTGAACACACCCTTATAGCCTGCTTTGATCTTCCCTCTTAGCCTTGCTTGCTTCTACTCTTCCTTGGAGGTTGTTGGATTGAGATATGAGCTTGAATCACCTTCAGTTGATGGAGAGAGTGTTGGATGTAGCTTTGATCTTCCTTTTGATCCCCTTGAGTTGATGAAGAGATTTATGGATGAAGATTTGATAACCTTTGAGAGCTTGCTTGCTTCTAGCTTCCTTGGAGGTTGCTTGCTTCAGATCTAAGCTTGAATCACTTGGAGTGGATGTAGAACTTTTGCACGGAGTACTGTTCACGGCTACAGTACCCCTTCTTCCAAGCACCTCCTCTAGCCTCTCTTTGATTCCTCTTGATCAACTAGGGTTTCTAACCCTCTTGCATGTGTTTTATAACCTTTGAATGGTCCTTAGACATCCCTCAGACCAGATCCATAATCTATGGAAGATTGGGTGACTTTGGGGTTAAACAAATACAAGGAAAGGGGCTCTTCTTGAAGTGAAAAACAAAATCAACATTGAAGGCTCGGGGCTGGCGGTCGACCTGTGGCTTCTGGCGGTCGACCGCTACTGAGAAACCTATAAACGGGCAGTTCCTGGAAATTTTGATCGACCGCTACTCGGCTGGCGGTCGACCGCTACTGAAAGAGTTACAATCTGGGGGTTGCTGGCTGGGGCGGTCGACCGCCCCTGTGCTGGCGGTCGACCGCCAGTTGGGCAGACCCCGGGCTTTCCCGGGTCGGTCCGTTAACTGCTTTAGCTCCATCGCTTGACTCCTTTAGCAGCCCATTCATGTCTGTGGCATCACCCTTGACAGTCTTGAATATTTCTGTTGATTTTATCACTCCTATAATCAAATTTTTATTCCGGGGGCTCCGCCCCTGAAAACCCCTGTTCTGTTGATTATACCGCGACCTGACCGCACAGGTCGATCAGCGTGCGAGGGCGCAACATTGAGCTTTCACATTTGCCATCTCCACTTCATTCCTTGGCAATTCATTGGCATATCTGTTATGAACAAAACATTACGCATGTCAGTCATATGAGAGTTAAAATAATAATGACTTATAGTGTTTAGCTATTATCAAAACCAAGAATATCCAATAACTCAAATGACCACAAGACGATGTCGAATGACCCAAACCGCAGGAAGACTCAAATGATCATAGGGGCACAACATTCTCCCCCTTTTTGATGATGGCAACATTGTGAGTCATTATGTGGTAGGAATATCCAAAATGGCAAAGTTTATGACATATGTGACATGTGCAGCTCAAGATCCATGATAGTGAAAGCATGTGAATACGGATATGTATGCATGGATGATCAAAGCATGTGAAAGCTATGCACAAACCCCTATCACATATGTAGACTCAAAGCTCACAAGGTTCTCTCCCCTATGGACTCTCTCCCGTCCACAATTCACTCTCCCCCTTTGACAACTCACAAAGGCCGCATAAAGGACGGACAAAGGTATTAAAGGACTCACAACAAGACATTTTAAAGGACTCACAACAAGGCATTTTCTCCCCCTTTGACAGTAGTAAAAAGGAGGGATAAGATAGAGAAGGTGACTAATGTCTGAGAGACCAGAGGTGAATGAGAGTGGAGAGCAAGCCATTATATGCAAACATGAAACATACCGCGAGCAACATATATGGTTCAAAGCTAATGAAATCTGAGATCATCAACAGAGTTTGAAAGACATCTACATCCATGTTGTAATAGAAATGAACTAAAAGTGCATATCATGGTAGTGTTTAACCTTCCCTTATCTTATATATCCATATTCAATAACTACAAAGGGAATAACACAAAAACTAGTATTGAGGCTAAACAATCATGACTAAAGTATGGAATTTGATGAGTTTAACAAATTTGATTTGCAATATCTTTTGAATTTGATGGCACATGACTCATATTTTACGAGCTATCAAGTCTAGTACATACCTCCTAGCCGTAAGAATACACGTTGTTTAGACGCCAGTATCCCTAGGTATTTGGCAAGACTGACGGTTATGCTGCAGAATGAACAGAGATAGCAAAGTCACGTCATGACATATCCAATCCCATTTCTGTGATGAGAAGATATATTTCTCAGCAATTATGTCAGTGCTCTGCCTAGAGTCCAAATATAATTAAGACAGAGATAACAGGGGCACATCATGATATATCATTCGTCACTTGATTTGATGACGTGACATATTTCTCCGTGCAAAAATATCATTACTCTGTCAAATTAATTTTCAAGAATTCCAGCTCATCAAGATGTTTAGAAACAATACTAAGCTCTAGAGTATCACCAAAATTATCATGACGTTTGGATTTTCAGATTTCAGGATAGTCATGCAAAGCACAATATGCAATCTCTAGTTAAGGTCTATTAAAACCACAGAACATAGATGATTTCAGAATAAATATTTTTGAACTTCAAGGAAATGATTAAATCTGAACCATTTTCATTGGATGAACAATCATCATGGCATATAATAGAAAGCTCTTACGCCGTAGTTCTGTCGGTCTCATGATCTCATATTCAGACTATAAGCCATGAAGTTCAGATTGCAAGAGAGTAAGAATAGCAGTAGGACTCCCCCTAAGGATATGTAGTGAATGCACTCAAGGAGTTATGTTTGCAATCAAGTGGAATGACGAATGTCAAGGAGAGGTTGACTAGAACCATGCAGGGGTTGACCTGATCAAACATGAATTTGGCAGACATGAAATACATGACCCAACACATGGTTGTACACTTATTAAATGCAACAGAATGAAGATGAAACATATGCATGAATGCTTCAAAAAGATAACTCCCCCTTACTATATGGCCTATATGCGATAGTGACGCATGGTACTTGGCGGAGGTGAAACCTCACGCATATTAAGTGCTTCTAGACAAGTATTACCTGTCTTTCCATATATCAACATTTAATATACCATGGCCATGCAAGAATGATACTATGCAATGCATCATCATCATGAATTCAACGTGATTATGCAAATGAGTTCAGAATGACATGGATACATATATACAATGCAAGGATACCAAACAGCACACAGCCAAAATGAAAAAGATCATCAGTTCAATTTTTATTGGACTGAGGTCGGTAAAGACCAAGCTCTCTTCTGAGTGTTGAAAACCTGTCATTACACAAGGGCTTGGTGAAAAAATCAGCAATTTGATTTAGAGTATCAACAAAATGTAGTTCAAAATTTTTCTTAACAACCTCATCTCTAATGAAGTGATGCCTAATCTCAATATGCTTAGTCCTAGACTGCTGGATTGGATTTTTTGCAAGGTTGATAGCACTAGTGTTATCACACAGAATCAGGACACAACCAAGATCCACTAGGTAGTATTGGAGTTGGTGTTTAATCCACAACACTTGGGTGCCACAGCTCCCCGCAACAACATATTCTACCTCTGCGGTTGAGAGGGCAACCGAGTGTTGTTTCTTGGAGACCCAAGAAACTAAACACCCGCCTAGAAACTGGCAATAGCCACTAGTACTCTTACGATCCAGCTTGCATCCAGCGTAGTCCGCATCAGAATAAGATATAAGAGATAAGTCACATGATGACAGATACCACAATCCCAAATCTTGAGTGCCGGCAAGATATCTAAGGATACGTTTGACGGCAGTCAAGTGGGATTCTCTAGGACTAGCTTGAAATTTAGCACAAATGCATACACTAAACTGGATATCTGGTCGGGATGCAGTCAAGTAAAGCAAAGAGCCAATCATACCTCTATAGATCTTTGCATCCATTAATTTACCATTTTCATTTGAATCCAGAGATGTTGAGGTGCTCATAGGAGTTGCAATGATTTTGCTATTAATCATGTCAAATCTTTTCAGTAGCTCCTTGATGTATTTGACTTGACTTATGAAGCACGCATCTTCTCCATGGTTGACCTGCAAACCGAAAAAAATTGAAGTTCTCCCATTAGACTCATCTCGAATTCACTAGTCATGAGATTAACAAATTCCTCACACATTTCAGACTTAGTAGAGCCAAACACAATATCATCAACATAAATTTGAACAATCAATATATTCCTACCTTGTTTCTTGGTGAAAAGTGTTTGATCTACCTTACCTCGTGTGTACCCTTTCTCAATGAGGAACAAGCTTAGTCTCTCATACCAAACTCTTAGTTCTTGCTTCAAAGCATAAAGTGCCCTGTCTAGCTTGTATACAAAATCTGCATGGTTAGAGTTCTCAAAGCTAGGGGGCTGCTCCACACAGACTTCTTCCTTGATCAAACTATTCAAGAAAGCACTTTTTACATCCATTTGATACAACTTTATTCTAAGAGAGCATGCAGCTTGGTTTTAGATGTTGACTCCTACTGAAAGCATGCATGGGTTGGCAATGAACTATGCAGCCTAAGACTTATGTGAATGCACAATGCAATGAAGATGCTGCATGATGATTGCACATTTTTTGTGTTTTCCTAAACATAATTTGCATTGGAGTATATGAGATCACAAGATGATGCAAACACAAATCATTCATAATTGATTTTGAACTGAATGCAACATGATGATGCCAATTGCTAGACTCCCCCTTTGAACAATGCTAACATGAATAACGAGTTGAAAATACAACCATGGTATGCATCATCAAAATTAAAATCCAAGAATTTTGTGTGGCTGATATCATGTACCAAACAACTCATCATCACATCAACTGAATCAGCATAACAAGTTTCTCATGAATTAAACAGCTAAAATAATTGATCTCTGGTACACGGCAGAGGTTTTGATCTTAGATCCTTCTCACGCATAATAAGATTTCTGGGCAAGCATGAGTTACCTTTCAACTCTATACCATTTAAAATATCAGAGGTCAAGCAGGGTGTGAGCAATTGATCTAGCTCATGTGTTCATCTTTACACCACGGGGGATAAATCATCATTTCAAACAAGCAATTCAGTTTGCAGAAGTTTATTGAACAAAAAGGGCAAACTTATGATGCAGTATCTACATGTCAAGACTAAACATGTAAAATGATAAAAAAAAATATTTACATACATGTGCCTTGAGCTTTTATTTACCTGACCATTCATTTCTCAGCTCCAAGACATCCTGCACCCAAAATTCTCATTTAGAATTTTTAGGTACCCAAGCTTGCTTGGGTCCTTGTGGGTTAGCAACATGTTTAACATCTTGGCCCATCTTTTTCAAGGCAATCACATCATCCTCCCTCATTGTGAGGCAATCATATATCTCATGCCCATTGTTCCCACAATAGAAACAACACACAAAAGATTGATTTTTCCTTTTATGTTCATGTGCGTGTGCATGTGGACTATACTTTTGTGACCGAGCATGATTTTTACCTTTCATGGTATGAGGGTGATGTCTTTCTTTCAGATGCCAGCATTCCTGGTCACTGTGACCAGTCTTACCACAATGAAAGTAGCGAAGAGAAGCATTTCCATTAAAGGCCATGGGGAGTGTCGACCTGTCTGGATAGGAATGTCGACACTTCTAATTCTCCATGCGATTCTATACAGAGTTCTGTTGAGCAAGCCCTCTGTCAGTGTTGACATGTTTCTTTCCTTGCCCTTTCACTTGCTGTCCTGCTCTAAGCTCATCATTTCTCAGGATGAAACAATCATGCACAGTGTGACCATGTCTACCACAATAATAACAATGGACATTCGTTTTGTGGAAAGCATGGTATTTAGCATTAGACATGTTTTGGTGTATGTTTGGATGAGCATGCTGAATTTTGCTTTTCTTTCGAGCTGTATGCCCTTTTTGGTGACCACAGGAAGTGGTGGTTTCTGATGAGCCAGAATCGTGGTCTTGGGCAAACATTGACAGGAAATCATTCAAACCTTGAATTTCATTTTCAAGTGAGGAAATATGCTATTTATATTCATCAAGACCCTCTTCGCATGCTGCCAATTACTCATTGAGCATGGCATTTACCGCTTTAAGATTTTGATTTTCTTGTTCTAAAGCATGCAATGTTTCTGAGCAATCATCAATGACAGTCTTGCCTTTTCCAAGTGCAACCAATTTTTCATTCACTTCTTCTTCATCTTGTTCAAGTTCAATTTTCTTTTCCAACAATTCTCTATTTTATTCTTTCAGAGAATCAATCAGATTTTATTGCCATTCAAGATCATCATGGAGACCCATATTTATCTTTTTCATGAACGAGCATTCTTTGCATGCAAAATTAGCAGAACATGAAACTTCAATTTCTTTTAGGACCTTTTCACTTTGAGTTTCAGAATTTTTACTTTCTCCAATCAACCTCTCATCATGAATTAGCCCATCGGCCACAGTTTGATCATTAGAGATTGCTTTAGGTTGGTTTTAAAGTTTTATTATAATTTCTTCGAACCTAGTGATTTCATCATGAAGATTTTTATTTTCATCCCTTAGACATGCAATGCTTTGTTTATGCGTATCTAGATCAAAAGAAAGAGTGTCGTTAAGCTCTTCAAAAGCAGAATAGTTTTTACAAAAAGAGCTTTCATTTTGGTTACTTTTCTTGAGATCCTTTTGAAAATTTTTATTTTCTGATTTTACCTTTTTGTATTGAGTAATCAACTCATCATAGGCTTCCATAAGCTCTTCAAAAGTGAATTCCTCGGAGTCAGAGTTTACCTGTGATGAGGATGTATTACTGGACTGTTCTGCACGGTCGGCGATGAAGCATTCTTATTCTTGTTCCTTCCCTTCATGGATTTTCACCAACATGTCCAGTACTTGCTTGGATGTGCTGCAGAAGGACACAAGATGAGTAAGTCTGAGATCAACTGCAGCTATAATTAAGTTATATGCAGCAAGATTATCATTGTGTTTGGTCTCATGTTCGGCTGACCAATCAATTGAATTTGATGGCAGCTCATGAGGACCATCGTATATAAGAGTCTACAATTTTGGATGTATGGAGCTAACATAGATGAACATTCTCCTTACCCATGTAGAAAAATCTGAACCATCACAAATGGGCGGAGAAACTATCAAAGCTTGTATAGCATATGAAGCCATCTAAATAAAATACACCGGGATCTTTCCCTGCAGATCGTAGGATCTGTGAATGGCAGATCCAGGCTCTGATACCACTTGTTGAGTAGTGGATGGCGGATCTAGAGGGGAGGGGTGAATAGATCTGCCCCTCTTTTCAAAATACAGCCCTCTTTAAAGCTAGATAAAAAGAATTGCAGCGGAATATAACTAGCTTAGCGTGGCATACAACGATTCGCTTAGTAAGATGAATAAGTAATATAGATATTGAACCTAAGCATGCATCTATCACGAAGCAATCGCACGAGCAAACCACAACACAAAGGATTTTAAGGTGGTTCGGACTGAATCCCTAGTCCTACGTCCACCCCTCACCAAATCCAGTGAGGCTCTACTAGTGCAACGCACTAAACCGTAAATCGGAAAGACCTCCGATTGCCTTCCTACTAACCACCGGTAGGGATGTCAACACCGCAGAACGGATAACTTCTGATTGCCTTCCTACTAACCACCGGTAGGGACGTCAACATCACAGATCGGACAGCTTCCGATTGCCTTCCTACTAACCACCGGTAGAGATGATCTTCAATTTCAAATGTTTGAATGAAATGGAAAGAGAACAAATATGAAAACACTCAAACAAGATATAGAATATGCTCAAAGAGAAGAGATCTTGTCTGAGATTGCTAGAGCTTGAATATGATGCTTCAATGGTATATTCTTCCTTGTGAAAAGATCTTGCTTGGATCACCTTGAGTTGATGAAGAAGATGAAGGATGCAGATTTGATCTCCCTTGAGAATGGACTTCCTTGGATCACCCTGAGATGATGAAGAGGATGATGGTTGCTGCTTTATCTTCACTTGGCTTGGGGTTGATCTCCTCTTGAAGTAGCATGAATGACTTGAGGATTTGATGAAGAACTTCTTCCCGGAGTACTGTTCACAGCTACAGTACTCGAACTCCTCTCCCTTGAACACACCCTTACAGCCTCCTTTGATCTTCCCTCTTAGCCTTGCCTACTTCTACTCTTCCTTGGAGGTTGTTGTTATGTTAGATGGACGCAGTCTATCTCCACGAAGTGTGGATCTAGAGGGGGGTGAATAGATCTATTGACTAATTTAAAACACAGTTGAACTATAATGCGGAATTTAAAACAAACAGCTGTTGAACGATAGAAAGAACACTATGAAGAATGTCGACACATGCAGCCATACAGCAGATCACAAGTAATCTCACAAACACAAGACACCCAAGATTTTTAGGTGGTTCAGTCAGAGACCTACGTCCACCCCACACTCCAACTAGAGTGTGGATACTGCTGACTCACAGCTTGAACAGCTGGGCTTCACAGCTTGCCATCAACCGCTGATACACAGCTTCACTGGGCTTTACAGCTTGCCGACCAGAGGAACAGATCCTCTGCAATTGCTTGGCAATACAGCTTAGCCGTTCGAAACCAAGTCTCGCCTGCTGAGGATTACAGCTTCACCTATCCAGTGGAAACCTCCACTGCAATTGCTGCCTCACAGCTTGATAACAAAAGTGTATCGAAAGCAAGAAAAATAGAAACAAACGAAATGTAAAAACAAGACGAATGTAGCTCAAGTATGAGCAGAATCAGCTCTGGTATCTGAACCAAGAGTCTGATTTACAAGACCTCTCGAAAGCTCTCTCAACTCAACTCTCTCAATCGAACTCTCTCAACACATATCTCTTTTCTCTCTTTCTTCTCTTCTCTGCTTTTCTTCTCTGTGGATCTCGGTGGCTCTCTGCTGCTTCAGACTTTCAGTCTCACTGTGTATACTTTGCCACTTGTTCGATCAGCCTCCTTCTGAAGAAGAAAGCTCATATATATACCAGCAGCAGATTAGATAAGGGCGTGTGGCTTCAACATTTCCCGCCCAATGCTTTTGCCAGATTCTAGGAACTTCGACCACCTGGCAGCATCCTGACTGAGCTGCTTCCACGTGTCACCATCTGGGCACCTCGTCCTTCCTTGGACCACGAGCCAAGTCATCAATCTCAGCCAGGAGTCCCTGTCAAACAGATGATAGAATTATCAGTTTAAGTATAGAACCCTGTACAGACTTTGTAGGATGCAGTGCATTGTATAGACTTTGCACTGTATAGACTTTGTGAATGCGAGGCTATGCGTTGTACAGACTATGTGAGTACAGTGCTATGGCCTGTACAGACTCAACGCATGCAGGACTGTGGCATTGTATAGACTTCAGGTATGCAATGCTAATAACATACAAACAATCTGATAAAATAATTTCATCAAAACATAAACAGTTGCCAATCAATCAAAACAAGGTGTTGCCAATGAAATAAAGTAAATGTCAACATCATCAACATAAAGGAGTCACAACAATCTCCCCCTTTTTGATGATGGCAACCCCATATCATGTAAAAGAGCAACAACCTGTCATTCAGATGAATTTTTGATGAAAGACATGATTTGTTATTCAGATTGTCATGCAGATGCTATGAATGCATGCTACGAAATAAAGACTAACTCCCTGCTCACAAGATCTCCCCCTTTGCCATAACATGATTCATACACTCCCCCTGGAATGAATTCAGAATTCATCAAACAGACAAAATTCTCCCCCTTTGCCATCAACAAAGAGGAGGGAAAGTGATTACAAGAGAAGGAACAAGAGAGATCATCTGACTGGCATTCTGAACAAGTAGTTCATGAATAAGCATTCTAAAGCACAGAGTCTTCAATCATATGAATTTAGAAACTACTTTCAGATAGAATTCTGGTTTAAAGACTATAAAATTTTGAGTTCATGCACTACAATCAATGGATAAGTTTTCTGTGCATGATAAAACAATAAACCAGAATCACATTTGCATGAGAGATTCAGTTTCAAAATATCTTACTTTCATAGACTCAGAAAAAAAATGTTAAGAGTTACCAGGTCATGTATTGGAATTAAACAAATTGACATCCATGAAATTTCTTTTGAAGGAACAGCATTTTCAATATTAGTTCATTAAGGGCATTCAGGTGCCATTTGTCTTTTTGCGTAAGGGTATACGTTTATCAGATGCCAATACCCCTGGATACTCAACATGATGGACCATTCTGCCATGATCAAATTCAATAGAACTGATTTACACCTTTTTGTGTGAGGGTACACGTTTATGAGATGCCAGTTACCCCCAGGTACTCAGTGAAACCACCCTACTGTTTTGATCATTTTATACAGAGATAACTGATACACCTCATGACTTAAGTATTGTCCATTTCTTTGATGGATCACTTAGTTTCTCAGTGATTTACCAGTCATTGCTCTGCCAATATTATTTTTCAAGGATTTTCAATATTTTTCAATATCTTTCCTAGATGTCCTTTATATGTTTCAGAATGATTTGATTAAGGACAATACACATACTTAGCTTCTCTAACATGATTTCAGATGAGTTTTTAGATTTCAGATATGATTAGCTTTGTCTAACATGAAATAAGATAAGGGTTGAGAGCTTTATCAATTTTCAGCTTTCTTATGTACTGATTGCAATCTTTAAACTCCAAAAATTATAAAATTCAAACCATTAAGTCAGTCTATAAGCAATTAAAATTCTTATAATAGAAGAAGTATGTTTTCTATTGCTTAGGAATCAGAACTGACTAACAGATTGTCATATTGTCAGACTCAATCATTCAGAGTCAAAGGATGAATGAATTCAAGAAAGTTGATGACCACTCTGAATTTATAACAAGACTCCCCCTGTCTATATGCATGCAGTTTTGCAAATGAATGGCAAGAATTAAATGAGAGAGAGCTTAGACATAGGTCATGGATGAATGATATGTAATGAAAACTATGTCATAAAAAAATATGAATGATATGCATGTGGTTTTAGACACATTCATGACTAAATGATATGCAGTGATGATCATGAGTGTAAAAAAAAATGAGTGTCATGCATGATCATGAGTCTGTTGCTACATTCAACATTCACACATTTTATTCAAGTCATCAGAGAATTTATTCATTATGCTGAAATTTACACAAGCCAAGTTCTCTTCTAAGAAATTTAACCTTTCATTCTCAAGAGGATTAGTAAAGATATCAACAATTTGTTTTTCAGTTTCAATGAAGTTCATTTCAATTTCCTTTTTATTTACAACATCTCTAAGAAAATGGTGTTTTATCTCTATATGCTTAGTCCTAGAATGATGAACAGGATTTTTAGCAAGGCATATAGCACTAGTATTATCACATAAGATTGGAATACATTCCAATTTTATCTGATAATCATCTAGTTGGTGCTTGATCCAAAGTACTTGGGCAGCATAATTACCGGCTGCAACATATTCAGCCTCAGCTGTAGACAAGGCTACAGTGTGTTGCTTCTTAGATGCCCAAGATACTAGACAGCCACCAAGGAATTCACAATAGCCACTAGTACTTTTTCTGTCTACTCGACACCCATCATAGTCTGCATCAGTGTAGGCTAGAAGTTCTAACTCACACTTAGCTGGATACCATAGACCTAGCTCTTGGGTGCCTAGTAAATACCTAAAAATCCTTTTCACAGCCTTAAGATGTGTTTCTTTAGGACTGGCCTGAAATCTAGAGCATAAACACACTACAAATTGAATATCAGGCCTAGATGCTATAAGATATAGAAGAGATCCGATCATACCTCTATATTGCCTTTGGTCCACTGGTTTACCTTGAGGATCTTAATCCAAACTGGTTGAGGTACCCATTGGAGCAGCTATTTCCTTGAGGTTGTTCATTTTGTACTTCTTCAATAAATTCTTTATGTACTTGGACTGAGAGATGAAAATACCATCCTTTGATTGTGTAACATGCAGTCTGAGAAATAGTTTGAGCTCACCCATTGAGCTCATTTCAAACTCATTAGTCATAATTTGAGAGAATTCCTCACACAATTTGGGGTTAGTTGACCCAAAGATAATGTCATCCACATAAATTTGAATGATAAGAATATCTGAATGACTCACCTTGGTGAACAATGTTTGATCAACTACACCTCTTGTGAATTTCTTTTCAGTGAGGAATTTGCTCAACCTGTCATACCAAGCTCTAGGAGCTTGCTTTAAACCATAGAGAGCCTTTTTGAGTTTATAGACATGATTAGGGAAATCTAAGCATTCAAATCCAGGAGGCTGTCTCACATAGACATCCTCACTGATTTCCCCATTCAGAAATGCAGATTTTACATCCATCTGCTGAAGATTTATTCCTAGGGAACATGCATAAGCCAATAATATTCTGATTGCTTCTAACCTGTCTACAGGGGCAAAAGACTCTTCAAAGTATATTCCAAATTCCTGATTATACCCCTGAGCTACAAGTCTGGCCTTATTTTTAATGACATTCCCTGATTCATCAGTTTTATTTCTGAACACCCATTTAGTCCCTATGACTGTTTTTTGATCAGGAGGTGGAACCAAATGCCACACCTTATTCCTGTCAAAATGATTGAGTTCCTTATGCATGACATTAATCCAATGCACATCTTTGAGAGCACAGTCAATGGACTTGGGTTCTACATATGAAACAAACGCATATGCATTCAATTCATTTTGAATTCTTAAGTGACCTCTAGTCCTTGGGGGGTCATGCAGATTGCCAATTACATTATCTACAGGATGATCTTTTAGATATCTAACGTTGACAATTTCATCACCATGAGTTTCATTTACCTCCCCCTGAACTGTAGGCTCTTCTTCATTAAGCTCTTCATTTCCTTCCTCATCCTCGGATTTGTCTGCAGGATTTCCTTCCTTCAAAATATCACCATTGTCTTCATTCCTGCATTGACCAACATTAGTCTTTAGTAAGGATTCATCAAAAACTATGTGTGGATATTCTTCAACAGTTTTGGAATTCAGATTGTACACTTTATATGCTCGGGTGTTTTCAGAATAACCAAGAAAAATTCCTAGTTCACATTTAGGTTCAAATTTATCAAGGTCTCTTTTATCATTTATATGAATGAAGCATTTACGACCAAAAATCTTGAAATGAGCAATAGAAGGTTTCTTACCCTTTAAGATCTCATAGGGTGTTTTCTGGGTAGAAGGTCTTACCATGGCTCTATTAATTACATAACATGCAATATTTACTGCTTCAGCCTAGAACTTCCTTGGTAGACCACCTTCAACCAAGAGTGTACGACCCATCTCCACTAGGGTTCTGTTCCTTCTCTCCACAACTCCATTCTGCTCAGGTGTCCTTGGTGAGGAGAACCTATGGTTAATTCCATTTGACCTACAGAATTCATCAAACTGTGAGTTTTCAAACTCACCTCCATGATCAGTCAAAATATTTTCAATTTTCTAGTTTTTCTTAAGACAGAACTCCTGAAATTCTGAGAATGCATCACTTTTATGTGATAAGAAGTATACCCAAGTATACCTAGAGAAGTCATCTACCATGACAAACCCATACTTCCTCCCTGATAAGCTGACAGACCTGGTTGGCCCAAAAAGGTCCATGTGTATCAGCTCATAGGGTTTAGAAGATAGATTTTCTATTCTAGATTTAAATGACTTTCTAGTTAACTTTGATTGAGTGCATGCATCACAGATTTTATTTTCTTTCTTAAAGGAAACTTCAGGAAGTCCTCTAACCATGCTATGCTTATTTAGTTTATGCAAAACAGTGTAACTAGCATGACCTAACCTACGATGCCATAAAAATGCTAAGTCTTCTCTACTAGTAATAAGGCATAGGTTAGAATGTTGAATATCATCTAGATCTATCATGTAAATGTTATTTATCCTCTTACCAGAAAATTTAACAGTTTCAGAATTAGGTTCAAAAACTTTGCAACATTGAGAGTCAAAAAGCACTTTGCACCTTTATCACATAGCTGGCTGATGCTAAGTAAGTTATAAGCTAATCCTTCAACTAGCATGACATCCTCAATGCAACAAGTAGTACACTTACCTACCTTACCTGTTCCAACAATCTTACCCTTTGTGTTGCTACCAAAGGTGACAAGGCCTCCTTGTTTCTCTGTCAGCATGCAGAACTTGGCCTTATCCCCTGTCATATGCCTGGAGTAGCCACTATCCAAGTACCACAAATTGTTCTTGGCTGCCAGGCATACCTGCACACACAATCAGGTAGAGAGGTTTGGAACCCAAGACTGATTGGGCTCCAGAGCAGATGAAATAGAAGCAAAGCAAGAAAGTAGACTTTTCGGAATCCACATTTGTTTAAAACAGTTCTGTTCAGTGGATTTTCCAGATTTCATTTTGTTTTACTTTTTCTTGTTGACACTAGCATGATTATTTACAGATTGATTATTTCTTTGCCAGTGCCTTGGCCGGGGTGTATTCATGAAATTTTGGCCATAGTGATCATTGGGCTGGCTGTGGAAATATTGGTTCCTAGGTGTCCAAGAGCCATACCCATTAACCCAATTCCTAGTGTAAGGTTTATAGGACTGTGTAGCCTGATGTCCATAACCTGTAAACCTTCCTTGAGTCCTAGTCCATCCTGACCTATTTGGATAGGTTGACTATGCAAAGAAGTGGGGGCTCTAGGTTGGTAGAAATGTTTGGGTTGAGCTCTAAAAGCATTCTACCTCCCCTGCACCTTGGACCCTGCTGACCTATTCATAGGTGCGTATTGGATCTTTTTCATAGGTGGTGGTGATGGTGGAGACTTGGTGACCTTAACATGGGGTTTATAAGACTGTGTAGGTTGACCCCTAACCTGAGACTGAGCTTTGGGATTTTGTTTGGATGTGCTAGCTCTACTAGTCTCATTCAGCTGTTGTTTGCCCTTCTCCTCAACATTGGGCTTTTTTAGATTAGCAGTTTTATTCATTGAAATGTTTGAATTCATACTAATTAGAGGTCCTTTCTCTTTTTGTGCAACAAATGAGATAGTTTTCATTCCAAAGGGTTTTGTTGCACTAGAATTAAATCCAAGACCCTCTTTTCTGAAGTTAACCTTTGACCCTAACAAAGCATTTAGGTTATCTGTACCTTGGGTCATTTTCTCAATAGTCTTAAGCTTGTCCTCATTATCCTTTTGAATATCTTCAATGGATTTCTTAAGTTCTGAATTCACACTTAGGACAGCTTGATATTTTTCATTCACTATTTTTATCTCACTCTCACATTTCTCAATTTTCAATTTCAGTTCATCAGTTTCTTTTTCTAACCTCTCATTTTCTTCTTTAGAGGCTTTTGACTCATTCTTGATTTCTTCTAATTCAGAACATGTTAGTTTCAATTTTTCATTCTCAGATTCTAGACATGCAATTTTATCAGTTAGAGTTGTATCATTTTGCATGGAGTTAATCTTTCTTCTTAGATGCCTATTTTCCTTTATAATATCATCAGCTCTGTCAGCTATGTAATGGTAGGCATCTACCCAATCAGCAATAGTGAAATTTTTGAATCTAGTGATTACCTCTTCTGAGTCCTCCTCTCTGTCTTCAGAGCTTGTTGCCATAAGACAAATGGGCTTCACAGATTCGGCTTCACTGTCAGAAGTATTGCTCAGGGAGCCTTCATCTTCATCACTCCAGGTGCTAACCATAGCTCTCTCTTTCGTGTTCTTCTTCTTTGACTTGTCCTTGTATTTCTGATTCTCTGGACAGTCAGCTTTCATATGGCCTGCCTTCCTGCATTGATAACAAGTATTAGATTCAATTTTCTTTGCAGGGTTATGTTTATACCTTTTATCCCTTCGGCTGCCACTGTACTTCTTTTGGCTGAATCATCCTTCTCCTTTCCTGAGGAACCGCCTGAACTCTCTGGTAATCATTGCCATCTCAGTACGAGTTATATCTTCTTCATTCAGGCTCTCCTCGGATGATGAACTGCTAGAGCTTGATCTGCTGGACTTGCTGGATTTGCTGGCACCAGCTTTCAGAGCGATTGGCTTCTTCTTCCTCTCAGCTTCTTCTATCCTTGGCATATTAATCTCATATGCCATCAGCGAGCCAATTAGCTCATCAACCCTCGTATTTCGCAAATCCCTTGACTCCTCCATCACTGTAGCTTTAGTATGCCAAGCATGAGTCAGGGAGCGCAATATCTTCATCACTACATCATATTCTGTCTGAGCCTTCCCGAGACCTCTAAGACCATTAGTAATGGTTGTCAATCGAGCATACATCTTCTTGATGGTCTCGTTGGGCTTCATCTTGAAGGCTTCATATTCGGACACAAGGAAATTGGCCTTCGTCTCTCTAACTTGAGAAGTCCCTTCATGAATGACTTCCAGTGCATCCCACATCTCCTTAGCTGAACTGCAGGCTGATATGCGGGAGAATTCTGTAGGGTGCAGAGAGCATTGAATGGTGTTTATTGCACTCCAATTTAGTGTAGACTTCCTGATCTCCTCCTTGGTCCAGACTTCCTCATTAGGGGACAGCTCATAAGGTCCCTTACTGACTACCTTCCAGATCTCGTAATCCTTAGCCCTCAAAAATACTTGCATACGATTCTTCCAGTATGCATAGTTAGATCCATCGAAGAATGGGGGCTTTGTGGTTGAGTGTCCTTCAGCTATCATCCCTCGAGCATCCATCTTCGCCTTTCCTCTTCGGGCGATGAGTCCCTGTAGAAGAGTATGGCTCTGATACCAACTGTTATGTTAGATGGACGCAGTCTATCTCCACGAAGTGTGGATCTAGAGGGGGGTGAATACATCTACTGACTAATTTAAAACACAGTTGAACTATAATGCGGAATTTAAAACAAACAGTTGTTGAACGATAGAAAGAACACTATGAAGAGTGTCGACACATGCATCCACACAGCAGATCACAAGCAATCTCACAAACACAAGACACCCAAGATTTTTAGGTGGTTCGGTCAGAGACCTACGTCCACCCCACACTCCAACTAGAGTGTGGATACTGCTGACTCACAGCTTGAACAGCTGGGCTTCACAGCTTGCCAACAACCGCTGATACACAGCTTCATTGGGATTTACAACTTGCCGACCAGAGGAACATATCCTCTGCAACTGCTGGGTAATATAGCTTAGCCGTCCGAGACCAAGTCTCGCCTGCTGAGGATTACAGCTTCACCTGTCCAGTGGAAACCTCCACTGCAATTTCTGCCTCACAGCTTGATAACAAAAGTGTATCGAAAGCAAGAAAAATAGAAACAAACGAAATGTAAAAACAAGACGAATGTAGCTCAAGTATGAGCAGAATCAGCTCTGGTATCTGAACCAAGAGTCTGATTTACAAGACCTCTCGAAATCTCTCTCAACTCAACTCTCTCAATCGAACTCTCTCAACACATCTCTATTTTCTCTCTTTCTTCCCTTCTCTACTTTTCTTGTCTGTGGATCTCAGTGGCTCTTTGTTGCTTCAGACTTTCAGTCTCACTGTATATACTTTGCCACTTGTTCGATCAGCCTCCTTCTGAAGAAGAAAGCTCATATATATACCAGCAGCAGATTGGATAAGGGCGTGTGGCTTCCACATTTCCTGCCCAATGCTTTTGCTAGATTCTAGGAACTTCGACCACCTGGCAGCATCCTGACTAAGCTGCTTCCACGTGTCACCATCTGGGCACCTCGTCCTTCTTTGGATCACGAGCCATGTCATCAATCTTAGCCAGGAGTCCCTGTCACACAGAGGATCGAATTATCAGTTTAAGTATAGAACCATGTACAGACTTTGTAGGATGCAGTGCATTGTATAGACTTTGCACTGTATAGACTTTGTGAATGCAAGGCTATGCGTTGTACAAACTATGTGAGTACAGTGTTATGGCCTGTATAGACTCAACGCATGCAGGACTACGGCATTGTATAGTCTTCAGGTATGCAATGATAAGAACATACAGACAATCTGATAAAATAATTTTATCAAAATATAAACAGTTGCCAATCAATCAAAACAAGGTGTTACCAATGAAATAAAGCAATTGTCAACATCATCAACACAAAGGAGTCACAACAGTTGTTGGATTGAGATATGAGCTTGAATCACCTTGAGTTGATGGAGATAGTGTTGGATGTAGCTTTGATCTTCCTTTTTATCCCCTTGAGTTGATGAAGAGATTTATGGATGAAGATTTGATCACCTTTTAGAGCTTGCTTACTTCTAGCTTCCTTGGAGGTTACTTGCTTCAAATCTAAGCTTGAATCACTTGGAGTGGATGTAGAACTTCTGCACGGAGTACTGTTCACGGCTACAGTACCCCTTCTTCCAAGCACCTCCTCTAGACTCTCTTGATCTCTCTTTGATTCCTCTTGATCAACTAGGGTTTCTAACCCTCTTGCATGTGTTTTATAACCTTTGAATGGTCCTTAGACATCCCCCAGACTAGATCCACAATCTATGGAAGATTGGGTGACTTTGGGGTTAAATAAATACAAGGAAAGGGGCTCTTCTCGAAGTGGAAAACAAAGTCAACATTGAAGGCTCGGGGCTGGCGGTCGACCTGTGGCTTCTGGCAGTCGACCGCTACTCAGAAACTTGCAAATGGGCGATTCCTGGAAATTTCGGTCGACTGCTACTGGGCTGGCGGTCGACCGCTACTGAAAGAGTTGCAATCTGGGAGTTGCTGGCTGGGGCGGTCGACTGCCCCTTTGCTGGCGGTCAACCGCCAGCTGGGCAGACCCCGGGCTTTCCCGGGTCCATCCGTTAACTACTTTAGCTCCATCGCTTGACTCCTTTAGCAGCCCGTTCATGTCTGTAGCATCACCCTTGACAGTCTTGAAAATTTTTGTTGATTATATCGCTCCTATATTCAAAATTTTGTTCCGGGGGCTCCGCCCCCAGAAACCCCTGTTCTGTTGATTATACCGCACCCTCACCGCGCAGGTCGATCCGCGTGCAAGGGCGCAACATTGAGCTTTCACATTTGCCATCTCCACTTCATTCCTTGGCAATTCATTGGCATATCTGTTATAAATAAAACATTACGCATGTCAGTCATATGAGAGTTAAAACAATAATGACTTATAGTGTTTAGCTATTATCAAAACCAAGAATATCCAATAACTCAAATGACCACAAGACGATGTCAAATGACCCAAACCGTAGGAAGACTCAAATGATCACAGGGGCACAACAAAGAGATTTTTGAGAAAGAAGAGAAATTTCCAAGGCAATTTCAGAAAGGGGCAAAGGAAGCCTTTTCAGACCAAGGGCGAGCCTAGCAAGCCCAATAATGTCATTTGTTATGAATGCAAGAAGCACGGACACATGAGAGGAGAATATCCAGATCTAAAGAGAAAATTCAAGAAGGACAAACTCAAGAAACCCAAAGCAATGGCCGCCACATGGAGTGACGAAGAGGACGAACCATCCGACGAGGAGATCCAAGAGGTAGTGGAGAGCTTGTGCCTCATGGCACACGAAGATGATTCAACTGAGGTAAATTCTGACCCTGATTTTATTTCAAATGAACAATGGGAGTCATAATATAAAAAATTATATACAAAATATAAAAAAATCAGATCTGGAAATAAAAGTCTCAAAAAGAAGATTGATGATTTGACATATGAGGATATTTATGTCAAGTTTGAGAAATTGGAATAGGAATGGTTCGAGTTAACTGAAGAAAAAGAAACTTTTTTACAAACAGTCTCAGCTAGTGAGAAAAATCAAGAGGAATTGATGTGCAAATTATCTGAAATGGAAAAAAGTTTTGAAAAATGGAAAAATGAAGAAGAGGTTCTGAAATTCACAAATTCAGAACTTGAAAAGAAACATGTGAGTTTAGTTGAAGAAGTTGGGAAGAGATTTTGCCAGTCTGAATTGATAAGAACCCTGTCCAGCCGAGCCCAGATACCATTACACCCATTTTGGTTGTTATGCCAAGTAAACTGAGAACCCATGAAACCTGCATCAAATAAGTCACAATCTGAAGCACACTCAATAAAGTCCGAGATTGCACCTAAGTTTGGAGGGTTTCCACCAAATTTTTCCTCTACTGACATAATGCAATTAAAATCTCCAGCAACTAGCCAAGGTCCTGAGATTTGAGAGTGCACTGATAGCAGGGACATCCACAAATCCTGCCTCTCATGAATGGAACATTTTGCATAAACAAAAGAAAGGTGGAAAAGAAATTACCGATTGCTATCTGGGCATTCATTTCGTGATGAGCATATGTTCCTATCGAGTGTGAAGTGCTTTGCATCTTATCTCTCGAGGCATCTAGTGTGATATTTTGGTCTCAATTTTGTTAAAATACGGGTGTTCTATTTATCCCCCCTTCTAGATCACTCTCCGCGTTTCTATCAATTTGTATCAGAGCAGGTTGCCCATTATGTGGTCCAACGACCAGGGTAGACTTTGAACTAACACCCTTCGGAGCTTCATTGCTGAGGGACATTCTATTAACATACCTCCTTTCTTTGATGGTGTCAATTATCTCTACTGGAAAAACATGATGCAGGTGTTTTTAAGGGCACAGAGTCACGAACTCTGGAGGGTAATTACGATAGGACCATTCGAGTTCCCACCAGACGAGGATACATGGATGAGGGAACACATCAGGCTTTCAACAGTCAACTAGACGTCACTCAATATAATGCAGTGCGTAGTCCATCCAGAGGAATACGCGAGGATTTCCGCCTACAAGACGGCTAAGAAGATGTGGGACGAACTTGAACTCATGTATGAAGGTACATCCCAAGTTAAGGAAACGAAGGTAAACATGCTCACCTTCGAGTATGAATTATTTAAAATGAAATCTGAAGAAACAATCACTGACATGTATGCCAGACTATCGTTGATCACGAACAGTCTTAAGGGTTTTCGAAAAGAGATTTCTGTAAAGGATGTAGTTCAAAAAATTCTTAGATCGTTGTCTCCTGTGTGGCACGCTAAGGCCACCGTCATAGAAGAATCCAGGGATCTGTCTAAAATGACTGTCACAGAATTAGTTTGATCTCTGATGACTTATGAAATGACATTAAAAAAGGATGTTGAAGAGGTAAACAAGAAGGGCAAGAACATTGCTCTTAAGGGGTCTCGTAGTGGCAGTGGTAGCAGTAGTAGCAGTAGTTATAGCAGTTGTAGTGAGGAGTTTGAAAACTTCTCAGATCTTGATCAAGATGAGCAAGCCCTACTGACCCGCAGATTTCAACAGTTCTTGAGATCCAAAGGCAAGAAGTTTAGAAAAAGAAAATCTCAATCATCCGGTAAGAATTTGAACTCCAAGTCTGGCAAATACAAAGCCACTGACAAACTTACATGTTTTCATTGTCACAGGCCTGGCCATATGAAAAACGATTGCCCTGAACTTAAGAAGAATAACAGCAAGGTGCAGAAGAAGAAGCCCAAAGCAATGGTCTGCACCTGGAGTGACGAGGAGGAGGATGTTGATGGAAATTCTTCGAATAAGAAGAGGAAAGATTGTGTCTGATGGCCGACACAGACACTAAGGTAAGCATCCCTTTTGAACAATACAGTATAGATGATTGGGAGGATGCTTATGCATATTTACTTGATAAATTTAATTGTCAAACAAAGGACTACAAAATGCTTAAGAAAAAATTGAATAGTGTAGTCGAGGAAGGAAACTGCTTGAAAAAGGAAAATGAGGATCTGAAGAAAGAAATTCAGGAATTAAACTCTTTAAAAATTGAGAATAAAGACCTCCAAGATCATGTTGAACTAGCTAACAAGAATCTGAATGAATTCAAAGTAAGATTTCATGAGTTGCAAAAGGATAATGATCTATTTTCTGAAAAATATGATGCTATAAAAAATGTCAATTCTGAGATACAGAAAATGAGTGAAAAGCTGAAAAAGGATCTTGAAGATAAGCAAAACACCCTAGAAAAATTTGTGCAAGGAAAATCCAACCTGGACACCATGCTAGGTGTGAGAGTGAATTTTAACAAGGAAGGTTTGGGATACAACCCCACTAACAAAAGGCCATTTGAATTTAAGACTATAACCTTCTACTCTAAAAAGGGAAAAGAGAAGCTGGACACCCCATCCAGCTCTAACGGCCAAGCCCAAGAATCTGTGAAAACTAACTCCATTCCTTCAAAGAACACCAAAAAGAATGATCATGCTAAACCCACAATGCATAAGAGTAGCAAGACTACTCCCTCAAGGAACCCAGGTGTCTACAGAGCAAACCCTGCTCAATTCAAGAAAAAGAATTATGGCAACAATTGGAGTGCTCCAACCCAGTGGAGTCATCATAGGGCACCCAGTCAGAAACAAAAGTGGAATCATAATATGCAAAGTTGGGTTTACCCTAAAACCTCACAAAGGTTCCCCGATCAGAAAAGATTCTAGAATAACCCACAAAGAAAAACCTATAACAGGAACAACTCACATGCTATGAAGATCAAAATTCATCAAAATCCGAGGACCAGGGCTAATAAAACATTGCATGCTGAAAATGAAAAGTCTGCTCACAAGAAAGGGACCATACATGTCTGCATTCCTAAGATTGTTTTGGAAGGAATGAGTAACTTTTTTGGACCCAACTTTTCTTGGGTTCTAAAATTTCCTTGTGCTTGATTTGATTGCAGGTCTGTCTGGCAGATGAACACAATAGATGGTACCTGGATAGCGGCTGTTCTAGGCACATGACAGGTGACCAGTCAAAGTTCAGTAAGCTAGAAATGAAGATGGGAGGTATGGTCAAATTTGGAGGTAAGAAAAAAGGTAAGATCATAGGAATAGGGACAGTTGGTAAGTCCCCCTCCAATGTGATTGAAAAAGTTTTGCTGGTAGATGGTCTTGAACATAACTTGCTTAGCATCAGTCAGTTATGTGACAAAGGTCACAGAGTTATTTTTGACAACAATGCATGCAAAATCTTTGAAATGATTTCTGACAAAATCATGTTCTTAGGACATCGGGTGAATAATGTTTACATGGTAGATCTTAACAAGAATTCTGAATCAAATCTTTGTCTTTCTGCTGATTTAGACAATAATACTTTTAATTGGCATAGGCATTTAGGTCATGCTAGCTACACTACCTTAAATAAATTGGTAAAATTTGATCTGGTTAGAGGTTTACCTAAAATAAAATTCAACTCAAATTCAAAAATTTGTGATGCCTGTGCTCTAGGCAAGCAGACCCCAAAGTCTTTTAAACTAAGATCTGAGCCATTGTCTTCTAGACCAATGGAACTTCTTCATATGGACCTCTTCGGTCCTACTAGAACTCAGAGTCCTAATGGAAGTAGGTTTGGTTATGTGATTATTGATGATCATTCTAGATTTTCATGGATTTTTTTCTTAGCTAACAAGAATGATGTTTTTCAAAAATTCAAACAGTTTTTCAATAAGGTCAAACAAGAAGGAAAACATAAAATTTATTCAATTCAATCTGACCATGGAGGTGAATTTGAAAACTCCATGTTTTCTGATCTTTGTGAAACTGAGGGACTAACACACAAATTTTCTTATCCCAGGACACCGGAGCAGAATGGAATTGTGGAGAGAAGAAATCGAACTATTGTGGAGATGGCCCGAACTATGCTAATTGAGAGTCAACTACCAAGAAAGTTCTGGGCAGAGGCGGCCAACACATCATGCTATACTACCAATAGGGCCATGGTAAGACCAGTGCATAAGAAAACCCCTTATGAGCAATTGAAAGCTAAGAAACCAAACTTGGCTCACTTCAGAAATTTTGGTACTAAATGTTTTATCCATAATAATGACAAAAAGGATCTAGATAAATTTGAAGCTAAAAGTTGTCCTGGAATATTTTTAGGATACTCTAAAGTGTCTAGAGCATATAGGATTTTTAAAATTACTGAACAAAAAATTGAAGAGTCTCTGCATGTCATTTTTGATGAAACAAAAAGTGCTACTAACATTGAAGATGATGACAGGGATTCAAAGCATGATGGAGAATTCCTAGAAGATAAAGAAGAAGAAGAGATTCATCCAAATGAAACACTAGATGCTCCCAAACAGGTAAGGCCAGCTCAAACAAGTGAGTCTTCAATAAATGTTAGATTTCTAAAAGACCACCCTGTTCAAAACATCATAGGAAATTTGAATGATCCCCCTAGGACAAGGCCTTTTCTTAGAAATGTTAATAATCAAGACCTAGTTGCATTAGTGTCACAGATAGAACCCAAAAATGTTGAAGAGGCTTTAAAAGATGAATCTTGGGTTAATGCAATGAATGAGGAACTATGACAGTTTGAAAGAAACAATGTATGGGAACTTGTTCATAGACCTAAAAATGCAACTGTTATTTGAACAAAATGGGTGTTTGAGAATAAACTGAATGAAGATGGAATAGTTTCCAGAAATAAAGCTAGACTAGTAGCTAAAGGCTACTGCCAGGAGTTTGGAGTAGACTTTGAAGAATCATATACTCCTATTGCTAGGTTAGAAGCCATAAGAATCCTACTAGCTTTTGCATGTTCTAAAAATATGAAACTTCATCAAATGGATGTCAAATGCGCATTTTTGAATGGTCTCATCAAAGAAGAAGTTTTTGTAGATCAACCACCTGGATTTCAATTGTCTTCATACCCTAACAAGGTTTTTAGGTTGAACAAAGCCCTGTATGGACTGAAACAGGCTCCTCGGGCCTGGTATGAACGGCTGACAGAATTTCTGCTCAGCAAGGGCTACAAAAGAGGTAAGGTGGATCAAACTTTGTTTACAAAGGTGCTAAATTAAAACCTCATCATAGTTCAGGTATATGTAGACGATATTGTTTTTGGTTCAACATGTACTGAACTGTGTAGAGAATTTGCTGAAATGATGTCTAATGAATTCGAGATGAGCATGGTAGGTGAACTAAATTTTTTTCTTGGATTGCAGGTGCAGCAATTGGAAGATGGGTGCTTCATCAGTCAGAAAAAGTACTCAATGGAAATTCTCAAGAGATTTGGGATGGACAACTTGAAGTACATCTCAACTCCAATGGGTACCAACACTTCTCTAGATGCAGATGAATCAGGCTAGGAAATTGATGCAAAGCTATATCGAGGTATGATCGGATCCCTACTCTATTTGACTACTTCGAGACTTGATATCCAATTCAGTGTAGGTATGTGTGCTAGATATCAATCTAGGCCTACTGAATTGCATTTAGCTGCTGTGAAAAGAATCTTTAGATACATTTCTAGAACTCATAACTTAGGACTGTGGTACCCTGCATCAAATGCTTTTGATCTGATTTCATACACTAATGCTGATTTCACTGGCTGCAAACTGGATAGGAAGAGCACTAGTGGACATTGTCAGTTCTTAGGTGGGTGTTTGATTTCTTGGGGTTCCAAGAAGCAACACTCGGTGCCCTCTCCACTGTAGAAGCTTAGTACATAGCTGCAGGGAGCTGTGGTACACAGGTGATTTGGATCAAAAATCACCTTCAGGACTACCTGGTAGACTTAAGCTGCACACCCATTTACTGTGATAATACTAGTGCCATCAATCTTGCAAAGAATCATGTCTTGCATTCATGAACTAAACACATAGAAATCAGACATCATTTTATCAGGGATGAGGTGTCTAAAGGAACTTTTGAATTGATCCATGTTGGCACTGCAAATCAAATAGCTGATATTTTTACTAAGCCATTGGATAATGACAAATTCACAACTCTAAGGAGAGAATTAGGCATCTTCAAATCTTGCTGAACTCTACGCTCCATGAATAAAATGTTTTCATGTTTCTTCAATAAAACTGATTTGCATGAAAATGAGTTTCTGTTTTGCATGTTTGCCATTCGGCATGAGTTGTGTCTGCATATTAGTTCAAACTATGAGGGGGAGTTTTATCTTTGTCCTGATATGTTGAGAGGCTTGAAGAATTGCATATACTGCATGTGATTTACTTGCATATCAGATCATCTTGTGAGGGGGAGTTATCCAATTGTTATCATTTTGTGAAGGTTTTTTTTTGCATCACTTGTCCTTGGATAGAGAGCATGTCAGGTAAAGCATCTCTAGCTAGTCAGTTTGTGAAGGCTGACTGAGTCAAAAGATCTTAAGAGATTTGTGTAGTTGCTGCTTCTTTTGAAAGAACTTATATAGTCCATTCACAGAGAGTGGAATTTCATTCATGTCTTAAACCTTTAAGTCTGAGCAACTGATGTATTCCTAGAATCTTCTATCTAATAAATTAGCTGTGACTTAGATAAAGGGTCAGAAGTATATCTTCTTACATATCTCATGATCATGGAACAAGCTAAACTCATATGTCATGAAACCTGCTAAAACTTGAAATCTAGACTTCGGGGAATTAATTCCATCAGAATCAGTGCTTCTAGTATTATCTTCAAACATACCATGTCAGAAATTTAAAGGGATAAAAATTGCCCAGAGCAATGGTCTGATCATTGAGAAACTAGATAATTCATCAAAGAAATGAATCTCTTCCTATGTCACGAGGTATCAGATTAACTCTAGTGAAATATTGCAAAAATATTTTCTATCTGATCTTGACAGAGCAATGGTAGAGAGGTGGTGAGTAACTGGGGAGTCTGGCCTCTGATCATGGTGTCCCCTCACGTAAAAAGTCACATCAGTTACTAACTCTGTTCTCTAAAAGGAGAGGTAATGCGGTTCTCACACTGAGTAACTGGGGATTCCGGCCTCTAGTCAAGGTGTCTCCTCATGTCAAAAGGTTTGATCTACCAAATTACTTATTTATGTTTTTGCTGCTCATTAAATATAAATCAAGCAAATCCCTTTTTTTTTACTCAGCACTGTAAACTGTTTGTCCTCAATACTTCAAGAACCATTTCTGTGGACCAGTTTCTTGCAGTCTACTAAGTACAATTTTTGGTCAGATCTCTCTTGACATATCTATTCATACTTGTTCTCAATCATATCTTCTGTACGTAGATAAACTTCAATCTTACTCTAGCTCTCTCTTGTTTACTAGAATTTGAAGAATCTATGCTTACTTTTGTTCTCCTACTTAATCTTTTATGATATGATCATGGGTCATTCTACACTGTGATAAAACTGTATCTTTTTCTCACTTGTCCAGCAGCTGCATATCTCCTTAATTTCATTTTGATGATGTCAAAGGGGGAGTGATTCTGGTAGTGTTTCTGGCAGCTGGTGATAATTCTGGTAGGAGTCAGTGATTAGTGATGAGTTTGAGTCTGGCTGAAGTTTGTGTCAATGTGAAGGTTCATGCATGCATACATCATGAACTGCTTGCATATCTTGATGATAGTGTGTTTTGGCTTGAGCTGGTCTGCTGTTTAGGTTTGGCAGGAATTAGTTCGTATGTTGTGATTGCATGCTTGCTTAATCATCCTTATTGAGTGTATTGATAATTGATTGACTCATAGTGTTGCCATCATCAAAAAGGGGGAGATTGTTACATCTCTATGGTTTTGATGATGTCATACACCATAAGTCAAACATCATAAAAATTCTCACAAGAATGTGCCTTGGGGTGTGTGCATGATTAGTTTATCGATCAGTAAGTGTGGAAGCCATTTCAGTGTGCATGGCATTTCATCGAACAGCTTAAAGTTGATGTTAGCTACATTTCACGCATACACTTAGTCTATGTTAGCATCGAGTCCCAAAAAGAAGTCGTCGGTGCTAGTCTTGCATTTGTTATATCTTAGGTTGGTGGAGGTTCTTATGGAACCGCATGCACGGTAGGTGCACATCCAGGGTTAGTATGCTAACTCTGTGCAAGTATGTGCATATCCTGGAGCAGTGCATTTAAAGTCAATGCATTTCAATGTTCACATGAACATATGAGGTCAGTGCTATTTTCGTGTTTGCGTCTCATGCATAGTTGCGACCGTGTTTGCGTCTCTGTTAGCGTCTCATGCACAGCTGCGACCGTGTCTGCGTCTCATGCACTTATGGTCTTGGGTCTCATTCTGCGTCTCAGTGCATGTGCTGTGTCTCAGTCTGTGTCTCAAGCTATGTCTAAGGGTGCGCAAACGAAGTCGGTGCAATGTTTTGTTTTAGCACGGTCGGTGCAAGTGTCTCTCACACATGATCAACATCGGTGCACATCCTGTCTCTCGTGCATTTCACAGTCGGTGCAGTTTTCTATCTTAGGCATGTTAGAGTCGGTGCTAGTCTTGTTTAAGGCTAAAACATGTTCGATGCATGGCCAAGTCGGTGCATTCTTTCTCTCAGGCACATTTGAAGTCCGTGCATATTTTGTTTAAAGCATATACAATCTCGGTGCACATTTCTACTGTCTACATGCAATGTCAGTGCATTTTCCTCAATGAGCTTATGGAAGGTTAGTGCATGTGTTGTTGTGTATTACCCAAGGTCCGAGCGTGCTTTTATTCATAGATAAATAAGGTCAGTGCACATCTGTTTAATTGAGCCTAAGGTATGTACAATGTCTGATCTTCTACGTGGCGAATTCTAGTTTGCTGTAAGTAACCCTAATGGTACTTTGTCTTCCTTTTACAGGGAACAATCAGGTTCGCAGAAGAGGCACGTGACCTCTGAAAAGGCAGAAGGCTGGCTCGTGGATAAAGAAGAAATGATAGGCACGTGATCCGAGAAAAGGAAGCTTCTATTCCCTAACACGTGGACCAATAGAATTTTAGTAGGGTTCTGTTGCTTGATCCATACGAAGCCACTGTTCCTATATAAAGCTACATTACCCTTCGAAGAAGGGTGCTGGAGCTGGACAGAGCTGGAGAAAGTGGCCGTAAAAAGTTCCCATCGTCTCCACCTAAAAAGAGAGCATCTCAGGAGAAAGAGAGATCGTGAGAAACCCAGTTCAAGCCAAGAGAAAGATAGAATAGTCTTTGAGGGCTACCAGCCAAGAGAACTTGTTTAGTCTTTACACTTCTTTAAAGCTACATTCTCCAGTGTTTTCTCATTTATTGTTTTTCATTTTGATCCGAGTCTTATCGCTGTGTTTTTGGGTTCCCTCTGGTGTAGAGGAAGGGAGACAGTGTCTCCAGTTTGCAAGTGACGGGGGTGTCACTTGTGGGTTCCCTCCGGTCTGGAGGAAGGGAGACTGAGTCTCCGGTTGCTAGTAACGGGGTGTTGCTAGTGTTTTCCCTCCGGGTTGGAGGAAGAGAGGAGTCTGTTCCTCTGGTCAAGCTGTGAGGCAGCCGTTGTCGCAGACTGAGTCTGTTTTTCTAGCCTATGCTAGTGGAATCCTCGTCCGGTGTGGACGAGGGGTGGACGTAGATTACAGTGGGCAATCGAACCACCTAAAAAACCCTTTTGTCCCCTCGTGAGATTATTGCTTTGCTTTCTGGAGATTTTTGATTGTTGGTTGGTGGAGGTTGCCATCTACGTTGGCTTCTTTGACCCCTCATATGCTCGATCAATTAGCTGTGTATTACCGATTTCTATCTGGGCGTTCATTTCGTGATTAGCATATGTTCCTATCGAGTGTGAAGTTCTTTGCATCTTATCTCTCGAGTCATCTAGTGTGATATTTTGGTCTCAGTTTTTTTAAAATACGGGTGATCTATTTATCCCCCCCTTTTAGATCACTCTCCGCATTTCTATTACGGTGAACCGGCTCGGCCGGACATCAACCGAGCCATCAAATAAGGGGTCATAACACCCCATTCTCTCATTCTATCACCCCCACTCTCTCTCATACCCGATTTCCTAACCCTAGAACCACATTTCTCCACCTCCCAAGCCCCTAAATCTCATCATTCCTCCACCCGCACAAGATCCGGCGTGTTCGTCACGGTTTTGGGATGAACTCCATTCAGCCGTTCGTGAGAGTGTGAAGCTTTTCCCAGGGTTCTAGGTTGTGGAGAAGGCTATTTCAAGCCCTTGGAGTGTCATTTGCTTCAACTTCCTCCCCCAGGACGAGAGTCATCCTCTCAAGGGTTTCCACCGGGTTTTCTAGTTCGGGATGCCGCCTAGATGGAGCTCTCGGCGTTCTGCCCAAGGGGAAGCTAGTGGCCAGAGACAATAGGCCCCGACTCCTCCACCACAGCAAGCACCTGCACCTTGGTTGCCTCCTCGTCCTATTATCGACCCTCGACTGGTCGACTTCAATAAGGTGAACGAGCTTTTGCCCAATTTATGTGATGTATTTGAGATTCAACCAGGTTGGACTGATTTCGTCACTAGATATACCCGATATTATCCAATCTAGTGCAGCAGTTTTATGGGAATTTGATCGAAAGGAATGAGGAATTATTTATAGTTGTTCAAGGGGTTGAGAATTATATCACTCTCGATCTGTTTGAGCGGGGTTTAGGAGTTGCGGGTAGAGGAGCCGACATGGTTTTTGGTCATTGTGCTGTTGAGGAAACCTTTCTTGCTATGACCAACTATGATTACGTGCATGGTGTCAGCAACTTAATTGTTTTGAATGCAAATCATTTTCCACCATTGCAACATATATTGCACCATATGTTTACATTCCTCATTTATCCAAAGAGTGGTAGCAGAAATGAAGTAACAAAGGTTCACAGGTTCCTATTTTACAATGTTATGAATGGGATTCAAGTTAACATGGGTCGCCTCATGATGACTCTCAGTGGAACTTGCCGAACCAATTTGCAGCGATCTTTGCCCTATGCTTCACAGTTGACTAGCATATTCATCTATGCTGGGATCAATTTGGGAAATGAACAGTTTATCTATGTCCGACAAGATGACATATAAAATAAGCATAAGATCTTTATAGATTTTGGATATTACTATGGTCCCAATGGGGAGTTACGCCGGGATGTGCCTGTTTATGGAGAAGAAGTTGACAGTGCGGAAGAGCAGGAACAAGAGCAGCAGTAGGATCAAGGGGATGTCCCCCCTCCAGTTCAGCCTGAGGAGCAGCCTCCTCCACCTTCACCTCATCACATGGATCCCGAGATGCCTCCTCCACCACAGTTCTATCATGGAGAGTCTTCCACTCAGGGGGCCGCATAGCACTCTTGGGTAGATTTTGAGAATTTTGACAGGTGGTTTACTGGGCTAGAAACTCGTGTGGACACTTTTGGGGATGGACTTTCTACTTTTGGGGATCGCGTCAACACTATGGGTAATGTGATTGACACTATGCCAAGTCGCATAGATTCCTTCTCCACTGTTCGGGATACCCTCTCCACTCAGATGGCCACACTTTCCACCCATATGACTAGCCTCATAGACAACGTTGCTGATTCCAGCCAGGCCTTCCACATCATGAACATGACACTTCTTGGAATGCAGTGTCGTGATGCGGCTCGTGACCTCTCCATTGGCCATATTCAGGATAGTCTTCAGATTCAAGATCATTCTCTTAATGACATCCGCCGCCGCCTTGGTTATCAGCCTCCGCCTCTAGAGGATCAGCCTCCTGTAGATGCCACGTGAGGATTTTTCTTTTGCATCCTACCTCTAGAATGTTGTACTTCGATCTTGTGTCTCTTGGGTCCTCCTTCGTCTATCCTATCCCCTTTTGATGATGCCAAAGGGGGAGAAGTAGTAGTACAGGTTTTATATTTATATATGTCAGCATGTTCGTATGCTTGTATGCATGATCTTTGGTGAGGCATTGTGTCAGTTCTGCATTTACTTTGTCGCATGTGTCCAATGTCTAGAGTCTTGCACTCATTGTCTCAAGCATCAATGTACCCTATAATGGAATGATGAACTGACTGCAATTAGTGTTTCATCTCAAATGTTTGGCTCTTGTGTTTCATTTCGTATCTATTTGGCAAATAATGTGTTGAATGGCTGTTTTATTCACCTTGTGGTTTCTCGACCTTACTAGGCACCAATTTGCCTAAAGGCTATCTATTTGGCAAATAATGTGTTGAATGGCTATTTTATTCACCTTGTGGTTTCTCGACCCTACTAGGCTCCAATTTGCTTAAAGGCATGCCAATGCTCTTGTAATCCAGAGTTTTGTCATCATCAAAAAGGGGGAGATTGTTGAGTCTCTCTAGGTGATTTTGATGATAACAAAACCCCGAAATTACAACCTAAGTTATAACTGGCTTAAACCTCTCTCAAGCCTTCCTTAAGCCAGCAAATGCCTAATTCTACCATGTTTCAAGAAATGCCCTAGTTAAGTTCAAGCAATTCAAAGTGATCGGAACAAGATATGGTCATACGATAATTTGCTCACGGATTATGATTCATTGGCTAACTCCATTGAAACTGCAGATTTTCCAGGTAGCAGTCGAACGCCGGTCAGGGCCGGTCGATTGATTTTCCCAACATTGAAAGCCTCATTTCCTGTAAAATTCTGGTCGACCGCCCCCTCCTGCCGATCGACCACCAGCTTTGAGGCAACAATTGTTGACTTGTGTTCTTCAACCTAGGAAGTCCCGTTGATTGGGTTTCTTTAATCCCAAAGTCACCAGACTTGCCATGATTTGTGAATCTGGTTCCTGGCTTGTCCCTTGACCATCCAAGATCTATAAAAATATCATATTGGGGTCAAAAACCCTAATCACTCAAGGGAGATCATAGAGGCTATCAATGGGAGAAAGAGTGCTGCCACTGTAGCTCTGTGAACAGTGTTTCTGGGAAGAACTTCTTCATCCATCTCCAAGTTTTCAAGATCATCTGCAAGCCATTCAAGTGAAGATCAAGCTGTGGAGGAAGCTTCATCCAAGATCATCTTCATCCATTAAGGGGGAGCTTAAATTTGAGTTTTTCATTTTGCGTGTCCCCCTTATTTTTCATCAATCTTCAAGTGTGTGATCTTGTACTTTTAAACACTTGTGTGTGTGTGGATCTGTGCAGATCCATGTGTGTGTATGTGTGTGGTTCTCTAGTTTTCACATATCTTTTTGATTCGGTGCTTGTGCATCTTCGTGGGAGTTCCAACTCCTCACGTGTCTGTGTGTGTGTGTGTGTGTGTGTGTGTTTTGATCTTGTAATCGTTTACAAGATAGTGTGAGAATCCTCACATATTGTGAGGGGTGGACGTAGGTTGCCGTTGTTACATCTGAACCACCTAAAAATCACTATCTTTTGTGTGGTTTGTTCCTTTTCTTCTATCCCCATTCTGTGCAGCACACACGTAGTTTTAATTTGGTTGTATTGTTTGAGTTAGATCTAGCATAATTTATCATTCTCATATTATATCTCCAGTATATTAAAAGGTGGGTTCTGATGGACAAGGCAAACCTTGTCAGGAAGATAACATCTTGCGTGAGTTGAATCTTCGGATTTTTACCTCCGCCACCGTACCTAATATCGGTTGAGTGTGATAGATTCTATTAGATCTAAGTGTTTACATATAGATCTTAATTGTCATTACGACTATTTTTCACACTTGTTTCATTTGGCCAAGAATTTTGTAGAAGTTTGTAAACACCCAATTCACCCCCCTCTTTGGTGTCATTGATCGCGGGACTTCAACCACCTAAAAATCATTGTCTCCTATGTGGTTTGATCCTTTTCTTCTATCTCCATTCTATGCTAGCACACACGTAGTTTAAATCTATTGCATCTCTTGATCTAGATCCAGCAAAACTTATCATTTTCACATTAGATCTTTGGTATATCAAATGATGGGTTCGGATTGACAAGGCAAACCTTGTCAGGAAGATAACACTTTACGTGAGTAGAATCTTCGGTTTCACACCTCCGTCACAGTACCAAGGATCCATTGTGTGTGATAGGTCTTGATAGATCCAATCGTTAAACAAAAGATCTGAATTTCTAAAAGGCTATTTCATCTTATATATTTAAATTGGCAAAAGTTTCTTAAAATTTGTATTCACCCAATTCACCCCTCTTGGGTGTCATTGATCGCGGGACTTCATCTCATACTCATAATTGATGCATTCTTACTGTTTGCCCCTGAGGTTATGATGTGTGGATTAATGAGTCGCTGAGTGTTTACCAATTCCGTCATCAATCACCTACCTTCATCCACATACATTCATGAGTGTGATTCTGTTCGAGTGAGGTTGAGTGCTTGAGTGTTTGTCAAACAAGCTTTTCATTTGTAAAGAAATTTTATTTGGTCAATCAATTCACCCCTCCCCTCTTGATTGACGCCATTCGGGACTCAACACTTACCTTGTTATTGTTATCATAGAACCATTGTTGGACTTTACATTATTTGCCTACGTTATTTATTTCTCGTGGAAGTAGCTTGATTTATAACTTGAAGATGCAAGAGCGGGCACGGACAGTGTCCAAGGGCTCGACGCTAGCCCCCTCGGCAGATAGTCAGAAACGTACTATAAATCATGGGGTATGATGCTTACTGGCATCGCATTGCGTTGGGAGTACTTTTTTTATAAACGGGTGAAAATCACGAGGTAATCTTGTAAAATTTACATGCTTGCTAGTACATCATTGTTACATGACTTTCTAGTGTATAGCCTTTATGGTTATGAAAAGTACATTCTCGTTTATGAAAGGCCAAGTTACATTCATGTTTTATTCGTTCTCGATCTTGCTCTCATTCTACATAAATCTTCATATCTCTATGATCTACATCATGTTGCTAGTATTACTTTGATTTTATTCGCATGTTTTATCACATTTCTTCTATCTTCTTTCCTAGAGCTAAAGTGTTAATTACTTAAATACTGCATTCATGTTGATACGAAGATACCTACTGGGCAAGTGTGCTCATTCCTTACTTTTCCATCTTTTCAGGAAATTCTAGCGGGGGTTCAGACTACTCAAGTGACGAGTCCGAGAGTGATTAAAGATCGAGAGAAGACCTAGTAGAGTCATGAGTCCAGTCAAGTCAATGTACTTTTCTCTTTTTATTGAGTCTATAAATGTAAAGAGTCAAGAGTCATCACTTTGTAAACTTGTCATTATTATTCAATAAAAGCAAAGGTTTTGTCCAATTATTGTGCATTCATTTTTATGTGTGGATAATTACCGCTGTGATTATATTGCTCGCTTGCATCGTACTAGCCGGCTATTCATGTTCCCGAATATATTCCGCTGTACTTATATCTCAGGACATGACAGTTAAAGTGGTATCAGAGCCTAGGCATAAGTAAGTCCTAGGAAAATGTCATGTCATAGGCTAAGTCCAGGGATTAAGGACCCACATCTATGAACTAGGAAAGAAATTTCTGAATCCATGAGAGATCGGTAGAGCCTGGGATGAGATAGTTAATTAGAGTTTAATTCTTAGGTAAAATCCCACGAAATAACTAATTGCTTATTTTTTTTAGGCACTTTACTCTTGCAATGGCCATTGAACGTGCCGCTAATCGCGCAAATTGGGAAGCGATGCAACAAACAATTGCGCGTCTTACCCAAGCCATACAAACCGTGGCCCAAGCTAGCGCTCGGGCTAGCACAGGTAATCTACACGGGAATTTCCGGAGTATGAATCCTCCACAAATCTCTGGATCTTCTAACCCCGATGAGCGGAGAATTGGATTGATGAGATGAATAGAATATTCGATGTCATGCAATGCACCGACCAAGAGAAAGTCTATCGTGCCACATTCCAACTGAACAAAGATGCTCGTACTTGGTGGAAGGCACAACCTTAAATGATCAACTTACCTATGAGGAATTTCTTACACTCTTCCGTGCAAAGTACTTATCCAAGCACGTCAAAGAAAGAAAGGCCACTGAATTCGCCTCTCTTCGCCAAGGCATGATGTCCGTGGCAAAATATGAACTTCAATTCTCTCGGATGGCACCATATGCTCCTCATTTGGTTAGCACGGATATCTTAAAAGCTAACCGATTCATGGATGGATTAAGGACCGTCTTTATCAGTCAACTTGGACCCCAAAATATCTGTACATATGCGAAGATGGTCTAACGGGCACATTTATGTGAAAGGACCTTGGAGAAGGTCAAAAAATTCAAAGGCAGAAGTGAGGAGTCAAGCCGTAGGTTTGACAAGCAAGGATGAAAGGAAGAGAAATTCAGCATCACGGGGTCTTACACAACCCGTGATAACAAGAAAATATCCCGTAATGGGAATGGCAGCAAGAACGACAAAAACAAGAATGTGAAGGAGGAGGAAAAGGAAGTCGCAACAGCTTGCTCATTTTGTGAAAAATTCGGCCACTCAGGTGAGGAATGTTGGAAGCGCCTTGGCGCTTGCTTACTGTCACACCCCGAGCGCAGAAGGAATCTGGTACGTGTGATGAGTTTATATCAATCCTGTCAATTAGAGCACGAGGTAATTCAACACATAAGATAGAGTGCGTAAAAGTAGAGACAATAAACCAAATCCTTTATTCCATTAATAACTTCAACTAGTTTCACATATAATCCTTCAAAGTAAAGGAACACTAAATGACAAACTAGACTCAATAAAGAGGTAAATACAATGATAGACTCAAGAATGATGAAAAGACATGACTAGATAACATCTCCAATAGTCGGATGGCTCTATACTCTTTACTCATGTCTGTTTCCATCCGAATGATCTTCGTCATCGGAGTTACCTGAAAAATAAGAAAAAAACTAGGGTGAGCGAACGCTCAGTAGGAATTATATCTCAAGCACAAGCTTGCTTAAAGTAGATTACATGTTACATGAATGCAAGTATAACTATGCATGTGCGCAAGATAATGATGAGAGTAGAGCATCAAGAAATAATAGAGATGAACTAGCAAGATTCCAAGATAATCATGTGAAGTATATCAAGATTGTCAAGCATGTAAATATCAAGTCATGCCATGTGAATTGGCTATCATAATTTCAAGAAAGTAAATACCAATTCCGGGCCATGCAAGTCATGTCAAGTCAAGTCAAGCACGAGATTCGTGGAATGTCAACAACTAAGCAAGTAATGCACTTCGGTGCAATGACACACCGTGATCAATATAGCTCCCATAGACACAAGTACTTTCGGGTGTTCCTCCTAGGACCAGATCGGGCCCTATATGCACTAGCATTGAGTCATGTATGTACTTTTAGACATCCACTATAGTTTATAGCCAATAGAGAATTTCAAAGGAATAAGTCATTGTAGGATGATAAGGTAGATTTCACATAATGAAAGAGTTCAAGGACAGAACTTGAACAAGGATGACATACGGATAAATTGCATGAGAAACGATGACATATCATAAAACTGGGTAAGTGACGTCCACTCAGTCGCCATCAATTATAGAAACAGCGCCCACTATAGTGGTCACTCATTCCTGTGAACAGTACAGGCACGAAGAATTTGCGACACTTCAAGTGGTCGCTCATTCATAATTAGCGTCTAGTGTAAGGTCGCTACAACAGTAATCTGTGCCCACTGATTAGCCGCCAATTCCTTTTGGTGTCCAAGTCATGGTCGTAGTTTTCAGACAGAAATAGACTTCTCAAAGAGGCCAGAAACAGCGCTTTAAGAGGCTCAAATTATCACATTCATTCAGAGTGACGTGACAAGTAAGGGTTACAGGGTTTTTAGGGTACAACTTGCTCGACTGTCTTGAGGGAATCCAAGGCTAGCGTAGACTTATGGAGGTCTCAATGAAGGAAGTACCAGTCTAAAGGAAGGAATATCCCGTGGAGGGTCCAATCATCACCAAGAGTTGAGTGTGTAATCAATAGAAACGAAACAGGGACTCCATCTACGGATGTGAGATGAGAGTGCCAAGTAAACCCCTCGATATGGGCCAGAAAACTGATAAAACGGAGAGAGCAAGAATTTGCGTCCATTCAGAAGTCGCTATATCCATAAATAGCGGCTCTTTGAAAAGTCACTCAATCTTATTTTTTTGACAGAATTTCTAAAAAAATAATAAGAATTAGTGATACTATGCACGGGCGCTAATTCTAGGATTTTTCCAAAAATCAATCAAACATATTATAATTAGCGACCTTGTAACAGGGCGCTCAATCTTCAAATAGCGTCCATTATTGTGTCGTAGATTCATGATTTTCATATATTTTCTATTTTACAAATCAACGCCTCCATACAAGGGTGCTCATTCATTAATTGGCGACTATCTGACAGTCGTCCATTCTTTTTCTGCTATGCATCGGCCAAGAACGTTTACAGACACATAATACTATTCATTTCCTTTAAGTTGCATATGAACAGTAGTACTTTGCTATTTACATGGAATTTTAAGAAACTAAAGACATGGATAGCCAGAGAAAAATACAGGGAATCTAGAAGCATGCTCATGCAAGATTTTTAACCTCAGGTTTGATAGATATTAAATTTTAAACGTATGGTATTTATTAATTACATTAAAAGAAATAGCGGCATAGGTAAGGTCGCTCATTAATGGGCGACTAGAAGACTATCGCATTTTTAGAATTTGTGACCTTCTGTACGGTCGTTCATTAATAGGCGGCCTCAGATCGATCACTATTTTGATGCCGACAGTAAACTCAAAAATAACCACGTAAATGGAATAGCAGAAGCTATAGAATCATGATTTAACTATACTTATGCATGCCATGGACCTTTGCTATTGATCTTCGGCTTAGATACTTAAGAAAACCTACCTCTTTTGGGCTGAACGGGACGACGAACAGAGAAGAATATGAAGGAATATGCAGCAGAAGAACTAACTGCAGTCGCAGCAGTAATAGTACAGAATAGCAACGGATATAGAGGAAGAAGAAGAAAATGCTCTCTTTTCTTCATGCACTAACAGCAACAATAGAAGAAAGAGAGGAAGATGTCTGCCATATCCACATTAGGAAGTAGAATCAGCGCAGCTTCTTCTCTCACGGCAGCAGGATGCAGAACAAGGAAGAAGAACTTCTTCACAGCAACTGCAGCAGGAAGCGACAGAAGAAGAAAAGAGAACTCTTCCCCTCCACGTTCACGAATGGCAGGAAGACGACGAAGGCAATGTTGACACAAAAGAATCCCATGAACGAAAGCAGCAAAAGGATGCGTCTATGTCTGCTGGGCATGTATTTATAGGGAGAGATCCTAATGGAGTTATTAAGCTTCCTAATGGGATATAAATTCCCATGTAGCAATCCTACTTGGTTAAAACCTTCCCATGCTAATCCTTTCTTTCCCAAACCATGGCCACTTTCCTGGTTGGACATAAACCCTAAAGCCTCATGCAAAGGTTCGAACATCAATAAGCCTTGGGCTTTTGAAATCAACCCACAATACGTGTATATATATATATATATATATATATATATATATATGTGTGTGTGTGTGTGTGCCCTATTCCTCCTTTGATGTGCAAAGGTTTATGGGCTTTTATTTATTAAGGCCCATGTTTTTATATGGGTTAAGGCCTTCAACTGGGTTGATGTTTGGGCTTTATTTTTGTTCGTTTTAGGCCCTTGTCTTATTTATTTGGAAGATTTATTTATTTAGAAATTTTTATTCCAATAGTTTTATCTAGGTTGCTACAACGTTGTGGAAGCCGGGAGCATCGGATGCCTGATTGCCCCCTCATGAAAGAGCAACCTTCTAACAGTGGACGCAAGCGGCAGGCTCATCTTAATGCCGTTCTGGATGATGAAGAAGCACCCAGAGATGATGGGTTGATGGAAGGTACCATTCAAATTTATTCCCATCTGCTTTTGTACTATTTGATACGGGTGCTTCTCATTCCTTTATATCTACTACTTTTGCAAAAAAATTTCCAATTTCACCTGTTCCTCTACCTTTGGACTTAGCTATCATGTTAGGTTTGTTGCGCTCCCTCTTTGTCTTTGGTAATGGTTTTGATGATAATAAAATATTATGTGCTTTGCTTGTGTGTAGTAGTGACAATCGTGTGCACAACTGGTGTGGAAAATGTCCATGATTTAGGAGCTCATATGTTGATTATCTTGCATTGCAGGGTTGAAATGCATGAGTTTTTCATGAATATATTTTCACTAGTTCTTCAATATCATGAATGTAGCTCGTGCATATTGTTCATGAGGCGTTGGAGCTTGCAACATGTTTAAAACTCTTCATGCAAATCTTGACAAACTTAGTTGAATCAAACTCTCACCTTGTATAGCATTTGGTTGCATGATGCACATACCTTGATTAAATGGATGGCTTATTGTATTTGATCCTTGAATGAGGAAAATTGTGTTTTTCAATGTGTTGTCAAATGGTTTGCTGGATGGTTTTTCAGGTTTATATTCGCTTGAGTTTTTCACAACAACTTTGGATATATGCTATAATTTCATCATGCAAACCTTGGCTAAGTTTAACTGAACCATACTCTCACATTGTGTAAGAATTTGGTTTCATGTATTGTGTGAATGCATGATAAATATGGTTTAATCCTTGGTTAAGAAAAATTGGGTTTTCAAGTGTCTTCATGCATGTTTTCCATGAAAGTCTTGAGGTAGATTGCTTATCTTGTTTCCCATATTCCTTAATGAAACCAAGTTTGAATGATGTTTTTAAGACCCTCTAAGCTTGTCATTTAATTGGAAAAATCAATTTTTCAAAGGGGCTCAATTGGTTTTTCTGCTTACTTTGGACTGCCTAAGGCAGTTTTAGCTTTGACATTGCAAGTGTCAACTCACATAGTCGACACTTGTTAACCAAGGCTCTGGTTTTGTGAAGTAGATAGAAAGTGTCGACTCTGTGAGTCGACACTTTTTGTCCTGGGTGTTGTTTTGTGTTGAAGACAGAACCTCAAGCAAAAAGTGTCGACTCTGTGAGTCGACACTTATTCCCTGGGTTCTATTTTTTTGTTGCAGACAGAACTTTGCATAAAAGTGTCGACTCTAAGAGTCGACACTTCCTCTGAACCATCCGGAACGGGCTTTCGTGATGGGTTTCGAAACCTCTTTTATCCAATCTATTTGCACTCATTTGTGACCCCTTTGCCCCTAGGTTTATGATACATATCCTAGAGGGGTTTTGGAAGGGTTTTGGCATGGGCTTATTGGTCTATTGATCTATTTTATGTGCTACTATATAGAGGTCTTGCGATTTCAGATATGGAAAAAGAAGAAGGAGGGGCAAGGCCGCAGGTGGGAGAGGAAGAGAGGGCTTTGAGTGTTAATGTGTTTCCTTCCTATTGTAGGGTCGATTTGGGTTTGGAACTTGTAGATCTTCAACGATATTCAAGTGTTGATGCTTCAACATGGCTTAAACTTCAAAGAGGAGCTCGTTCGGGTTCCCTTCTTCTGAAAATCGACCTCCACCTTCACAGGCTTCAAGGAAGACACATTTCACCGACCTCTACTAGTCAAGGAGATATTTCAACATCCTCTCAATGTTTATTTCGATGATTGCTTCACAGTTTATCTTCACCATGGACATGTAATGGACATATTTTTTATTTTTTGAACTCAGATATCTTATGTGTGGGTGTGAGGAGCGGTGCCTCCGTGTGTGGCTTTAGTGCGGGGTGAGTTCCCCGAGTGAGTGGGTGTGTTCTACAGTGGCAGCATTCTGGGGCTAGGCCCCGTGTGTGTGGATTGCTGCAGAAGCAGCGAGTGTGTGGTGTTGGGGGTTCATCCCCGTGGTTGCTACAGTTCGTAGCGTGTTAGTGAAGCCTCACCAAATTTGGTGAGGGGTGGACGTAGGTGGACGGGTAGGTCTGGCCGAACCACCTAGAAATCTTCGTGTTCCTTGTGGTGTGCTTGTGTGTTTGTCCATTTCTCCTTTCTCCGTTCACAGGTCAATTTAGAGATTTTTATTCACTTCATCATCACACATCGCTACGTCTGCTATCTGTTTTTAGTGAAGGTTCAATTGATCCTTACATAGGCTATTCGTGTGAGATTAGAGAGTTCAAGAGAACTTGCTTGTGTAGAACGAAAATTTGCTTTCGTTATTCTTCGTGTTGGTAGCTTATCTTATTCCGCTGCATATACTTTAAATCTACTATTATTTTTGGGGGACAATTCAACCCCCCCTTCTTGTTCGTGCGTTTATCTAGGCCAACAATTGGTATCAGAACGAGGCCTCTGATTTTATTCAACTTCACAGTTGTAGAGGATTGATCATTAGCAATGGAAAGTAGGGGAATGGTTCCTGAGGGAAAATCTATACACATGCGACCATTTTTTGATGGCACGAATTACACTTATTAGAAAAATAGAATGACAGTGTTTTTGCATGCTCAGGATTATGATAGCTGGAGAGTAATTAGTAAAGGTCCTTATCAATTGCCCAATGATGAGGACAGTTGGACTGAAGAACACATTAAAAAATCATGTGTAAATTTTAGAGCTATGAATATTGTTCAATGTGCTATACATGCGAATGAATATTCACGTATATCTATATGTTCCTCTGCGCAGGAAATGTGAGAGAAGCTCCAACTCTTATACAAAGGAACGTCGGAGGTAAAGGAGACAAAAGCAAATCTATTGGTCCGAGAATACGAGCTCTTCATGATGAAGCCATTTGAGACCATCTCGGAAATGTTTGCTAGGTTAAGTGAGATGACTAATGGTTTGAAAGCGCTGGGAAAGGAGTACACAAATCAAGACCTTGTGAGGAAGGTGTTGCGGTCCTTGTCATCACAATGGCATACGAAAGCTACCGTGATAGAAGACTCTAAAGATCTTACCACACTTACGCTAGATGAGTTGATTGGGTCCTTGATGACCTATGAAATCAACATTAAAAGGACAGAGGAGGAGAAAGGTAAGATGAAATCAGTTGCATTTAAGGCTAACCCACAGCCTTCTGAAGAAAGTGATGAAGGGTCAAGTCTTGATAGTAGTGAGGAAGAACTGGTGGACCTCATTACTAGAAGAGCTAGAAATTTTTTAAGGAAGACGAGAAGGAATGGCACTTCCCTTAGAAAAGTTCAGAAAAATCCATTGGAAAAGAAAAGAGAGATTAGATGCTATGAATGTAACAAGGTCAGACACGAGAAATGAATGTCCAGATCTTGAGAGAAAATTGAAGAAAGGTAAAGCTAAGAAGCCAAAGGCAATGAAAGCTGTTTGGAGCGACAAGGACGAGAGCGAGTCCAAATCCGAGAAGGAGAATGAGCTGGACGAGCAGGTCCAGAATTTATGTCTGATGGCTGATGCGGAAAATGACACTGAGGTAAATTCTGATAATGAAAACCTTACTTGTGAAGAATGGCAAATTGCTTATGCTGGAGTGTATGAAAAATGCAAGAAGTTGAAACATGAAAATAAAAGCCTAAAAAAGAAGTTTCATGATATTTTGCATTCTAGTTCATCTTCATGCACTAAATGTAGTTTGCTTGAGTTGGAACTTGAAAAAATGAAAGATGAAAATGAAATGTTGTTGTCCAAAGTTTCTCTATTTGAGGATGAAATCTCATGCTTAGAAATTAAAAAATAACATGCTTATGAGTATGTGAAAAATCTAAAAACTGAAAATGAAGAATTGGTAAAGGAGTTGGATGGAATCAAAGTTAAATTGATTGAATGTGAGAAATCTAAAAAGGACATTGAAACCAACTTCAATACCATCCATGAAGAGCTAAAGAAACTGAAAAGTGTTATTGAAAAAGAGTTAAAAGGAAAATAGAAAATGCTTGAATATGGTAAAGGAAGTCAAAGGAATGAGAAGAGAGTTGTGGGACACTCACCCACAAAGAAAAATTCATTTGTGAGAAATCAATTTCAGAAATATGTTGATTCATATTGTTATTCCTTTGATAATCCTTGCATGAACACATTTGTAAATCCTTCAAACATGCATAGGCAGAATTATTTCAGAAAGTCAAATGTTACTTGCTTTTATTGTGGTATGTTCGGCCACTCCATGTATGTGTGTGATTTGATGAGGGCCGATGATGAGTTGTTTGAAAGGAAAAATAGAATGTATTTTGCAGATGCTGGAACTAACTCTAAGGGACCCAAGAAAGCTTAGGTACCCAAATCTATAAAGTGAGAAATTTGTTTTGCAGGGGTGCCTTGAGACCGAAGTAATCAATGGTCTCTCAAGGCAAAGGTAAGTGAGCTCAAGTTCTAAATCTTCTGTTAATTGATTCAAGCATACACTTGGTTGGATTTTGTTAATTCGACCTACTTCAATCTTGGTATTATCTTTTGCTGGTTTTGGAAGTGAGTAACTTGCATACACACTTTTGTTTATCTTCTTGCAAATAACTGTTCAGTTTTGCATACGTAAAAAGCATACTCAATTTCAAGATACAAATTGAACATATCCTTGCATACTTATGAATAGAAATAACTTTTCATCATCCTTTCATTCACATCCATATGCTTGTATATACTTTATATACTTACTTGCTTGAATGCCATGATTCTTCGATATATCAAATGGTGTTTGTGGAAGGTTAGATTATGTCTTGCCGGAAGCTTTCACTACGCGTGAGGTGGTCTTCGGACCTAAGTTCTCTGCCACGTATCGAAAATTATCTTGCATGACTTTACTTTCAAATCCTTGCTTGAATGCATGTATATATTTCTAGAAAATCATTTCTTGAAAATCTTCTAAGACCTCACCTCCTTGTTATATAAAATGCAATGATTTTGATCATTTGTGAAAAGTGACATATACAAAGGAGGAGAATTTGTTTTCAATTGTGCATACATTTAGGGGGAGTAATATCTATGTTATGGCAAATTCATTTTCAACATACAAAGAAATTACCCACACACTTTGCACAAAATGATGCATATAACTTGTTGAGTTATGGTTTTGATGATAACTAAACTTCATGTGTGATTAAGTGATGATAACTAAAATGCTTGAATGATTGCATTGTTTCTGATGACTGTGTACATTCTGTTGTTGTTTAAATATGATTGAGTAGACAAATGGCTTTTGAGGCTACAACATGATTGGCTAAATGCATGGCTATATGGTCTTGATCCATGGATGACTTTGTTGTTTTTACAAGAGGCAAGAGGTTTCATTACCTCTTGAATAAGTTGGTTTTACAAGAGGCAAGAGGTTTCATAACTTCTTGAATGTGAACAAACATGGTATTAAACCTTGACAACTTTGACTTGTAGGATCAAACTCATGGCAGTCGCCTGGGAAACATAACGTGTGGATAAGCACCTTGCTTATTTACAATTCAACAGGTGGTATATGTCACTTACTGTCAAGAACCATTGGTAAGATTCTTACCTTGTTATAGCATTGATCTCAGCAGGGGTATTTCATATACCTCTCCCTTTATAGACTTCACTCATGGTATTTGAGGTTCGCGATGGTTGCATGAATTGATAGCCTACAATGTTGAATGCATAAGTTCTTGAATGCAAAAGTTCCTTATTCTAATCAATGACAAATGCTCAAATGGTTTAAGCTTTCCAAATGTATAATCTAAGTTAAACCAAACCCAAAATGCATGGAATTGATGAGGACATGAAGCTCTTGACTTATGGATATGTTTCACTTGGCTAACTATTCATTTTTGTAGGTTTGGGCAACTTCGGTCGACCAACGAACCTTGGCCGGTCGACCAGAATTGATAGAACTTAAAAAATCCCATTTCTGCAGGTTTTGGTCGACCGCCACCATATGGTCGGTCGACCGATTTTGCCAAAATTGAAAATTTTCTATTCTGCAGACTTCTGGTCGACCGACCCAAGTGTTCCGGTCGACCGCCAGTCCCGAGGCCCCTTTTGTTGACTTCGTGTTTCAAGCTCGTGGAGAGATTCCCTTCTCCATTTCTTTAATCCCACTACCCCCAATTACACCATGATTTGTGGATCTGGTCTGGGGCTTATCCATGGACCATTCAAGGGCTATAAAACATCTCATTGGAGCCATAAACCCTAACCATCTAAGAGATCCAAGGTGAGATCAAGGGGGAGGCTATCAAGGCAAGAAGAAGGCTGCTGCAACTAGGTGTTACTGTAGATGTGAATAGTGATCCATGGATCAACTCTTCATCCAGGAGCTGAGGATTCAAGGTACATCTGAAGCCATCAACTTCCAATGAATTGAAGAAGAAAGCAACCAACAAAGAGAGATCAAGGGGGAGGCTATCAAGGCAAGAAGAAGGTTGTTGCAACTCTCGTGAACATACTCCATCCAGTAAGTTCTTCATGCAACTGGAGTCATTCTAGCATCATCTGAAGCCAATGAACTTCTAATCAAGAGAAGAAGCAAGCAAGGGTTTCAAGAAGAGATTAAGGGAAGGTTGTCCAAGTGAAGAAGGAAGAGTACTGTAGCCGTGAACAGTACCCCGTGCAGCAAACTCTACATCCACTCCAAGGCCATTCAAGCTTAATCTGAAGCCATTCAAGCGAAGAAGGAATCAACGCAAAGATCTGCAACATACATTCAAGGGGAGCCAAATCAAGAGCCTTCTAAACTGTGGTTTATTCATTTTGGCTTCTTACGCTTTAAAGTTTCATATTTGTGTTTCATATAAACTACAATCACTCGTGTGTGTGTGGATCACTTTGGATCTGTGGTCATGGCGTTCCATTCGTGTATGTGTAGATCTTCTTAGATCTACGTGTGTGTGTGGATTTATCCATGTCTTAGTGTTTGTGTGTGTGGAGTGCTGCATCGGTCGCAGCAAGTGTGTGTGTTGTTGATCCGGTTGTCAGATCGTGTTGGAGACCTCATCTCCGTGTGTGTGTGTGTGTGTGTGTGTGTGTGTGTGTGTGTGTGTGTGTGTGTGTGTGTGTGTGTGTGTGTGTGTGTGTGTGTGTGTGTGTGTGTGTGTGTGTGTGTGTGTGTGTGTGTGTGCAGGCGTCATCCTGCGTGTGTGTTTGGAGCATCGTCTTCGTTTGGGGATTTATCCCTGAGTGAAGCCTCATCGGTTTTGGTGAGGGGTGGACGTATGATTGTCGTCGTTGCATCCGAACGACCTTAAAATTGTTATGCATTGTGGTTTAGATTAGGTGGTGTGATTCATTTCTCCTACCTCCATTCTGTGTGAACGTTAGTGTACGTTGTATTCTAACTTGTAGTTAGATAGATTTCAACTTCCTAGTTAGTGTTTTATCACATATTTTAAAAAGGCCAAAAGTTTTCTTAACATTGGTAAACACCCAATTCACCCCCCTCTTGGGTGTCATTGATCGCGAGACTTCAATTAGTATCAGAGCTAAGGCTCGATTGTTTATAGATCTAACGATGTAGAGTGATCCAGATCAATGACTACCAATATGTACACCTTGAATTCTCCACCGGTGTTTGATGGTTGCAATTTTGATTTGTGATTAGGTAAAATGTGTAGTCTTGTCAACTTATATGACCCAAAGCTATGGAAGCTTATTTCACATGATCCATATGAATTGCCTGAGGATGAAAGTGTCTTGACTGCAAATCAAAAACTTAAACATGATCAAAATTGTTTAGTTTTAAAGTTGTTTACTACCACAGTTGATTCTAATCACTTTTCATTTGTCTCTCATTGCAGATCTGCAAAGGATATTGTGGATGGCTTAGCCAGCTTCAAGGAAGATCATAAAGACAGATGTCTTGTGGCAGGAACGAGTGGTCAAGGAAGTGATCAGTAAAGTGGATCAAGTTCAAAGGTAAATTCTGATTCTGATAATGAAGATAAATTTAGCTATGAAGATTTATTAATTGTATATGATGATCTTGCTGATAAATACAAGAAGGTAAAATCTGAAAACAAAAAATTGAAAAAGAATGCCGAACAAAATAATTATAATTCCTCTTGTAAAAAATGCTCACATCTAGAGGAATTGATTGAGGCTCATGATCAAATTTCCTCCTTAAGAAATGAAAATAAGGAGATGACTGCTAAGCTAAATACAATGGCCGATGATTAAACCTTGATAAATGAACTCATTCATGATGAAAAGCTTGTAAAAGAAAATGAGAAACTGAAGGAATTGAACAAAGCCATTTCTAAAAGATTGTTGATTTTAGAAAAAGAAAAATTTATTGTTTTAGATGAGAGTAAAGATGTGAATGAACTAATACAAGAAGTCGAATGTCTTAGGAAAATCAATGCCATGTTAAATGTCAGTCTTGCCTCCTGCGAAGAAGAACTCACCAACACCCAATTGCACATCACATCTCTAGAGACTGAAATCCAGGACTTGCATAATTCATTATCTAGATTTGTGGATGGTCAAAACAACCTGGACAAACTGTTGGGCATGAAAGTGAATTTTCAAAGGGAAGGGTTAGGGTTTAATCCTATGAACAAAAAAAATTTGAAAGCAAGCTACACACTTCTTTTGTTCACACTACATGTACACCAAGCACCTCTAAATCTGACTCTCAACAACCCATTGTAACAAGAACCCAATCAAATCTGAAAAATAGTGTGAATGTCTAAAAGATTCAAAAAGAAAATAAAAATCATGAAATCAATTTGCATGCTAAAAATATTCATGTGAAACCCCATGCATCCAAGAAAAGAAATATTTTTTGTATCTATTGTGAAAAACTTGGACACATGATGAATGATTGTTTCATTATGAAAAGTGATGATTTGAGAGCATGTAGAAACCAAACTATTTTGAATAATGCAAAGCAATCATTTACCACAAAACCCAACATGCACTGTAATCACTGTGGTAAAAGAGGTCATACAATTTCACATTGCCGGTTACTAATGAAGAAAAATAGTTTTCACTCAACACGTCATGCTCACATACACAAACCAGTAGAGCCAATGAGAAGGAAAAATATAATGCCACGTGTTTCCTCCAATCATTCTGGTAAATCTGAGAATGTTAAGCATGATCACTTTCTAAAGAAAAATGATAATTTGAATGCTATCAAAAATTAGAAATCACATGTCTATGTTGCTACTAACCCACAAGGACCCAAGATGGTTTGGGTATCTAAGAATGTAAATTGAGAAATCTATTTTGCAGGTGTGCCATAGAAATGAAGCATGAAACATATTTTCAATCAAGAAGGTAAGGCACACGGGCCAAGTGGCATAAGTCAGGTTAAAAGAAAAATCAAAATTGAAATCTGAAAACTCAGGTGATATCCCTCTAACTCTCTCCAGTAAATGTGCAATGTCTTGAATTGCTTTGTGCTAAACCTTGGGATCATGCATATGTCTGAACATGCATTTCATTCGTTCTCAATTACATATCCTTGTGCATGTCGAGTGTCTCATGGCATACCTTCAATTAACCTTCACCACATACATTGAGTTTGCCATATGTTTTCACATTCTGGCATGCCATGCAAAGCTCGACATTGTGAATTCATGCCAGAATGTAATTGCAACTCTCTCGCCTTCATCACATCCATGTTTTGCATTCATAACATCCATGTTTTATCTTCATCATATCCATGACTGCACATGACATTTAGATGTTACTAAACATCTTGCATTCATACACACACTAAGGGGGAGCAACCACATTGCTCTTTTGGGCTTAGTGTTTAGGCTCATATCTGAGTCATGCATCAAGTCTGGAGCTTCTTAAAGGGGATGTTGGTTGTTAAAGGAATTTTTCATGTCATTGTTAATAAATTTGAATCAAAATTGACAAACCAAATCTTTTTATCTGTCGATGCAGATTATACTCCCAAAATCCAAATGATGTTGGACCAGCCATGGCCAAGTTTGAATCGACCAAAGGAATACCTTGTAAGGATGAAAAATGATGAGAACCTTATCAATTACCACCAGGAGATGAGATACCAGAAGTTGAACAACCTCCATGATCGACTCAAGCACAAGCTGGTGAAAGTCCTTGTACGTGCTAAAGCAAGTATCTAAGGCATGGTATGAAAGGTGCACATCTCCTTTGACTGAGAACGGATTCATGAGGTAAGGTTCACCAAACACCTTTCACGAGAAAAATAGGTAAGGACATTCTAGTGGTTCAAGCATATATGTGGATGATTTTATTTCTGGAGCTACTAATAATGCCTTTTGTGAACAATTTGTAGGGATTATGTAAGGAAACCTTGAAATGAGCATTATGGATGAACTGATTTGTACTTTCCTTGGGTTGTAGGTGGAAAGCTTGGAAGATGATGGATGTTCAAGGCACAAGTATTGAAACTAAATTTTTTAGCTCTATTTTGGAAAACTCATTTTTTAAAAAAATAAATTTTCATTAATGAAAATAAAAAAACTATTTTTGTTGTTAGAATGCATTACACTTTACATTATTCACCATAGCATCAATGCATTTCATGAATCTGAAAACTCATCTATTTGACTATCATTGCATGACCACATGGTATATCAAATGGTGACTTGAGGAAGGGCAAGTCATTTCTGTCTAAAATCTTTCACCATGTGTGAGAATGTACCTCTGTCCCGTACCATAAGTCGCATGTTCATTTAGATCATAGGTGCATGAATGTTCAGATAATGTCAAACATGAAATGTTCCTCATATCTATTGCTACATCTGAACTGCTCAACAATGAATTGCTAGCCCCGCTTAAGGCTACTGCTAAGCTTGCTTGCTCTTGAAGGCATGTGGTGATACCTACTGAACTCAGGTATACAATTCTGAAAACTTGACACATTGTTGCTCTGGTTTGATATGATGAATTTGTCGAATTTGTTCAAGCAAATTAAAGATCTTGAAAAATGTGTGTGAAGTGATTGGCTATTGAATATCTCTCAACTTGAACTGCATGATCACACCTGAATTGAACTGCACATCTGGTATATCAAATGGTGTTTGTGGAAGAGTGGATTATGTCCACTTGGAAGCATTCTCTGTGCGTGAGCTGGGTCTTCGGACTTGTTGTGCCCCGACGTGTTTTGACGAAGACATATCATTCTATTTTGTTGAATTTCACTGAATATTTGTTGCTATAAAGGTTTTGCTGGTTGAATGGCTATGAGAAAAGTTATGAAGCTAGAGTGTTAAAACTTTCATATGGTTGCAGTTCATACTTTTAATATGTAGGTTCTATATGGTTTTACTTTGATAGAATGCAAGAATCATTTTTATGTGTATTGACATGATGTTGAGGTTTTTAAGCATGCAGGGTCAAATGTTTCACAATATTTGAAATCCACAGTAAGAATCCCTGGTAGAATGTGTGTCACACTGAATATTTTATTTGCTAAGTCCATGTTTAAGGGTCGACCCCTGGGTGTTGATTTCTCAAACCCGCACGTTTTTCTCTCTGGCAGTCGCAAGGGTCGACCCCAAGGGTCGACCCCTAGAAGATGATGTTTTTCTCACCAATACTTGCACAGACCTGTGTCTGTTGTTTCTTGATGTGTTTAGACGTTGCTTCATGTGCACAGACTTGGTTTCCAAAATGTGCACGGACCTTAGGGGTCACATGCACAGACCTTGTGCATACATATGCTTAGACATGTCCATCCTTGCACCGACTGTCATTCTGGCAAGTTTCAAAACTTGCACCGACTTGCATTTGCATGTGCACACACAATTGTTTGCACCAACTTACATTTGCATTGTGCACGCACCATTGCCTTGCACGCACCAATGCCTTGCACAGACTTTGCAGCGACCATGTCAATGCCTTGCACCTTGTGCACAGACTTCATCGTGTGCATAGGCTTTGGGGTTGTATGCACCGACCCCTTCATTGCACCGACCATGTGCACTATGCACAGACCTTGTCTATTGGTCTAACACATAATGTGCACCAACTGTGTTTGTGACCCTGTTCTGTGTAAAACTTGCACCGAGTCTCACTTTGCACTGACCTTGGCATATGCACTGGGTTTGTTCATGTGCACAAAACCTTGCATCGACCCAGCTTGCTTCGACCATGGGTTATCTGCATAGACCTTAGCCTGTGTATTGGTTTTTCTATGTGTTGGCAGGCTTCTGGGCAGTTCGGATCGTGGTTTTCAGATTGGTTTCGAAAGAGCCATTTGTAGATCCGATTGAGTTAATGTTTCACCATATAACCCTTAGGGTTTCTCCCATCTATTGGGTGTGTTTTTAAAAGGGTTTTTGAGAAGGGTTTTGTGGTCTTTAATAATGCTTCTCCTTGCTATATATATTCTACGATCCCCATTCATAGGAGAATCATTCTTGTGGGCTAACTTGTTCTATCGTTGCAGGAAGAAGGAGGAGAGGACCGGTGCTTCTGTTGTGGAAGGAAGAACCTACCGCCAAGCTTGCATCCTTCGTCCCCAAGCTCAAAGTTGGAAGGGAGCCGCTTCTGCTCTCCACCATCTCCTTGCCTGGATGGACTTCATCAAGGGGGCCGACTTCTTTCTCTCTTATGCTTCCATTCTATAGCACCCTTCCATTTGATCTCCTTGCTGCGTAAATATCAAAGGGTAAGATCTTGTCTATCCATCTTCTTAGTTACCTTGGAGCATAGATTGTTAATCTTAAACTGGGCTTTGTATTTTCATATCCTTTTCTTCTTAAACACTTTCGGAGCTTGCTCCGTGTGTGTGGGGCTTCTCTTCGTCGTGCGAGAACCCACGTGTATGGGCCGTCAAGCCCGTGTGTGGTGGTTGCTGCCGTCATGCAGCGTGTTTTAGTGAAATCCTCTCGAGGTGAGAGGGGTGGACATAGGACGGCACTTGGTGCGTCTGAACCACCTAAAAATCACTGTGCCGTGGTTTGCTTTTTATGTGGTTGTTGATATTTCCTATCCGTTCGTACTACGAGTGTGAGTCGGTGAGACGAGAGTTTGATTAACTGTCCGTTCATACGTTGTTCTCCGAGTGATTATATTTCTGCGCTGGGAAGTTGTGAGGGCTTGCTTGCTTCTCAATCATTCATTCTAGTCAAGCTTTATCTAAGGTTTATTTACCATTTCTGTGGTTTGATTTAATTAAGTCTATATTTTTCGAAAAGGGTGGGCAATCAATTCACCCCCCTCTCAATTGCCTCCTAACCGGGCCAACAATTGGTATCAGAGCCTCAACTCTATTTTTATCTAGAAACCTAGCGGTTTAGAGAGATCTGTTAGGAATGGCCAACAATCTCAACAAGGGGTTAATACCCAAAGGGCATTCTATTCAAAGGCCACCTTTCTTTGATGGCAGTAACTACCCTTACTGGAAGAATAGGATGACCTTCTTCCTACGTGCTCAAAGTCATGAAATATGGACTATCATTAGGAATGGTCCGTATATTTTACACCCTGATGAGGATATGTGGGATGATGATAGTATCAAGAAAGCCACTATTAACTTTAATGCTTTAAACAATATATAGTGTGCTATTCACCCTAATGAGTATGCTCGTGTCTCCATGTGCAGCAGCGCAAAGGAAATGTGGGACAAGCTCAAGCTTATCTACGAAGGTACCACAGAAGTCAAGGAGATGAAGGCGAACATGTTGATCCGTGACTACGAGCTATTTCACATGAAAGAGGAAGAAAGTATCTCTGAGATGTTCGCACGTCCCATGGAGATCACAAATGGATTGAAATCACTCGGAAGAGAGTACAAGGACACCGATTTGGTAAGGAAAGTGCTGAGGTCCCTATCACCAAGCTGGCACACCAAGGCGACGGTGATAGAGGATTCTAAAGATTTGTCTACCCTCACCGTGGATGCACTCATAGGGTCACTGATGGCCTATGAGATTAACATTAAGAGAACAGAAGAGGACACAAAGAAGAAAAAGTCCGTTGCATTGAAAGCTTACCCGGAAACAATTTCAAGCCAAGAGGATTCTATGGGAACCACCGATGATGAAGAGGTTGCCATGCTAACAAGAAGAGTATGACAGTTCTTGCGCCAAAGAAGATGATTTGGTGAGAAATTCAAGAAAGGAAAGAGACAGCCGAAGCAAAGAAATGAACCTTCAAAAGTGGCTGAAGTGATGTGTTACGAATGTAAGAAGATGGGGCACATGCGAGGTGAATGCCCCGAGCTACAGAAGAAGAAAGGAAAGATAGTGAAAGGCAAGACGCCTAAAGCGATGAAGGCCACGTGGAGCGACGAGGACGAGGATGAGTCCACGTCCGATGATGAACAAGATATTGAGGAGCTGGTGAAGGACATGTGCCTTATGGCCAGGAGCGATCAAGAACAGGTAATCTCTAACTCAGAGCTTATCACTAATGAACAATGGGAGCTTGCCTATGAAGAATTGGATGAAAAATACAAGAGAATGAAAAATGAGAATAAAATCTTGAAGAAAAAGATCCATGAAATCTTGCATTCATCCAATACATGTGAAAATGTAGTCTGCTTGAGATGCAGGTAAAAAATCTAAAAATGTAAATGATGTTTTGGAATCCAAAGTGAATTTGTTCGAAGATGAAATTGCTTGCCTAGATGTAGAAAAGAAAAATACTTTTAAACTCAAAGATAAAATCCAAGAAAGGCATGATTTGTTGAAAAAGGAGTTAGAAGAATTGAATGTTAAGCTGATTGAATGTGAGAAAGTGAAAGAAAAACTGAACAATGAAAATAAAAGGTGTATTAGTGAAATTAAGAAAGTGAAGAATGAAAGTGAGAAATGTTGAAAGGAAAAGAAAAACAATGTGTGAAGAATCCAAATTTCATGCATAGCAACAAAAATCATTTTCATTATACTGTTAAAAGTTCATTTCATCATGGAGAATGTTCACACACACACCGTGCTACATCAACTGTTAATTCTAGTTTCCCCACCACTTTTAAGAATGTAAATAACAGAAGAAATTTTGGTAGGAAGAGACCCACTTGTTTTTACTGTGGGAAGATAGGGCATGACATGTACATATGCCAGTTAATGTAATATGATGATGACATGTTTTTTAGTCAATACAATCAATCTTTTGGAAATGCTAACATCACGGGACCCAAGCTCGCTTGGGTACCCAAATCAAAATGAGCATGGTTGCTTATTGGTGCAGGTCAGCATGAAGGCTGGAGAGAACAAATGGTACCTGGACAGCGGATGCTCCAGGCACATGATCGGGAATAAACAACTTTTTACAGACCTTGCAGAGAAAAATGGTGGTACGGTAATTTTTTGTGGACATGACAGAGGTAAGATAATCGGAATTGGGAGAATTGGTAAGGATCTCAACCATTGCATTGAAGATGTTTCACTTGTTAGAGGTCTTCGCCATAACTTGCTTAGTATAAGTCAACTATGTGACAAGGGTCACAAGGTTATATTTGAGTCTTCTCACTGCACCATTGTCGATGCTAACTCACATGAAATCAAATTCATAGGAGTGAGGAGTAACAACACTTACCAAGTTGACTTTGATGAAATTGCTTCTGAAAAATTATGTTTAGTTGCTAACAAAGCTGAAGATGTTTGGTTGTGGCATCGCCGTCTTGGGCATGCCAGTCTTAATGTCATTAGGAAGCTGAATCGTCATGGCTTAGTTAGAGGACTTCCTAGTTTAAATTTTGAATCTTCAAAAATTTGTGAAGCATGTAATAAAGGAAAATAAACCAAAACTTCTTTTAAATGTAAAAATAATGTTTCAACAGAAAAACCCCTTCAATTGTTGCATCTGGATTTGTTTGGTCCCACCAGGACTCGCAGTCTTGGAGGGAAGCTTTATGGTTTTGTGATTGTCGATGATTTCTCACGATATACATGGGTTTTATTTCTAGCCAACAAGAGTGATGCTTGCAATGAATTCATTGACTTTTGTGCTGGAATTCAGAATGAAAAAGGCTATTCAATTCAGAAAATTTAAAGTGACCATGGAAGAGAATTTGAAAATCATGAGTTTCATGAATTTTGCAGGAAGCAGGGGTACGAACATCAATTCTCATCACCTAGAACCCCGCAACAAAATGGAGTGGTCGAGAGAAAAAATAGGACGCTCGTGGAGATGGCGCGTACCATGCTTGCGGAGAACGGTCTTCCACGGTACTTATGGGCAGAGGCAGTGAACATTGCCTGCTACATCACAAATCGAGCAATGGTAAGACCGATCCTTAAGAAAACTCCTTACGAGCTATATAAAGGTAAGAAACCCAACATATCACATTTTAAGCCATTCGGTTCTATTTGTTACATTTTGAACAATGGTAAAGATAATCTTGAGAAATTTGATTTGAAGAGTGATAAAGGGATTTCCCTTGGGTATTCTCTAACTTCTAGAGCTTACCTTGTTTATAACACTAGAACACTTGTTGTCGAGGAGAGTCCACATGTTGTTGTTGATGAATACACTATGAGAAAGTCAAATGATGATGATCATTTTATTGTTACAGGTGAGAATGAAGTTAAAAAGGGAGAGTCGAGCAAAAAAGGTGAGGCAACAAATCAAGATAAAGAAAGTGAGCAAGAGGAGGAAGCACAACAAGAAGATCAAGTGCATCCGACCCTCCCACACCAATGGACCACATACAAGGACCATCCGTTGGAGAATGTGATCGGCGGTATGGATGAAGGAATTAGAACGCGGGCTTCAATGAGGGAAGTTGAAACTCACGATAACTTAGCTTTACTTTCTATCATTGAGCCTAAGTCTTTAGATGATGCTTTGAATGACAATTCTTGGGTTCTCGCCATGCAAGAAGAACTACACCAATTCCAAAGGAATCGGGCATGATTTCTCATGCCCCGGCCTGATAACCATCCTATAATCAGAACTAAGTGGGTTTTTCGAAACAAACTTAGTGAAGATGGGTGGTTGTGATGAATAAGGCAAGGTTAGTAGCCAAGGGCTACTCTCAAGAATTTGGTATTGATTTTGATGAATCTTTCGCTCCTGTAGCTAGATTAGAAGCCGTTAGAATCTTACTTGCTTATGCTTGTCACAGGAACATCAAGCTATTTCAAATGGACGTGAAGAGTGCCTTCCTCAATGGGATTATCAAGGAAGAAGTGTACGTGGAACAACCACCGGGCTTCCAGGATGAAACATTTTCGGACCACGTGTACAGATTGGATAAGGCATTGTATGGTTTAAAACAGGCTCCCCGGGCATGGTATCATCGTTTAAGTTCATTTCTTTTTGATAATGGCTTCAAATGATATAATATAGATCAGACGTTGTTTACAAAAACTTGTGATGAACATTCTTTAATTGTTCAATTTTTTGTAGATGACATAATTTTTAGAGCCTCTAATTTGAAGATGAATGATGAATTTGCTCAACTCATGCAGGGAGAGTTCGAGATGAGCTTGATGGGAGAGCTCAACTTCTTCTTGGGATTGCAAAAAAAGCAACTGGATGATGGCATTTTCATCAACCAGAAGAAGTACACACAAGAAATCGTGAAGAAATTCCAACTTGAGACTCCCAAACCCTTTGAACACCTATGTCCACCTCACAGAAAATGGAAGAAGAAAAAGGTAACAAAGTCGATCAAAAATTGTTTAGGGGTATGATTGGTTCATTACTATATCTGACTGCTAGTAGGCCTGACATCCATTTTAGTGTTTGTCTCTGTGCAAGATATAAATCTTGTCCCAGGGATTCTCATTTGTCGACTGTGAAAAAGGATTTTTAGCTATTTGAATAGTACACCTAACCTTGGTTTGTGGTATCCAAAGAATAATTCATTTGATTTACATGCTTTCACTGACTCTGATTATGCTGGATGTAAAATGGATAGTTAAAGCACAAGCGGTCACTGTCAGTTTCTAGGGGGCTGTGTGGTCTCATGGGCCTCAAAGAAACAACATTGTGTGACTTTATCAACTACCGAAGTCGAATACGTGGCTGCCGGTAGTTGTGCGGCTCAGGTGCTATGGATCCAACATCAATTGCTTGATTTTGGTTTTTGTTTGAAAAACACACCCATGATGTGTGACAACACGTCATCAATAAATCTATCCAAAAACCTTGTCCAACATTCTCGTACCAAACACATAGAAGTTAGGCATCATTTCATACAAGATCATATAAACAAAGGTGATTTTAAGCTTGTTTTTGTTGATACAAAAAACCAACTTGCTGATATCTTTACTAAACCTTTAAACTCTGATCAGTTTTGTTTTCTTAGGAGAGAATTAGGAGTGTGTAGGTTAGATACTTAAATCTTTTGAGCTGAATTGTACATACACACTTTTCACCTTTTCATAAAGAAATTGTTCATACTGCTTTATCTTTTGCACATAAGAAGTCCTTTCATGGCCTTTACATTTCAAACCTTGCTTTTGTGCATATCACAGTGAATAACAATTTGGTTCTCATACATGCTTTTATCTTTTCGCATCCGCATGTACATAAATGCATATACTTCATATACGTGTGCATGAATGCCATGATTCACCGGTATATAAAATGACGTCAGTGGAAAGGTGGATTAAGTCCACCTGGAAGCTTTCATTATGCGTGAGTATGGTCTTCAGACCTATGTTCTCCGCCACGTACCGGTATTAAACTTGCTTGAAAATACCATTTTGACATGCTTGAGTGTATATGGATTACACAGCTTTCAATTTTGATATCTTCTATGGCCTTACACCCTTGCTAAATAAAAATGCTATGACTAGGACATATTTTTACATGGCACATATTAAGGGGGAGGTTTTTGTTATAACAGTGCATACACTTAGGGGGAGACATCACAATGAAGAGGCTAATTCATCTCTTACATTCTGTGCAATCTCTCACACCACTTGCACGTTTGAGTTTAATGATTCTAACAAATAAGGATTTCACTTATTCCACTAAACACATTTTAGGACTCTAGATCCCCTACATAGAAATCATGTGACTTGTGAGGAAAAAGCTGTCAGCCCCATCAAAAATTTCAATAAGTGTGATTTGACATCAAGTAAATCGGGAATCCCCCCTGAAACAAAGGAGGAAACTCGCTTTGAAAAGTGTCTCATCCATATTCTCATAAGTGACAATACCGAGTAACCGGGAAATATCCCTGAAACAAAGGGCATGACTCGTGTCAAAAGGTTAGTCATCTTCGTTGAATAATAAAAAATAATCCTGGAGTTGTGCGAAGCTACCAAAAGTCGAGCACGTTGTATGGAAATGTGGGAAGGAAAAGTTCCTACTTGTGTTCTTTAGGAAAATTTGTAAATCCATACTGTTTAGATTTCATTGCTCTTACTTCACATATACATCTAGGGAGTGATTGTACGAATGTACATCTTGAAGCAGTCATATTTCATGAGTCTTGCAGTACCACTTCTTATAAGCACTACCCTTTTACTATTGCTGATGAAACTCATGTTCTCGATCTATAGCATATTTCTTAACTAGTTCATATAGAACATGCTTGACACTATATACAATAATGAATGCATATGTGCTTGAATGTTCATTCCTTGCTTTTCATATCCATTTCATTGAGTTAACTGTGCATATCTGGTTTTGCTTCCTTGGTTTTCATAATCCCCTATTTGACTCTAACAAAAAGGGGGAGTAATAAAGTTTGCATATTGAGCTGTTGATTTCATTTATTTTAAGGATTGATGAAAGTTGCCTTGATGAAAGTTGCCATGTTTTGACAAAGGGGGAGTTAGATTTGTTCTCCATAATTTTCTCAACATTTTCTCAATCTATCTCTTGGTTGTTTCATTGGGTGATGGTTGTGTTGGTTCTTTCATGCAAATCTTTGTGGCTTTTCAAAATAGTTTTATCTTCATCAAAAAGGGGGAGATTGTTGTGCCCCGGCGTGTTTTGACGAAGACATATCATTCTATTTTGTTGAATTGCAATGAATATTTGTTGCTATAAAGGTTTTGCTGGTTGAATGGCTATGAGAAAAGTTATGAAGCTAGAGTGTTAAAACTTTCATATGGTTGTTGTTCATACTTTTAATATGCAGGTTCTATATGGTTTTACTTTGATAGAATGCATGAATGATTTTTGTGTGTATTGACATGATGTTGAGGTTTTTAAGCATGCAGGGTCAAATGTTTCTCAATCTTTGAAATCCACGGTAAGAATCCCTGGTAGAATGTGTGTCATACTGAATATTTTATTTTGCTAAGTCCATGCCCAAGGGTCGACCCCTGGGTGTTGATTTTTCAAGCCCGCACATTTTTCTCTCTGGCAGTCGCAAGGGTCGACCCCAAGGGTCCACCCGTGGGAGATGATGTTTTTCTCGCCAATACTTGCACAGACCTGTGTCTGTTGTTTCTTGATGTGTTTAGATGTTGCTTCATGTGCACAGACTTGGTTTCCAAAATGTGCACGGACCTTAGGGGTCACATGCACAGACCTTGTGCATACATATGCTTAGACCTATCCATCCTTGCACCGACTGTCATTCTGGCAAGTTTCAAAACTTGCACTGACTTGCATTTGCATGTGCACGCACCATTGTTTACACCGACTTGCATTTGCATCGTGCACGCACCATTGCCTTGCACCCATCAATGCCTTGCACAGACTTTGTAGCGACCTTGTCAATGCCTTGCACCTTGTGCACAGACTTCATCTTGTGCACATGCTTTGGGGTTGTATCCACCGACCCCTTCATTGCACCGACCATGTGCACTATGCACAGACCTTGTCTATTGGTGTAACACACAATGTGCACCGACTGTGTTTGTGACCCTGTTCTGTGTAAAACTTGCTCCGAGTCTCACTTTGCACCGACCTTGGCATATGCACTGGGTTTGTTCATGTGCACAAAACCTTGCACCGACCCAGCTTGCATCGACCATGGGTTATTTGCACAGACCTTAGCCTGTGTATTGGTTTTTCTATGTGTTGGCAGGCTTCTGGGCAGTTCGGATCGTGGTTTTCAAATTGGTTTCGAAAGACCCATTTGAAGATCTGATTGAGTTAATGTTTTACCATATAACCCTTAGGGTTTCTCCCATCTATTGGGTGTGTTTTTAAAGGGTTTTTGAGAAAGGTTTTGTGGTCTTTAATAATGCTTCTCCTTGCTATATATATTATGTGATCCCCATTCATAGGAGAATCATTCTTGTGGGCTAAACTTGTTCTATCTTTGTAGGAAGAAGGAGGAGTGGACCGGTGCTTCTATTGTGGAAGGAAGAACCTACCGTCAAGCTTGCATCCTTCGTCCCCAAGCTCAAAGATGGAAGGGAGACACTGCTGCTCTCCACCATCTCCTCTCCTGGACGGACTTCATCAAGGGGGCTGACTTCTTTCTCTCTTATGCTTCCATTCTATACCACCCTTCCATTTGATCTCCTTGTTGCGTAAATATCAAAGGGTAAGATCTTGTCTATCCATCTTCTTAGTTACCTTGGGGCGTAGATTGTTAATCTTAAACTGGGCTTTGTATTTTCATATCCTTTTTTTCTTAAACGCTTTCGGAGCTTGCTCTGTGTGTGGGGGGCTTCTCTTCATCGTGCGAGAACCCACGTGTGTGGGTCGTCAAGCCCGTGTGTGGTGGTTGCTGCCGTCGTGCAGCATGTTTTAGTGAAATCCTCTCGAGGTGAGAGGGGTGGACGTAGGACGGCACTTGGTGCGTCTGAACCACCTAAAAATCACTGTGCCATGATTTGCTTTTTATGTGGTTGTTGATATTTCCTATCCGTTCGTACTACGAGTGTGAGTCGGTGAGACGAGAGTTTGATTAACTGTCCGTTCATACGTTGTTCTCCGAGTGATTATATTTCTGTGTTCGGAAGTTGTGAGGGCTTGCTTGCTTCTCAATCATTCATTCTAATCAAGCTTTATCTAAGGTTTATTTACCATTTCTATGGTTTGATTTAATTAAATCTATATTTTTCAAAAAGGGTGGGCAATCAATTCACCCCCCTCTCAATTGCCTCCTAACCGGGCCAACAGGACTAAAATCTCCGCCTCGTACCAGATCTTGACAATTGTGACTGGCTTGTGAATGGTTGATTTGTGAATGAATCCTTGACATGAGCTAATTATATTGAAAATATATTTTTAATCAAATGATCTAAACATTCGGCTTGTGGATGATTTCTCATTTCAAAATTACGAAATGCTCTTGAAAATCTGATTTTGAACAATTCTGAAAATTGGGTTGCACTGCTTAATTTTGATCATTTATGCACCCTTATTCATAACGGTCATGTGATGAAAAATGTTTGTTGATTCATGAATAGAATGTGGATGATTTCAATAAGAATTTTGTCTCATTGGTTTGAAAAATAAGCTCTTGCATCTTGCCTTTGCATTCTTATATGCTCATAAGTTGCATTGCATTCTTATATGCTCATAAGTTGCATTGCATTAGAACTCATGCATTAGCTGCATATAGTTCATTCAATTGGTATCCATTCATGGTATCAGCAATTTTGCATCACATTGCATATTTGCATTGTATGTTGTATACATTCCATTTGCGTGCTCGCTTGCTATTTTATGTTATTCACCCCCATCCTTGAAACTTCTATGACCTTACGTCTTCTTGATAAATAATGTTGCATTTGAGTCATTATTGGAGTGTTTCATGTCGTACACTCTGGGGGAGTTCATATTTCATAAGCGCATCTATTTAGGGGGAGTTGTACTGTTATGTATTCATGATATTTTTGGTACACATGCTGAATCAAATTCACACACTTCATGTACAAAATGTGAAAATGAGTGTTAAAGATAAGGATATATGAATTTCTTTTCAACACTCTCGAGATGTTAACCTTGTTGCATGTATGTTGAAGAGACAGTTGAGGAAAAAGTTACCTACCTATCATTTTTGAAAAATCTCGAATGAAAATGAATGGCAGCGCAATGCTCCGTCTTACTCAGTAAATTGGGCACATGTCACCTGAGACGTGATGTGGTTCATTTCTGAAAAGTGTTGAATAAAGTATCTCTGTTCAAGATGTGGTGAAATGGTTCAGTATTCTGTGTAACCGGAGATTCTGGCATGAGCTCCATGCGTCTATTCGCGTAAAAAGGAATTATTTGAACTTGATCACTCTTGAAAAATTCTGACTATCATGTGATAATGGTTGAGTTAAAAAATGATGGTGAAAACTCATTGTGGTAGAGCGAAGCCTCCAATACGTTGTTCTCAAAATTAAATTACAGTCTGTAAAATGTTTCCTTGTGTTGATCTAAAAATTTGAATATCTATATTGTAACTATCGTTCTTCATATTACTCACTTACACATCAAGAAATTTGATTTATTATGTATTTAGAAAATTGATTGACTACATTAGCAATTGCATGATTCTCCTATATGATTGCATAATCTCACATGTGCTACACATGTGCATTTTGATTGTCATGACCCTCATGCACCCTTCCTATACCTATCCTCTCTTAAATAAGTACGGTGGAGCTGTGTTGTATGTATATATAAATATTTGTTTGATTGTACATCTCATATGGCATCACTTGCATGTGTTGCATTTCATGCATTTCAAACCAAAATTTAAAATATGAAAAATGATAAAAAATTAAAAAATTGAATGGACTTCAAATTCTTTACACTTGCTCAATAAGTTTTAGGTGTTGAATGGCTAATAAAAAAATTGGAATCATATTACCTTGTTGGTTTCAGGTCTACTCATCTTTCCATGTGTGCATAATCACCAATTGGTATCATCTACTTGGAATCATATTGATTTATTCATCCATGATTTGCCCTTGCTTCTTCTGATTGGATAAGATGGCCTATTGATCTTTCGAAGGGAGGTACACTTGTTCTTGCTTCATTGGCTTCTTCCAGCTTGTTGATAATGTTGATACTGTCAAAGGAAGAGAAAGATTTGCATTATCCCGCTTTTTGATAATGTCAAAGGGGGAGAAAAGTTCATGATTGTATGTGACAAGGAGAGAAGAATATCTGTGCCATTCTGTGGTATCATCATTCAGTTTGTCATCATCACTAAGTTTGTCATCATTAAAAGGGGGAGATTGTTGAGTTATGCTTTTGATGATAACTAAACCTCATGTGTGATTAAGTGATGATAACTAAAATGCTTGAATTATTGCATTGTTCCTGATGACTGTGTACATTCTGTTGTTGTTTAAATATGATTGAGTAGATAAATGGCTTTTGAGGCTACAACATGATTGGCTAAATGCATGGCTATATGGTCTTGATCCATGGATGACTTTGTTGTTTTTACAAGAGGCAAGAGGTTTCATAACCTATTGAATAAGTTGGTTTTACAAGAGGCAAGAGGTTTCATAACCTCTTGAATGTGAACAAACATGGTATTAAATCTTGACTACTTTGACTTGTAGGATCAAACTCATGGCAGTCGTCTGGGAAACCTAACGTGTGGATAAGCACCTTACTTCTCTACAATTCAACAGGTGGTATATGTCACTTACTGTCAAGAACCATTGGTAAGATTCTTACCTTGTTATAGCATTGATCTCACCATGGGTATTTCATATACCTCTCCCTTTATAGACTTCACTCATGGTATTTGAGGTTCGCGATGGTTGCATGAATTGATAGCCTGCAAGGTTGAATGCATAAGTTCTTGAATGCAAACGTTCTTTATTCTAATCAATGACAAATGCTCAAATGGTTTAAACTTTCCAAATGTATAATCTAAGTTAAACCAAAACCAAAATGCATGGAATTGATGAGGACATGAAGCTCTTGACTTATGGACATGTTTCATTGGGCTAACTATTCATTTTTGTAGGTCTGGGCAACTTCGGTCGATCAACGAACCTTGGCCAGTCGACCAGAATTGACAGAACTTAAAAAATCCCATTTCTGCAGGTTTTGGTCGACCGCCACCATAGGGTCGGTCGACCAGTTTTGCCAGAACTGAAAATGTTCTATTCTGCAGACTTCCGGTCGACCCACCCAAGTGTTCCGATCGACCGCCAGTCCCGAGGCCCCTTTTTTTGACTTCGTGTTTCAAGCTCGTGGAGAGATTCCCTTCCCCACTCCTTTAATGCCATTGTCCCCAATTACACCATGATTTGTGGATCTGGTCTGGGGCTTGTCCATGGACCATTCAAGGGCTATAAAACATCTCATTAGAGCCATAAACCCTAACCATCTAAGAGATCCAAGGTAAGATCAAGGGGGAGGCTATCAAGACAAGAAGAAGGTTGCTGCAACTAGGTGTTACTGTAGACGTGAATAGTGATCCGTGGATCAACTCTTCATCCAGGAGCTGAAGATTCAAGGTACATCTGAAGCAATCAACTTCCAATGAATTGAAGAAAGCAACCAACAAAGAGAGATCAAGGGGGAGGCTATCAAGGCAAGAAGAAGGTTGCTGCAACTCTCGTGAACATACTTCATCCAGTAAGTTCTTCATGCAACTGGAGTCATTTTAGCATCATCTGAAGCCAAGGAACTTCCAATCAAGATAAGAAGGAAGCAAGGGTTTCAAGAAGAGATTAAGGGAAGGTTGTCCAAGTGAAGAAGGAAGAGTACTGTAGCCGTGAATAGTACCCCATGCAGCAAACTCTACATCCACTCCAAGGCCATTCAAGCTTAATCTGAAACCATTCAAGTGAAGAAGGAATCAACGTTGTAGCACCCTGGTATTATATTAAATAAAAATAATAGGAGAAATTTATAAGAAATTCTACGAGAAATACGATAGGTAAAATTTCAACCAATTTATAAAAATCTATAAAAATTATAATAGAATAGAGAATAGAAAATTTAGATAAATTATCTTCTGCGGCCAACCAAAAATAAAATTCTAAGTAAGCCCAATGGTGGGTTTAGGCCCAAATCTACGTTTAACCTAACTAGACCTTAAATCGCCAAATTAAGGCCCAATTCTTGATCATTTAAGCCCAAACTGGACCCAAACGAACGGCCTTGATTAGCTGATCATTTCCCCTCTGTTTCCCAGTCGGAACCCTAACCCTAGGAAGAGAATTTGGCAGCGGGGAGGCGACGTGACCGGGTCAAGCGCGATTCGTGCGCTCCCACGGAGGAAGGACTCTATCCCCCGAATCGATGCTTCTGGAGACCAATTGACCCTATAAAACTAAACCCTAGTCGACCTAGAAGCCATTGGATTCTGCGGCGGCCGACGAGGTTCGTGGATGAGGGAGAATTCTGGTGATCTTCGGAGAGGTGTCCCTAGCGCGGTCGGCGACCATCGTCCCCTTCTTCCTTCATCTAAGGTAGGTTCTAGCAGACCAAATCCTAAGCGTCATATATTGCTAGATTCGTCTCTCTGTCCTCTTCTCTAAAGACATAAAAAGCCCTAAAAATAGTTTCGTATCCTGCGAGTATCTGTCCATCTAGTTAAAGCATGTCACATTTAGGGTTTCCCTGTTTATCCTCGATTTATGTACGGATTAGTAGGCGCTAAAACTTAATTGATCATGCCATGTTATGCATCTTGTTGTTCTTGTTCCAGTGATAGCATATTGTCCAATTTTAATGCTTTATATGATGAGTATTTAGTCGTTTTATCAAACTCTAGCCGAGCTCGCCGGAGTTCGGGCATGGCAACCTTAGCGCGGTCTTACAGGAACCGCTCTGTTTTGAATGGCCCCTCGATAGACCATGTGGTCTAGGGCGACGGCTTTTACTTGACCGCTTAATTGATTTGTTGCGTGGGATAGCTCCATGAACAGGACAGCCCAACGATTGACCGTTCCTTTTTGCGGGCGGCTCGTTTCAGACGCCTCAGAGACCCCGCGGCCCCTCGATAGACCATGTAGCGCCTGTAAGGTCTTCGGGCCTGCATAACCTAAATGGCTTATCGACAGACCGTGAAGGCCTGTGAGGCGGTTCTGGGCGGACCGTTCTGTCACGCAGAATGGTATATCATTATTTTTAGCATGATTCATCTTGGTTAAATATGGCTATTGATATGATAGCAACCCACAGTTAAATTGGAACATATGGAAGTTAATAATTGATAATACTTTTGCTTGATTTACTTTTATCATGTCTCCCTTGTTCTTATCAATTTAAATAGAGCTTAACCTCAAACATGTCACAATGGAAAATGGAATGATGATACTAGGATTGCTTTGACAGTCATTCCACTCCGGTGGAATTAACTGACCGCCGTATATTCATTTTCTGATGAATTCTAGCCCTCAATTCTTGTAATGGTTGGAACTCTCCGTCGGATACTCCTTCCGTCGGACTAGGACCTCCATTATGAGACCTCTGTAAGTCCCCGCGAGCCTGGGATTCCCACTAGGACGCTGGGCAGGTTGTACCTCAAGTCCTGCACCTGTTGACTCAATCGAATCACTTGGATTACCCCTATTCTGAGTCACGCCCTACACTGGACCGCCTGACTTGAGGTGAGCAGTGAGCAGCCCAAGTGGAGACCGTGTGACTCAGTGAATCGGACCGTGTGACTCAGTGAGCAGCCCAATGGAGACCGTGTAATTCTGGCTGAGTGCCAAATCTTGCTGGTCGATTATCCTTGATGTTTCTTCAACCTGGCCATGTTTGGTCGACCCAAGAAGCCTCTAGACTAACCTATAAGAGCAGTGGACTGAACCCTGGTTCGATTTCACCACCTATGGCAGCCTAGGATCCCATTGGGTGAGTTTTTCTTATCTTGCTTAGCCCAATCATGGAACGGACAGGCGCGGCCCGTTTAAGTCCATGGAACGGACCATCGACTGACCGCTCTGTGATAGCGCGGCCCAATCCAGCCCGTGTTCCTCTCGTCGTGGGCTTTCGATTCTTCTGGTTATGAACGGGCCAGAATGGACCGTTCTATATTGGAGCGGCCCATTTAAGACCGTGTACCCTTGGCTTCGGCTGGGTTGTCTTCGGCCCAATCATCTTAGCACGGCCCAGTATGAGGTCGTTCCTGTTTAAGTGGCCCAAAGGTGACCGCGTACCTTCCAACATCTAATTTTTCACGTTTTCTTGTGTGCCTCTTGGTTCGGGCCATTTGTGGCTCGTACTATGAAAACCCTGGATTATTCTTGATTATTCCAGGTTATATCTTGAGAACTTATCTCTCCTGGCTGAGTCTTTTGAATGTCTAGACAACTTGGGTTCTTGGATCCACCAAATCAATGCCAACGCATCATAAGGGCCCGGTCTGGTCCTGGGAGGAGCGCCCGAAAAGGATTAGTGCCCCGGGGAGTTGTAATGACATGGTGAGGTATTGCACCGAGTGCATGACTAGCGTGGTGTCTATGACATATTCCCTTACATGACTCCTTCTCTTGAATACGAGTTATAATTTCACCCTGGAATTATTTACATGACTTGTTTATTTCTTGCTTGGTCGGCCAGTGCCCTATTATACTATGATCATGTTCTTTTGCTCTGTTTATTCTCTTATCGCATCGCCGTTCCTTTTTATTTATTGCATAACATTAATGTAATTGGTTAATTACTTAAACATTGTCTGCTATTATCTGCTGAGCGTTCGCTCACCCAGTTGTTTCCCCCTTTTCAGGTAGCTCAGGTGAGGACTCTCAATCTGATAGGGATGGGCAGGAGTGAAGACCCTGGAGTGAACCAACTAGAAGATCTTGTGGAGTCATTCATAGATAGTTTGAGACTAGATGTGTTCAAGAGATGTAAATTTCCAATTTAGTGTCGTGGTAGTGGCTCAGAGTTTTTATTTAAAGTTGTAATGTGAGGATGTTAGCGAAATGGTGAGAATTCTTCAATTCATTGGTTACATCGTGATTGTAAAACTCGGTATGTTGTTTAGTTGGTAATTAATAGATGGATGGAATTATGCAGTCCATGGTATTGTGCTAAATGTATTGATTCTCTAGCCCAGACACAACATGTCTGGAAATCAACATATTATTATTAACTCTTTCTACTGCCGCGTTCCGATTTTTCGCGTCGGCGCGTGACAGTTTGGTGGTATCAGAGCCTAGGTTTTCTAAGGTTCCTAGGTTCCCTAGTGGTGTCTTAAAACCATGACTAGTTAAAAGTTTAAGATTTCTGTCCAGTGAGATCGGGTAGAGACTCGGGTTAAGTTAATAATTAACTCTAGAACTTTCCCGCTAGGTTGGTATAATTTCATATTTCCATATGTAGGGTTCGTGCAATGGCAGCGGAGCGTGCGTAATGGAGAGACATGCAGCGAATAGTGCAAGGTTTAACTCGGGCCCTTCAGCAAGTGGCCAAGGAGGAGGAGCACACCAGGGAGCAGGAGATCTTCATCGAAACTTCCGTGGGATGAATCCCCCACGATTCAGTGGCTCGACGGATCCAGACGAAGCCGAGCATTTGTTGAAGGAGATGGATCAAATTTTGGAAGTGATGCAGTGCAGTGATCAAGAGCGTGTTCTCCTGATGACTTTCCAGTTAGAACGAGATGCAAGAATGTTGTGGGATGCCGTAAAAGCCACTTTGGGAGACCATCAAGTGACGTGGAAGGAGTTCGAGGAACTCTTCAACAACAAGTACTTTTCTGATAGAGTGTAAGAGAAGAAGGCGGCGGAGTTTGCTGCTTTGAAACAGAGGAACCTATCTGTTGCTGAGTATGAAGCTCAGTTTTCCCGGTTGTCTCGTTATGCCACTCATTTAGTGTCCACTGAGAAGATGAAGGCCAAGCGGTTCCATTAATGGATTGAAGTTGCAATATATCAACCAGTTGGCCCCAACGGAAATCCAGACTTACATCGAGATGGTAAGGAAAGCTCAAGTTCTGGAGGATACCTTAGAGATGACGGAGAGGATTCGTGGGAATAACTCCAAAAAAGAACAAACTACCAGTTCTAGGAACTTTAAACCCGGCAATGGCAAGAAGAGACCCAACGGTGGGTCTAGCTCATGGAAAGGCAAGGTGCAAAAGAATGACGAGAAGAAGCCTAGCCCGATTGTACCAATCAAGGGCCTTTGCAAGTATTGTGACCGTCCAGGTCACAAGATGGAGGAATGTTGGCGCAAGTTAGGCGTCTGTCTGCGCTGCGGAAGCTGGGACCATCGCATTCCAGAATGTCCCCTCCTGTCAGATCAAGCAACACCAAACAAGCTGCAAGGAAGTCGGAAACAGCAGGGCAAGCTTCAAGCCCTACAAGAAGAAGAGGCAGGAACCACCGAGGAGGGTGGACTTGTTGAAGGTACACTTATTGTTCATGATAAATCGGCATTTGTCCTATTTGATACTAGAGCAATGCACTCTTTTATTTCCTGGAGTTTTGCTAAGTCTTTAGTTGTGAATCCTGTGTTAATGAATTCTTCCCTGAAAATTTCAACCCCCATTGGTTCAAGATCAGCAATTAAATATTATTACCCTTCTAGTAAAGTTTTGGTTAGTGGGCAGAATATGCCAGCTGATTTAGTTTGTATGGAGATGAAGGATTATGATGTGATCCTAGGAGCAGATTGGTTGGCTAAAAATGTGGCCAGTGTCTATTATAGCACTAGCTTTGTGTCTTTTGCTGGGCACCCCGAGCTTTCTTTTGTCGGGGTTAGGCATTCTAAGTCTGTGCTGCTTATTTTGGCTCTTCGAGCTGAGAAGCTATTGAAGAAAGGATGTGAGGCTTTTCTAGCCTTGGTTTCTTTAACCCCTGAGAAGGAGATTGAGATAAAGGACATTCCTATTGTTCAAGACTTTCCAGATGTCTTTCCTGAGGATTTGCCAGGTCTTCCGCCTGAGAGAGGGGTAGTCTTTCCCATTGATCTAATTCCTGGCGCGTCTCCTATTTCAAAAGCTCTGTATCGTATGTCTCCTGCGGAGCTGAGGGAATTGAAGTGACAATTGATGGTGTTACTCGAAAAGGGGTTTATTCGTCCAAGTACATCCCTGTGGGGAGTCCCAATATTGTTTGTCCGGAAGAAGGATGGTTCAATGAGATTGTGCATCGATTATCGGTAATTGAACAAGCTTACTGTCAAAAATAAGTACCCATTGTCGAGGATTGATGAACTGTTTGACCAGATAGCAGGAGCACAATATTTTTCTAAGATCGATCTCCGATCAGGATACCATCAGCTGCGGATCAAGGATGAGGATATCTTTAAAACAGCCTTCTGTAGCAGGTATGGGCATTTTGAATTTGTGGTAATGCCTTTTGGACTAACTAATGCTCCTACAGCTCTCATGCAGTTGATGAACAACGTGTTCCGACCCTACCTTGATCAGTGGGTCGTAGTATTTATTGATGACATCTTGATATACTCTAAGAATGAGAAGGAGCATGCTGAGCACTTGAGGTTAGTATTGCAATTATTAAGAGACTATCAGTTATACGCCAAGTTTAGTAAGTGTGATTTTTGACTGGAAGAAGTGTCTTTTCAGGGACATATTATCACTAAGAAGGGTATTTCTGTTGATCCTTTGAAAGTAGAGGCAGTAAAGAACTGGGAAAGACCTACTAATGTAACTGAAGTAAGAAGTTTTCTAGGCCTGGTAGGTTATTACCAAAGGTTTATTAAGGACTTCTCCAAAATTGCGGTACCTCTGACAAGATTGACCCGCAAGGAGAACCGGTTTGAGTGTTCGAAGATTATGAACAAAGTTTTCAGACTCTGAAGGAATGCTTGACCTCTGCCCCTGTATTAGCTTTGCCTTTGGGAGAAGGAGGTTTCGTAGTATACACCGATGCTTCAGGTATTGGCCTAGGATGTGTGCTTATGCAGCACGGGAAGGTGATAGCTTACTCTTCTAGACAGTTAAGAAAGCATGAAGAGAATTATCCTATCCATGATTTGGAACTAGCAGCAGTAGTTTTTACCTTGAAGATTTGGAGGCACTACTTGTACGGAGAGACATTCACAGTGTTCTCGGATCATAAGAGTTTGAAGAATCTGTTTTCTCAAAACGAGCTTAACATGAGGCAGAGAAGGTGGCTGGAGTATTTAAAAGATTTTGATTTCTCTATTGAGTACCATCCTGGAAAAGGCAATGTGGTGGCAGATGCTTTGAGCCGCAAACCAATAGCAAAATTCTCAAGTCTCATGTTACAGGAATGGAGATTGTTAGAACAGTTGGCTAGTTTAGACCTCAATGTTGGCGGGGATCGAGTTATGATTGCACCGATACAACTTCATCCAGAGTTATTGATAGAAATCCAGTGCTTGCAAGAAAATGATCCGATATTAGTGGAGATCAAGGAAAGTCTAAGCAATAGAACAGATTTTATTTTAGCTGATGACGGCAGATTGTTATTTCGAGGAAGGACCTGTGTGCCTGATGTAGCTGAAGTAAAGAACAAGATCTTAGAAGAAGCCCATAGGTCCATGTATACTATTCATCCTAGAAGCACTAAGATGTACCGGGACTTGAAAAGATCCTTTTGGTGGCCGAACATGAAAAAGGAAGTTGCAGAATTTGTGGGCAGATGCTTAGTATGTCAGCAAGTCAAGGCTGAGCATTTCAGACCTACTAGGAAGTTAAAACCACTTAATATACCCCAATGGAAATGGGAGAGTATTGGCATGGATTTTATCATGGGTCTACCTAGGACTCGCAGTGGGTTCGATGCAATATGGGTTGTTGTAGATAGACTGACTAAGTCTACTCATTTCTTATCCATTAAGTCCAAGTGGACGGTCGATGTTTTGGCTACTCTATATATGAAGGAAATTGTAAGACTTCATGGAATACCAGTAAATATTGTGACAGATAGAGACCCCAGGTTCACTTCGCACTTTTGGAGAGGACTACAAGAATCCTTGGGTACACGTCTGAATTTCAGCACTGCTTTTCATCCGCAGACAAATGGACAGACTGAAAGAACAAATCAGATTGTGGAAGATATGTTAAGAGCTTGCGTGATTGATTTTGGAGGCAGCTGGCAAGAACACTTAACTTTGATTGAATTCTCCTACAATAATAGTTACCAGTCCAGTATCCAGATGGCTCCGTTTGAAGCTCTTTATGGAAGAAGTTGTCGATCACCTCTGTGTTGGGATGAGGTAGGCAAGAAGAAATGGTTGGGACCAGATCTCATTTCAGAATCAACCAAGAATGTCCATATTATCCGGGACCATCTACAACTGGCTCAATCAAGACAGAAAAGTTATGCTGATTGTAGAAGAAGACCCTTGGAATTTGAAGTTGGCGAGCATGTGTTTCTGAAGGTTTTACCCATGAGAGGAATCCGAAGGTTTGGCATTCGTGGCAAGCTAAGTCGAGATATGTTGGCCCTTTTGAGATTCTAAAAAGAGTGGGAGAAGTTGCTTACAGATTAGCTTTACCACCTCAATTATCTAGAGTACATAATGTTTTTCACGTATCTATGTTGCGGAAGTGTGCGTATGACCACACTCACATCATTCAACGTGCGGATTTAGAATTAAAGGAAGATCTGAATTATGAAGAAAGACTCATCAAGATTTTAGACCGCAAGCAGCAGCAACTCAGGAATTGTTCCATACCTATGGTCAAGGTTCAGTGGAGCCGACGTGGAACTGAAGAAGCTACTTGGGAGTCCGAGGACGTTATTCGGAAGCAATACCCTGATTTATTCTAAGGTCAGTTGTTTCATTCCCCATTTCGATAAGTGTAGTGAATTTGAAGGACCAAATTCCTTAGAGTGGGGGAGGGTGTAGCGCCCTAGTATTATATTAAATAAAACTAATAAGACAAATTTATAAGAAATTCTGCGAGAAATACGATAAGTAAAATTGCAACCAATTTATAAAAATTGCAAAAATTATAATCGAATAGAGAATAGAAAATTTAGATAAATTGTCTTCTGCGGCCAACTAAAAATAAAATGCTAAGTAAGCCGAATGGTGGGTTTAGGCCCAAATCTACGTTTAACCTAACTAGACATTAAATCGCCAAATTAAGGCCCAATTATCGATCATTTAAGCCCAAACCGGACCCAAACAAATGGTCTTGATTAGCTTATCACTTCCCCTATGTTTCCCAGCCAGAACCCTAACCCTAAGAAGAGAATTTGGCGGGGGGGAGGCGACGTGACCGGGTCAAGCGCGATTAGCGCGCTCCCGCGGAGGAAGGACTCTATCGCCCGAATCGATGCTTCTGGAGACCAATTGACCCTATAAAACTAAACCCTAGTCGACCTAGAAGCCATTGGATGTTGCAGCGGCGACGAGGTTTGTGGACGAGGGAGAATTTCGGTGATCTTCGTAGAGGTGTCCCTAGCGCGGCCGGCGACCATCGTCCCGTTCTTCCTTCATCTAAGGTAGGTTCTAGCAGACCAAATCCTAAGCGTCATATATTGCAAGATTTGTCTCCTCATCCTCTTTCTAAAGACATAAAAAGGCCTAAAAATAGTTTCGTATCATGCGAGTATCTGTCCATCTAGTTGAAGCATGTCACATTTAGGGTTTCCCTGTTTATCCTCGATTTATGTAGGGATTAGCAAGCGCTAAAACTTAATTGATCATGCCATGTTATGCATCTTGTTGTTCTTGTTCCAGTGATAGCATATTGCCCAATTTTAATGCTCTATATGATGAGTATTTAGTCGTTTTATCGAACCCTAGCTGAGCTTGCCGGATTTCGGGCATGGCGACCTTAGTGCGGTCCTACAGGAACCGCTCTGTTTTAAACGGCCCCTCGATAGACCGTGTGGTCTAGGACGATGGCTTTTACTTGACCGCTTAATTGATTTGTTGCGTGGCATACCTCCATGAACAGGACGGCCCAACGATGGATCGTTCTTTTTTGCGGGCGGCTCGTTCCAGACTGCTTAGAGACCCCACGGCCCCTCGATAGACCGTGCAGGGCCTGTAAGGTCTTCGGGCCTGCATAACCTGAACGGCTTATCGACTGACCGTGAAGGCCTGTGAGGCGGTTCTAGGCGGACCGTTCTGTCACGTAGAATGGTATATCATTATTTTTAGCATGATTCATCTTGGTTAAATAAGGCTATTGATAGGATAGCAACCCACAGTTAAATTGGAACATATGGAAGTTAATAATTGTTAATACTTTTGCTTGATTTACTTTTATCATGTCTCCCTTGTTCTTATCAATTTAAATAGAGCTTAACCTCAAACATGTCACAATGGAAAATGGAATGATGATACTAGGATTGCTTTGATAGTCATTCCACTCTGGTGGAATTGACTGACCGCCGTATATTCATTTTTCGATGAATTCTAGCCCTCAATTCTTATAATGGTTGGAACTCTCCGCCGGATACTCCTTCCGTCGGACTGGACCTCCATTATGAGACCTCCGTAAGTCCCCGCGAGCCTGGGATTCCCACTAGGACGTCGGGCAGGTTGTACCTCAAGTCTTGCACATGTTGACTCTATCAAATCACTTGGATTACCCCTGTTCTGAGTCATGGCCTACACTGGACCGTCTGAGTCATTACACGGCCTTAATCAGACCGTGTGACTTAGTGAGCGACCCAATGGAGATCGTGTAATTCTGGCTGAGTGCCAAATCTTGCTGGTTGATTATCCTTGATGTTTCTTCGACCTGGCCATGTTTGGTTGACCCAAAAAGCCTCCAGACTGACCTAAGAGTAGTGGGTTGAACCCTGGTTCGGTTCCACCACCTGTGGCAGCCTAGGAGCCCATTGGGTGAGTTTTTCTTGTCTTGCTTAGCCCAATCATGGAACGGACAGGCGCGGCCCATTTAAGTCCATGGAACAGACCATCGACTGACCGCTCCGTGATAGCGTGGCCCAATCTAGCCCTTGTACCTCTCGTCATGGGCTTTCGACTCCTCTGGTTATAAATGGGCCAGAATGGACCATTATGTATTGGAGCGGCCCATTTAAGACCGTGTACCCTTGGCTTCGGCTGGGTTGTCTTTGGCCCAGTCATCGTAGCACGGCCCAGTATGAGGCTGTTCCTATTTAAGCGGTCCAAAGGTGACCGCGTACCTTCCAGCGTCTAATTTTTCACTTTTTCTTCTGTGCATCTTGGTTCAGGCCATGTGTGGCTCGTACTATGAAAACCCTGGATTATTCTTGATTATTCCAGGTTATATCTTGAGAACTTATCTCTCCTGGCCATGTCGTTTGAATGTCTAGATAACTTGGGATCTTGGATCCACCAAATCAATGCCAACGTATCATACGGGCCCGGTCTGGTCCTGGGAGGAGCGCCCGAAAAGTACTAGTGCCCCGGGGAGTTGTAATGACATGGTGAGGCATTGCACCGAGTGCATGACTAGCATGATGTCTATGACATATTCCCTTACATGACTCCTTCTCTTGAATACGAGTTATACTTTCACCCTGGAATTATTTACATGACTTGTTTATTTCTTGCTTGGTCGGCCAGTGCCCTGTTATACTATGATCGTGTTCTTTTGCTCTCTTTATTCTCTTATCACATCGCGTTCCTTTTTCTTTATTGCATAACATTAATGTAATTGGTTAATTACTTAGACATTGCCTGCTATTACCTACTGAGTGTTCGCTCACCCAGTTGTTTCCCCCTTTTCAGGTAGCTCAGGTGAGGACTCTCAATCTGATAGGGATGGGCAGGAGTGAAGACCCTGAGTGAACCAGCTAGAAGATCTTGTGGAGTCATAGATAGTTTGAGTCTAGATGTGTTCAAGAGATGTAAACTTCCAATTTAGTGTCGGGGTAGTGGCTTAGAGTTTTTATTTAAAGTTGTAATGTGAGGATGTTAGCGAAATGGTCAGAATTCTTCTATTCATTGGTTACGTGGTTATTGTAAAACTCGGTATGTTGTTTAGTTGGTAATTAGTAGATGGATGGAATTATTCAGTCCATGGTATTGTGCTAAATGTATTGATTCTCTATCCCCGACACAGGATGTCTGGAAATCAACATATTATTATTAACTCTTTCTACTGCCGCGTTCCGATTTTCCACGTTGGGGCATGACAAACACAAAGATCTGCAGCATACATTCAGGGGGAGCCAAATCAAGAGCCTTCTAAACTGTGATTTATTCATTTTGGTGTCTTGCGCTTTAAAGTTTCATATTGATGTTTCATATAAACTGCAATCACTCGTGTGTGTGTGGATCACTTTGGATCCATGGTCGTGTGTGGTCGTAGCGTTCTGATGCTGGACGACTACGAGACTCGACGTGGACGGGTTGCGACTTTGGACTCTATAGGACGACGTGACTGGTTGGACGACACGACCAGGAACAACGCTACAATGTGGCACCTAAGGAGCTCCAGAAGAGGCGATATGCCCCAAACAAGAAGTGCTAACTCACGGTCGTCCCATCGAGGGAAGCGTGACGATCTGCACGGTTGAGTAACCGGCTTTGAGTCTCGGGTGGTCGGCTTACTCTCGCACTCGGAATGAGTCACGGGACGGGTCTCGCTCTCTATCTCGCAGCGGTGATTTAAATGATACGAGCTAGGATCCTTACATGCTCTCTAGCAGTGGCATAAGAACGTATACTTGGAAAGCAAAATACGTCTACGAGGGGGTGGTGGGTGTACCTCCACGCTCGGGGCGTGGGGAAGACGTCCCGGCCAAGACTGTGACTCCCGGTACAACGGTAATATTTAATTACAGCAAAAAATAATGGCCTACTCCACGCAGGGAGTTAACATGCTACATAACAACTCCGGGAGCACCGAACTTGTGTTGGCGGGCAGCACGTTGGCGGGTCTCGGGCGACAGCAGGCGGCGGCTCCGGTTCGGCGGCTTGCTGGTCAGCAGGACAGCAACCACGGATCTCCAAAGGAGTGGCGTCCTCTGGAAGGCTTCTGGAGGCAGTGGTCTATCGAGACAACAGAAGCAGGTCCTTGGACGACCTCCTGGAGCGACGGTGGCTGAATCAGCTCCGGCATATTTTTGCTGCCTTTTTTCGTTGACCCCTTTCAGCAGGCCAACCTCGGGACAGACCTGGTCAGCATTGCGTACCCTGGCGAGATCGGATGCCATGACTAGGCCCAACGTCGGATCGACGCGAGACCAGCGCCATTGCGAAAAGGGCTCGAAGATATTCGATCTACGGAGTTTTAGATCCATCCAACGGTGTATCTGGAAATGATAGCTTCTCCAAAGGGACTGAGTTTTCTTCCCCGGGATACAGAACACACAGGGCAGAATGGGATCTACCTATTTATGGGGTTTGAACGAAACTTAAACGAAAGTTGTAGGGGAAAGGATTTTTGTGGAGGTAGAGGGGAGAGAGAAAGTCACGCACATAGGTCTTTTGTAGGATTATGACCACGATTAGGAGTGAGAAAATTTGTCTACCACCGGCTATCCCGCTGGTCTGCACATAGGCTGATTGAGAGGGGGGCGAACAGCGGGCTGGGAGGTGGCCCAAACAGGATCTGATCGGAGCAAAAGTTGAATTGGGATTGGGGGTTGATGGTGGAAACCTACCCTCAAAATCTCATCGCGATCCAACGGTCGGATCTCCCGTACAAACCCGAACACCGAGCTGCTATCCAGGAACTCCGGGTTGTAGGGCAGCAAAAAGAGTTGAAGCTATGGTGGCTTGATGGCGGCACGGACTGCGGGAGATAGAGGATTTAGGAGCAGATCTAGAGGAGTTTGGAGGAGAAGAAGGAAGAACACCAAGAACAACGGGAGGGGGAGAGAGGGACACCCAAATGCACTATGCTTTTCTTACACAAAATCTTTCATTAAAAGTTCACAAATGATACAAGAGAGTATATATAATCAAACCCTAGATCTAGACCCAAGGACATCCACTAACTTGAAAGGACACCCACTAATATTGGTCAAGGGTAGGTGGGAGACAAGCATGGGGGACAAGGAGGGGGCATCCTCTACATTTGTCTCCTTGGTCCAGTGGTTCAAGTCTTCTAGAAGCCCATCTTGGGCCTTGGACTAGCCTTTTGGGCTCACATGTGTAGAAGCTCACAAGGGAGAGAGAGAGGCTCAATTGGGCTCCTAAAAGTTTGGAGGCCCAATTTCGAAATTGGGCTCCTTACATGAAGTGTAACCCATTTTACAACCTTGACCCATTACACTCATAAATACTCAAATAAATACACACCAATACAGTCATAATAAACATAAAGAAAGTATTAACACTCAGGTAGGGACTCCATACTATCGCCCACCCACAACGATGTCGATGTCGACCGAGTCGTGCTGCGGGTCCGATACCGATGGCTCGCTGAGTCGGGCCGTACTCATGCTCTGGTGTCCTCACCAATTCTCCTCGGGTGGAAGAAGCTCGACCCCGTCGAGTAAGGGTCCGGGTCGCTCTGGTACCGATCCAGCAGATCTGGATCTATCCTTTGTAGCTCTGCCCGGGTGATCCAGGTGTCATCGGATGCGGGCCATCCCCTCCAACGCATCAAGTAGCGCTGGTACACTCCGCCTCGAGTAGTCGTCACCTGCTCATCTAGTATACATTCTATCTGCTCTCGCTGTTGAGGTAACAAGGCTGGAGGTGGACACTCTAGGGTGGTGTCACTCACAATGGGTGGAGATGGCTCAAAGGGCACACTGGGTATCACCGTTGGGTCCCTATAAGCGACGAGATCTGAGACGTTGAAAGTCGAGCTGATCCCGTAATCCTCTGGAAAGTCCACAACATATGTGTCCGATCCGACTCACCTCACTACCCGAAAGGGACCGGCACCGCGAGCATGCAACTTCTTCACGGCTCCTGAGGGAAACCGTTCAGGTCTAACCCTGATCATGATAGAATCACCCTCGTGAAACTCACGGTGGTGCCTATGGGCATCAGCCAATTCTTTGTATCGTGTATTGCTGGACTCAATGTGACAACGAATATGCTCATGCAACTGTCTAATATGGCTAGCAAAAGACTCGGCTGACTCAGACACACAGGACTGGATGGGAGATGGACTAGGTCTATGGGTCTCCTAGGTCTATGGCCAGTGACAATCACGAAGGGGCTCATACCTGTAGACCTATTGACTGAATCGTTATAGGCGAACTCGGCCAAGGGTAAGACCAAATCCTGACTCAATCTCGGACAAGACCCCTAAGAAGATCCCCCAAACTCCTATTGACAATCTCAGTCTGACCATCGGTCTGGGGGTGATATGCAGTAGAGAATTTCAGCTGGGTGCCCATCATGTGCCATAGGGTCTTCCAAAAGTAACTGGTGAATCGAACATCCCTATCTGACACTATGGTACGGGGAAGGCCAAATCTGGAGACACAATGGGAGAAGAACAGACGGGCAACTCTAGTGGCATCTGAGATTTTGGAGCATGGGATGAATAATGCCATCTTGGAGAACCGGTCGACAACCACAAAGATCGAGTCATACTTTCGGAGGGTGCGGGGCAATCCTAACACAAAGTCAATGCTAATGTCCTACAATGGACTATCCGGGACGGGAAGGGGAGTATAGAGGCCGGTATTTTACTTCCTCTGTTTGGCCATAGCACAAGTGCGGCACTGGGCCATAATACGAGCAACATCCCTCTTTAGGCTAGGCCAATAGAATCGATGCTCAACCGCCTCTATGGTCTTGTTCCGGCCAAAGTGGCCAGCAAGACCTCCCGCGTGCATTTCCCACGTAAGAAAGTCACAAACAGAAGTCTGTGGGATGCACAACTTGTCACCCTGAAATAGGTGACCCTCCAGTAGCACAAACTCGCTATAATCACGCGAGGGACCAGCCTGAAGGACGGCATAGATCGGACCAAAGTCCGGACAGTCAACATAAGCATCCTTCAGCCACTCTAGCCCTACCACCTCCATACTCATGGTGGTCAACATCATCACCTGACGACTCAGTGCGTCGGCCACCTTATTCTCCGCCCCTGCCTTGTGCTTAAGCACAAAGGTGTACTCCTAGAGATATTCACCCAACGACTGTGACGAGCGTTCAACTTTTTCTGGGTATGGAGGAATCATAAGGCCTCATGATCAGAAAAGAGGAAAAACTCCTGGTGCAAAAGATAATGCCTCCAATACCTCAATGCTTGGACGACTGCGTAAAATTCTTTATCATAAGTGGAATAGCGCAGTTTGGCATCATTAAGCTTCTCGCTAAAGAATGTAATGGGGTGGGACTCCTGACTCAACACTCCACCTATCCCCACTCCAGAAGCGTCACAGGTGACCTCAAACACCTTAGAAAAATCAGGTAGTGCAAGGACAGGTGCATGGGTCATGCGCTCTTTAATGTCCTGAAATGTCGTGGCTGCGGCTTTAGTCCATACAAATGCCCCCTTCTTTATGCAATCAGTGATCGGGACAGTAATAGAACTGAAGCCATGAATGAAGCGACGATAGAACGTCGCTAAACCATGGAAACTTCAGACATCGTGGAGTGTGCGGGGCTCGGGCCGCTCCCTGATGGCCCTAATCTTCTCCGAATCAGCGAAGACTCCATCCCTCGACACAATGAACCAGAGAAAAGTGATCTGATCAGACATGAAAGCACATTTCTTTGGGTTGGCAAATAGACTCTCTCGCCTTAACACAATGCAGACCTGTCTAAGATGGTCTAAGTGGTCTTCCCTAGTGCAACTATAGATAAGGATGTCATCAAAGTAGACGACCAATAAGACCCCTATCATAGGGCGTAAGACCTGGGTCATCAACCGCATGAAGGTGTTAGGGGCATTGGAAAGCCCAAAGGGCATAACCAACCACTCATAAAGACCATCCTTGGTCTTCAATGCCATCTTTCATTTATCTCCAGGCCTGATCCGCACCTGGTGATAGCCACTACGAAGATCTATCTTGGAAAAGATAGTGGCTCCCGACATCATGTCTAGCAAGTCATCTAATCGGGGAATGGGAAAATGATATTTCATCGTGATCTTGTTCATTGCACGGCTATCAATGTACATCCTCCATGTGCCATCCTTCTTCGGGGCCAATAACGCGGGAACAGCGCAAGGGCTCTTGCTGTCCCGAAGAGATCCCCGACTCATCAACTCTTCGACCTGCCGCTGAAGCTCAGCATGGTCCGTGGGACTCATCCTATAATGGGGAAGGTTGGGCAAAGATGATCTCAGGACGAGGGCGATCTCATGCTGGATATCCCTCATAGGTGGAAGGCCTCCAAGGAGGTCTTCGGGGAAGACATCGGAAAATTCTCGTAATATTGCGGCTATCTCTGGGGGATGCTCATCCTCGGACCTAGGGGCGACATCCTCTATGCCCCTGACAACGACAGCTAGAATGGGGTTACCCCCGGTCACCTCCTTCTACATCTCTCTCGGACTGATCATCATCAACCTCTTGGGTGGAGGGTCCACAATACTAGGAGTAGTCGAAGAGGTGGAGGCCTGTGCCGAGGACAACGCGGGTGGACCGGCTTTCCCTTGACTAAGAGAGGTCGCAGTATTGGGGCCAGCTGGTCCTCGGACAGACGAGTCCTTTGGCTGGATGGGGTGGAGGGTAATCCTTTGGCCACCATGGTCGAAGGTGCAAGTGTTCGACCTACCATGAAGGGTCGCATCTCGGTCAAAGAGCCAAGGCCTACCAAGGATGATACTACCCACCTCTATAGGTAGTACATCACACCATATCGCATCACGGTATGCCTGGAACTACAGCGGCACCAGACACTGTAGTCTGACTGGGATGGAAGTGGAATCCACCCAAGAAACTCTATAGGGTGTGGGGTGATCCACGGGCGTCAAACCAAGGCGCTTGACGGTGCCTGTGGAGATAGCGTTGATGCAGCTTCCGCTATCAATAATCACCTTGCAGGCCTTCCCTTCCAGCCTACAAACTGTATGGAATATGGTGGTGCGACGCCAGTAGTCACTCACCTGACAGCTGGGTAAGGATGCACCTGACTACACCCAAATGTATGTCATCTTGATACTGGGTACCAGGGATGTCGACCTGCTCACCCTCCAATAGCTCATCAAAGAATTCCTCGGCCAATTCCTGGTCTGGCTCATAACTAACTGGCAGCAACTCGGGGGTGGGGTCACGGGCCGGCATGTCGGTAATAACAAGTGTTCCCCGAGTGGGACACTTACTGGCAAAGTGGCCAACTCTACCACAAGTGTAGCAATGGTCTCGTGTCCCAGTGCCCTGAGATGTTCCACCAATCATTGGCCCCTTACCCTTGTCCTCTCGATGGACTGGGGGTGTGGGAAGAAGAGGCCGAGCTGGTACGGCGGGCTGATAAGGCTGAGAGGTAGGGATGGGTGCTTGCGGGTGAGGGGGAGGGTCCCTCAGAGGGAAAGTGCGGAGCCCAAGGAGCAGTGGGGTCCTACCGAGGGGGTTCCTGGGGACGGGCTACCGAAAATCGGCTATAGAAGGTAGGCGTGGTACGAGGGTCGGTCCCACGTTGATAAGTGAACCCCAGGCACTGGACGATAGCGAACTCTGCCTCGAACTGCTCCAACTCTAGAGTAACCTGGTATCCATCTTCCAAGGTGGTAACATTGCGGCGAAATAATTCATAGTGGTAGTGGGGCCGCAAACCACGATGAAAGTGTGATACAGGCATGGTGCTCTCCTCCGTAACTCCACATCACAAAAAGTACTCATCAAACTTCGCGATGTAGTCTGACACGGATCGGTCCCCTTGGGTGAGACTCTGCCACCTATCAATAAGTCGCTGACGGTACGTGGCAGGAAGGTACTTACGCCTAAGCTTGACCTTCATCTCATCCCAAGAACCTACCTGAGGCTCATGACGCTGAAAGAGCAAGCTCTCTACATTGCTCCAGTAAGTCTGTGCTTGCCCAAACAACTTCATCTTGGCATACCTAACCCTCCGGTGGTCCGTCATCTCGAACCACTCAAAATACCGGTCCATGCTAGCCTCCTAATCGAGATAGATTTTTGGGTCCAATGGCTTGGACCCATCAAACATGGGAGGGTCCGCACGAACGGTCTTGAGGATCCGTTCGTCCTCATCATCCCTTTGTGGTCGGTGACCACGTCGGCGTCGGCCATTTCCCTCGTATTCATTATCGGACTCGTAGTCCTCAAAGTGGAGGGCACGTGGCCATCGCTCCTCAACCCTAGGTGGTACGGGTTGGGCAGCAGGCGCGGGCTGGATAGCGGGCACGGGCTAGGCAGCAGGCGCCTGAGGGGCCGGGAGAATGCCGGGTAGGTCTCGACGAGGGGTTTTCTCCACACTTTCTAACCGTCCAACCAGACCTTGGACAGATCGGTCGGAAGCCTCGGCACAGTCCTCCATGGCCTTGAATCGACTCTCCATACGCTCGGTATGCTCCCTAAGAGTTTGTTCAGACCTATCCATGCACTTCATGAGTTGAACAATCATGTCCTCCAAGGAACGGCCTCTCGGGTGGGCACCTCGGTGTTCACCCATAGTGTCAGGGCGATGGTACTGGGCACCTCCACGGGTGGGAATGCAATGAGGCTTAAAGAGAGCTAAGGGTGACTCACTAGACCTTTATGGATGGACTGAAGCAAGTTGAGGACCCTAGACTTAACCTAATCTCCAGTACGTGGCAGAGGCAGTAATCTTAAGATCCGACTCGACGCAAGGGGCTACCTTCGGATAGGCGTAACCTAACCTTCCAGTAACGTCTTTCGATATACTAGAGTATTGAAGTGCGATGCGATTTAGAATTTTTTTTTTTGAAAATAATGACTACCCTGGACTCAAACTGGCTCTGATACCAACTTGATGCGTGACGACTACGAGACTCGATGAGGACGGGTTGTGACCTTGGACTCTATAGGACGACACAACTGCTTGGACGACACGACCAGCAACAATGCTACAATGAGACACCTAAAGAGCTACAGAAGAGGTGATATGCCCCAAACAAGAAGTGCTAACTCATGGTCGTCCCCATCGAGGGAAGTGCAGTGATCTGCACGGTTGAGTAACCGACTTTGAGTCTCGGGTGGTCGGCTTACTCTCGCACTCGGAATGAGTCGTGGGACGGGTCTCGCTCTCTATCTCGCAGCGGTGATTTAAATGATACGAGTTAGGATCCTAACATGCTCTCTAGCAGCGGCAAAAGAACATATACTTGGAAAGAAAAATACGTCTACGAGGGGGTGGCGGGTGTACCTCCATGCTTGGGGCGTGGGGAAGACGTCCCGACCAAGACTGTGACACCCGGTACAACGGTAATATTTAATTATAGCAAAAAATAATGGCTCACACCAAGCAGGAAGGTAACAGGCTATACGACAACTCTTTGAGCACCGAACTTGGGTTGGCGGGCAGCATTTTGGCGGGTCTCGAGCGGCGGCTCCGGTTCGGCGGCTTGCTGGTCGACAGGACAGCAACCACGGACCTCCAAAGGAGCGGCATCCTCTGGAATGCTTCTGGAGGCAACGGTCTACCAAGACAATGGCAGCAGGTCCCTGGATGACCTCCTAGAGCGGCGGTGGCTGAATCAACTCCAACATCATTTTGCTGGCTTTTTTCATTGACCTCTTTTAGCAGGCCAACCTCGGGACAGACCTGGGCAGCATTGCGCACCCTGTTGAGATCGGCCGCCACGACCCCCCGACGTCGGAGCGACGCGAGACTAGCGCCGTTGCGAAGAGGACTCGAAGATCTTGATCTATGGGAGTTTTAGATCCGTCCAACGGTGGATCTGGAAATGAAAGCTTCTGCAAACGGACTGAGTTCTCTGCCTTGGATACAGGACACACAAGGCAGAACGGGATCTGCCTATTCATGGGGTTTGAATGAAACTTAAACGAAAGTTGTAGGGTGAAAGGATTTTTTTGGAGGTAGAGGGGAGAGAGACGGTCACGCACATAGGTCTTTTGTAAGATTCTGACCATGATTAGAGGGTGAGAAACTTTGTCTACCACCAGCTATCCCGTTGGTCTGCACACAGGCTGATTGAGAGGAGGGCGAACAGCGGGCTGGGAGGCGGCCCAAACGGGCTCTGATCGGGGCAAAAGTTGAACTGGGATTGGGGGTTGATGGGGAAACCTACCCTCAAAATCTCATCGTGATCCAAAGGTCGGATCTTCTGGACAAACCCGAACACCGAGCTGTAGTCTAGGAACTCCGAGTTGCAGGGTAGTAAAGAGAGTTGAAGCTATGGTGGCTTGATGGCGGCACGGACTGCGGCGACGGCGACGGTGAACGTTGGAAGCAGCAAGAGGAAGAGTAGAGGAGGGAGATAGAGGATTTAGGAGCATATCTAGAGGAGTTTGGAGGAGGAAGAAGGAAGAACACCAAGAACAAGGGGAGGGGGAGAGAGGGGCACCCAAATGCACTATGCTTTTCGTCCACAAAATCTTTCATTAAAATTCCACAAATGATACAAGAGAGTATATATATTCAAATCCTAGATCTAGACCCAAGGACATCCACTAACACCAAAGGACATCCACTAACATTGGTCAAGGGTAGGTGGGAGACAAGCATGGGGGACAAGGAGGGGGCATCCTCTACCTTTGTCTCCTTGGTCTAATGGTCCAAGTCTTCTAGAAGCCCATCTTGGGCCTTGGACTAGCCTTTTGGGCCCACATGTGTAGAAGCCCACAAGGGAGAGAGAGGCCCAATTGGGCTCCTAAAAGTTTGGAGGCCCAATTTGAAAATTGGGCTCTTTACATGAAGTGTAACCCATTTTACAACCTTGACCCATTACACTCATAAATACTCAAAAAAATACACACCAATACACTCATAATAAATATAAAGAAAGTATCAACACTCAGGTAGGGACTCCATACTCTCGCCCACCCACAACGATGTCGATGTCGACCGAGTCGTGCTGCGGGTCCGGTACCGATGGCTCGCTGAGTCGGGCCGTACTCGTGCTCTGGTGTCCTCACCACGTTCCATTCATGTATGTGTACATCTTCTTAGATCTACGTGTGTGTGTGGATTTATCCATGTCTTAGTGTTTGTGTGTGTAGAGTGCTGCATTTGTCGCAACAAGTGTGTGTGTTGTTGATCCGGTTGTCGGATCGTGTTGGAGACCTCATCTCCGTGTGTGTGTGTGTTGGGCTGCGTCCCCGTGTGTGTGTTCAAGCATCATCCCGCGTGTGTTTTTGGAGCGTCGTCTCCGTTTGGGGATTTATCCCCGAGTGAAGCCTCACCGGGTTTGGTGAGGGGTGGATGTAGGATTGCCGTTGTTGCATCCGAACCACCTTAAAATCGCTGTGTATTGTGATTTGGATTGTGTGGTGTGATTCATTTGTCCTACCTCCATTCTGTGTGAATGTTAGTGTACGTTGTATTCTAACTTGTAGTTAAATAGATTTCAACTTCCTTGTTAGTGTTTTATCACATATTTTAAAAAGGCCAAAAGTTTTCTTAACATTGGTAAACACCCAATTCACCCCCCTCTTGGGTGTCATTGATCGCGGGACTTCATGACTTTGATCGATAAGGGTTTCAAAAAATATTTTCAACACTTTAAGGGAAATAAATGTCTACATGAAAATGAAGAGTAATCGTGAGGAAAAAGTTGCCTACCCCACAACAATCAATAAGTGGAATGTGGAATCGAGTAGCCGGGAATCTCCACTGAGATAAATGAGGAAACTCGCATCGAAAAGTGAAGCTAAAATGCACAATAATCAAAATTGTGATGAATCCTAGTAGCCGGGAAACCCCATTGAGACACATGAGGTGACTCACGCGGAACGATGATGTCCAACAAAAATAAAAATAAAAGGGTTGTGCGAAGCTACCGATAGTCAAGGATCTAAATGGAAGTGTAGAGAGGAAATAACCCTCTAGTGTTCTTTAGACATTCTGATCATATCCATATATTTTTGAAGTTCATTGCTCATTGCCTCACTTTTCACTTTGGGTATATTGTAATGCATCTATATCGTGAATTTGTTCTAATCATGGTTTATGCATGGCCTCTAGCATATGCATACACTACCTTTTTTTGATTATGCTTCATGACTCACATTTTGGTCTTGAATCAACTGTTCATTTGTTATCCTTCTACCCTACTGAGGGGGAGTAATGGAATTAGTGTACTACATGGTTGCTTGATTTTTAAGCTTGAGTGCTTGCTTGCCTAATTATTTTCATTCATATCATACTTTATTTCACATTGATACACCATTTAGTCATACTGTCCATAACAGGTTTAAATAACCCCATTGTAAATCAGTGTTTGTTTATGACAAAAGGGGGAGAATGATGTGCTTTTCTGTCATACATCTGCACATAGTTCAGTTTAGTTATTCATGTTGTGCATAGTCCAATCATACATTTTGCATATAGTTTAGAAATTGAGCATTTGCATATATTTTAGTCCTCTTGCATATTGCACATCAAATTTCATTTTCCTGCTTGGTGTTCATGGTTCACACACCTTCTCGTCATGGTAGGTTAATGTTTGGGTTCTTGCGCCATTGCTTTTTAATTCCATCTTATTCATGAGCAAATTTCACATATGTTCCCCTAGACCCCCACTTTTTGATAATGCCAAAGGGGGAGAGAGTTTTAGGGTGGCCACAATATTTTGTCATCATAAAAAAGGGAGAGATTGTTAGATTTGTTGCACTCCCTCTTTATCTTTGGTAATGGTTTTGATGATAACAAAATATTATGTGCTTTGCATGTGTGTAGTAGTGACAATCATGTGCACAAGTGGTGTGGAAAATGTCCATGATTTAGGAGCTCATATGTTGATTATCTTGCATTGCAGGGTTGAAATGCATGGGTTTTTCATGAATATATTTTCACTAGTTCTTCAATATCATGAATGTGGCTCATGCATATTGTTCATGAGGCGTTGGAGCTTGCAACATGTTTAAAACTCTTCATGCAAATCTTGACAAACTTAGTTGAATAAAACTCTCACCTTGTATAGCATTTGGTTGCATGATGCACATACCTTGCTTAAATGGATGGCTTATTGTATTTGATCCTTGAATGAGGAAAATTGTGTTTTTCAGTGGGTTGTCAAATGGTTTGCTTGATGGATTTTCAGGTTTATACTCATTTGACTTTTTCATAACAACTTTGGATATATGATATAATTTCATCATGCAAACCTTGGCTAGGTTTAACTAAACCATACTCTCACATTGTGTAAGAATTTGGTTTCATGTAATTTGTGAATGCATGGTAAATATGGTTTAATCCTTGGTTAAGAAAAACTGGGTTTTCAAGTGTCTTCATGCATGTTTTCCATGAAAGTCTTGAGGTAGTATTTTGCTTATCTTGTTTCCCATATTCCTTAATGAAACCAAGTTTGAATGATGTTTTTAAGACCCTGTAAGCATGTCATTTACTTGGCAAAATCAATTTTTCAAAGGGGGTCAATTGGTTTTTCTACTTGCTTTGGACTGGCTAAGGCAGTTTTAGCTTGGACATTGCAAGTGTTGACTCACAGAGTCGACACTTGTTAACCTGGGCGCTGGTTTTGTGAAGCAGGCAGAAAGTGTCGACTCTGTGAGTCGACACTTTTTGTACTAGGTGTTGTTTTATGTTGAAGATAGAACCTCAAGCAAAAAGTGTCGACTCTGTGAGTCGACACTTATTCCCTAGGTTTTATTTTTTTGTTGTAGACAGAACTTTGCATAAAAAGTGTCGACTCTAAGAGTCGACACTTCCTCTGAACCGTCCGGAACGGGCTTTCATGATGGGTTTTGAAACATACTTTATCCAATCTATTTGCACCCATTTGTGACCCCTTTGCCCCTAGGTTTATGATACATATCCTAGAGGGGTTTTGGAAGGGTTTTGGCATGGGCCTATTGGTCTATCGATCTATTTTATGTGCTACTATATAGGTCTTGTGATTTCAGATATGGAAAAAGAAGAAGGAGGGGCAAGGCCGCAGGTGGGAGAGGAAGAGAGGGCTTTGAGTGTTAATGTGTTTCCTTCCTATTGTAGGGTCGATTTGGGTTTGGAACTTGTAGATCTTCAACGATATTCAAGTGTTGATGCTTCAACATGGCTTAAACTTTAAAGAGGAGCTCGTTCGGGTTCCCCTCTTCTGAAAATCGACCTCCACCTTCACAAGCATCAAGCAAGACACATTTGGCCGGCCTCTACTTGTCAAGGAGATATTTCTACATCCTCTCAATATTTATTTCGATGATTGCTTCACAGTTTATCTTCACCATGGACATGTAATGGACATATTTTTTATTTTCTGAACTCATATATCTTGTGTGTGGGTGTGCGGAGCTGCACCTCCGTGCGTGGCTTTAGTGCGGGGTGAGTTCCTCGAGTGGGTGTGTAGTGACCCAAATGTTATATATATGGAATTAGGCATTTTTCTGGAATTTATTTGGAATTTATTGGACATTTATAAAGCTTAGTAAATGGACATTGGGATTATAAGGCCCAATTATGCTAAATAAGCAATCTAGCTTTGATAATTCGAACCCAATAGGTTTAAGGACCAAGCCCATTAAGTTTGGCCCATATTCTAGAAGGTTATTTAGTCTATTCACGAATTATAAGGATAAATACCCCTTATATAGATAATTATGTTGATAATTAATAAAAAAAATTGAATTAAGATGAATGTCCATGCCCAGTTGATGTAACGGTCTATCGAGCGACCGTTACAGCCATGTAACAGACCAGACTTAGTCCGTTACACTCAGTTGATTCCGTGAGAGGAAGAACTTGCAAAAAGATTAGATCTTTGAGATCCTATCTGCAAGAGACCTAATTAGGAGAATGTGTAAGGTTACTACGGACTCTTAGAAATCAGGTTTTGGTCAACTAAGGACTCTAGAATCGATCTAATCCTCAAACCCTAGTCAAAACCCTATAAATAGAACCAAGTTCTGAACTGAGCGACCCTTACTTTTGGCTCGTGAAGAAACAAGGTAAGGAGATAGAATCTTGGGTAAGTCCTTTGGAACTTTTTGTTTGTAATACTAAGGTCTGACAACTCTCAAAATTTCATGTTAGGAGGTCAAGTAGCCAAGGAGTTAGGATCTTCCAAAGTTGCTGGTTTCATCACGCCAACCCAGGAAACTGTGTAACAGGGTGCTGAAGATCAGGAAATTAGAGAGCCTAAACGTGGTAATTATAGTTAAATGCTTTAGAACTTTTTGTTCCTCTTAGTATCATCTTCCTAACAACCAAATTTCACATCTTTAGGTCAAGAGATTAGAGAGATAGGGCAACGTGAGGTTGCTGAAAAATCATAGGAAGAGAAGAACTAGGGCGACCCTGGAAGACTCAAATTAGAAGTTTAAAGCCCAGTTAAGAGGTAGATTATCTCATGAATGGAAAAAACACCTTGTTATGGATAAAAGCCCTCTAGTTTTATTGAATTTCACGAATCATGGTTTATCAATTTCATGTTTTGATAGTCCTATGCATACATGCACAATCCTTAGCCTAAATCCAAAATAAAAGATATTTTCTTGTTAATTCCATGTCACTTATGCATCTAGATGACCTTTATTTCGTTGTCATGATTAGTTGGTCTATGGCATGTTTTAAACTATAGTTCTTATAGTTTCTATTTTCTGGTAGCAGAGGACCTAACGGTCTATCGTAAGACCGCCAGGGACGTGTAACGGACCTACCTTGATCCGTCACATCCTTTGTAAACGACTGAAGGGTTTTGAGAAACCTGACTGACCTAATCTAGACTGTTACCTTCATGTGACGCGCCCAGACTAGTCCGTTACACAACACTGTGTTCTGTCAACTTAAGGCAGAATTAAGATTGGCTCAAATAGCTTATATATGTATACCTAGTTAATTCGATCTTAACCTGTTTTCATGATTTTTAAGTTCAGGTGTTGATTCATGTTAGAAATTGCATGATTTATGGTACTTTAGAGTTATTTTCAAGTATATGATAATTTCATGCCAAAGCACTATAGTTTTGTATTTAAACCTTGATTTAGAAAAGATATTGATGAGTTTTATCATGACTTTATATCATTACACATTCTTTCTCTTCTATAGAGTCATTTTCTTGAAGTACACAGCATATATTCCGGTATATGGCCATTAGTTACACTCTTGCACTATAGGAACATATTCTTGAACATGAGGACCTCTCTATTGGATATTCCTTCCAATGGACTAGGAAATCTTGTTTTAAGGCCTCCGTAATTCTCTGCGAGCCTGGGATTCCCACTAGGACGCCGAGTTCGTTATACCATGAAAGCCCAATTGTTAGAAAGCACTATCAATGTTTTCGGGTTCTGGATATGTAACGGATCTATATTCGACTGTCAAGAACATCTAACGGTCCAATATATGACCGTCACATTGTTTGAGTCCATATCTATTTTCTTCTGGATTCAACCTTTCTAACGGCCCAACACTCGACCGTTATGTTCACGTAACGGCCCAGTAATAGACCGTCACAGTTCTAAATTCTTTAACCCGAAGTTTGACCAAAGGGTTCATATTCTAAAGTTCCTAGATGGATTATTGATGGTCTAGGACTTGTCATATTGTCTAAAAAACACTTAATTTAAATTATGATAGATAATGAATGTACCGTTATGCTGCCGAATTATTTTCATGAGCATAACATTGTCTTAAGTCATTCTTGATCTCTTATATTCATTAATTGAAATATTCATTCGTTGATTACTATTGTCATGAATTTATTGAACTTGCTACTTTATTTGGCCGTACTTTATTGCTTGAAATGTGGAAATAGCTTGATTTATACTTGAAGATGCGATCGAGCACTGATTGTGTTCAAGGGCTCTATGCTAGTCCCCTCGGCTGATTGTCGGAAACATACTATTATAAACCATGGGGTATGATGCTACTGGCGTCGCATTGCGCTGGGAGTACTTTCTCTATAAATAAGTGAAATCCACGATACACGTACACGTTACATGACTTTCTTGCTTGTTACATGATATTCCACAGAAATTCACCAAATACTTGCTCATAAGCAAAAGATGTTTGGGTGATGAGTATGTGAACTTGCTAGTACATTCTTGTTCATGAAAGACCATGCTACATTCTTGTAACATTCTTGCTAGTTCATACTCGTTCATTCTACCTTACATGATTGTCTTATTGCTTGGTTATACTTGTGATTCATCGCATTCGCATGATTTTACCTTATTCCTCTAGAGCTAAAATGTTAATTACTTTAATAGTGCCTTCATGTTGATGTGAAGATACCTACTCGGCAAGTGTGCTCATTACCTATTTTCAATCTTTTCAGGAGATGGAAGTGAGTCAGGATCGGATTCAGAACGTTCAAATAGCGGGTCCGAGAGTGAATAAAGAATGAGTGAAGACTTAGGAAGTCTACAATGTTTATATTGAGTCTATGTAATTTTCTTATTTCTTGAGTCTAGTATGATGAAGAAAGTTGAATTAGTGATTGTATTTGATATTTGATTGATAATGAATTGAAAGATGGAGTTTGAGTAAATATTGTACAATTGCATTTATATGTATGATTGTCTTGCGCTCTGATCATTCTTGCTTGCAAGAGGCTTATCATGCCGGCTGTTCACGTTCCTCGAGCTAGTCTTCCGCTGTAATAAAGGCTCGGGACGTGACTGTTAAGTTGTAATCAGAGCCTAAGTCTCAGGACTTAGGGAGAAGAATCATGTCATAGGATAAGTCCAAGGTTTAAGGACCCCTACCTATGAACTAAGGAAGAAATTTCCATACCCATGTGAGAATTGGGTAGAGCCCGGGATAAGATAGTTATTTAGCTTTAAGTTAAATTTTCTTCCAATTCCACGAGAAATAACAAGTTGTTATATTTCTCCCAGGTACCTTATTTTTCAAATGGCTCATCGCGTAGATTGGAATGGCATGCAACAAACAGTTGCCGGCCTTAATCAGGCATTGCAAACTATGGCCCAAGCAGGCGCAGGGGCAAGGGCTGGTGACTTACATCACAATTTCTGGAGTTTAAACCCTCCGCGTTTCTATGGTTCTTCTAATCCGGACGAAGCAGAGAACTGGATTGATGAGATGAACCGTATATTTGACGTCATCCAATGCACCGATCAAGATAAGGTGCATCTTGCAACTTTCCAACTCAACAAGGATGCCCGTACAAGGTGGAAGTCGGTTCCGGCACCTCCGGCCGATGCACCTCATACATGGGATGGTTTTCTCACTTTGTTCCGTGCTAAGTGCTTTTCTGAGCATGTGAAAGAAAGAAAGGCTATGGAGTTCGCCTCTCTTCGACAAGGAATGATGACAGTTGCGGAATATGAACTTCAATTCTTCAGACTAGCCCCTTATGCACCGCATTTAATCAGTACCGATCTATTGAAGGCTAATCGGTTTATGGACGGGTTACGACCCGATTTCATTCAGCAGCTCGGGACCCAAAACATCCGTACTTATGTGGAAATGGTACATCGTGCATACTTATGTGAAAGGACCTTAGAAAAGGTCGAGAAATTGAAAGGAAAAGGAGAAGAGTCCAGCCGACGATCAGATCGGCGTTATAGGAAAGAAAAATTCAGCATCACGGAGCCTCACAAAAGCCGTGATAGTAAGAAACGGTCCAGGAGCAGGAACGATGGAAGTTCCCAGAAGAACAAGAAAATTAAGGAGGAAGAGCCAGTCGCCACAGCTTGCACTTTTTGTGAAAAGTTTGACCATTCGGCTGAAGAGTGCTGGAAGCGCCTTGGTGCTTGTTTACGCTGTGGAAGTAGGGAGCATCGCATGCCAGATTGCCTTCTTATGAAGGACCAGTCATCTGGTGGTGGACACAGGAAGCAAGCTCGCCTCAATGCCGTTCTAGAAGAAGAGGAAGAGCCCAGGGATGGTGGGCTTATGGAAGGAACTCTTTAAATTTGTTCTCATCCTGCATTTGTGCTATTTGATACTTGTGCCTCTCATTCTTTTGTCTCCACTACGTTTGCCAAGACATTACCAATTGCATCAGTTACTCTACCTTCAGATCTTGCTATAACCACACCCCTAGGTTCCGGAGCAAAACTTACTAGATATTACCCTGATAGTGAGGTGATAGTAGAAAGTCACAATCTCCCCGCAAACCTAGTATGCCTTGACATGAAAGGTTATGATGCCATTTTAGGGGTAGATTAGCTTGTAGATCATGATGCTGATATTAACTGCCGAAATAGGATTATATCCTTCCAAAAATCAGGTCTTCCAAGATTCTCTTTCCTTGGCATCAAGTATAGGAAACATCCCACTATCATATCTTCTCTTCACTCTTGCAAACTCGTCTCGTATGGATATGAAGCTTTTCTTACTTCTGTCATTGTTACTGAATCCCAGGAAATCATCCTAGCAAACATTCCTATTATAAATGAGTTCCCAGATGTATTCCCATCCGAATTACCCAGTTTACCACCCGAGAGGGAAGTAAACTTCACTATTGAACTCATTCCAGGAGCAACACCTGTTTCTATAGCCCCTTACAGGATGTCCCCCATGGAACTTAAGGAACTAAAGAGGCAGTTGCAGAAACTACTAGATAAGGGCTTCATTAGACCTAGCACATCCCCTTGGGTGCGCCGATACAATTTGTCAAGAAGAAGGATGGCTCTCTCAGGCTATGCATAGACTACCGGCGACTAAATCAACTTACAATCAAAAACAAGTATCCGTTGCCGCGTATTGATGAGCTCTTCGATCAGCTTTCGGGAGTAGTGTATTTCTTCAAAATAGACCTCAGATCAAGTTATCATCAGCTTAGAATTAAATAAGAAGACATTTATAAATCAGCTTTTCGAAGTCGTTATGGCCACTATGAATTCATGGTAATGACGTTTGGGTTAACAAATGCCCCAGCAGCATTTATGCAACTTATGAATAGTGTTTTTCAACCATATCTAGACCAGTTCATCGTCGTCTTCATTGATGATATCTTGATATATTCCAAGACAAGAGAGGAACGTGAAGAACATTTGAGGATAGCCTTGCAAACACTTAGAGAACATAAACTTTATGCCAAACTTAACAAATGTGAATTCTGGCTCAAGAAAGTTCCATTCCTAGGCCACATTATTTCAAAGGAAGGTATCACTGTGGATCCTTCGAAAGTCGAAGCTGTCAGAAATTGGAGCCGGCCAACGACTGTATCAGAAGTAAGAAGCTTTCTCGGTCTAACTGGTTATTATAGAAGGTTCATTAAAGACTTCTCAAAAATTACAGTTCTTTTAACTAGACTCACAAGACAAGAAAATCCTTTTGTCTGGTTAGAGGAATGTGAAAAGCGTTTTCAAATTCTTAATAATCACCTTACTACAGCTCCTATTTTATCACTACCAGTGGAAGGTGGTAGATTTGAAGTATATACGGATGCATCTGGCATTGGCTTAGGATGCGTTCTCATGCAAGGTGGAAAAGTAATCTGTTATTCTTCAAGACAATTGAAACGTCACAAGAAAAATTATCCCGTGCATTATTTAGAATTGGCAGCAGTTATTTTTGAAATTTGGCATCATTATCTCTATGGAGAAAAGTTCACGGTCAACTCGGACCACAAAAGCTTGAAATACTTATTCTCTCAAAAAGAGCTTAATATGAGACAGAGAATATGGTTAGAATACCTCAAGGACTTTAATTTTGCTATTCAATATCATCCGAGCAAGGCTAATGCTATAGCAAATGCACTCCGCAGAAAACCAATGGGTATGCTATCAAGTCTTATGATTAGTATGACTAATCTTATTACTCAATTTGCTCAGTTGAACTTAGATATTCAGAAGAAGGAAGAAGATTGTTTTATAGCCAACATCCGAGCTCAACCTACATTAATAGAGGATCTGGTCAAGCGGCAAAATGATGATCTCGTGTTACTGGAAATTAAAGCCAATATTGAACAAAGGCCAGATTTCTCTGTTTCCAATGACGGAAGATTGCTATTTAAGGGTCGAGTGTGTGTACCAAATCATGAGGATATGAAGAAACTGATCTTAGAAGAAGCACATAATTCCAAGTACACCATTCATCCAGGAGGCACAAAGATGTATCAAGATCTCAAAAGAAACTTCTGGTGGCCCAATATAAAGAGAGAAATAGCTGATTTCGTGTCCCGTTGTCTCACCTGGCAACAAGTGAAAGCAATACATTTTAGACCCGTAGGTAAATTACATCCCTTGAATATTCCCAAATGGAAATGGGAGACTATAGGAATGAATTTTATCATGGGTTTACCTAAGACTAGAGGAGGACACGATGGTATATGGGTGATCATAGACCTATTGACTAAATCCGCACACTTCATACCAATAAAAAGTCGATGGTCTGTGGATATTCTAGGAGCATTACACATGAAAGAAATTTTCAAATTACATGGTGTCCCTGTCACTATTGTATCTGATGTTGTGCCCCTGGCCCCTGTGGCTTGTGGTCTTGATAATTGGCTTTAGGGGTTTGTGATGATTGGTCTTATGTGAGTTAATCACTGTGAGTCACCATGGTTTTATTCAGTCATTCTATATCAAAGTCATTTTATCAGATCATGACTCAGTCATTCTTATACTCAGTCTGTCATTCAAATGTCCATTCAGTCTTTCATATGTTCAGTCAGTTTATCTGCTTACATTGTGAGTCATTGCATTTGAAATTCAGACTGTTTATCTGCTGCATAAAGCATTCATATGCATTTATAGAGTCTGCACATTTGCTTCAGGCAGCAAGTATGTACAACGCCCTGTGTAGGCACGACAAGTCCATACACTGGTTGCACTTTGCACAGCTGCAGGCACTTCTAAGTCTACACATCGTGTAGCTTGCTCGCATAGCCAAGTCTATACATCGGTTGTTCATACACTACAGCTCACATATTGTTAAGCCTATACACTGCTGCATTGTTTGCATGAGTAGAGTCTATACATTGGTTGGCAGCAAGTCTATACAGTGCGTGTTTCATTGGTGAAGTCTGTACACTCACCAACTGAACTTCAAGTCCATACTTTGCACTGTGCCTCCTTCGTTGAACTTCCAAGTATATACATTGAAGCAAAGTCTGTACACTGAGGACGCTTGTTAGCCTTCAAAGTCTATACATTGTCTACAGTGCATCCAGCAAGTCTATTCATTGGAGTGTCTTGTTCAGCGTCTCATGGCAAAGTCTGCACATTCTATTGTTCAACGTCTGCATGCATTACATGAAGTCTGTACACTGCATCGTCTCAACTTGCGTCTCACTGAGCATCCATTCACTGCAAAGTCTATACAGACTTCATCGTCTTAGAGATCGTTTCATGCCTTCACCTAAAGTCTGTACATCTACCGTCTTATCCAGCGTCTCACGCTTGCAAAGTCAATACACTGGTCGGTGGAACAAAGTCTGAACATCATTCAGTGATCTTCAAGTCTATACAGACCTTGATTCGCTCAAGTCTGTACATCAGGCCTGCTATCCTTGACAAGTCTTCACATCGTGAAGTCTATACACTCAACTCCTTCACACTTCAACAAGTCTGTACAACAGCGGTCTTCACATAGGAAGTATGTACAGCCGTTCACCTTGTGAAGTCTAGACATTTGATGAGCTTGGTCTTGAAGCATTTAGGAGGTCTGTACATTGGTCTGCTTTGCATTGCATGAGTCCATACATCGGACTGTTTGAGCAAGTTTGTACAGCGTTTCATTCACATCTGAAGTCTACACATTGGGGGCTTTCCCTATGCTTTGGCCAAGTCCATACGTTGGCGTACTGTTCATGCTTCAGTCATCAAACTCTATACAGACTTCAGCGTCTCATTCTGCGTCTTACATCAAAGTCTATACATCGCCTTCAATCTTCAAGTCTATACATCGTGGGCTTCATTCCTTCTAGTTTGTACATCCTTCAAGGGCCAAGTGTATACATCGCTCACTGGTCACACGTTCAAGTCTGAAGTCCATACAGCCTTGGTTTCTGCATTAAAGTCTATACACACGTTGGCTTCGTGAAGTCTATACAGTGGCTGAGCTTTGTGTAGTCTACACTTTGGTAAAGCTAGTGCATGCATTATTCATCACTTGTCTTGTTCACTATGTCGACGCTGACGTTGGATGCGTTGACGCATTGGCCAGTTGCCAAGGGCGTGAGCATCTCGCTTGAGGAGCTGAGGCGACGCTGCACGTTGGAAGCGTTGACGCCTTGGGCTGATGTCCAAAGGTTTTTTGATCAACATCAAGTCTGTACAGCATGTAGTCTGTACATTGGTCTTTGTCTTGAACAGAAGGCCTAAGTCTACACACTCTCCTGTTCTGTTAATGCATTCATCCTCACAAGTATATACATTGCTTTTGCTTTATCTGCTAAAGTCTTCAAGTCTATACACTGCATGCTCACTTAACTAACTCTATACACTCGTGAGTGTTTCATCAAGTCCATACACTGGCCTTGAAGTAATGTCTATACAGCCATTGCTTGCGTCGCCTTACACGACCAAGTCTGTACAGAGTATGCATTGCATCTCATTATGTCTACACATCACCCCACTGCCTGCACGCAGAGTCTGTACACTGCGCTGCCAGCCTGCACGTAGCAACTCTATACATTGCTGTCTGCCTGCAACGTAGAGTCTGTACATTGCATGCTCGCTGCATCATCAAGTCTATACACTTGCTAGATTGATTTCAAAGTCTATACAATGCTTTGCATTCACAGAGTCTGTACAGGGTGTTTGGACTTAAGCTGATGACTTATTCAATGCTATGTCTGACAGGGATTCTTACCGAGATTGATGACCTGGCTCGTGATCCCAGGAGAACGAGGTATGCAGATGCTGACACGTGGATGAAGCTGCCTCGGATCTGGCGAATTCCTTGGGCGGGAAAACGTGGAAGCCACGCGCCCAGGGGCTGCTGCTGCTGCTGCTATATATATGAGCCTTCTTCCACTGAAGAAGACTGATCGAAAGAAAAGGAGCAAAGTATATACATCCAGTCTGAGAGCAGCAGAGAGTATTCGATCCAGAGAAGAGAAGACATAGAGAGAGCCTGCGAAAGAAGAAGAAAAGAAAGAGAAGAAGAGCAGAAGGAGAAGAAGAGCAAGAGAGAGTTAGAGAGCTCGTGAGGGTTAAGAGAAAAAGAAAGTGAGAGAGAAGAGGAAGAGGAAGAAGAAGCTTCATCTGAAGACTAGTTCCTACTGGACCGTGGATCAGATCCAGGCCAGTCAGCTCCGTTGAGAGCCACATCTGTGTTTTCATCTTTACAGCCTTCTGATTGTTGTGTTATTTTCGTTTATTGTTTTCCTTTATTTCTGATTACCTTTGTACTTCCGATCCTCTGGACTGAGGTCGGGTCCCTCCTGGTCTGGAGGAAGAGAGGTCTGCGACCTCTAGTTTCCAAGTGGCTGGGAGTCACTTGGGTGTCCCTCTGGTTGGGAGGAAGAGGGGAGGCTGTTCCCCTGGTCAAGCTGTGTGGCAGCAACTGTTTGCAGACTGAGTCTGCTTGGTTCTAGCGTTTGCTAGTGAAGCCTCACTCCGGTTGGGAGTGAGGGGTGGATGTAGGTCTGGAGGACCGAACCACCTAAAAATCTATTGAGCAGTGGTTTAATTGCTTGATCTGCTTCCGCTAGATGCTTGGATAGGCACGCTCTAAGTGTTTGTATTTGAGTTTAATCGAATTGGTTCTATTCTGTGTCTATCTCTAGCATCCAAGTTTATATTTGGCCATTATACATAGAAGGATACATTCACCCCCCTCTGTATCCGGGCCTAGCACCCTAACAGTTGGTATCAGAGCAGGTTTCTGCATACAAGGTCCAGCGACCTGCAGATCCGATCTTGCAGTCTTAGGTGCTAATTTATTTTAGTGCATCAATATTCCTGTTGCATTGAATCTATCTGCTATCTGTTTCAATGGCTTGTCCACCCGTCTTTAGTGGTTCTGATTTCAACCAGTGGCACAGTGCTTTACGTAGTTATGTTAAATCTGTTGATCCAGACCTGTGGAAAGTGATTTCACATGGTCCTCATGAATTATCAAAGAAAAGGTCCAAATGGACTGACAGTCACGAATCAATGTATGAGGAGAATCAGACAGCTATAAATCTGATGAAAGCAGCCACTGACAAAGCCTTTCACTCATGTTTCCTTGATTGCAGATCTGCAAGGGATATGTTAGAGATGATGAAGAGAGCCGGGAAAGGAAATCAAACAAGCTGCATGATGGCCAATAGAAGAAATCAAAGTGGCAGTGATTAAGGCAGCAATCAAACTGAAGAAGATGATGATGATGAGGTAAATCTCTTCGAGAATTTTTCTGTAGAAGATTGGGAGAATGCATATGCTGAATTATTTGAATCTCATGAACTGTTAAGAAAACAGTATAAAAAATTGAAGAAGGGTACTGGTTTAGATAGTTCAAGCTCTCCTTGTAGAAATTGTGTTGAATTGAAAAATATTCATGATGCCTGTATGTCTGATTTTCAAATATTGAAGAAACAAGTCTCATTATTGAAAATTGAAAATCAAGATCATATAAATGTGATATCTGAACTCAAAGAAAAATTCAACTCAGATAATGATAATCAGACTCTTGTTGACTATCATGACCAGTATGAAAAATTGCTGTAAAACTTTGAAAGTGTGAACTCATATTTAAACAAGCTGAAATCTGAAAATGATTCTCTGAGAATATCTGCTAATAAAAATGATAAAAAATTTGAGAAACTTGAGCAGGAGAAAAACTTGCTTGCTGAAAAACTTGAAGCCATCAAATCTGTGAATGTGGAATTACAGAAAAACATTGAAAAGAAGGAAAAAGATTTGAAGGAATTCAAGGCTGGAAGAAAACTTGAAACTAATTCAGAAGATCAGCTTCTAATAAATGAATTAGTTCAGAATGACAAACTTAAGCAAGAAAATGAGAAATTGAAAATGCTGAACTCCACTATGTCTGAGAGACTTCTAACTTTAGAAAGAGGTAAAAGTGTTTGCTTTGAAGATTCTAATAAACTAGGCAATCTGGAAAATGAAATTGAGAAATATAAAACTGCTAACAAAGTTTTGAATGAAGCTATGAATTGCAATGAGCAAGAGATTACCAGTTATGAGTTACAAATCACCTCTTTAGAAAATGAAATCCAAGACTTAAAGAACTCTCTGTCAAAGTTTGTAAGTGGACAAGAAAATCTGGACAGGTTGTTAGGAGTTAAGGTCAATACTCAAAGGGAAGGGTTAGGCTACAACAATGTCAATAAAAAGGCTTTTGAAAACAAGCTGACGACATCCTTTATCAAAGCATCAGATGTAGCCACCACCTCAGAAAATAAACAACCAAATGTTCAGAAAAATCAGAAACAAAATGAAAAGTTGAAAAAGGTGGATGGATCCAAGCTGAAAACTGTTTTCATTAAAACCTCTGAACAGGAAAAGCTTTCTACTTCATCCCCAATTCAGTACAAGGCTAAGAAAACAGGAAAAGATGATAAAAATCAGAAAAGGACTGTAAATCAGAAAATAAATGAAAAGGGTTCATCAGTGTTTGCTGATCACAGTCCTCACACATACTCACATGCATCTAAAAAGAAGATTATCTGTCATTACTGTCATAAAGCTGGACATCTGATGCATGAGTGTAAGTTGATGGAGAAGGATGATAAGAATGCTAGGAGATATCATGATAAAAATCCTTCATCTCAGAAAAGGAGAATTGAGTGCTTTCATTGTGGTAAACTAGGACACAAAATTTCACAATGCTGGTTTGTTAGTGATAAGAATAAATTTCATGCAAACGATCATGCTCTTAACAAAAACAAGTCTGTTCCAATAAACCAGCATATGACATGCTTTAATTGTGAAAAATTGGGTCATAAGAGATTTGAATGCTGGCTGAATGCTGGTAAGAAAAGTTCTAACTCATGCTTTCACTGTAGCAAGATGGGCCACATTGCAGCCCACTGTTGGCATGCTCAGGGTAGACAATTCAATTCTAAAACTGTTAAACTCCCTGCAAATGAAAATGTTTTTGGAAGTAATATTTTTAGAGGCAAGCACAATGAGTGCTTCAAATGTGGGAAGTATAGCCATACAGTCAAGGACTGTTGGCATATTCAGGGTAGAAATATGAATCTCAAACATGCTAAATTCCCTATAAGACAATTTGCAAAACTTTCATGTTATAACTGTGGGAAGCCAGGTCACAGGGCTACAACCTGTTGGCTGGCAGGATATCAAAATCAAACTGGTTTTGGCAAACAGAATTTTTATTCTGTTAACAAGAAATCTCATGCTTATGCACATAGAATTCATGCTAACAAGAATGTGCATAAATCAGATCTGAAAACTGCTCCTAGAAATGTGCTGAGAAAACCTGCTAGGAGTAATACTGTTTTGTCAGGACCCAAGACTTCTTGGGTACCTGTTTGTGCAAAATAACATTGCTATGCAGGTGTGCCTTGGGACTGGAATAAAAAGGGGTAATGATCCAAGGCACTCAAGAAGAAAACCCCATACTGAACTTTTCAGGTAAACTTCCTGTTCTTCTTATTTTTAGTTTTAATGCATAGCAAGTTAAATCTGTTTTTGCATTTTCATTCATCATCTGCCATGTGCATTATTTTTTGATCATGCATTTGCTGAGAGTTCTGTGCAAATATCAGATTAAAAAGGGTTGTCAGTATCAAATGCATACATAGGCTAATTGCAATTGCTTGATAATTCTGTTATGCATAAACTCTGAAAACAAATTGCATTTCGAATTTTCTGAAAAATCTGAACTGCTTATGAGTGTGACTTGAAACTTGTGTGTTGCAATAGCTCACTGAAATTCTGAATTGCATATAGGACTGCATGTTGAATAATTATGCATGACCTCAATGGTATATAAATGGTAAGGTACCAAAAGGCAAGGAGGTCTGTCTGGAGGTTCTTACTATGTGTGAGGTGGTCTTTTAGACCAAGTGCTCCGCCTAGTACCATGGGTCACCTTGCTGATTAGGACAATCTGAATGTGCATGAATCATTTGGAATCATATGTTCAATTTCTCATGGCAAACATTGCATGTTTTCAGGGGGAGTTAGTTGCATATCCTTGCATAGCATTCAATATTGAGTCTTTGCATATATCTGCATACATATAGTGCATTGCATTTCCTTACATTGAAAATGCCAAAAAGAGAGTTTGAATGCATATTGTGAGGGGGAGTCAATGCATTGCATATAGGTTGTCAAATGCATACATGTGTCAGAACTCATTGCATATCCTTTCTTACTGATTTTGTTGACAAACCTTAATCATATTCTGAAAACTTTGAGCTTCACAATCTCTCTTAACAATTGGTATTTCTCCTATCAATTGGTATCATTTGGGTTCAGAATTCCATCAGTCCTCTGTGAAGATTTCAATGGGCTATCTCGATCATAAATCTGAAAATTTTGAACTAGAAATCTTCTATTATACAGTTTTATGAATGTCTGAAATAACTCATGTGGTTTAAGTCTAATGTTCATGGAGTTTGATTTTAAAATCTCTTAAAAATATCTGAAGCATGTTTAATAAACCTTAACCATTTGTTTCATGCTGTGTCTTGTGAAAATTTTTTGAAATCTGTACTTTTGAATACATGACTTTAATTGGTTAAGTACATGAAACTATTATTGATTTGAAGCAAATGAATATCTCTGAAATGTCTAAAGGGTTATATCTGTCAGAGCAATGACATTGGTCACTGAGAAACACAAGTCCAAAGGACTGTGTCATGAGGTGCCTTAGTTAACTCTGCATAAAATTCATTGAAAATCAGGCAGAGCAATGGCATGCACACTGAGAAATATAACTCACTCATTAAAAAAAATGATGGGTAGTGTGTCATGATGTGTAAATGCTAACTCTGTTCACATAAAGCATGACAGTTAGTCACACTAAGGGCTTAGGGATATTGGCCTCTAATCAAGGTATATCCTCTAGTTACAATGTGTGCACTGAACTAGAGTGCTCGTAAAATTTGTAGCAAGAAAATTGTTGAACAAATTGAAATATCTGAATATTGATGCAAAAAAAAAAAATTCAAGTTGCTACAACCCTAGATAAAATCATATGACTTCATAATTGCTTGATTTCAATACTAGTGCATGTAATTCTGAAAGAAGTCAATAGATTTGATTGTGTAAGAGAAAGGGAGATTAATCAAGATAAATATGAAGGCTTGGTTCATTTTTTATTAAACCATGGTTTTAGATATCAATACAGAATTTTATTGATAAACCCTGCATTCATTATGGTTAAAGCATGCTGAACAATAAAGCTCATTCATAAGCCTTTATAATGGAAGACTTTGAAAACTTATGTTTTAGATTTATGAGATTGCTATCTCTCTGAAAATCTGACTGAATTTCTTGTGATTGGAGCTTCTTTAAAAAATTTGCTACTTGAAACTTTTCTGCTCAATATCATTGACTCATTGACCTGAACCTCTCCTTGTTATTCATCTCATAAGATTCCACTTATTGAGGGGGAGCTTAAATGTCATATGCATCATGCTGCATAGAAACTCTTAAAGGGGCAGAATTGTGTTCTTGCATTCATATCTTTAGGGGGAGCTCTTGCATTTTGGTATCCCTTTCTGCATCTGCATTCATATTGATTATCTCAAAGGGGGGAGATCTTTGCCAAAGGGGGAGAATTTATTCAATCATTGCATGCTGGTTTGCTTTCACTTCTCAAACTATTTTCTTTTTGATGAAGTCAAAGGGGAAGAATAGTTTGAGTCATCAGAATGACTTTAATAAGAATGTCTTACATCATCAGAATGACTCACTGTGTACTGTTGTCTTCATCAAAAAGGGGGAGATTGTTGTGCCCCTGGCCCCTGTGATTTGTGGTTTTGATGATTGGCTTTAGGGGTTTGTGATGATTGGTCTTATGTGAGTTAATCACTGTGAGTCACCATGGTTATATTCAGTCATTCTATATCTCAGTCATTTTATCAGATCATGACTCAGTCATTCTTATACTCAGTCTGTCATTCAAATGTCCATTCAGTCTTTCATATGTTCAGTCAGTTTATCTGCTTACATTGTGAGTCATTGCATTTGAAATTCAGACTGTTTATCTGCTGCATAAAGCATTCATATGCATTTATAGAGTCTGCACATTTGCTTCAGGCAGCAAGTATGTACAACGCCCTGTGTAGGCACGACAAGTCCATACACTGGTTGCACTTTGCATAGCTGCAGGCACTTCTAAGTCTACACATCGTGTAGCTTGCTCGCATAGCCAAGTCTATACATCGGTTGTTCATACACTACAGCTCACATATCTGTTAAGCCTATACACTGCTGCATTATTTGCATGAGTAGAGTCTATACATTGGTTGGCAGCAAGTCCGTACAGTGCGTGTTTCATTGGTGAAGTCTGTACACTCACCAACTGAACTTCAAGTCCATACTTTGCACTGTGCCTCCTTCGTTGAACTTCCAAGTATATACATTGAAGCAAAGTCTGTACACTGAGGATGCTTGTTAGCCTTCAAAGTCTATACATTGTCTACAGTGCATCCAGCAAGTCTATTCATTGGAGTGTCTTGTTCAGCGTCTCATGGCAAAGTCTGCACATTCTATTGTTCAACGTCTGCATGCATTACATGAAGTCTGTACACTGCATCGTCTCAACTTGCGTCTCACTGAGCATCCATTCACTGCAAAGTCTATACAGACTTCATCATCTTAGAGATCGTTTCATGCCTTCACCTAAAGTCTGTACATCCACCGTCTTATCCAGCGTCTCACGCTTGCAAAGTCAATACACTGGTCGGTGGAACAAAGTCTGAACATCATTCAGTGATCTTCAAGTCTATACAGACCTTGATTCGCTCAAGTCTATACATCGGCCTGCTATCCTTGACAAGTCTTCACATCGTGAAGTCTATACACTCAACTCCTTCACACTTCAACAAGTCTGTACAACAGCGGTCTTCACATAGGAAGTATGTACAGCCGTTCACCTTGTGAAGTCTAGACATTTGATGAGCTTGGTCTTGAAGCATTTAGGAGGTCTGTACATTGGTCTGCTTTGCATTGCATGAGTCCATACATCGGACTGTTTGAGCAAGTTTGTATAGCGTTTCATTCACATCGGAAGTCTACACATTGGGGGCTTTCCCTATGCTTTGGCCAAGTCCATACGTTGGCGTACTGTTCATGCTTCAGTCATCAAACTCTATACAGACTTCAGCGTCTCATTCTGCGTCTTACATCAAAGTCTGTACATCGCCTTCAATCTTCAAGTCTATACATCGTGGGCTTCATTCCTTCTAGTTTGTACATCCTTCAAGGGCCAAGTGTATACATCGCTCACTGGTCACACGTTCAAGTCTGAAGTCCATACAGCCTTGGTTTCTGCATTGAAGTCTATACACACGTTGGCTTCGTGAAGTCTATACAGTGGCTGAGCTTTGTGTAGTCTACACTTTGGTAAAGCTAGTGCATGCATTGTTCATCACCTGTCTTGTTCACTGCGTCGACGCTGACGTTGGATGCGTTGACGCATTGGCCAGTTGCCAAGGGCGTGAGCATCTCGCTTGAGGAGCTGAGGCGACGCTGCACGTTGGAAGCGTTGACGCCTTGGGCTGATGTCCAAAGGTCTTTTGATCAACATCAAGTCTGTACAGCATGTAGTCTGTACATTGGTCTTTGTCTTGAACAGAAGGCCTAAGTCTACACACTCTCCTGTTCTGTTAATGCATTCGTCCTCACAAGTATATACATTGCTTTTGCTTTATCTGCTAAAGTCTTCAAGTCTATACACTGCATGCTCACTTAACTAACTCTATACACTCGTGAGTGTTTCATCAAGTCCATACACTGGCCTTGAAGTAATGTCTATACAGCCATTGCTTGCGTCGCCTTACACGACCAAGTCTGTACAGAGTATGCATTGCATCTCATTATGTCTACACATCGCCCCACTGCCTGCACGCAGAGTCTGTACACTGCGCTGCCAGCCTGCACGTAGCAACTCTATACATTGCTGTCTGCCTGCAACGTAGAGTCTGTACATTGCATGCTCGCTGCATCATCAAGTCTATACACTTGCTAGATTGATTTCAAAGTCTATACAATGCTTTGCATTCACAGAGTCTGTACAGGGTGTTTGGACTTAAGCTGATGACTTATTCAATGCTATGTCTGACAGGGATTCTTACCGAGATTGATGACCTGGCTCGTGATCCCAGGAGAACGAGGTATGCAGATGCTGACACGTGGATGAAGCTGCCTCGGATCTGGCGAATTCCTTGGGCGGGAAAACGTGGAAGCCACGCGCCTAGGGGCTGCTGCTACTGCTGCTATATATATGAGCCTTCTTCCACTGAAGAAGACTGATCGAAAGAAAAGGAGCAAAGTATATACATCCAGTCTGAGAGCAGCAGGGAGTATTCGATCCAGAGAAGAGAAGAGATAGAGAGAGCCTGCGAAAGAAGAAGAAAAGAAAGAGAAGAAGAGCAGAAGGAGAAGAAGAGCAAGAGAGAGTTAGAGAGCTCGTGAGGGTTAAGAGAAAAAGAAAGTGAGAGAGAAGAGAAGAGGAAGAAGAAGCTTCATCTGAAGACTAGTTCCTACTGGACCGTGGATCAGATCCAGGCCAGTCAGCTCCGTTGAGAGCCACATCTGTGTTTTCATCTTTACAGCCTTCTGATTGCTGTGTTATTTTTGTTTATTATTTTTCTTTGTTTTCTGATTACCTTTGTACTTCCGATCCACTGGACTGAGGTCGGGTCCCTCCTGGTCTGGAGGAAGAGAGGTCTGCGACCTCTAGTTTCCAAGTGGCTGGGAGTCACTTGGGTGTCCCTCCGGTTGGGAGGAAGAGGGGAGGTTGTTCCCCTGGTCAAGCTGTGTGGCAGCAACTATTTGCAGACTGAGTCTGCTTGGTTCTAGCGTTTGCTAGTGAAGCCTCACTCCGGTTGGGAGTGAGGGGTGGATGTAGGTCTGGAGGACCGAACCACCTAAAAATCTATTGAGCAGTGGTTTAATTACTTGATCTGCTTCCGCTAGATGCTTGGATAGGCACGCTCTAAGTGTTTGTATTTGAGTTGAATCGAATTGGTTCTATTCTGTGTCTATCTCTAGCATCCAAGTTTATATTTGGCCATTATACATAGAAGGATACATTCACCCCCCTCTGTATCCGGGCCTAGCACCCTAACATCTGATAGAGATCCTCAATTCACATCACAGTTCTGGAAGGGCCTACAACATTCACTAGGGGCTAGATTGAATTTTAGCACAACATTTCACCTACAAACTGATGGTCAGACTGAAAGAACAAATCAGGTAGTAGAAGATATGTTCAGGGTTTGTGCTATTGATTTTGGAGGAAGTTGGCATGATCACTTGCCTCTGGTAGAATTTGCTTAAAACAACAGTTATCATGCCAGCATACAGATGGCGCCCTTTGAAGCTTTATATGAAAAAAGTTGTAGATCACCAATATGTTGGAACGAAATAGGGGAAAAGTTATTCCTAGGCCCCGACCTTATAAGGGATTCTACGGAGAAGATTAAGCTCATTCAAGAAAGAATGAAGATGGCGCAAGATAGGCAGAAATCTTATGCTGACAATCGAAGACGCGACTTGGAGTTTCAGGTGGGAGATCATGTATATCTGAAAGTATCTCCGGGCCGTGGTATTCGAAGATTTGGCATTAAAGGAAAGCTAACTCTAAGGTTCATTGGCCCATTTGAAATTCTCGAAAGGGTCAGTGAAGTGGCTTATAGACTGGCTTTACCTCCACAATTAGCAGGAGTTCGCGACGTATTTCACGTCTCTATGTTGAAGAAATATGTTTATGATCCTCATCACGTCATTGCTTATGATAATCTGGAGATCCAAAAGGACCTGACATACGAGCAGAAACCGGTCAGGATTCGGGAACGAGAAGTGCGTCAACTAAGGAATAAAACAATTCCTATGGTCCAAGTCCAATGGACGAAGCAATGGCCACACGGAGCAACATGGGAGACGGAAGAATCTATGATTCTCAGAATTATTTGATTGTAAGTACACTCTCCATAAATCTATGTATTGAATTTGGGGACCAAATTCTTCTAAGTGGGGGAGGGTGTAGTGACCCAAAATTTATATATACGGAATTAGACATTTTTCTGGAATTTATTTGGAATTTATTGGGCATTTATAAAGCTTAGTAAATTGACATGGGATTATAAGGCCCAATTATGCTAATTAAGCAATCTAGCTTTGATAATTGGAACCCAATAGGTTTAAGGACCAAGCCCATTAAGTTTGGCCCATATTCTAGAAGGTTATTTAGCCTATTCATGAATTATAAGGATAAATATCCCTTATATAGATAATTATGTGGATAATTAACAAAAAGAGTTTGAATTAAGATGAATGTCCACGCCCAGTTGATGTAACGGTCTATCGAGCGACCATTAAAGCCATGTAACGGACCAGACTTAGTCTATTACACTCAGCTGATTCCGTGAGAGGAAGAACTTGCAAAAAGATTGGATCTTTGGGATCCTATCTGCAAGAGACCTAATTAGAGAATGTGTAAGGTTACTAAGGACTCTTAGGGATCAGGTTATGGCCAACTAAGGACTCTAGAATAGATCTCATCCTAAAACCTTAGCCAAAACCCTATAAACAGAACCCAGTTCTGAACTGAGCGACCCTTACTTTGGCTCGTGAAGAAACAAGGTAAGGAGATAGAATCTCGGGTAAGTCCTTTGGAACGTTTTGTTTGTAATACTAAGGTCTGATAACTCTCAAAATTTCATGTTAGGAGGTCGAGTATCTATGGAGTTAGGATCTTCCAAAGTTGCTGGTTTCATCATGCCAACCCAAGAAACTGTGCAACAGGGTGCTGAAGATCAGGAAATTAGAGAGCCTAAACGAGGTAATTAGAGTTAGATGCTTTAGAACTTTTTGTTCCTCTTAGTATCATCTTCCTAACCTCCAAATTTCACATCTTTAGATCAAGAGATTAGAGAGATAGGGCAACGTGAGGTTACTGAAAAATCACAGGAAGAGAAGAACTAGGGCGACCCTTGAAGACTCAAATTAGAAGTTTAAAGCCCAGTTAAGAGGTAGGTTATCTCATGAATGGCAAAAACACCTTGTTATGGATAAAATCCCTCTAATTTTATTGGATTTCATGAATCATGGTTTATCAATTCCATGTTTTGATAGTCCTATGCATACATACACAATCCTTAGCCTAAATCTAAAATAAAAGATATTTTCTTGTTAATTCCATGTCACTTATGCATCTAGATGACCTTTATTTCATTGTCATGATTAGTTAGTCTATGGCATGTTTTAAACTATAGTTCTTATAGTTTCTATTTTATGGTAGCAGAGGACCTAACGGTCTATCGTAAGACCGCCAGGGACGTGTAACGGACCTACCTTGATCCGTCACACCCTCTGTAAACGACTGAAGGATTCTGAGAAATCTGACGGACCTAATCTAGACCGTTACCTTCATGTGACGCGCCCAGACTAGTCCGTTACACAACACTGTGTTCTGTCAACTTCAGGCAGAATCAAGATTGGCTCAAATAGCTTATATATGTATACCTAGTTAATTAGATCTTAACCTGTTTTCATGATTTTTAAGTTCAGGTGTTGATTCATGTTAGAAATTTCATGATTTATGGTACTTTAGAGTTATTTTCAAGTATATGATAATTTCATGCCAAAGCACTATAGTTTTGTATTTAAACCTTGATTTATAAAAGATATTGATGAGTTTTATCATGCCTTTATATCATTACACATTCTTTCTCTTCTATAGAGTCATTTTCTTTAAGTACATGGCATATATTCTGGTATATGGCCATTAGTTACACTCTTGCACTATAGGAACATATTTTTGAACATGAGGACCTCTCTATTGGATATTCTTTCCAATGGACTTGGAAATCTTATTTTAAGGCCTCCGTAATTCTCTGCGAGCCTGGGATTCCCACTAGGACGCCGAGTTGGTTATACCATGAAAGCCCAATTGTTAGAAAGCACTATCGATGGTTTTAGGTTCTGGATATGTAACGGATCTATATTCGACCGTCAGGAACATCTAACGGTCCAATATATGACTGTCACATTATTTGAGTCCATATCTATTTTCTTCTGGATTCAACCTTTCTAACGGCCCAACACTCGACCGTTATGTTCATGTAACGGCCCAATAATAGACCGTCACAGTTCTAAATTCTTTAACCCGAGGTTTGACTAAAGGGTTGATATCCTAAAGTTCCTAGATGGATTATTGATGGTCTAGGACTTGTCATATTGTCCAAAGAAATTTAATTTAAATTATGAAAGATAACGAATGTACTGTTATGCTGCCGAATTATTTTCATGAGCATAACATTATCTTAAGTCATTCTTGATCTCTTATGTTCATTAATTGAAACATTCATTCATTGATTACTATTGTTATGAATTTATTGAACTTGCTACTTTATTTGGCCATACTTTATTGCTTGAAACGTGGAAATAGCTTGATTTATACTGGAAGATGCGATCGAGCACTGATTGTGTTCAAGGGCTCTATGCTATTCCCCTTGGCTGATTGTCGAAAACATACTATTATAAACCATGGGGTATGATGCTACTGGCGTCGCATTGCGCTGGGAGTACTTTCTCTATAAATAAGTGAAATCCACGATACACATACACGATACATGACTTTCTTGCTTGTTACATGATATTCCACAGAAATTCACCAAATACTTGCTCATAAGCAAAAGATGTTTGGGTGATGATTATGTGAACTTGCTAGTACATTCTTGTTCATGAAAGGCCATGCTACATTCTTGTAACATTCTTGCTAGTTCATACTCGTTCATTCTACCTTACATGATTGTCTTATTGCTCGGTTATACTTGTGATTCATCGCATTCGCATGATTTTACCTTATTTCTCTAGAGCTAAAATGTTAATTACTTTAATAGTGCCTTCATGTTGATGCGAAGATAACTACTGGGCAAGTGTGCTCATTACCTATTTCTAATATTTTCAGGAGATGGAAGTGAGTCGGGATCGGATTCAGAATGTTCAAATCGCGGGTCCGAGAGTGAATGAAGAATGAGTGAAGACTTAGGAAGTCTACATTGTTTAGATTGAGTCTATGTAATTTTCTTATTTCTTGAGTCTAGTATGATGAAGAAGGTTGAATTAGTGATTGTATTTGATATTTGATTGATAATGAATTGAAAGTTGGAGTTTGAGTTAATATTGTGCTATTGCATTTATATGTATGATTGTCTTGCGCTCTGATCGTTCTTGCTTGCAAGAGGCTTACCATGCCGGCTGTTCATGTTCCTCGATCTAGTCTTCTGCTGTAATAAAGGTTCGGGGCGTGACAGTTAAGTTGTAATCAGAGCCTAAGTCTCCGGACTTAGGAGAAGAATCATGTCAAAGGATAAGTCCAAGGTTTAAGGACCCCTACCTGTGAACAAAGGAAGAAATTTCCATACCCATGTGAGAATTGGGTAGAGCCCGGGATAAAATAGTTAATTAGCTTTAAGATAAATTTTCCTCCAATTCCACGAGCAATAACAAGTTGTTATATTTCTCCCAGGTACCTTATTTTACAAATGGCTCATCGCGTAGATTGGAATGGCATGCAACAAACAATTGCCGGCCTTACTCAGGCATTGCAAACTATGGCCCAAGCAGGCGCAGGGGCAATGGCTGGTGACTTACATCGCAATTTCTGGAGTTTAAACCCTCTGCGTTTCAATGGTTCTTCTAATCCGGATGAAGTAGAGAACTGGATTGACGAGATGAACCGTATATTTGACGTCATCCAATGCACCAATCAAGAGAAGGTGCATCTTGCAACTTTCCAACTCAACAAGGATGCCCGTACATGGTGGAAGTCGGTTCCGGCACCTCCGGTCGATGCACCTCATACATGGGATGGTTTTCTCACTTTGTTCCGTGCGAAGTACTTTTCTGAGCTTGTGAAAGAAGGAAAGGCTATGGAGTTCACATCTCTTCGACAAGGAATGATGACAGTTGCGGAATATGAACTTCAATTCTCCAGACTAGCACCTTATGCACCGCATTTAATCAGTACCGATCTATTGAAGGCTAATCGGTTTATGGACGGGTTACGACCCGGTTTCCTTTAGCTGCTCGGGACACAAAACATCCGTACTTATGCGGAAATGGTACAGCGGGCATACTTATGTGAAAGGACCTTAGAAAAGGTCGAGAAATTGAAAGGAAAAGGAGAAGAGTCCAGTCGATGATCTGATCGGCGTTATAAGAAAGAAAAATTCAGCATCACGGAGCCTCACAAAAGCCGTGATAGTAAAAAACGGTGCAAGAGCGGGAACAGTGGAAGTTCTCAGAAGAACAAGAAGATTAAGGAGAAAGAGCAAGTCGCCACGGCTTGCACTTTTTGTGAAAAGTTTGGCTATTCGGCTGAAGAGTGCTGGAAGCGCCTTGGTGCTTGTTTACGCTGTGGAAGCAGAGAGCATCGCATGCCGGATTGCCCCCTTATGAAGGACCAGTCATCTAGTGCTGGACGCAGGAGCCAGGCACGCCTCAATGCCGTTCTAGAAGAAGAGGAAGCGCCCAAGGATGGTGGGCGTATGGAAGTTACTCTTCAAATTTGTTCTCATCCTGTATTTGTGCTATTTGATACTAGTGCCTCTCATTCTTTTATCTCCTCTACGTTTGCCAAAACATTACCAACTGCATCAGTTCCTCTACCTTCAGATCTTGCTATAACCACACCCCTAGGTTCTGGAGCAAAACTTACTAGATATTACCCTGATAGTGAGGTGATAGTAGAAGGTCACAATCTCCCCGCAAACCTAGTATGCCTTGACATGAAAGGTTATGATGCCATTTTAGGGGTAGATTGGCTTGTAGATCATGATGCTGATATTAACTGCCGAAATAGGATTATATCCTTCCGAAAATTAGGTCTTCCAAGATTCTCTCTCCTTGGCATCAAATATAGGAAACATCCCACTATCATATCTTCTCTTCACGCTTGCAAACTCGTCTCGCAAGGATGTGAAGCTTTTCTTGCTTCTGTCATTGTTACGGAATTCAAGGAAATCGTCCTAGCAAACATTCCTATTGTAAATGAGTTCCCAGATGTATTCACATCCGAAATACCCAGTTTACCACCTGAGAGGGAAGTAAACTTCACTATTAAACTCATTCCAAGAGCAGCACATGTTTCTATAGCCCCTTACAGGATGTCCCCCATGGAACTTAAGGAACTAAAGAGGCAGTTGCAGAAACTACTAGATAAGGTCTTCATTAGACCTAGCACATCCCCTTAGGGTGCGCCGATGCTATTTGTCAAGAAGAAGGATGGCTCTCTCAGGCTCTGCATAGACTACCGGTGACTAAATCAACTTACAATCAAAAACAAGTATCCGTTGCCGCATATTGATGAGCTCTTCGATCAGCTTTCGGGAGCAGTGTATTTCTCCAAAATAGACCTCAGATTAGGTTATCATCAGCTTAGAATTAAAAAAGAAGACATTTATAAATTGACTTTTCGAAGTTGTTATGGCCACTATGAATTCGTGGTAATGCCGTTTGGGTTAACAAATGCCCCAACAACATTTATGCAACTTATGAACATTATTTTTCAACCATATCTGGACCAGTTCATCGTCGTCTTCATTGATGATATCTTGATATATTCCAAGACAAGAGAGGAACATGAAGAACATTTGAGGATAGCCTTGCAAACACTTAAAGAACATAAACTTTATGTCAAGCTTAACAAATGTGAATTCTAGCTCAAGGAAGTTTTATTCCTAGGACACATTATTTCAAAGGAAGGTATCGCTGTGGATCCTTCGAAAGTCGAAGCTGTCAGAAATTGGATCCGACCAACGACTGTATCAGAAGTAAGAAGCTTTCTGGGTCTAGCTGGTTATTATAGGAGGTTCATTAAAAACTTCTCAAAAATTGCGGTTCCTTTAACTAGACTCACAAGACGGGAAAATCCTTTTGTCTGGCCAGAGGAATGTGAAAAGAGTTTTCAAATTCTTAATAATCACCTTACAACAGCTCCTATTTTATCACTACCGGTGGAAGGTGGTAGATTTAAAATATATACAGATGCATCTGGCATTGGCTTAGCATGCGTTCTCATGAAAGGTGGAAAAGTAATCTGTTATTCTTCAAGACAATTGAAACGTCACGAGGAAAATTATCCCGTGCATGATTTAGAATTGGCAGCCGTTATTTTTGCCTTAAAAATTTGGCGTCATTATCTCTATGGAGAAAAGTTCACGGTCTACTCGGACCACAAAAGCTTGAAATACTTATTCTCTCAAAAAGAGCTTAATATGAGACAAAGAAGATGGTTAGAATACCTTAAGGACTTTGATTTTGCTATTCAATATCATCCTAGCAAGGTTAATGCTGTAGCAGATGCACTCAGCAGAAAATCAATGGGTATGCTATCAAGTCTTATGATTAGTATGACTAATCTTATTCCTCAATTTGCTCAGTTGAACTTAGATATTTACAGGAAGGAAGAAGATTATTTTATAGCTCAACCTACATTAATAGAGGATCTGGTCAAGCTACACAATGATGATCCCGTGTTATTGGAAATTAATGCCAATATTGAACAAAGGCCGGATTTCTCTGTTTCCAATGACGAAAGATTGCTATTTAAGGGTCGAGTTTGTGTACCAGATCATGAGGATACGAAGAGACTGATCCTAGAAGAAGCACATAATTCCAAGTACACCATTCATCCAGGAGGCACAAAGATGTATCAAGATCTCAAAAGAGACTTTTGGTGGCCCAATATGAAGAGAGAAATAGTTGATTTCGTGTCCCATTGTCTCACCTGCCAACAAGTAAAAGCAGAACATTTTAGACCCGTAGGTAAATTACATCCCTTGAATATTCCCGAATGGAAATGGGAGAGTATAAGAATGGATTTCATCATGGGTTTCCCTAAGACCAGAGGAGGACACGATGGTATATGGGTGATCATAGACCGATTGACTAAATCCGCACACTTCATACCAATAAAAAGTCGATGGTCTGTGGATATTCTAGTAGCATTATACATGAAAGAAATTATCAAATTACATGGTGTCCCTGCCGCTATTGTATCTAATAGAGATCCTCGATTCACATCATAGTTCTGGAAGGGTCTACAACATTCACTAGGGACTATATTGAATTTTAGCACAGCATTTCACCCACAAACTGATGGTCAGACTGAAAGAACAAATCAGGTAGTAGAAGATATGCTCAGGGCTTGTGCTATTGATTTTGAAGGAAGTTAGCATGATCACTTGCCTCTGGTAGAATTTGCATACAACAACAGTTATGATGGCGCCCTCTGAAGCTTTATATGGAAAAAGCTGTAGATCACCAATATGTTGGAACGAAATAGGGGAAAAGCAATTCCTAGGCCCCGACCTTATAAGGGATTCTAAAGAGAAGATCAAGCTCATTCAAGAAAGAATGAAGATGGCGCAAGATAGGTAGAAATCTTAAGCTGACAATCGAAGACGCGACTTGGAGTTTCAGGTGGGAGATCATGTATATCTGAAAGTTTCTTTAGGCCGTGGTATTCGAAGATTTGGTATTAAAGGAAAGCTAACTCCAAGGTTCATTGGCTCATTTGAAATTCTCGAAAGGGTCGGTGAAGTGGCTTATAGACTGGCTTTACATCCACAAATAGCAGGAGTTCACGACATATTTCACGTCTCTATGTTGAAGAAATATATTTATGATCATCATCATGTCATTGCTTATGATAATCTGGAGATCCAAAAGGACCTGACATACGAGCAAAAATCGGTCAGGATTCGGGAACGAGAAGTGCGTCAACTAAGGAATAAAACTATTCCTATGGTCCAAGTCCAATGGACGAAGCAATTGCCACACGAAGCAACATGGGAGACAGAAGAATATATTATTCCCAGAATTATTCGATTGTAAGTATACTATATAAATCCATGTATTGAATTTGGGGCCAAATTCTTCTAAGTGGGGGAGGGTGTAGTGACCCAAAATTTATGTATATGGAATTAGGCATTTTTCTAGAATTTATTTGGAATTTATTGGGCATTTATAAAGCTTAGTAAAGGGACATTGGGATTATAAGGCCCAATTATGCTAATTAAGCAATCTAGCTTTGATAATTCGAACCCAATAGGTTTAAGGACCAAGCCCATTAAGTTTGGCCCATATTCTAGAAGTTTTTTTAGCCTATTCACGAATTATAAGAATAAATACCCCTTATATAGATAATTATGTGGATAATTAACAAAAAGAGTTTGAATTAAGAAGAATGTCCACGCCCAGTTGATGTAACGATCTATCGAGCGACCGTTACAGCCATGTAACAGACCAGACTTAGCCCGTTACACTCAGCTGATTCCGTGAGAGTAGGAACTTACAAAAAGATTGGATCTTTGGGATCCTATCTGCAAGAGACCTAATTAGGAGAATGTGTAAGGTTACTAAGGACTCTTAGGGATCAGGTTATGGCCAACTAAGGACTCTAGAATAGATCTAATCCTAAAACCTTAGCCAAAACTCTATAAATAGAACCCAGTTCTAAACTGAGCGACCCTTACTTTGGCTCGTGAAGAAACAAGGTAAGGAGATAGAATCTCGGGTAAGTCCTTTGGAACGTTTTGTTTGTAATACTAAGGTCTGACAACTCTCAAAATTTCATGTTAGGAGGTCGAGTATCCATGGAGTTAGGATCTTCCAAAGTTGCTGGTTTCATCACGCCAACCCAGGAAACTGTGCAACAGGGTGCTGAAGATCAGGAAATTAGAGAGCCTAAACGAGGTAATTAGAGTTAGATGCTTTAAAACTTTTTGTTCCTCTTAGTATCTTCTTCCTAACCTCCAAATTTCACATCTTTAGGTCACGAGATTAGAGAGATAGGGCCATGTGAGGTTCCTGAAAAATCACAGGAAGAGAAGAACTAGGGCGACCCTTGAAGACTCAAATTAGAAGTTTAAAGCCCAGTTAAGAGGTAGGTTATCTCATGAACGGCAAAAACACTTTGTTAAGGATAAAAGCCATCTAGTTTTGTTGGATTTCACGAATCATGGTTTATCAATTTCATGTTTTGATAGTCCTATGCATACATGCACAATCCTTAGCCTAAATCCAAAATAAAAGATATTTTCTTGTAAATTCCATGTCACTTATGCATCTAGATGACCTTTATTTCATTGTCATGACTAGGTAGTCTATGGCATGTTTTAAACTATAGTTCTTATAGTTTCTATTTTCTGTAAGACCGCCAGGGACGTGTAACGGACCTACCTTGATCCGTCACATCCTCTTTAAACGACTGAAGGGTTCTGAGAAACCTAACGGACCTAATCTTGACCGTTACCTTCATGTGACGCGCCCAGACTAGTCTGTTACACAACACTGTGTTCTATCAACTTAAGGCAGAATTAAAATTGGCTCAAATAGCTTATATATGTATACCTAGTTAATTAGATCTTGACCTATTTTCATGATTTTTAAGTTCAGGTGTTGATTCATGTTAGAAATTGCATGATTTATGGTACTTTAGAGTTATTTTCAAGTACATGATAATTTCATGCCAAAGCACTATAGTTTTGTATTTAAACCTTGATTTAGAAAAGATATTGATGAGTTTTATCGTGACTTTATGTCATTACACATTCTTTCTCTTCTATAGAGTCATTTTCTTTAAGTACATGGCATATATTCCGGTATATGGCCATTAGTTACACTCTTGCACTATAGGAACATATTCTTGAACATGAGGACCTCTCTATTGGATATTCCTTCCAATGGACTAGGAAATCTTGTTTCAAGGCCTCCATAATTCTCTGCGAGCTTGGGATTCCCACTAGGACGCCGAGTTGGTTGTACCATGAAAGCCCAATTGTTAGAAAGCACTATCGATGTTTTTAGGTTCTGGATATGTAAGTGATCTATATTCAACCGGCAGGAACATCTAACTGTCCAATATACGACCGTCACATTGTTTCAGTCCATATCTATTTTTTTCTGGATTCAACCTTTCTAACGGCCCAACACTCTACCGTTATGTTCATGTAACGGTCCAGTAATAGACCGTCACAGTTCTAAATTCTTTAACCCGAGGTTTGACCAAAGGGTTGATATTCTAAAGTTCCTAGATGGATTATTGATGGTCTAGGACTTGTCATATTGTCCAAAGAAACTTAATTTAAATTATGAAAGATAACGAATGTACTGTTATGCTGCCGAATTATTTTCATGAGCATAACATTGTCTTAAGTCATTCTTGATCTCTTATGTTCATTAATTGAAACATTCATTCATTGATTACTATTGTCATGATTTTATTGAACTTGCTACTTTATTTTGCCGTACTTTATTGCTTGAAACGTGGAAATAGCTTGATTTATACTTGAAGATGCGATCGAGCATTGATTGTGTTTAAGGGCTCTATGCTAGTCCCCTCGGCTGATTATCGGAAACATACTATTATAAACTATGGGGTATGATGCTATTGGCGTCACATTGCGATGGGAGTACTTTCTCTATAAATAAGTGAAATCCACGATACATGTACACGATACATGACTTTCTTACTTGTTACATGATATTCCACAGAAATTCACCAAATACTTGCTCATAAGCAAAAGATGTTTGGGTGATGAGTATGTGAACTTGCTAGTACATTCTTGTTCATGAAAGACCATGCTACATTCTTGTTACATTCTTGCTAGTTCATACTCGTTCATTCTACCTTACATGATTGTCTTATTGCTCGGTTATACTTGTGATTCATTGCATTCGCATGATTTTACCTTATTCCTCTAGAGCTAAAATGTTAATTACTTTAATAGTGCCTTCATGTTGATGCGAAGATACCTACTGGGCAAGTGTGCTCATTGCCTATTTCTAATCTTTTCAGGAGATGGAAGTGAGTCGGGATCGGATTCGGAACGTTCAAATAGCGGGTCCGAGAGTGAATGAAGAATGAGTGAAGACTTAGGAAGTCTACACTGTTTAGATTGAGTCTATGTAACTTTCTTATTTTTTGAGTCTAGTATGATGAAGAAAGTTGAATTAGTGATTGTATTTGATATTTGATTGATAATGAATTGAAAGTTGGAGTTTGAGTAAATATTGTGCAATTGTATTTATATGTATGATTGTCTTGCGCTCTGATCATTCTTGCTTGCAAGAGGCTTACCATGCTAGCTGTTCAAGTTCCTCGAGCTAATCTTTCGCGGTAAAAAAGGCTCGGGGCGTGACAGGGTGGGTGTGTGCTGCAGTGGCAACATTCTGGGGCCAGGCCCCATGTGTGTGGATTGCTGCAGAAGCAGCGAGTGTGTGGTGTTGGAGGTTCATCCCCGTGGTTGCTATGGTTCGTAGCATGTTAGTGAAGCCTCACCAGATTTGGTGAGGGGTGGACGTAGGCGGACGGGTAGGCCTGGCCGAACTACCTAAAAATCTCCGTGTTCCTTGTGGTGTGCCTGTGTGTTTGTCCATTTCTCCTATCTCCATTTACAGGTCAATTTAGAGATTTTTATTCATTGCATCATCACACATCACTATGTCTGCTATCTATTTTTAGTGAAGGTTCAATTTATCCTTGCATAGGCTATTCGTGTGGGATCGGAGAGTTCGAGAGAACTTGCTCGTGTAGAATTAAAATTTTCTTTCGTTATTCTTCGTGTTGGTAGTTTATCTTATTCTGATGCATATACTTTAAATCTGCTATTATTTTTTGGGGACAATTCAACCCCCCCTTCTTGTCCGTGTGTTTATCTAGGCCAACATATCACAACACCTTTACGTCCTGGAACTAAACATCCTACCCGCTACCCAAATAGTGAGATAATAATAGAGACTCATAATCTTCCCGCAAACTTAGTATGCCTTGACATGGAAGGTTATGATGCCATACTTGGTGTAGATTGGCTTGTTGATCATGACGCATATATAAATTGTTGCAATAGGAGAATTTCTTTTGGGAAACTAGGTCTCCCGCGATTTTCCTTCCTTGGTATCAAGTATAGAAAGCACCCTACCATTATTTCTTCTCTTCACGTTTGCAAACTCATCTTGTAAGGATGTGAAGCTTTTCTTGCTTCCATAATCATTACCGAGTCCAAGGAAATCATCCTAGAGGATATTCCCATTGTAAATAAGTTCCTCGATGTTTTCTTGTAACATCCCGACAATTTAAATTAAAAACTAAATGGGGGAATTAAAATTTTTAAAAGGAAAAATTTTCCTTCGGGAGAAACCCAAATAATTCATAAAAATCTAGAAAAATGATAATCGTGTAGAGGATGAAATGTTTAGACTATTGTCCTTCTAGGTTAAACCCTAATTAAAATCCTAACCAAGCCGAATTAAGGAATTAAGGCAAAAAAATCAGACCTTTAAGTAACCAGACCTTGGATCGCTTAATTCGAGCCAAAATCACGATCATTTGAGCCCAAATCAAGCCCATTAGATCGATCTCCATCGATAGCCCATTAGCCCTCTCATTCCACGTCAAAACCCTAACGTGTGATCAGAGTTCGTGGACTCTTCCAGCCTAATCGACGCCTCTTGGGTTCACTTAATCCTATAAATCAGACCTTAGCCCGACCTAGAATGCTGTTTTACTTTGGCGGCCGGCGAGGAGCACATTCATGGGAGTATTTGGTGACGTGAGCGAGGTGTTCTTCGTGCGGTTCGTGTGCTTGCGTTCGCCTTCTTCCTTCGATTAAGGTAGGTGATATTAGACTAAATTCGTAATAAAATATACCCATAGAAGCATCTTCAAGTCCTCTTTCGATCCATACTAAAAGCCCCAAATTTCATCTTGTATAGAGATCGTATGATAGATTTTTGTAGAAGCATGTCAACTAGGGTTTCTTCCATGCTTAGCTTTCATATTTTGATCTGATCGTAGGTTATCTAGCGGGCTAAAATCAAATTAAACATGCCTCACTATGTAAAATTTTATGCTCTTTATAGTAGTTCTGTTGTGCCAAAATATTATGCATTGTACATCATAAATTTCATCTCGCAATTAGAGTCTATCCAAGATCATCGGAGATCGGGTTCGTCGACCTGTTAGCGGTCGTAACAGGAACCGCCCGAGTCCCTAGCGGTCGAACGATAGACTGTTTCACCTGGCACTGTTTTGGGCTATGCGACCTGTAAAATGACCGTCTAAGGGTTTCCAGCGGTCGCTCGATAGACCATTTTCACCTATGTGCCAGTTCTGTTGATCGTCACCCTAAGCGGCCATTCGATAGACCGCTAGCCTCTATTAACGGTCCTATAAAGACCGTCTAGCATCGCTGATTTCCTTTTTGTTTGTATTTATTACCTCGGCTAGATTGCATGTGTAGGTCAGAAACCCATACAAGGAATTGTTAAATTATGGAACATATGAACTGGTCTAACTATGTTCATGATTAATATCTCCCTTCCATTCCTTCACAATATGTTCTCCAACATGATCTTGGTTATAAAAATTGAAAGTGGTATCAACATGTCACAATAATTATGTTGAAATAAATGTGAAAATTATCTAAGATTGTTTGACAGTCACTCCACTCCGGTGGTACTGACTTATCGATCATCTACCATTTTCTGATGTTTTATTAAACCTTTAATCATGTAATGATTGGGACTCTCCGCCGGATATTCCTTTCGTCGGACTAGGACCTCCATTATGAGACCTCCGTAAGACCCTGCGAGCTTGGGATTCCCATTAGGACGCCGGGCGGGTTGTACCCTCAAGACCTGCACCCAATTACTCGATCGAATCGCCTATTTTACAGCCCAGAGTTTGGGTCTGTCTTGGCTTAAAGGCGGCCCTGGGCTAGACCGCCTGGTGCTCTAAGCGGTCTAGTCATGACCGTTTTCTTGCTGGCCATGAGCCAGGTTCTGTTGGTTGTCTTCCTTGTTTCCCCGCGACCTAGCCATGTCTAAGTTGACCGAATCGTCAAAGGCTCGACCTGAGAGGTGTGGCTAGACCCTGGTTTAGTTCCATCATGTCTTGGGCGGGCTGAAAGCCCATTATGTCGACTGTTTTAGTCTAGCTAGGCCCAGAATAGTTGTGGTTGTCATTTGACCATTTTCATCCTCCAAGCTGTCGTCCAAGGACTGTTTCTGGATGGGGAGGCCCAGTAAGATACCATTTTAATTCCTAACTCTGGGTCTCATTTTTCTGGCCCAGTATTGTTTGTAGCAGTCCATGTTAGACCATTTTTGTCTTGTTGCGGCTTATATATGACCACAACTCAGCCTGAAGTTTGTTTCGCGTGTTTCTTGTATGTTCTGGTAAGCTGAGCCAAGATGGGCTTAAGTTACAATAAAATCCTGATTTTGTTCAAGTCCTTTACAAGCCATAAATCTTATGGATTCCCATTCTATTATTGAAATATCTCTTGATCTTAGAAATTAAGTTACATAGCTTGACCTTAGAATTCTTGGTCGATTCCAATGAATGTCTAGATATTACTTGGGATCTTGGATCCACCAAATCAATGCCAACATATCATAAGGGCCCGGTCTGGTCCTAGGAGGAGCGCCCGAAAAGTATTAGTGCCCCGGGGAGTTGTAATGACATGGTGAGGTATTGCACCGAGTGCATGACTAGCGTGTGTCTATGACATTCATCCATTTTCTCTGTACACTTTATTAGATTCCTACATGGAATTTATCTCGATATGACTTGCTCGTTTACGTGCTTGATCGGTCAATTCTTGGAAATTGATATATCTATGTCCAATTCATTCAATTATTTTCGTTTCCATCAATTCTTATGTTAAGTTATTTTATCATTCTTAGTTCGCATGGATGACAGTCAATTAATTTGGTTAACTACTTAAACTTTGCCTGCTATTACCTATTGAGAGTTCGCTCACCCAGTTTCCCCTATTTTTCAGGCAACTCCGATGAGGAAACGTAAACGGACGGGGAAGGGCAAGAGTAAAGATCTGGAGTGGACCCCACTAGGCGTGAACCCTGTTGATGTCATAGGATGTGATCTATGTGGTCATGTAGTTGCTATTAGTCGTTATATGTAGTCGATTCAGACTGGTCATTTCGAGTTGTAATCTTCTCTTTATTTTCCAACTGAGTCATGACGTAAGAAGGTGGATGTTGAACATTGTTATCCTTCGGTTTATAAACAAGTTGGTGTTTTTCCTTCAAGCAAATTCTTCTATATTGCAATTATGTTCGTTAATACCGTTATTGCTCTATTATTCTGAATGTATATAACTGCCGCGTTCCGATATTCCGCGTCGGGCGTGATAGTTTTGTGGTATCAGAGCCTAGGTTTTCTAAGTTCCTAGGTTTCTAAGTAATGTCATAGAACCTGTAACCTTGTTAAAAGTCTTAGGGTCTAACTCGGTGAGATTGGGTAGAGACTGGGGCTGAGTAAATTGATTAATTCTAAAAGAGACTCTGTTAGGCCATTCCTAACTTAACTTTTCCCTACATGTAGGCAATCTATTCCATGGCGGCGGAGCGTGCACAGTGGAGAGACATGTAGCGAACCGTGCAAGGTTTAACCCAGGCCCATCAGCAAGTGGCCCAGGGTGCGGCATACCATGGGGCCGGTGACCTCCACTTGAATTTCCGAGGGATGAATCCCCCACAATTTGGTGGATCGGTAGATCCTGATGAAGCCAAGAATTGGCTGAAGGAGATAGAGCAGGTTTTTAGAGTTATGCAGTGCAATGACCAAGATCGAGTGCTCTTGGTGACCTTCCAGCTAAAACGCGATGCACGTGCTTTGTGGGAAGTAGTAGAAGCCACGCTCGGTAATAGACGTATGACGTGGGATGAATTTAAGGAACATTTTAATAGCAAGTATTTTTCAGACCGGGTGCAAGAGAAGAAGGCGGTAGAGTTCACTGCTTTAAAACAAAGGAACTTATCAGTTGCTGAATACGATGCTCAATTCTCCAAGCTGTCTCGCTGTGCGACTCATTTGATATCTACTGAAAAGATGAAGGCCAAGCTATTTATGAACGGGTTAAAGCTTCAATATATTATCCAATTGGTGCCTTTAGAGATTCACACTTATGCCGAGTTTGTCAGGAAAGCTCAAGTTCTTGAAGATACATTAGAGATGACGGATCGAATCCGAGGAAGAGACAAGAGGAAGGATTCAACGACTAGCTCTGGGAATTTTAAACCCACTAATGGCAAGAAGAGGCCCAATGGCGGGTCAAGTTCATCAAAGGACAAGAAGTCAAGGAACGGCGATAAGGAGGCGGGTTCGGTTGCCCCGTGTAAGGCTATTTGCAAGTTTTATGACCGGCCAGGTCACATGATGGAGGAATGTTGGCGCAAGCTGGGCGCCTGTCTACGCTGCGGAAGCCAGGACCATCGTATTCTCGAGTGTCCCCTCCTATCTGATCAAGCTACACCAAACAAGCCGCAAGGAGGTTAGAAGCAGCAGGGCAAGCTTCAAGCCCTACAAGAAATTGTGACCGAAACCACCGAGGAGGGTGGACTTGTTGAAGGTACACTTGTTGTTTATTATAAGACAGCATTTGTTCTATTTGATACTGGAGCAACGCATTCCTTTATTTCTCAGAGTTTTGCTAAGTCCTTAACTGTGAAAACTGGGTTTATGAATTCTCTATTGGAAATCTCAACCCCTATTGGTTCGGGTTCATTAATTAAATATTACTACCATTCTAGTAAGATCCTGATTAGTGGGCAGAATATGCCAGCTGATTTGGTTTGTATGGAAATGAAGGATTATGATGTAGTCCTAGGAGCAGATAGGTTGACTAGATATGAGGCCAGTGTTCATTGTAGTGTTGAGTTATGGTTTTGATGATTGTTGGCGTTATGGTTTTGATGATAACTAAACTTAATGCGTGATTGAGTGATGATAACTAAACTTATGGTTGATTGCACATGTTCTTGATGACTGTGTACATTCATGTTTAAATATGATTGAGATGGTAAATGGCAACGGTACATGGTCTTGATTCCTGCTTGATTGAATTGGTTTTACAAGAGGTAAGAGGTTTCATAACCTCTTTAATGTGAACAAGCATGGTCTTAACCCTAACTATCTTGCTTGTAGGATCAAACTCATGGCCGTCACCTGGTGAACCAAACGTGTGGAGAAGTAACCTGCTCCTCTAAAATCCAAAACAGGTAGTATATGTCATGTATTGTCAAGAACCAATGGTAAGGCTCTTACCCTGTTATACACTCCTTGTTATTGGTTGTTCCATGAGGTTATTTTTACTTGAGATGATTGAGTTTTATCTCTTGATTCTTAGCCCAGAACTTGATCCTTACCTCAGAACATGTGTGTTTCAAAGTGTTCATATGCACCTAGTTCTTGAGGTTTCAAGCCCTTGCAAAACTCGCCATTGTACGCCCTCACACGCAGACCAACCTACGCAGTCAGGTCGCGGGGATCGACCTGCCGGGTCAGCGGGGATTTCTGGGGGCGGAGCCCCCGGAACAAAATTTTGATTATAGGGGCAATATTTCTTTAATTAGTTAACTTGCCTCCATGGGAAGTTGATTTGGTCTGATGTGCAAAGGCTCCCTATGCCTTAACATGTGGATTTGTTTGTTGATAGAGCTATTGACTTAACCATGATCAATAAACTAACAGACTCTCAAACGGTTTTCATACTCTACTCTCACTTCCTCTTAATTGTCTGCATGAAGTTCATGCATTCATCATATGGATGTTTGAACTATAGTTCTAATCAATTATCTATGCTCTTGCAGGTCAAAACACTCAGTATAAATCCACAAGGTCAAAGGAGTTTGAATCCATGGACTACAAATGGGTTTAAGAGATTCGATGTTCGAAATCTGGAAAATTCTAGATTTTGGTCGACCGCCAACCTAGGGGCGGTCGACCGGTTTTCCCAGCACCCAAAACTACAATTCCTGTAAAATTCCGGTCGACCGCCCCAAGCTACAGGTCGACCGCCAGCCCCGATGCAGCCTTGTTTGACTTTGTGTTTCAAGCGCGTGGAGAGGTCTTTCCTCCCATTTGTTTAATCCTAATGACCCCAATTACACCATGATTTGTGGATCTAGTATGGGGCTTGTCTATGGACCATTCAAGGGCTATAAAACATCTCATTGGAGCCATAAACCCTAATAATCCAAGAGATCTAAGGGGAGGCTATCCAAGGAGGAAGAAGAGAGTACTGTAGCTCCGTGAACAGTATCTCGTGCAGCAAGTTCTTCATCTATCTCAACCCATTGAAGGTACATCTGAAGCCAACAAGTATCTATGAAGTGAAGAAGCAAGCAACCAACAAAGAGAGATCAAGGGGGAGGCTATCAAGAAGCAAGCAAGGGTTTCAAGAAAAGATCAAAGGAAGATTGTCCAAGTGAAGAAGAAGGGTACTGTAGCCGTGAACAGTACTCCGTGCAGCAAGTGTTCTTCATCCACTCTCAACCCCACAGCATGCATTCAAAGGGAACCCAAATCAGGAGTTTTCTAAACTATGCCTCATCGTCTTTATGTTTTGGATATTGTAATTGTGTTTATCATAAATTGCAAGAACTTGTGTGTGTGTGGATCGTTGTTGGATCCGTGGTCATGTGTGTGTGTCGTCCTTGATTCGTGTGTGTGTGTGTGTGGATCTTCCTAGATCTGCGTTTGTGTGTGTGTGGGTCTATTTAGATATGTTCTGTCTCGTGTGTGTGGATTGCTACACTTGTGGCAGTGGGTGTTTGTGTTGGTGATCCGCTTGTTGGATAGTGTTGGAGACTTTGTCTCCGTGTGTGTGTGTGTGTGTGTGTGTGTGTGTGTGTGTGTGTGTGTGTGTGTGTGTGTGTGTGTGTGTGTGTGTGTGTGTGTGTGTGTGTGTGTGTGTGTGTGTGTGTGTGTGTATTGGGGTACATCCCCGTGTGTATGGGTAGGCGTCGTCCTGCGTGTGTGTTTGGAGCGTCATCTCCGTTTGGGGATTTATCCCCGAGTGAAGTCTCACCGGGTTTGGTGAGGGGTGGACGTAGAACAATCGTCGTTGCATCCGAACCACCTTAAAAATTGCTGTCCAGTGTGATTTGAATTGTGTGGTTTGATCCATTTCCTCTACCTCCACTCCACATGAGTGTTAGTGTAAATTGTTGTTCTGGATTTATCTACGTATATCTTGCATAATCTATATCTCATCATATAAAGTTTGATAAATCCAATTTGTGTTCAAATAGTTTTGAATCTCTTAACTAGCTTTCTATCATATATTTCAAAAAGGTCAAAAGTTTTCGTAAAATTTGTTATCACCCAATTCACCCCCCTCTTGGGTGTCATTGATCGCGGGACTTCAATTGGTATCAGAGCCAAGGCTTTAATTTCATAGATCTAACGATTTAGAGAGTTCCAGATCAATGACTACCATGATGTACACCTTGAACTCTCCACCGGTGTTTGATAGTTGTAATTTCGATTTGTGGTTGGGTAGAATGTGCAGTCTTGTCAACTCATATGACCCTAAGCTATGGAAGCTTGTTTCATATGGTCCTTATGAGTTGCCTAAGGATAAAAATGTATGGACTAAAAATTAAAAGCTTAAACATGATCAAAATTGTTTGGTGTTAAAGTTGCTCACTGTAGCAGTTGATTCTAATTATTTCTCCTTCGTCTCCCATTGCAGATCTGTGAAGGACATCTTGGATGAATTAATCAAAATCCGGGAAGAGTATGGAGACCAATGTCTTGTCGCGTGCACGAGTGATCAAGGAAGTGATCAGCCAAGTGGATCAAGCTCAAAGGTAAATTCTGATTTTGACAATGAAGATGAATTTAGCTATGAAGATCTGCTGAATGCATATGTTGAGATTGCTAAAAGATACAAGAAGTTAAAATCTGAAAACAAAAAATTGAAAAAGGATGCTGAACAAAATAAGTGTAATTCCTCTTGTAAAAAATGCTTGCATCTAGAGGAATTGATTGAGTCTTCTGTGTTCGATCTTGAATTCCATAATGATCAAATCTCTTCCTTGAGAAATGAAAATAAAGGGTTGAGAGAGAGAATAAGTTCAATGGATAATAGTCAGACTGAATTTGTTCATGATAAGAAACTTGAAAATAAAAATGAGAAATTGAAGGAATTGAATAGGACCATTTCTGAAAGATTGATTGTTTTTGAAAAAGGAAAATCGTGAATATTGATGAATCTAAAAAAGTGCATGCTTTATTGCAAGAAATTGAAAGTCATAAAACCATCAATGCTACTTTACATGAATAAGTCAATTCGTGTGAAAATAGATGGTTTCCTATAAATTGCACGTTGCATCTCTTGAATCTGAAATCCTTGATTTGAATGCTTCAATGTCTAGATTTGTTAATGGTCAAGAAAACTTAGACAAATTGTTGGGGACGAAAGTGAATTTTCAAAGGGAAGGGCTGTGTTTTAATCCTGTGAACAAAAAGAAGTTTGAAAATAAAGTTTCTACATCTTTTGTGCACAGTTCAAACATAGTCAGCACATCAAATGGGTCCCCAAATCAATCTTCTTCATAGACAATAAAAAGATTAAATGAAAATCTGAAAAAAAAAATCATGTTGCACACACACATGCATCCACAAAGAAAATCAATTTGCATCAAAAATCCAAAAATGCTGCTAGCACACCCATGCATGTTAAACATACTTCTGCCACACACACACAACCACCTAGAAAGAAACTCTCATATTTTTACTGTGGTAAATCTGAACATGCCATGCATGATTGTTTCATTATGAAGAATGATGATTTGAGATCATGTAGAGACCAAGTTGTTTTAAAAAATGTAAAGAAAATATTCACCACAAAACCTTCCGTGCATTGTAATCACTATGGTAAAAGGGGTCATACAACTTCACATTGCTGGTTACTATTGAAGAAAAAGAACTCTCATTCAACACATCATGCTCACACACATAAATTGGCAGACCCAATGAGAAGAAAGAATATGATGCCACGTGCCTTCTACCATCACTTTGGCAAATCTGGGAATGTCAAGCATGATTGTTTTCTAAAGAAAAGTGATGAATTGAATGCTGTCAAAAAGTGAAAATTACATGCCAATATTGTTGCTAACCCACAAGGACCCAAAATGGTTTGGGTACCTAAGAATGCAAATTGAGAAATCTATTTTACAAGTGTGCCATGGAGTGTAAAGTATGAAATCTGTTATCGTCAAGAAGGTAAGGCACACGAGTCAAGTGACTCAAGTAGGTTAAAATAAAAACCAAAACTAAAATTTGAAAACTCATGTGATATCCCTCTTACTCTGTTCAGTGATTGCGTCATGGTTTGATTCATATTGTGCTGAATAGTATTGTGGTAATGCATATGTCTGTACAAGCATTCCATCCATAGTTGTCCGCATACCCTTTTACATATCTATGTGTATATCACTTGTCATATAGCATCTTGTTGTAGGAGAGCTTGAAGATTCTTCAGATCATGATTTCACTACATTGCATACACTTTCATACTCTGTCATGCAAAAGTGGAACATTGTGTATTCATGCCATAATGCATTACAATCCTCCTGCCTTCGACATCCATGATTACATAGTATATCAAATGGTGACATGTGGAAGGGCATGTTAAGCCTATCTGAAAACTATCACTACGCGTGAGGTGATCTTCAGATCTAAGTTCTTCACTTGGTATTATGAGTCATTTACTTAAAAGGCTGCATATGGCATTGGATTGTTACTGAACATCTTGCATTCTCGAACACACTCAGGGGAGCAACCATATTCGTCATATGGGCTTAATGTTTAGGTGCACACATGAGTCATGCATTGCATCTAGCTATCTAGGGGATGTTGGTTGTTAAAATAATTTATCATGCCATTGTAAATAAATCTGAATCATAATTGACAAATCAAATCTATTTTTATCTTTGGATGTAGATTACACTCCCCAAGTCCAAGTGATGCTGGCCATCCATAGTCAGGCTTGAATCAACTAAAGATATATCTTGCAAGGATGAAAATGATGAGAACCCTCTCAAGTTGCTATAAGAAGATGGGATACTTTGTGTAGAACAACATCCAGGATCGACTCAAGTACAAAGTGGTGAAAGTCTTGTACATGTTGAAGCAAGTACCCAAGACATGGTATGAAAGGCGCACATCTCTTTTGACTCAGAATGGGTTCAATAGGTAAGGTTGATCAACCACATCTACAAGGCAAATCAGGTGAAAGGCTTGGAAGAAAATGGATTCTCAAGGCAAAGGTAAGAAAACAAATCTGAAATACCAACCATCGTGAGGTTGGTGATCTTAGTGATTAAAGGCTTCCAATCTTGTCTTTTGAACTAAGGTAATTCAACCTTGTCAATTCATGCAATGGCCGTCTTTATCACTTGGTGACACACTCAAGTGACAAGGTGTTGATTCTAAAAACTTGAATTGTCATTTACTAGTATGTTGTGATGAATTAGTTGAATCAAATTAAAAATCTTGAAAGATGTGTATGAATTGATATTGAATTTTTTTTTTTGCATGATCACACCTAAATTGAATTGCATATCTAGTAAATAAAATGGCATCTGTGGAAGAGTGGATCATGTCCACTTGGAAGCATTCCCTATGCGTTGAGTTGGGTCTTCGGACTAAAATCTCTACCTCGTACCAGATCTTCAAATTTGTGATTGGTTGATTTGTGAATGAATCATTGAGCTGAGCAATGTAAATTGAAAATATGTTTGTGATTAAATGATTCATACATTTGACTTGTGAATGAATTCTCATTTCAAAACCTGTGAAAGACCTTTTAAAATTTGGTGTTGTGGGAGAAAGATCTGCAGTATCCCACTTTTTGATAATGTCAAAGGGGGAGAAAAGTTCATGATTATGTGTGACAAGGGGAGAAGAACATCTGTGCCATTCTGTTAACATCTGTGCCATTCTGTTATATCATCATTCAGTTTGTCATCATTAAAAAGGGGGAGATTGTTGAGTTATGGTTTTGATGATTGTTGGCGTTATGGTTTTGATGATAACTAAACTTAATGCGTGATTGAGTGATGATAACTAAACTTATGGTTGATTGCACATGTTCTTAATCACTGTGTACATTCATGTTTAAATATGATTGAGATGACAAATGGCAATGGTACATGGTCTTGATTCTTGCTTGATTGAATTGGTTTTACAAGAGGCAAGAAATTTCATAACTACTTTAATGTGAACAAGCACGGTCTTAACCCTGACTATCTTACTTGCAGGATCAAGCTCATGGCCGTCACCTGGTGAACCAAACACGTGGAGAAGCACCCTGCTGCTCTACAATCCAAAATAGGTAGTACATGTCATATACTGTCAAGAACCATTGGTAAGGCTCTTACCCTATTATACACTCCTTGTTGTTGGTTGATCCAAGAGGTTATTTTTACTTGGGATGATTAAGTTTTATCTCTTGATTCTTAGCCCAGAACTTGATCCTTACTTCAGGACATGTGTGTTTCAAAGTGTTCATATGCACCTAGTTCTTGAGGTTTCAAGCCCTTGCAAAACTCGGCATTGTGCGCCCTCGCACGCGGATTGACCTGCGCGGTCAGGTCGCGGGGGTCAAGGGGGCAGCCCCCCTTGCCGGATTTCTAGGGGTGGAGCCCCCGGAACAAAATTTTGATTATAGGGGCGATATTCCTTTAATTAGTTAACTTGCCTCCATGGGAAGTTGATTTGGTCTGATGTGCAAAGGCTCCCTACACCTTAACATGTGGATTTGTTTGTTGATGGAGCTATTGACTTAACCATGATCAATAAACAGAAAGACTCTCAAATGGTTTTCATACTCTACTCTCACTTCCTCTTAATTGTCTGCATGAAGTTCATGCATTCATCATATGGATGTTTGAACTATAGTTCTAATCAATTATCTATGCTCTTGCAAGTCAAAATACTCAGTATAAATTCACAAGGTCAAAGGAGTTTGAGTCCACGGACTGTAAATGGGTTTAAGAGGTTCGATGTTCGAAATCTATAAAATTTCAGATTTCGGTCGACCGCCAGCCTAGGGGCGGTCGACCAGTTTTCCCAGCACCCAAAACTGCAATTCTTGTAAAATTCCGGTTGACTGCCCCAAGCTCCAGGTCGATCGCCAGCCCCGATGCAGCCTTGTTTGACTTTGTGTTTCAAGCGCATGGAGAGGTCTTTCCTCCCATTTGTTTAATCCCAATGACCCCAATTACACCATGATTTGTGGATCTGGTCTGGGGCTTGTCTATGGACCATTCAAGGGCTATAAAACATCTCATTGGAGCCATAAACCATATTAATCCAAGAGATCCAAGGGGATGCTATCCAAGGAGGAAGAAGAGAGTATTGTAGCTCCGTGAACAGTACCTCGTGCAGCAAGTTCTTCATCTATCTCCAACCCATTCAAGGTACATCTGAAGCCAAGAAGCATCTATGAAGTAAAGAAGCAAGCAACCAACAAAGAGAGATCAAGGGGGAGGCTATCAAGAAGCAAGCAAGGGTTTCAAGAAGAGATCAAAGGAAGATTGTCTAAGTGAAGAAGAAGGGTACTGTAGCCGTGAACAGTACTCCGTGCAGCAAGTGTTCTTCATCCACTCTCAACCCCACAGCATGCATTCAAAGGGAACCCAAATCAATAGTTTTCTAAAGAAGCCTCATCGTCTTTATGTTTTGGATATTGTAATTGTGTTTATCATAAACTGTAAGAACTTGTGTGTGTGTGGATCGTTGTTGGATCAGTGGTCGTGTGTGTGTGTCGTACTTGATTCGTGTGTGTGCGTGGATCTTCCTAGATCTGTGTTTGTGTGTGTGTGGGTCTATTTAGATCTGTTCTGTCTCGTGTGTGTGGATTGATGCACTTGTGGCAGTGGGTGTTTGTGTTGGTGATCCGCTTGTTGGATCGTGTTGGAGACTTCGTCTCCATGTGTGTATGTGTGTATTTGGGCACGTCCCCGTGTGTGTGGGCAGCATCATCTTGCGTGTGTGTTTGGAGCGTCGTCTCCGTTTGGGGATTTATCCCCGAGTGAAGCCTCACTGGGTTTGGTGAGGGGTGGACGTAGGAATGCCTTCGTTGCATCCGAACCACCTTAAAAATCGATGTGCAGTGTGGTTTGAATTGTGTGGTTTGATCCATTTCCTCTACCTCTATTCCACATGAGTGTTAGTGTAAATTGTTGTTCTGGATTTAACTACGTATATCTTGCATAATCTATATCTCATCATATAAAGTTTGATAAATCCAATTTATGTTCAAATAGTTTTGAATCTCTTAACTAGCTTTCTATCACATATTTCAAAAAGGTCAAAAGTTTTCGTAAAATTTATTATCACCCGATTCACCCCCCCTCTTGGGTGTCATTGATAGCGGGACTTCAATTGGTATCAGAGCCAAGGCTCTAATTTCATAGATCTAAGGATCTAGAGAGATCCAGATCAATGACTACCATGATGTACACCTTGAACTCTCCACCGGTGTTTGATGGTTGTAATTTCGATTTGTGGTTGGGTAGAATGTGCAGTCTTGTCAACTCATATGACCCTAATCTATGGAAGCTTGTTTCATATGGTCCTTATGAGTTGCCTAAGGATAAAAATATCTGGACTGAAAATCAAAAGCTTAAACATGATCAAAATTGTTTGGTGTTAAAGTTGCTAACTGCTACAGTTGATTCTAATTACTTCCCCTTTGTCTCCCATTACAGATCTGCGAAGGACATCTTGGATGGATTAACCAAAATCCGGGAAGAGCATGGAGACCAATGTCTTGTAGTGGGCACGAGTGATCAAGGAAGTGATCAGCCAAGTGGATCAAGCTCATAGGTAAATTCTGATTCTGATAATGAAGATGAATTTAGTTATGAAGTTATGTTGAATGCATATGATGAGCTTGTTGAAAGATACAAGAAGTTAAAATCAGAAAACCAAAAATTGAAAAGGGATGCTGAACAAAATAAGTGTAATTCCTCTTGTAAAAAATGCTTGCATCTAGAGGAATTGATTGAGTCTTCTGTGTTCGATCTTGAATTCCATAAAGATCAAATCTCTTCCTTGATAAATGAAAATAAAGAGCTGAGAGAGAGAATAAGTTCAATGGACAATGGTCAAACTGAATTTGTTCATGATAAGAAACTTGAAAAATAAAATGAGAAACTGAAGGAATTGAATAGGACCATTTCTGAAAGATTGCTTATTTTTGAAAAAAGAAAATCTGTGAATATTGATGAATCTGAAAAAGTGCATGCTTTGTTGCAAGAAATTGAAAGTCATAAAACCATCAACGGTACTTTACATGAACAAGTCAATTCGTGTGAAAATATGACGGTTTCCTATAAATTGCACGTTTCATCTCTTGAATCTGAAATCCTTGATTTGAATGCTTCATTGTCTAGATTTGTTAATGGTCAAGAAAACTTCGACAAATTGTTGGGGATGAAAATGAATTTTCAAAGGGAAGGGCTGGGTTTTAATCCTGTGAACAAAAAAAAGTTTGAAAATAAAGTTTATACATCTTTTGTGCACAGTTCAAACATAGCTAGCACATTAAATGGGTCCCCAAATCAATCTTCTTCACAGATAATAAAAAGATCAAATGAAAATCTGAAAAAGAAAAATCATGTTGCACACACACATGCATCCACAAAGAAAATCAATTTGCATCAAAAATCTAAAAATGCTGCTAGCACACCCATGCATGTTAAACATACTTCTGCCACACACACACAACCACCTAGAAAGAAACTCTCATATTTTTACTGTGGTAAATCTGGACATGCCATGCATGATTGTTTCATTATGAAGAATGATGATTTGAGAGCATGTAGAGACCAAGTTGTTTTGAAAAATGTAAAGAAATATTCACTACAAAACCTTCCGTGCATTGTAATCACTTTGGTAAAAGGGGTCATACAACTTCACATTGATGGTTACTGTTGAAGAAAAAGAACTCTCATTCAACACATCATGCTCATACACATAAATTGACAGACCCAATGAGAAGAAAGAATATGATGCCACGTGCCTTCTACCATCACTTTGGCAAATCTGGGAATGTCAAGCATGATTGTTTTCTAAAGAAAAGTGATGAATTGAATGTTGTCAAAAAGTGAAAATTAGATGTCAATATTGCTGCTAACCCACAAGGACCCAAAAAGGTTTGGGTACCTAAGAATGTAAATTTAGAAATCTATTTTGCAGGCGTGCTCTGGAGTGTAAAGTATGAAATCTGTTATCGTCAAGAAGGTAAGGCACACGAGTCAAGTGACTCAAGCAGGTTAAAAGAAAAAATTAAAACTGAAATTTGAAAACTCAGGTGATATCCCTCTTACTCTCTTCAGTGATTGCGTCATGGTTTGATTCATATTGTGCTGAATAGTATTGTGGTAATGCATATGTCTGTACATGCATTCCATCCATAGTTGTCCGCATACCCTTTTGCATATATGTGTGTATATCACTTGTCATATAGCATCTTGTTGTAGGAGAGCTTGAAGATTCTTCAGATCATGATTTCAGTATATATATTGAATTTGCTTACACTTTCATACTCTGTCATGCAAAAGTTGAACATTATGTATTCATGCCATAATGCATTGCAATCCTCCTGCCTTCGTCATCCATAGTTACATAGTATATCAAATGGTGACATATGGAAGAGCATGTTAAGCCAATCTGAAAACTATCACTACGCGTGAGGCGATCTTCGGATCTATGTTCTCCGCTTGGTACTATGAGTCATTTACATAAAAGGCTGTATATGGTATTGGATTGTTACTGAACATCTTGCATTCATGCACACACTGAGGTGGAGCAACCACATTCGTCATATGGGCTTAATGTTTAGGTTCACACATGAGTCATGCATTACATCTAGAGCTGTCTAGGGGATGTTGGTTGTTAAAATAATTTGTCATGCCATTGTTAATAAATCTGAATCATAATTGAGAAATCAAATCTATTTTTGTCTTTGAATACAGATTACACTCTCCAAGTCCAAGGGATGCTGGCAATCCATAGTCAGACTTGAATCAACTAAAGATATACCTTGCAAGGATGAAAAAGATGAGAACCCTCTCAAGTTGTTACAGAAGATGGGATACTTTGTGTAGAACAACATCCAGGATCGACTCAAGTACAAGGTGGTGAAAGTCTTGTACGTGTTGAAGCAAGTACCCAAGACATGGTATGAAAGGCGCACATCTCTTTTAACTCAGAATGGGTTCAATAGGTAAGGTTGATCAACCACATCTCACAAGGCAAATCAGGTGAAAGGCTTGGAAGAAAATAGATTCTCAAGGCAAAGGTAAGAAAATAAAATCTGAAATATCAACCCTCGTGAGGTTGGTGATCTTAGTGATTGAAGGCTTCCAATCTTGTCTTCTGAACTAAGGTAATTCAACCTTGTCAATTCATGCAATGGCCGTCTTTATCATTTGGTGACACATTCAAGTGACAAGGTGTTGATTCTAAAAACTTGAATTGTCATTTACTAGCATGTTGTGATGAATTGGTTGAATCAAATTAAAAATCATGAAAGATGTGTATGAATTAGATATTGAATTTTTTTTTGCATGATCACACCTAAATTGAATTACATATCTAGTATATAAAATGGCATCTGTGGAAGAGTGGATCATGTCCACTTGGAAGCATTCCCTATGCGTTGAGCTGGGTCTTCGGACTAAAATCTCCGCGTTGTACCAAATCTTCAAAATTATGATTGGTTGATTTGTGAATGAATCATTGAGCTGAGCTATGTAAATTGAAAATATGTTTGTGATTAAATGATTCTTACATTTGACTTGTGAATGAATTCTCATTTCAAAACCTGTGAAAGACCTTATAAAATCTATTGTTGTGGGAGAAAGATCTGCATTATCCCGCTTTTTGATAATGTCAAAGGGGGAGAAAAGTTCATGATTATGTGTGACAAGGGGAGAAGAACATATGTGCCATTCTGTTAACATCAGTGCCATTCTGTTATATCATCATTAAGTTCCTCATCATCAAAAAGGGGGAGATTGTTGAGTTATGGTTTTGATGATTGTTGGCGTTATAGTTTTGATGATAACTAAACTTAATGCGTGATTGAGTGATGATAACTAAACTTATGGTTGATTGCACATGTTCTTGATGACTGTGTACATTCATGTTTAAATATGATTGAGATGGCAAATGGCAACGGTACATGGTCTTGATTCTTGCTTGATTGAATTGGTTTTACAAGAGGCAAGAGGTTTTATAACCACTTTAATGCGAACAAGCATGGTCTTAACCCTGACTATCTTACTTGCATGATCAAACTCATGGCAGTCACCTAGTGAACCAAACGTGTGAAGAAGCACCATGCTTCTCTAAAATCCAAAACAGGTAGTATATGTCATGTATTGTCAAGAACCATTGGTAAGGCTCTTACCCTGTTATACACTCCTTGTTATTGGTTGTTCCATGAGCTTATTTTTACTTGGGATGATTGAGTTTTATCTCTTGATTCTTAGCGCAGAACTTGATCCTTACCTCAGAACATGTGTGTTTCAAAGTGTTCATATGCACCTAGTTCTTGAGGTTTCAAGCCCTTGCAAAACTTGCCATTGTGCGCCCTCGCACGCGGATCGACCAGCGCGGTCAGGTCGCGGGGATCGACCTGCCCGGTCAGGTCGCGAGGGTCAAGGGAGCAACTCCCCTTGCGGGGATTTTGTGGGGCGGAGCCCCCGGAACAAAGTTTTGATTATAGGGACGATATTCCTTTAATTAGTTAACTTGCCTCCATGGGAAGTTGATTTGGTCTGATGTGCAAAGGCTCCCTACGCCTTAACATGTGGATTTGTTTATTGATGGAACTATTGACTTAACCATGATCAATAAACTAAAATACTCTCAAACGGTTTCGTACTCTACTCTCACTTCCTCTTAATTGTCTACATGAAGTTCATGCATTCATCATATGGATGTTTGAACTATAGTTCTAATCAATTATCTATGCTCTTGCAAGTCAAAACACTCAGTATAAATTCACAAGGTCAAAGGAGTTTGAATCAACGGACTGCAAATGGGTTTTAAAGATTCGATGTTCGAAATCTGGAAAATTCCAGATTTCGATCGACCGCCAGCCTAGGGGCGATCGACCAGTTTTCCCAGCACCCAAAACTGCAATTCCTGTAAAATTCCAGTCGACCGCCCCAAGCTACAGGTCGACCGCCAGCCCCGATGCAGCCTTGTTTGACTTTGTGTTTCAAGCGCGTGGAGAGGTCTTTCCTCCCATTTGTTTAATCCCAATGACCCCAATTACACCATGATTTGTGGATCTGGTATGGGGCTTGTCTGTGGACCATTCAAGGGCTACAAAACAACTCATTGGAGCCATAAACCCTAATAATCCCAGAGATCCAAAGGGAGGCTATCCAAGGAGGAAGAAGAGAGTACCGTGCAACAAGTTCTTCATCTATCTCCAACCCATTCAAGGTACATCTGAAGCCAACAAGTATCTATGAAGTGAAGAATTAAGCAACCAACAAAGAGAGATCAAGGGTGAGGCTATCAAGAGCAATCAAGGGTTTCAAGAAGAGATCAAAGGAAGATTGTCCAAGTGAAGAAGAAGGGTACTGTAGCCGTGAACAGTACTCCGTGCAGCAAGTGTTCTTCATTCACTCTCAACCCCGCAGCATGCATTCAAAGGGAACCCAAATCAGGAGTTTTCTAAACTACGCCTCATCATCTTTATGTTTTGGATATTGTAATTGTGTTTATCATAAACTGCAAGAACTTGTATGTGTGTGGATAATTGTTGGATCTGTGGTCGTGTGTGTGTGTGTTGTACTTGATTCGTGTGTGTGCGTGGATCTTTCTAGATCTGCGTTTGTGTGTGTGTGGGTTTATTTAGATCCGTTATGCCTCATGTGTGTGATTGCTGCACTTGTGGCAGTGGGTGTTTGTGTTGGTGATCCGCTTGTTAGATCGTGTTGGAGACTTCATCTCCATGTGTGTATGTGTGTATTTGGGCACGTCCCCGTGTGTGTGGGCAGCATCATCTTGCGTGTGTGTTTGGAGCGTCGTCTCCGTTTGGGGATTTATCCCCGAGTGAAGCCTCACTGGGTTTGGTGAGGGGTGGACGTAGGAATGCCTTCGTTGCATCTGAACCACCTTAAAAATCACTGTGCAGTGTGGTTTGATTTGTGTGGTTTGATCCATTTCCTCTACCTCCATTCCACATGAGTGTTAGTGTAAATTGTTGTTCTAGATTTAACTACGTATATCTTGCATAATCTATATCTCATCATATAAAGTTTGATAAATCCAATTTGTGTTCAAATAGTTTTGAATCTCTTAACTAGCTTTCTATCACATATTTCAAAAAGGCTAAAAGTTTTCGTAAAATTTGTTATCACCCAATTCACCCCCCTCTTGGGTGTCATTAATCGCGGGACTTCATGTATAACTAGCTCCGAGTCTTTTTCTGGACACCCCGTGCTTTCTTTTGTTGGGGTTGGGCACTCTACATCCGTGCTGCTTATTTCATCACTTCGAGCTGAGAAGTTATTAAAGAAAAGATGTTAGGCTTTTCTAGCCTTGGTTTCTTTAACCAATAAGAAGGAGTTTGAGATTAAGGACATCCCTGTTGTTCGAGATTTTTCAGATGTTTTTTCTGAGGATTTGTCGAGACTTCCGCCTGAGAGAGAGGTAGTCTTTTCTATTGATCTAATTCTTGGCGCGTCCCCTTTTTCTAAGGCTCCGTATCGTATTTCTCCTACGGAGTTGAGAGAATTAAAGAAGCAATTAATGGAGTTGCTCGAGAAGGGGATTATTCGTCCGAGTACATCCCCGTGGGGAGCCCCAGTATTATTCGTGGGAAAGAAGGATGGTTCTTTGAGACTGTGCATCGACTACCGACAATTGAACCAGCTTACTGTCAAGAATAAGTACCCATTGCCGAGAATAGATGAACTATTCGATCAAATAGCAGGAGCATAATATTTCTCTAAGATTGATCTTCGATCAGGGTACCATCAGTTGCGGATCAAGGATGATGATATCTTTAAAACTGCCTTCAGTAGCAGGTAATGGCATTTTGAATTTGTGGTAATGCCTTTTAGACTAACGAATGCTCCTGTAGCTTTCATGCAGTTGATGAATAGTGTGTTCCGACCCTATCTAGATTAGTGGGTCGTGGTGTTTATTGATGATATTTTGATATACTCCAAGAGTGAGGATGATCATGCTGAGCACTTGAGGATGGCGTTGAAATTATTGAGAGATCATCAATTGTATGCCAAGTTTAGTAAATGTGATTTCTGGTTGCAGGAAGTGTTTTTTCTAGGACACATTATCACTAAGAAGGGAATTTTCGTTGACCCCTCGAAGGTGGAGGCAATAAGAAATTGGGATAGGCCTGCGAATGTAACTAAAGTAAGAAGCTTTCTAGGCCTGGCAGGTTTTTATCAAAGGTTTATCAGAGATTTCTCCAAGATTGCGGTACCCCTGACCAGATTGACCCGCAAGGAGAATCGATTTGAGTGGTCGAAAGAGTATGAGCAGAGTTTCCAAACTCTGAAGGACTGTTTGACAACTGCCCCTGTTTTGACTTTGCCTTCTGGAGAAGGAGGATTTGAAGTCTACATGGACGCTTCGGGCATTGGCTTGGGTTGTGTGCTTATACAGAATGGCAGGGTGATAGCCTATTCCTCTAGGCAACTGAGGAAGCATGAAGAGAATTATCCCGTCTATGATTTGGAACTTGTTGCAGTGGTGTTTGCCCTAAAAATTTAGAGGCACTACTTATACGGAGAGACTTTTAGTGTATTCTCTGACCATAAGAGCCTTAAATACCTATTTTCTCAGAAGGAACTTAACATGAGGCAGAGAAGGTGGCTCGAGTATTTGAAGGATTTAGATTTCTCTATTGAGTAGCATCTTGGAAAAGGTAATGTGGTGACTGATGCTTTGAGCCGCAAGCCAATAGCAAAATTGTCAAGTCTCATGTTCCAAGAATGGAAACTGCTAGAACAGTTGGCTAGTTTAGACCTCAATGTTAGTAGGGATCGGGTCATGATTGCTCAGTTTCAGCTTTGTCTAAAATTATTGATGGAAATTAAGTCCCTACAAGGAAATGATCCGATGTTGGTGGAGATCAAGGAAAGTCTGAGCAATAGACCAGATTTTATGCTAGTCGATGACGGCAGGTTGTTGTTTCAAGGAAGAACATGTGTTCCTGATGTGGCTGAAGTAAAAGGCAAGATCTTAGAAGAAGCCCATAGGTCCAGGTATACTATTCACCCTGGAGGTACTAAGATGTACCGGGATTTAAAAAGGACCTTCTAGTGGCTGAGCATGAAAAAGGAAGTAGCAGAATTCGTGAGTAGATGCTTGGTATGTCAGCAAGTAAAGGTTGAGCATTTCAGACCTGCTGTGAAGTTAAAGCCGCTTGATATACCAAAATGGAAATGGGAGAGCGTCGGTATAGATTTTATCATGGGTCTACCTAGAACTCGTGGTGGATTTGATGCGATATGGGTCATTGTTGATAGACTGACTAAGTCTTCTCATTTCTTATCTATTAAGTCAAAGTGGACAGTTGATGTTTTAGCTGCTCTTTATATGAAGGAAATTGTAAGACTTCATGGAGTGCCGGTAAGCAATGTGTCTGATAGAGACCCCAGGTTTACTTCTCATCTTTGGAGAGGAATGCAAGAGTCCTTGGGAACCCATCTGAATTTCAGCACTACCTTTCATCCTCAGACAGACGGGTAGACTGAAAGAACTAACCAGATCGTTGAAGATATGTTAAGGCTTGCATGATTGATTTTGGAGGCAGTTGGCATGAGCATTTGGCTTTAATTGAGTTCGCCTACAATAACAGTTACCAATCCAGTATCCAGATGGCTCTGTTCGAGGCTCTTTAAGGAAGAAGTTGTCGATCGCCATTGTGTTGAGATGAGGTAGGAGAAAAGCAATGGCTGGGACCAGATCTCATTTCAGAATCCTCCAAGAACATCCGTGTTATCCGAGATCATCTGCAAGTGGCACAATCGAGACAGAAAAGTTATGCTGATAATAGAAGGAGAACCTTCGAGTTTCAAGTAGACGAGCATGTATTATTGAAAGTTTCGCCTATGAGAGGAATTCGAAGGTTTGGCATTCGTGGCAAGCTAAGTCCGAGATATGTTGGCCCTTTAGAGGTTTTGGAGAGAGTTAGAGAAGTTGCTTACAGATTAGCGTTACCACCTCAATTATCTGGAGTGCACAATATTTTTCACGTATCTATGTTGCGGAAATATGTTTATGACCCCACTCACATCATTCAACATGCGGATCTGGAGTTAAAGAAAAATTTGACTTATGAGGAAAAGCCTATAAAGATTTTGGATTGGAAAGAACAGCAACTCAGGAATCGTTCCATACCTATGGTCAAGGTTCAATGGAGCCGACGAGGAACCGAAGAAGCTACATGGGAGTCTGAAGATGCTATCCTAAAGCAATACCCCGATTTATTCTAAGGTCAGTTATCTTATTATCCCCATTCGATAAGTGCAGTGAATTTGGAGGACCAAATTCCTTAAAGTGGGGGAGGGTGTAACATCCCGAGAATTTAAATTAAGAACTAAATGGGGGAATTAAAATTTTTAAAAGGAAATTTTTTCTTTCAAGAGAAACTCAAATAATTCATAAAAATCTAGAAAAATGATAATCGTGTAGAGCACGAAATGTTTAGACTATTATACTTCTCGGTCAAACCCTAATTAAAATCCTAACCAAGCAGAATTAAGGCAAAAAAATCGGACCTTTAAGTAACCAGACCTTGGATCGCTTAATTCGAGCCAAAATCACGATCATTTGAGCCCAAATCAAGCCCATTATATCTGTCTCGATCGGTAGCCCATTAGCCCTCTCATTCCATGCCAAAACCCTAACTCTAGAATTCAAATTTTTAGGCGAGGCGACAGTGTGACCGGGTCAATGCGTGAATATCGCTTGATCGGAGTTTGTGGACTCTTCCAGCCTAATCGACGCCTCTAGGGTTCAATTAATCCTATAAATTAGACCTTAGCCGGACGTAGAATGCTGTTTTGCTGTGGCGGTAGACGAGGAGCGCGTTCGTGGGAGTATTTGGCGACGTGAGCGAGGTGTTCTTGGTGCGCTTTGGGTGCTTGCATTCGCCTTATTCCTTCGATTAATGTAGGCGATAGTAGACCAAAATTCGTAATAAAATATACCCTTAGAAGCGTCTTCAAGTCCTCTTTTGATCCATACTAAAAGCCCTAAATTTCATCCTGTATAGAGATCGTATGATAGATTTTTGTAGAAGTATGTCAACTAGGGTTTCTTCCATGCTTAGCTTTCATATTTTGATCTGATCGTAGGTTATCTTGCGGGCAAAAATCAAATTAAACATGCCTCATTATGTAAAATTTTGTGCTCTTCCTAGTAGTTCTGTTGTGCCCAAATATTATGCATTGTACATCGCGAATTTCATCTCGCAATTAGAGTCTATCCAAGATCACTAGAGATCGGGTTCGTCGACCTGTTAGCGGTCGTAACAGGAATCGCCCGGGTCCCTAGCGGTCGAATGATAGACCGTTTCACCTGGCACTATTTTGGGCTATGCGGCCTGTAAAATGAACATCTAAGGGTCCCCAACGGTCGCTCGATAGACCGTTTTCACCTATGTGCCAGTTCTATTGATCGTCACCCTAAGCGACCATTCGATAGACCGCTAGCCTCTGTTAGCGGTCCTATAAAGATCGTCTAGCATCGCTGATTTCCTTTTTGTATGTATTGATTACCTCGGCTAGATTACATGTGTAGGTTAGAAACCCACACAAGGATTGGTAAATTATGGAACATATGAAGTGATCTAATTATGTTCATGATTAATATCTCCCTTCCATTCCATCACAATACGTTCTCCAACATGATCTTGGTTATAAAAATTGAATGTGGTATCAACATGTCACAATAATTATGGTGAAATAAATGTGAAAATTATCTAGGATTGTTTGATAGTCACTCCACTCCGGTGGTACTGACTGACCGATCATCTATCATTTTCCGATGTTTCATTAAACCTTTAATCTTGTAATGATCGGGACTCTCCGCCGGCTATTCCCTCCGTCGGACTAGGACATCCATTATGAGACCTCCGTAAGACCCCGTGAGCCTGGGATTCCCACTAGGACGCCAGGTGGGTTGTGCCCTCAAGACCTACACCCAATTACTTGATCGAATCACCTATTTTACAGCCCAGAGTTTGGGTCTGTCTTAGCTTAAAGGCGGCCATGGGCTAGACCATCTGGTGCTCTAAGCGGTCTAGTCATTACCATTTTCTTGCTGGCCATGAGCCAGGTTCTGCTAGTCATCTTCCTTGTTTCCCTGCGACCTAGCCATGTCTAAGTTGACCGACTCGTCTCTGGCTCGACCTGAGAGGTGTGGTTGGACCCTGGTTTAGTTCTATCATGTCTTGGGCGAGCTGGAAGCCCATTATGTCGACTGTTTTAGTCTAGCTAGGCCCAGCATAGTTGTGGTTGTCAGTTGACTGTTTTCATCCTCCAAGCGGTCGTCCAAGGACCGTTTCTGGATGGGGCGGCCCAGTAAGAGACCGTTTTAATTCCTGACTCTGGGTCTCATTTTTCTGGCCCAGTATTGTTTGTAGCGGTCCATGTTACTTCATTTTTGTCTTGTTGCGGCCCATATATGACCGCAACTCAGCCTGAAGTTTGTTTCATGTGTTTCTTGTGTGTTCTGGTAAGTTGAGCCAAGATGGGCTTAAGTTACAATAAAATCCTGATTTTGTTATGGTCCTTTACAAGCCATAAATCTTATGGATTCCCATTCTATTATTGAAATCTCTCTTGATCTTAGAAAGTAAGTTACATAGCTTGACCTTGGAATTCTTGCCTGATTCAAATGAATGTCTAGATATTACTTGGGATCTTGGATCCACCAAATCAATGCCAACACATCATAAGGGCCCGGTCTAGTCCTGAGAGGAGCGCCCGAAAAGTACTATTATCCCGGGGAGTTGTAATGACATGGTGAGGCATTGCACCGAGTGCATGACTAGCATGTGTCTATGACATTCGTCCATTTTCTCTGTACACTTTATTAGATTCCTTCATGGAATTTATCTCGATATGACTTGCTTGTTTACGTGCTTGATCGGCCAATTCCTGGTAATTTATATATCTATGTTCAATTCATTCAATTATTTTCATTTCCATCAATTCTTATGTTAACTTATTTTATCGTTCTTAGTTCGCATGGATGACAGTCAATTAATTTGGTTAACTACTTAAACTTTGCCTGCTATTACCTACTGAGCGTTCGCTCACCCAGTTTCCCCCATTTTTCAGGTAACTCTGATGAGGAAACGCAAACGGACGGGGATGGGCAAGAGTAAAGATCTGGAGAGGACCCCGCAAGGCGTGAACCCTGTTGATGTCATAGGATGTGATCTATGTGGTAATGTAGTTGCTATTAGTCGTTATATGTAGTCGATTCAGACTGGTCATTTTGAGTTGTAATCTTCTCTTTATTTTTCAACTGAGTCATGAAGTAAGAAGGTGGATGTTGAACATTGTTATCCTTCGGTTTATAAACAAGTTGGTGTTTTTCCTTCAAGCAAATTCTTCTATATTGCAATTATGTTCGTTAATACCGTTATTGCTCTATTATCCTGAATGTATATAACTGCCGCGTTCCGATATTCCGTGTCGGACGTGACATTTCCCATTTGACTTACCCGGTTTACCGCCCGAAAGGGAAGTAAACTTCTCTATTGAACTCATTCCTGGAGAAGCACCTATTTCAATGGCTCTCTACAGGCTGTCCCCTACGGAACTCAAATAACTGAAGAGGCAACTTCAGGAGTTACTAGACAAGGGTTTCATTCGACCCAGCACATCCCCTTAGGGTGCGCTGGTCCTATTCGTCTGGAAGAAGGATGGATCTCTCAGGCTATGTATCGATTACCGACTACTAAATCAACTCACTATTAAGAATGAATATTTGTTGCCACGTATCGACGAGTTGTTCGACCAGATCTCTGGTGCGGAATATTTTTCCAAGATCGACCTCAGGTCTGGCTACCATCAATTGAAAATCAAAGATGAAGACATCTACAAGTCTACTTTTCGGAGTAGATGTGGACATTACGAGTTTGTGGTGATGCCATTCGGGTTAACCAATGCCCCGGCAACATTCATGCAACTTATGAACAATGTCTTTAGGCCATATCTTGACCGATTTATGGTCATTTTTATTGATGACATTCTCATTTACTCCAAGACCAAGGAGGAACATGAAGAACATTTAAGAATAGATTTGCAAACCCTAAGAGAGCATCAACTCTACGAGAAACTCAGCAAGTGCGAGTTCTAGCTAAAAGAGGTGTCTTTCCTTGGCCGTATTTTTTCAAAAGAAGGTATCGCTATGGATCCTTCTACAGTAGAAGCTATCAAGAATTGGAGCCGACCGACGACCGTGTCTGAAGTTAGAAGCTTTATCGGTTTGGCTGGCTATTATAGGCGATTCATCAAAGATTTCTCCAAAGTCTCCATTCCTTTGACTAGGCTTACAAGAAAGGAAAATCCCTTCATATGGTTGAAGGACTGCGAAAAGAGTTTCCTAACTCTTAAAGATCATTTAACCACTGCCCCTATTTTGGCACTACCTGTTGAAGGTGGTGGATTTGAAGTCTACACGGATGCATCTGGTATTGGCCTTGGATGTGTCCTTATGCAACATGGTAAGGTGATTTGTTATGCTTCAAGGCAATTGAAGCATCACGAAGAAAACTATCCCGTCCATGATCTGGAATTGGTTGTTGTTATCTTCACCTTGAAAATATGGTGACATTACCTTTATGGAGAGAAATTTTGGTGGCCCAACATGAAGAGAGAAATTTTGGTGGCCTAACATGAAAAGAGAAAATTTTACTATACCAAGTCTTAAAAAGGAACTTTTGGTGGCCCAACATGAAGAGAGAAATAGCGGACTATGTATCACGTTGCCTCACTTGTCAACAAGTTAAGGCGGAGCACCAAAAGCCCGCTGGTAAGCTATATCCCTTAGAAATTCCCGAGTGGAAGTGGGAAAGTATAGGGATGAATTTCATCATGGGTCTACCTAAGACAAGAGGTGGACATGATAGTATTTGGGTGATCATAAATCGATTGACTAAATCTGTGCATTTTCTACCAATTAAAAGTCGATGGTCTATGGATATTCTAGCAGCTTTATACATGAAGGAGATTGTCAAACTACACGGTGTCCTAGTCACCATTATTTCATATCGAGACCCTCGATTCACATCTCAATTATGGAAGGGTCTACAACATTCATTAGGGACCCGACTCAATTTTAGCACTTTTTTCCATCCTCAAATTGATGGTCAAACTGAAAGGACAAATCAGGTGGTGGAAGATATGCTCAGGACATGTGTCATCGATTTCGGTGGGAGTTGGCACGACCATCTACCTCTAGTTGAATTTACCTACAACAATAGCTACCAAGCTAGCATTCAAATGGCACCATTCAAGGCACTATATGGGAGAAGCTGCCGCTCACCTATCTACTAGAGTGAAGTTAGAGAAAGACAACTTCTAGGCCCAAAAATAATAATAGATACTACCGTGAAGGTCAAGCTCATTGAAGAGAGACTCCATATGGCTCAAAATAGATAAAAGTCTTATACTGATAATCGAAGGCGTGACCTGGAATTCCAAGAAGGAGACCATGTATTCCTCAAGGTTTCTCCGGGTCGAGGTATTCGAAGATTTGGCATCAAAGGCAAGCTCACTACGAGATTCATGGGCCCCTTTAAAATTCATGAAAGGGTTGGCGAGGTAGCATATTGGATTGCCTTGCCTCCTCAACTAGCTGGAGTCCACAATGTATTTCATGTCTCAATGCTCAAAAGGTACGTCCCTGATCCATTCCATGTTATAAGTTATGACAACTTGGAGGTTCAAAAGTATTTGACTTACGAGCCAAAGTCAATCAAAATAATTGAGCGATAAGTACGTCAACTTCAGAATAAAACTATTCCCATGGTCAAAGTCCAATGGAACAAATCTAGGTCACACGAGGCGACATGGGAAACGGAAGAAGCTATGCGCAAAAGATTTTCGGAGATATTTGAATGTAAGTGCACTCTCCTTAAAGACCCCATGCATTGAATTTGGGGACCAAATTCTTTTTAAGTAGGGGAGGGTGTAACGCCTAGGAATTTTCTAAGAATTTTTTAAGATTAAATATGATTATTAAGCATTTAAAAAGACTTAATGAGTTACTAAAGTGCTTTAAGGGTTAATTAAATCAATTTAAAGGCCCTATAATAACCAAAGGACTAAGCCCAATTCAAATAGGCTCAAAGACCCAATTCTATGGCCTTTTGACCCAAGCCCATTACTAGAAACGTAATTTGGACAATATGCGGATTTAAAATAGGATAAATAGGCCAATTAATAGGATAAATAAGGGATATTAAGAAAATCTAAAAATTTCAGAATAAATGCCAAATGGCGGTCAATCGCAAGACCGCCACCTCATGAAAGTGGTCCAGACATGACCGCTACTTCCTTATGATTCTGTGAGTGGAAGAAACGTGGAAAACATGGATCTTTGGCATCCTAATCCCCATAGATTGAAGTGTGTAGACATGTAAACATGTCTAAGACTCTTGGGGATCGATCCTACCCCTAATTAGGACTCCTAGATCGATCTAATCCCTCAAACCCTAGTAAACTCTATAAATAGAGCTCAGATTCGACCTACACGAACCTTACTTTTGGCTCGCATTGTTCGACGATAAGGAGTTGGTATTTCAGGTTGGTTCTTTAGAACTTTTTATTTACCTTAGTTTTATCTAACTCCCATCCAAATTTCATGCTAGGAGGTCAAGCATCCAGAGAGTTAGGAGCCCCCGAAGTTGTTGTTCCTCTGTAAGGCGCTCAGGAACCAGCGTGCCGATCCAAGGAAGATCTTCAGATTCGAAGCCCTAATCGAGGTAATCACGTGTCCATCCTTTAGAAGAAGTTGTTCTCCTTTATATTTTCTACCTACACTCTAAATCTCACGAATTTAAGTCAAAGGATTGAAGAGTTAGAAAGCCGTGAAGTCGCTGGTTTGATGTAGGACGCGCCAGAGCCTGCATCGACTTCAAATCAGAAATTTGAAGATTAGGGATCGAATCCAAGGTAGATTATCTCATGAAAAGGCTTAAACATCAAGTTAGGAGTAAAATCCCCATATTTCCTTATGATTTCATACTTTATACATGGAGTATTTCAGGTTTTACTATCACTGTGCAGCTAGGTTATTCCTACATGCATGATTTCTACCCTTAATGGAAAAAGATGATTATTTTGGTTTAATCCAAGTAACCCATGCATCCCCATGATGTATATTTGATCTGTCATGCCTTACCTACCTAATTAGCATGTTTTCCATGCAATTATTACTCTAAGATTAATCTTATACTTCGGTTTTAGTTTTTGTTTAAGAAACGGTCTCTGTAAGATCGCCATCATTAGATAGCGGCCATTTGATAGACCGCTAACACCTGTATGCGGTCCTCACCTGACCGCTATTTTTTTCTGTTCTCTACTTCCTATTAACTCTAAACAGATTGCAGATTGACCGTATTAATTATATGATAAACCTAGGTATATAGGTTTTATTCCTAGTTTTGACTTCATATTAGTAATATTGGTTATATTATGCATCATCCTTGATAGATTGCATGTCTTACATGTTTTAAATGCTTACTTATATTAATTTCATGCCAAAACCATATACTCTTGTATTAAAGCTAAAGTTCATGTGCTTATGAGACTTGCTTCATTGATGATATTTGATCGTTATTTTATCACGATTTCACTCTCATCTCCACATCTTTCTGAAGTACATGGCACGTATCCCGGTACGATGTCATTAGTTACCTTACACTTATAGGAAGACTCTATTGGACTTGTGATCCTCTCCGTTGGATATTCCTTCCACCGGAATAGGTGATCTTATTTCAAGGCCTCTGTAAGTCTCCGCGAGCCTGCGATTCCCACTTGGATGCCGAGCTGGTTGTACCCTCAAAGCCCAATTATCTAGAAAGCACTCACATGATCGGTGTTTTTCTGAGTCTTGGCAAGTAACTGCCATTAAGGAGACCGCAACCGTCAAGTAGTGACCTTCCCATGACCGCTATCTCCCAGAAGTTTCACTGCGTCGACTTTTTTTTCTTCATGTGTCGACTCTGTCTAAGTTGTGGCCATCCCAGGACCATCACATTCAAGTTGCGGCAAGGTTGTGACCGCTATTGCAAGAACACGGTCCAGACATGACAGTCTTATACCTGAACTGTGTTTAACCCATGGTTTGACCCAAGGGTTGATTTTTCTATGTTCTTTGATGGTCTATTGATTATCTAGATCCCAACACCTTGTTCTAAAAGCTATCTAATGAATTATGAAAGTTAATAATTGTGCCATTATGCTACCAAGTTCTTCCGTGGCATGACCTTGTTCTTAATTCATCCTTGAACTCTCGTACTCATAATTGGTGCATTCTTACCTTGTTATTGTTATCATGGAACCATTGTTGGACTTTACAATATTTATTGGTCTCGGGGTAGGCGAGCGGACAAGAAGGGGGGGTTGAATTGTCCCCCACACTAGATGGCTAACTAAAAAGCTTACGCAACAGGATTAATTACTTTTAACAATATTGAGGAAATTAACTAAACAAGGTAACTAATTCTCTCAATCTCTCCGTTCCCACACGATCATACAAACGGATATAACAAGCAAACCACGCAATCACACAAATCAAACTAAAGTGCACAGTGATTTTTAAGGTGGTTCGGGACCACGACGGGCTCCCTACGTCCACCCCTCACCAAACCTGGTGAGGGTTCACTCGGAGATAAATCCCAAACACGGAGACAACGCTCCAAACACACACAGGGACACGCCCCAACACACACACACACACGAAGACGGAGTGTCCCACACGATTCGACGACCAGATCACAACACACACACACACATGCTGCAACAAACGTAGCACAATGACACACACGATCGAACGTAGGCGATCAAATACGACCGTATACACAGACGGTCACACACACAAAATTTATTTTCAAGTTTGGAAAATAAAAACAAATCACAATATAATCTCAGATCGAAATAGAACACATGGCAAACATCACAAAACAACAACTAAAGGATGTAGAGATTGTTCCCTCTTTGATTTCTAAGACGAATAGAAATAGTAGCTTGAAGCTCCAGTCGGATGGTGACGATTTCAATGTCCTCTCGATCCTCTCCTCGATCCGCTGCACTTTTCCTTCTTCCACGATGATGCGGGACGGACACGGGAGACGACACTATTAGGTGCCACCCTCGGACTCTAGATGAAGACGCGACCAGCAATACACACCAGGGAGACACTAAGCCCGACACTACGAGCTCCTAGTGGCAAAACGTCGCTAACAGAAGTAGAAGCTCACTCGTCGTCCCAAGCGAGGGAAAGCGCGGACCGTGCACGGTTAAGAAACCGGCGGAGGTCAAGGGTAGTCCGACTCAACTTCCGGACTCGAATCGAGTCGCGGGACGGGTCACTCTCACTCTAACAGCGGTGACATGGACACACGGGCTAGTACCTACACTCTCGGCAGCGGCCTAAGACCGTATACTAGCTAAGCAATGTAACGCCAAGAAGTTCGGATCATTACCTCCATGCACCCGGCGTGGCGAAGACAACCCCGGCCAATCACGGACTCCCGGTTAACACAATTTTACAGAAATATAACAATTTGACCCACTCCACGCAGGGAGGTAAAAGGTCACATGTGGGGCCCGGGAATCACGCGAATTGGGTTGACGGGCAGCATCTTGATGTCACCCGGCGGTGCCGAACTCCGCATTTTCGTGCTTTCCAAACGGCGGGTTCTGCGGGCCCGTGGGGCCCACGGGTGGCGCTGGCCTCCGGATCTGTAGGAGTGGGTCCCACTGTGATGGGGACCCCTGGTGGCACGCCTCCACGGAAGGCGATCGTCCGGGAACACCGACCGGTTGCCGAACAACTCCGATCTCCAAGCTTTTGGAATGCTGCCCACGGATTTTTGCTTGCTGTTTTCAGGCGCGCGCTCCGGCGAAATCAACTGCTGCGATCAGCCCCGTCGCCGGAATGCGACAAAACCAGCGCCGTTGGAAAGAGGACTCAAAATCCTCCAACTTAGGGCCAGTGGATTCCTCTGAACCTGCGCGGACCTGGAACTTAACTAATTTTCAATTCTCTGCTACACAGTTCCAGAACTCTCAGTTCAGCACATCAGTTCCCTGTAAACGGCCATTGACCGCCTACTTACAGTGGGATTCAGACTTCAAGCTCTCCTTCAAAGTTGTAGATAATCAAACCACAAAGATGGGACAATTTTTAGAATTGGATTTAGAGGTGGTGGTGATTTGATAGGAATTTTGGAGTGTCTGGTGGTCGGATCTGGGAACGGGTGAACTTCAGGTGGATCTGAGAACGATTTGTGAAAAATATGAAATGGACGAACTAGAAATTTATAAAAATTGTGGATGAAGGTCTTGATGGAAGGAAGATCCAGTAAAATTGGGCGAACCAAAGAAAATCAAAAAGTGGACCGAAGACCTAAAACTCAGGGCGGAGATGAATCTGGACAGACTGCTGGCAGAACTGAAAGAGAAGAGTGGACGAAAATCTAAAAATATGGAACGGGATCTGAATGACAAACCAATTTTTTTGGGATATCCTTGACACCTAAGGAACCTCCAGTAAAATCCCCAGGTCGATCAGAGCTCGTGGTTGATGGATGAATTTTGTGGAAGCTGCTGTGGTACTGCGCGGGCAGAACTCCGATGAAGACGATGGCGGTGCGGTGGCGGCTCGTGGCGGCGGCGAGGATGACCGGAACTGATAGGGGAGGAGTCACACCTCCAGAGGCAACCTTCACAGCTGCAAGGGGGGAGAGAGGGTCGCACCAAGCTGGAGCTCCAACAATTTCTTTGATTCAAAATGGCATTAATTCATCAAAATGGGAAAATACAAGCATATATAGGTCACCCATCTAATCCATCCTCCACCGTTGGATCTAGGGGTGTGAGATGGAGGGTTGGGATGGCTTGTGACCATTCCACAAAAATACAATTAAAAAAATAAGGGGGGGACAGCCTATTGACTAGGGGGGGAACAAGCTTGACATGGTAGGTGGGTGTTGGTTGGAAATGTTGACTATTTTGGTCCCTTGTCCCCCATGTGGACAATTGACCATTCAAACTTCTAGATGCCCCATGTGGCATGTTGACTGACCCCACGTGGGACCCTAGGCTGAGGTGGCCCAATGTGGTGGGGCCCGGGGGGCCCGTGGGGCCCACGGGGTCCGAAATGGTCGTAAGTCCCTATTACACTCAAAATGGCAAACCGAATGCAACGAAATAAATAAAAATTACACACACATAAAGTTTAACTAAATATGATAAATGGGGAAGCTCAAGGTAGAGTCTCCAGGCTGTCTCCGAGCCAGATGGATGCTGAGGTGGCTCGAGTCGTGCTCCGTGTGCGGTACCGGTGGCTCGGCGTGTCGCGCCGCTCAACTGCTCGGGTGTCCGCACCACACGATCTTCAAAAACCTCTTGGATGAAGATCAAATCTCCCCTTCTTTTCCCCATCCTCTTCTTCTCCTCTTTCTTGACCTACAAGATAGAAAACATTAGTTCAATTGGGGATTTCTTGTCAAATTCGGAGTTCACAAGAGAGCATATATAGAAGACATGAAAAGACCATGATAACCCCTCTAGAACTATCCAAAAAGACCCCCAATAGGTCTACCATGAACCCAGGGACAAAGGGGTAAAAGGGTAGGCACAAGTGGGTTTATAAGACCTAGGATGGTCAAGGACAAGCCAAGACACAGATCCACAATTCCTGGGATGACTGGAGACTTTTTGGATTAAAAAATCCAAGGAGAATGACTTCCCACGTTGAAGAAAATAAAGTCAACAATTGTTATCTCGGGGGGTTCGGTCGACTGGAGGTAGGTGGTCAGTCGACCTAACTTTTACAGGTGAATTTTCAGGCAGCACTGTCAATTTCTGTCGACCTAAGCTACAGGATCGGTCGACCTAAAGCTACAGTGTCGGTCGACCTAAGCAACAGGGTCGGTCGACCTAAAGCTACAGTAAATTCCAAACTTTCAGATTTCAGCCCAAAACTCCATTGCAACCCTTCCAAACTCTGTGGCATCAAACTAATTTGATCTTGGAGGGTTTATATTAAGGATCTTAATCCTGCAAAACCATAAGAAAAAAATGATTAGAACTTTAGCTCAATAATCCAAATGATAACTGCATGAAGTATATACATGAAACCCATGTTCAAGGTGCATACGAACACTTTGGAAAAACATGTTTATCCTCATCAAGAAAACAAGTTCATATAGCAATGAACTTTATGCATCAAAGTGCAACAAGAGTGGAATTGTAAAACCAAAATCCACATGAACGATGTGATTGAATTTAACACAAGTTCTCTTCACAGAACCATGAACCATTTGCATCTAAGTGATGCTTACGAAACATGGGGTCGACACCATCCTTTGATAGGTCGACGCTATGAAAGGGCATGAAAGCCTATGCTAAAGTTCAACATGAGAAAATGAATATCATTTAATGTGAGAGTTTCAATCAATTCATTTCAGCCACCACTTTCATGAGGAATTCAAACTATATATGTGGAGAGGGGGATTTCTGTAGCCCACCCAAAGAGCAGCCCAACTAGACCCAACAGGGTCCAACGAGGCAAGCCCACCCGGGTGACAGCCCACAGGGCCCACTCAGGGAAGAAAAGCCCAATAAGAAAACACTCGAGGAACCAACTCTCCCCGGCGGCCTCTAGGCTCGGAGGGCCCGAGTGATGGTCAGGTCATAAGGAAGGTCCGGCCCAAGCCGTTTCCCCGCCCGGGAGAGACAGGCATTAGCCGACCTATCCGACCCCTCTTCCACAGAGCTATGCTCATCACCCGGACAGGACGGGCGTTTCAGGAGCTCGGCCAGACCAAACATCATCTGTTCAAGAGTCCCCAACGGATAGGGGAGCCAGGAAACCGCCGGACTTTAAGGCGATAATGTCCCCGCGATAAGACCATGAAAGCCCACGTCAAGGATGTAACTCCCGTCGGAGACCCCTCAGCTTGCTGGACTCCTGAAGGCGGCACACTATTTAAACCAGGGCTACCCTCCGACGGAAGAAGAGAGCCATCCAGGTACTCATAGACCCAAACTCCTGAGCAATCCACTTCACCCTCTGGTGGAGAGGAATCTCGCGTGCTAGCTTTTCTCCTCCCCATTATTGCTTCCACCATAGCTCTACTGACTTAGCCATCGGAGGGTTTTACCCCAGGGAAGCCCCCTGGGCCCTCTGATATGTTTCCCTGTCTTGCAGTTCATCTTCAGGTGATCCACAGCCCGCTCAGGATACAAGCGCGAGATTTCACCTCTTCATCTGGCGCCGTCTGTGGGAAATGCACGAAGTGCCGAGATGGTGAGAAGAAGCTTAGGGAGGAGATCCGCCGTCGAGAAGGGCAAGGCCGTGGTGGCGGCAGGAGATGGCCCCTCTAGGGCCTCACAGAACCCTCCCTCCAACGCCAGCGTCCCCACCAACGGATCGACCGCCGCCCCCTCTGACGATGACGGGGGTACCCCCCAACGGTGGCGACGAGGTCTTCCAGGCCCTCAATAAGAAGCTTGACGTCCTCGTGGAGCTCATGAGGGCCCAGGCGGCAAGGGATGCCAGGTCCCGCGCCCCGTCCGGGAGCCCCCCCCCCCCCCCGAAGTGCGTCCCAGCATACCGCTGGGGGCCGCTTCACCCTCCGCGGTCAGCAGCTCATCCGCAACAACGTGGGAGGACCCTCGCAAGCTCCGCCCCCGGAGCAAGAGGCTTCCTCCACGCCCAGAAAAGGGAAACTGGGGGCGAGGCCTCCACGCCCGAGCGCCGGCGGTCCTGAGGATCGCCACGACGCTCCCCCCAGTCCCACGGCACGACCACAGCCGGAACTTTCCCTCCGACTGAGGGACTTCGAAAGACGTTTTGCAGAGCAAGAGCGCGCCCTCCGCGCCCTGCAGAAAACCTCTTTCCCGGAGGATGAGGAGAAATCCCCTTTCTCCAAATACATCTTGAAGGCAGAGGTGTCTCCCAGAACCTCCATTCTGACCTTCAAGCTCTATGATGGCCAGGGCGACCCAGCCGACCACTGCGACAGCTTCGACGCCCTGGTGACTCTGCATGGAACACCGGATCCTATTACATGCTGAGCCTTTGCGGTCACTCTGGTCCAAGGTGCTCAGGCATGGTTCCGGGCCCTCGCCCCTGGGTCCATCCGGTACTTCAGGCAATTCGGGCGAGTCTTCAAGGAGAGCTTCGCCGGAAGCGCCCCCCCAAGGTCAGTAGCGGGGCTCCTGGCCCTCAAACAGGCGCAAGGGGAAAGGCTCCGGGCTTATGTCCACCGATTTAAATCAGAAGCCCTCAGAATTCCCCGTCTGGATGTGGCCTCGACCACAACTGCTCTGACCGGGGGCACCCAGGACGAGAACCTCCGTCGCGAACTTGTCCTCCACCCTCCCTCGACCCTTGCCGAGCTAGTGACTCTGGCACTGCGCCACGCCGAGTGCGAAGAAGTACTCAGCGCCTGTCGAGACACAACCGGCTCGGGTCGGGAGGGGGACAAGAAGCGAGCCTCCGAGCCAAACCCTGGCTCGGGCAAGAAGCGCGATCGGGAAGGAGAGCACAAGAGAAGTATGAGCGGTACACCCCGCTGACCGCACGAGTCTACGAGATCTACGAAGACATCAAAGACTCGGGACTCCTCCGCCGGCCCGAACCGATGAGGTCAAAGAATCGCAAGCGCGAAAGGCATTGCCTGTTCCACGGCGACCACGGGCACCATACCGGCGACTGCCACCAGCTCCAGGACGAGATCGAGCGTCTCATCCGTCAGGGGCACCTGGCCCGATTTTCAGCTGGGCGCAAAGAAGACCGGGACGCCACCGAGGAGATCGACAACGCCCCCCGAGGGGTCCACATCAACGTCATTTCTGGAGGAACGGCGTCGGGCGGTGACACCAGCCGAGGAAGGAAGCGTCATGCTGAGCGGGCCAGCCAGGTCTTAGAACCCTCCAGCGGCCCGCCGAGGGAGCCCCAGGTCATAGTCTTCTCCGACCAAGACCTGGAAGGGCTGAAGACCCCGCATGATGATGCCCTCGTTATCTCGGCCACAATAAACCATTGTAACGTAGATAGAATTCTGGTTGACAATGGGAGCACCCCCGATGTATTATCTTACGACTGTTTCCTTAAGATGGGGGAAGACCCATCCAAGCTCCGCCCAATCCGAACACCCCTTTGCGGGTTTAACGGCCTAGCCACCTACCCCGAGGGAGCCCTAAGCCTGCCGGTCACCATCGGCACCCCACCCAAAACCGTTACGGTCATGGTGGACTTCATAGTGATTAAGAGTATGATAGCGTACAACGCCATTTTCGGCCGGAAAATCCTCAGCCGGATAAAGGCCGTACCATCTACCTATCACCAGAAAATGAAGTTTCCCACCAAAAACGGGTTGGGGGAAGTCCAAGGTAACCAGGCCACGGCCAGAAGGTGCTACAACATCTCGGTGGAAGCCTCAAGGCTGGACGGGGGAGACAAGGGCCCCAAGGAAATCGAAGGGAAGACCGTAACCACCGAGCCCGGTGGCGAATTGCTAACGGTATTCCTAAACGATGACCCGGCCCTCAGAGTAAGGATCGGAACCGACCTACCACCCATGGAACAGCAGCAATACAAGAAATTCCTTTCTGAGTACGTTCAGGTCTTCGCTTGGTCTGATGATCAACTCCCTGGCATACCAGAGAAGACCGTGATGCACAAGCTCAGCCTCGACCCTAGCGTGAGGCCCGTACAACAAAGGAGAAGGAAGCATGCGCCCGAGAAACAGGCAATCATCAAGGCGCAGGTCACCAAGGGACAAGAGACAGGCCTCTTCATACCAGTCCTGTACCCTACGTGGCTAGCCAATGTCGTCCTGGTGCCAAAAACTACAGGCAAATGGCGAATGTTATCACCGGATCAGAATGAACCCAGAAGATGTCGAGAAGACCGCCTTCATCACCGACTGCGGCGTGTACTGCTACACCCGGATGCCTTTCGGGTTGAAGAACGTCGGAGCCACATATCAGCGACTGGTAAATCACATGTTCGAGGGGCAGCTGGGTCGGAACGTCGAGGCTTACATTGACGACATGCTCGTCAAGACCCCCAAGGCCCAAGACCACTTCACCGACCTTGCCGAAACCTTCGGCACCCTCCTGAAGTACAACATGAAGCTCAACCCCGCCAAGAGTGCCTTTTGAGTAAAATCCGGGAAGTTCCTGGGTTTCCTGGTCACTCAGCGCGGGATCGAAGCCAACCCCGACAAAGTCCAGGCCATCCTGGACATGCGCCCGCCCACATGCATCAAAGACGTTCAGCGTCTGGCAGGGCGTGTGGCTGCTCTCAGCCGCTTCCTGTCCCATGCGGCCGAACGATGCTTGCCCTTCTTCAAACTGATGAGGGGACCCAAGCTAGCGTCTGCTACGTTCGCATGGGATGAGGAGTGCCAGACAGCGTTCGCCGAGCTTAAAAAGTTCCTGGCTTCGCCACCAGTGCTCTCCAAGCCTGCCCCAGGCGAAGTCCTGCTGCTCTACCTCTCGGCGACGCCATCCACGGTCAGCTCGGTCCTAGTCAGAAATGACTCGGGAATCGAAAGACCAGTCTACTACACCAGCAAGGTGCTCAATGAGGCCGAATGGAGGTACCCCGCAACCGAGAAACTCATGCTAGCGTTGGTTACCTCCGCAAGGCGCCTCCGCCCCTACTTCCAGGGGCACCCCATCACCGTGCTAACCGACGAACCGTTGAAGAAGATTCTGGCCCACCCCGAGGCCTCATGGCGACTCGTCAGATGGGCCATTATGCTCGGGGCCTACGACATCTCGTACCGGCCGCGATCAGCAATCAAAGGGCAAGCGCTCGCCGACTTCATTACCGAAAGCACCATCCCCGCCGAGGATAGGCCTCCGACCACGACCGGGCCAACCTGGGAACTGTTCGTCGATGGATCGTCCAATTCGGCAGGCAGCGGTGCGGGGATACTCCTGAGGTCCCCCGAAGGGATAGAGCTACAGTACGCCTTGACATTCAACTTTCAGGCATCGAACAACGCTTCTGAGTACGAGGCCCTTATCTTGGGAGCACGCATGGCCCGACGGTTGGGGGTCGAGCGAGTCAGGATCCACACCGACTCTCAACTAGTCGCAGGTCAGGTCAACGGCGAGTATGAAGCTCGGGAGGCACCCATGATCAAATACCTTCAGTTGGTCCGGACCCTGGCCCAACAGTTCGAGGAATTTGGGGTAGTCCGGATAGCTCGGGAGCAAAACTCTCGGGCGGACGCCCTCTCTCGATTGGCCTCCTCCCTAGACCCGAAAGGTACACGATCGGTCCTCCTAGAAGAGCTAGAGCGCCCGAGCATTGACACGGAGCTCCTCGCTGTTGACTCGGCCACTCTAAGTGACTGGCGCTCCCCCTACCTGTCCTGGCTACAAGACTCCCAAGGGCCCTCCGACCCTCAAGAAGCCCGCCGAATGAAGTATCAAGCTCGGCGCTTCGTCGTCTTCGACAACACTCTCTACCGAAGATCGTTCTCCGGTCCCCTCCTGAAGTGCCACGGTCCCGACGAGGCAAGCCGAGCCATCCAAGAGATTCATGAAGGCCTGTGCAGAGTGCACTCAGGGGCAAGGTCGCTGGCCAGAATCCTGTTACGACAGGGGTACTGGTGGCCCACCCTGTAGCGCGACTGCTCGGCCTATGTTCAACAGTGCGACCGATGCCAGCGGTTCGACCACTTGGTCCATCAGCCGGCTACGGAACTTGTCACTCTAGCCGAGCCTTACCCTTTCGCTCGGTGGGGAATCGATATCCTTGGGCCATTCCCAACTGCCCAGTCCCAGAAGAAGTTCATCATCGTCGCCATCGACTACTTCACCAAGTGGATCGAGGCTGAGGCTACGGCAAGGATCACCGAGACAGTCGTTTGGGGCTTTGTTTGGAAATCGATCATTTGTCGCTTTGGCATCCCCCGAGTGATAGTAAGCGATAACGGTCGGCAGTTCGACTCTCGGTACTTTCGAGATAGATGTGCCGACCAAAATATCCGCAACCACTTCACTTCGGTCGCCCACCCTCAGGCCAACGGGCTGGTTGAAAATACCAACAAGACCATCTTGAAAGGCATAAAAACCAGACTCGGCAAGGCTAAAGGTAGCTGGCTCGAGGAATTGCCTAGCGTATTATGGTCGCACCGAACAACCCCCAGGACGGCAACCGGTGAAAGCCCTTTTTAGTTGGTATATGGCACCGAAGCCGTCGTTCCATTGGAGATCGCCAATCCGTCTCTCCGAGTGATCAGCTTCTCACTCGAGGCAAACGGGCAAAAATTGCTCGAGAACCTCGACCTAGCAGACGAACTCCGAGAGATCGCGAACGTCCGGGCAACGGAGTACCAGCGCCGCCTCACTCGATACTACAATGCCAAGGTCTGCGACAGACGTTTCCAACCGGGGGACTTCATCCTCAGGAAAGCCGAAGCCTCTCGACCACTAGAGGCGGCGGGCAAGCTATCCCCCAACTGGGAAGGCCCCTACCGAGTGATCGAGACGCTCGGAAAAGGTGCGTACAAGTTAGCGACAATGGAAGGGGAACCTATTCCTCGGACATGGAACGCAGCCGCACTACGCAAATTCTATTTTTGAAATTGTATAGCAAGATGGACGGAATAAATCCCTTTTCTTTTCATTCCAAACCATTGGTACATCAGATAGGCAAATGCCAGTACATCACATAGCAAAAAGCAAAAATCCGTCTAACACCACCTCAAGGGGTCATCGCTCGGCTGACTCGGTCTTGATCTCCTCGCGTCCAGCCACTGACTCTGCCTCGTGCGGAAACTGGCTCGGGCAAGAGGTGGTCAAGCCAGTTGTCTCGGGTGGCCCGTGACAAAGGTGACAGAGGGATTGCAGGAGGAAGGCCACCTTTAAACGTTGAGGAAGGCTACCTCCCAAGTTGGCAACAACCAGGAAAAAGGAGCGCCGTGAAGGCCTCCCCCCTTCCAAACTGCCAACTCCTTGGAAGGAAGGAGAGAGCAAGCAGCCCCCGAAGAGTGAAAGAAATGAAGAGCAGAAGAGGGAGAAAGAGGCTGCAGACGGAGGAAGGCTTCGGTGAGGAGGGAGCTTGATACGCCTCCTCCCCTCACACGGAGGGAAGTAACGGTGGGCTCCCCTGATGCCCCCATCCGTCCTCCGCCTCGGCGTCCACCCGAAAGCCATGCTGGAACTGAGAAAGGGCAAGAACCGTGCTTTCACACGTCGAAGCCCTCTCTAGATCTGTGCGGCGACCGTCGGACCCGTCTCGTGCACGCGCGGCGACCGTGGGATCCGTTCAACATTACAGGGCAGCGGGAGCTCGCCGCTCCCCGTCGTCGGCGGCGTCACCCTCCGAAGGATCCTCCATGCTCCGAATACAAGGGCACAACGCACTATGAAGAGGAAGGAGCGAGGAAAGACTGTTAGAGAAAATTCCAAGCAGTGAAGAGGAAAGGGCGCCTTTCGGTCCTTCTTATAGGCCAAAGGAGGCTACACGCCTTAAATGACCCCCCCCCCCTCCTCGGAAACACGCCAAAGGATTTCTCCCCTAAACAGTCACCTCCAACTCCTCGTCCCCCACCCTAGCGGGATTCACGAAGCGGCCTGACATTCAAAGCATGAGGAAACGGAAAGACGCCCCGTCAAAAGCCTACCGAAACTACATGCGAATACCACGTAGGGCATATCGGCACCTCCCAACCACTCAAGATCCGCCAACCAAATCACGGCAAGGATGGTACTCAAACAGAGCAAGTCATTTATTACCACACCAAAAGGAAACCCTCTACAAAGAGGGAAGAAAGACAAAAAGGGAAGGAGGCAAAGTACATCAGGCCTCGGGCCCACTTTGACATTCAGGAACGGCGGAAGGAGACGCGTCACCCTCGGCGCCATCGATGACGGCCGGCTCGGACACTGACCTCACCTGTGCGAGAACTGTCCCGGTCGTGAGCCCTCCCGAAACGCCCGGAGTCGGTGACCCCGATGGAGGCGACCCCTCCGAATCTCCCCCGACCGACGAGGAAGAGCTGGAAACCGACTCATCCGAGTCATAACACTAGCCGAAGGGGAACTCGATCATGGAGTTTTGCTCATCGGCGTAGTCCACCGCCCGGCGATAGACTTGCTTGAACCCCTTTCGAGCACCCCGGCGTAATGCTACCTCGTAGTAGGGTAGGGCGGCTTTCATCAGGTCGGCCGAGTAAGCATCCGAGCTCCTGTAACGCTCGATTGCCTCCGCCTCGACCTGCCCCGCCGTTCCGGCAAGCTCGACCCGAGCCCGCTCCGCCTCGGCCGCGCGCTCCTCTGCCCGGGCCCCGTCCGCCTCAGCCTCAGCTCGGAGACGCTCCACCACCTCCGCCCGATCTAGCAGCTCGTCGCGTTCGAGCTCCCAACGGTTGTCTAGCTCGAGGCGATGCAGACGCTCCTCCTCAAGGAATCGGCTTGTCCTCTCGAGAGACTCTCGGGTCTTGGCGAGCTGTTCGGCCAGCACCTCGGCTTCCAGTCGGCTCGCCCGCGCCACCTCCCGGAACGTAGAGAACTCCTGCCGGAGCCCTTCATGCTCCCCCTTGAGTCGGGCTAGTTTCCTCTCGCAGCCCCCAAGGGTCCATGCAAGTTCCGACCGCTCCGCCTCCGTTCGGGCGTGCGCCTCCGCCATCAAAGCCGCCGACCGAGCTATGACCAGGCCGCCCTCCATCAAGACATCAAGGATCCCGGGGGGGGGGGGGGGGGGGGGGTATTGCGCCTTTCTCCCCCCTTCGTCCTTGCGGCAATTGACCGGCAGACCCGATACTGGTCACCCGTAATGCCGAGCCTTTCCAAGGGCTCCGACAGAGGGGACCGCTCCGCCCGGGGCACCCCCCCAGAAGACTCCGCTCGAGTGACGGAACCAACTGCCTCTCGCGCCACGGTCGGTTGGGGTTGCGACGCCTCCCCAGGCGAACCCCCAACCTCGATCGGCGCCGCGGGACCGACTGCACCGGGAGCTCCAAACACCTGGGGCTGCAACGCCCTAGCGGGCGAACCCCCAGCCCTGCCTGTCTCGGCCCGCACCTCGCCGACCGGGACATCCCCGCCTTCGGCCAATCCCCCGGCCTCGGCTCCAGCTACTTCGACATCGGCCCCCTCTGCCTCCGTGGCGGGAGAGCCGACCCATCGCCGACCTCTGATGGGCCCCCGGTCTCCTCGGCCCCCTCTCGCCTGGCAGGTGGGGGAGCTGGCCCCAAGAGGTCGGCCCCATCTTGCCCCCGAGAGGGGAGCGCCGCCGAGCCGGAGTCGCCCCCGGCGGTAGGAGGAAGACCGGCCTTCTTGGCCCGTTTCTTGACCTTCACGGCCTCTCGCAACTTTCCCGCCATGGGATCCTTGCGCTTTGTACCAGTCGGCCGTGAAGACCCCGCGGGAGCCACCCCCTTGCCCTTATCTCGGGCTTGGGCGCAACTCGTAGAAGCATCTGGTTCATCGGCCGCCGAGTCATCTCCCAGATCAATGACCTCAGCAGTTTCCTCCAGAGGTTCCCGCCTAACGTCTGCCACAAAGGGAGAAGACCCGGTCAGGAGAAAAAAGTAACTACCATCCCAGGAGAAGAGCCTCGAGAGCGGTACCTTTCGACGTCAACCGCGTAAGCAAGCACCGTTTGATGTTCTCCGGCGTCACCAGCTCCCCGGTCGACTGATGGTTACCCAGCAGACGAGCGGCCTGCCGCTCCATGTGGGGAGGGAACTCCTCTAGGCGAGGGGGGAGATTCGGATGAAAATTGGGCGAGATCGGACATCTCCAAAACTCGTCCGTCGCCTCCGCCTTCACCCAAAAGAATTGGGTCTTCCACCCCTTGTGCGAGGAGTCCTTCGCAGCGAGGGAGATGTAACTCCTGTTCCTCCTTGCCTGGATGAAGTAAAAGCCCTTCCCTGCCGACGGGTGCGCTTTCAACTCGAAAAAATAATGAAAGAGGTCCAAGGAAGGAAAAATGTCGTGCTGACGACAGAGAATCCGAAAGGCGGAAAGAAGGAGATATGAGTTGGCCACCAACTGAATAGGCGCCAACTGGAAAAACTCGAGAAGCTGGAGTACAAGAGGCTCGAAGGGAAGGCGGAACCCACTCTTCCAGGCCAGAAGGAAAGTGCAAATGTGCCCCGTACGGCTATCCAGACTCGTCTCATACGGGGCGGCGGTAGCAAAGCTGTACCTGAGAGGCAAGCGAAAGTGATGCTCCAGCTTCCTCACCTCGGCCTCCCCCAACTCACTACAGTTGGAGACGGGCTCCCGCCTCACCTGCCCGATTTCCAGAGGCAGACCATCCATCAAGCCGGAAGATGATCCCTCGTGCGAGCTCAAAGACTCTGGAGGGGAAGGAAGTTGCCGGACCGCCTCTGCGGTTATCCTCGCCAACTCCTCAAACGCCGCCGCAAGGCTCTGCGCCTCACCGTGCCCTCACGGCGCATCAAGGAGCCCCAGAAACAAAGAAACTAAGGAAAGCCTAAAACCCTGTAAAGCCTAGAACGACGAACAGTGCCCAACGCCTATAAAACCCTGGAGGGAGGTGGCGCGTCGTTCCGTGCTCCGAGAAAAGGGGGGGCCCTTCAGTTCAAATCCGTCATGATCATCATTACGGGCCCAGGCGACCACTATACGTGGCTCCATCACGCCAACAGAATTCCGCCCACCTGAGCCACGCTGGTCCAAAGCCTCAAAAACTACTCGACCGAGCCTCCATGGCTCGGGAGTAGGAGGGGGACAAGTGGAGAGGGGGATTTCTGTAGCCCACCCAAAGAGCAGCCCAACTAGACCCAACAGGGTCCAACGAGGCAAGCCCACCCGGGTGATAGCCCACAGGGCCCACTCAGGGAAGAAAAGCCTAATAAGAAAACACTCGAGGAACCAACTCTCCCCGGCGGCCTCTAGGCTCGGAGGGCCCGAGTGATGGTCAGGTCATAAGGAAGGTCCGGCCCAAGCCGTTTCCCCACCCGGGAGAGACAGGCATTAGCCGACCTATCCGACCCCTCTTCCACTGAGCTATGCTCATCACCCGTACAGGGACGGGCGTTTCAGGAGCTCGGCCAGACCAAACATCATCCGTTCAAGAGTCCCCAACGGATACGGGAGCCAGGAAACCGCAGGACTTCAAGGCGATAACGTCCCCACGATAAGGCCTTGAAAGCCCACGTCAAGGACGTAACTCCCGCCGGAGACCCCTCAGCTTGCTGGACTCCTAAAGGTGGCACACTATTTAAACCAGGGCTACCCTCCGACGGAAGAAGAGAGCCATCCAGGTACTCATAGACCCAAACTCCTGAGCAATCCGCTTCACCCTCTGGTGGTGAGGAATCTCGTGCGCTAGCTTTTCTCCTCCCCATTATTGCTTCCACCATAGCTCTACTGACTTAGCCATCGGAGTGTTTTACCCCAGGGAAGCCCCCTGGGCCCTCTGATACGTTTCCCTGTCTTGCAGTTCATCTTCAGGTGATCCACAGCCCGCTCAGGATACAAGCGCGAGATTTCGCCTCTTCAATATGCATCTAGCATAAGAACCTTATGAAGAATATACATGAAAGAACCAAGTGAATATATGCAACATGGATAGCATAAGGGACTGGGAAGAGATTGAATGTTTAAACACAAAACCCAAGTATTCTTGGGGTTTAATCAATATTACACCACATGTCAACCTCTTTCCACCAAGATTCACATAAATAGATATTACCATGCATCCATGTGATTTGTAGGTGTCTTCCAATCATCTCTCTCCTGTAAAAGATAATGTAGAACATGAGATCTACATGGATATCAAAATTATGGATTATGAGTGATAACAGCTCCTTAACTAGACACATAAGCATATGCATAGAGCTTCTACTCATAACCATCCACGAGCTTATATGCATGTCTAGCAATATGGACAAAATCAATCTCAACTATGAAGAGTTGCTCAAGAGTACAACGACTCAATTGAAATACATGCAAGCATAGCAAAGCTCATGAATGCACACTGACATCAACCGCATATGCAAGCAGACACAAAGTTATTTATAAGGTTAGTTATCATAAAAAATATAACCATATGCAAGGCACACTTCATGACCCCACGCATATCAATCTCCCCCTTTTTGATGATGACAAACTTTATGAATACTTTATGAATGACATGACAAACTTTATGATTCAACATAGCTATACACACATATCAAAAATCCCCCCCTATCAATCACAGATAACCATCATAAATCTTTCTCTGCCTTTGACATTATCAAAAATGGAGGAAGGCAATTAAGTTCAAATTCCAGCATGACAAATTGAAGAAGCAATAATAGCCCACTTCAATAATTTAGATGAAGCAATAGCAAATCATGGACAAGATGTTGACATACCAATTGTTGATTATCGAGATGGGAAGATGAGTAGACTTGATACCTACAAATCTATATGATTCCAATACAGCAAGTGTTAACAAATCTGATGACATTCAATGCCTAAAAACCATTGAGCAAGTATAAAGCATTTGAAGTCCATTCATTTTTTTTAATTTCATTGGTTTTTAAATTTTTTTTCAAATTTTTTTTTTGAAAAGAGACATGAGTCTTGACACATACAAATGAGTTTCTTTGATTTTCAGATTTTCATATTTTTAGTTTTCAAGTGAAATGCATGAAGCAAGATGCGAACAAATGAGGACACATAATGATATGCATGTAATACAACCAAACAGATACATGTATATGTACATGCAACATATCTCCCCCTTACTAATTGAAGAAGGAGATGGGTATAAGAAAAGTGCATGAGAGTCATGATAACCAGAATATTCATATATAGCACCTAGGAGGTTGTGCAATCACATAGGAGAATCATGCTATAGTCAATGCAATCAATCAATTTTTTAAATACATATTAAATCAAATTACCAAGAGTGTGAGTGAATAACATGAAAATCAACTATAACTATATGGATATTTAGATTTTCAAAACAACACAATGAGAGATTATACATACTGCATTTCAATTTATGAGAATATCATATTGGAGGTTACGCTCTACCTCATAAATTTTAACATCAAATTTTTTAATAAATTCAAAATTTTTCAAAGAATGATCAGGTTTAAATAATTCTTTTTTATGCGAGGATACACATGGAGCTCATGTCAGAATCCTCGGTTACTCAGAATATTGAACCATTTCATTTCATTCTGAACAGAGGTACTTTAGTCAAACACCTTTCAGAAATGAACCACATCACATCTCAGGTGACGTGTATCTAATTTACTTAGTGAGACCAAGCATTGCTCTGCCATTCATTTTCATTTCAGATTTTTTCAACAAAGATAGGTAGGTAGCTTTTTCCTGAACTGTCTCTTCAACATACATGCAGCAAGTTTTATATCTCTAGAGTGTTGAAAGGAAATTCATATATCCTTATTTTTAACACTCATTTTCACATTATGTGTAAGATGTGTATGAATTTGATTCAGCATGTATACCGAAAGTATCATGAACACATAACAGTGCAACTCCCCCTAAATAGATGCACTTATGAAATATGAACTCCCCTAGAGTGTATGACATGAAATACTCTAATAATGACTCAAATGTAACAGTATTTATCAAGAAAACATAAGGTTATAGAAATTCCAAAGGATGGGGGTGAATAACATATATAAGCATGCAAGCACACATTGGGAGTTAATGCAATATGCAATGCAAAATGAAAAGATATGTAATTTTAGTTCTTGAATTGTTGGCCCCAAAGATATGCATGTTGAAAATGCCAACTATTTAACAAGGCACACGATGAGCTTCATTTTTCAAACGCACTATGTGAATGAGATGCAGATATGATATGCAAATCTGTAATGTAATGTAAAATTTTAGATTTTTATTTGAATGTCCTAAATGCAATGCAAAGTGTAATACGTAACATGAATGCAAATTAAAAGTTTTAAGTTTTTCATTTGGATGATCTAAATGCACCTAATACATTGAATTCTAATGCATGCAGCCTATAACAATATGAGAATGAATGCAAGATGCAAAAGCAAGATGGGAAGGCTTGATTTTTAGAACATTTGTCAGATTTTACAAGAGGGCATTCAGTTTTCAACGATGAAAAGCAAGTATTTTTCATCACATGACCTTTATGAGGAGAGGTGCAGAAAGGATCAGAAATGAGTAATGTAACCCATTTTGTTTTCAAAAACTTTTCAAAAATAGATTTTCAATAGCATTTAGAAGTTTAGAAAATCATCCACAAGCCAAACAGATTTTTTAAAGACTCTTCAGAAGAAAAATCATTCAATCACAAGTTAGCCATTTGATTTCTCCAAGTTCTGGTACAAGGTAGAGTTTGAGGTCTGAAGACCCAACTCACACATGGTGAAAGCTTCCAAGTGGATGCGATCCACTCTTCCACTAACATGATTTGATATATCAGAATTGCAGTTAAGCTTGAATGTGATATCACACATGCAGTTTCATTCAAGAATTGTTCAAATAACCATTTGGAGATTTTTTGGCACATCAGAGTAGAGGAACAACAGTTCAAGTTTTTGAGAAGCAATATCTGTCATGAAACAAAACCACCCAGTGCCACAAGATAATGTATGAAATTTCATTTCCATAGCAAAAGGTTGAATTACCTTAGTTCAGGAGACAATACCGAAGGCCTTCAAGCACCAAAATCACTAACCTCACGAAGGTTAGTATTTCAAATTTTTATTTTCTTACCTTGGCCTTGAGAATCCATTATTTTTCTCAATTTCTTCATGACCCTCAAGTCACTCCTGTAATCAAAGTTCTCATACTGCAGACTTGGGTACCCAAGCTTCATTGGATCCTTGTGGTTTAGCAGCACTTTGAGAAGTGCATTCCATAATCTCACACATGCAAATATCAAGTTGCATCAACAGTGTATATGCATGAGAATGGATATGAATTCTAATATGAGAAGCAAATTTTTCGAGTTTGAGCAAGACACTGCATGAGTTTATAAAGACTCAATGTATGCAATTCTTTGAATAGGCTAGCAGTTTTCATGATAGACATTAGCACAGGATGATCTTTCTAACAAATGAGCCTTAGCTTGAGTACATATCAACCAGCTAACAGCTCCCCCTCACAATGTGCATGAATTACACAAATGATATTTTAACAGAAAAATATGCATCCGATGACTTATATGAACAAGTGACTCGTGGTACGAGGCGGAGGTACATTCTCACGCATGGTGATAGATTTCAGACAGGAATGGCCTACCCTTCATCAAGTCACCATTTGATATACCATGTAGTCATGCAATGATGATCAAATGGATGAATATTCAGTTTCATGAAATGCAATCATGCAATGGTGATTCATGAAAGATGCAATGCATTCTAATACCAAAAATAGTTTTTTTTATTTTCATTAATAGAGATTCGGTTAAAACAATTTTGAGTTTTTCAAAAAGAGCTCGGAAATTTATTTTCAATACTTGTGCCTTGAGCATCCATCATCTTCCAAGCCTTCCACTTGGCCTCAAGATAACCCTGCAACAAAGTTCTCATTCAACAGTTTTGAGTACCCAAACTTTATTGGGTCCCGGATGATTAGTTGCATTTCTAGTGGGTGCTCTCCACATTCTTTCGGCATGCATATCATGAAAATTCATTAAAGCACAGTCATACATGGTATGCCCAAAATTGCCACAGTAGTGACAATTAACAAAAGACCAAGCATTCTTCTTAACATGATAGGCATGAAATTTCTGTGGGTTGGTAAAATTGTAATTATTTTTAACATTGAAGTTCCTTCTTCTATTTGCTTGCCAATACTGTGACACATGGTGTCCTAGATTTCCATATGAATGATAGTGGTCAGAAGAATTTCTTTGTTTACCAAACACAGTTTCATTTCCGTATGCACGAAACCTATCCTTTTTCATGAAGTTACATTCATGCATCTTGTGTCCATACTTTCCACAATTGAAACAAGAAACACCCATTTTTCTTTTTGAAACAATTTTATTTTTGCATGCTTTCAGATCATCAGATTTCATAACAAGGCAATCATCCATCATATGACCATGTTTATCACAATAAAAGCATGAGATATTCCTTTTGGGGACACGTGTTTCTGCGGAATGATTTTACTTTCTAGCATTCACATTAGCACAAGCAGAATTGATTTTCGGCTTTGAGTTTTGGTTCGAGTTCTGCTTAACATCACGTTTATGGATTTTTCTTTTTGCATGCTGGATGGGGTGAGCATCAATTCTATTGTTCCTAGGTTGAGCCTGACCTTTAGAATCTTGTTTCTCAACATAAGAAGCATTTGAAATATTTGAGGAACATGATACATGGACAAAAGATGTTTGTGTTTTGAAACTAAAAGCTTTCTTTTTACTAGGATCATATCCTAGTCCTTCTCGTTGGAAATTCACTTTGGTCCCCAAGATTTTATCCAAATTGTCCTTCCCTTTGACAAATGTAGACAAGGATGCATTCAAATCAGAAATTTCAGATTCAAGAGATGAGACATGAAGTTCATAACTAGCAATTTCTTGTTCACTGCAAATAACACTTTCATTCAGCACTCTATTTGCAGTTTTATAACTCTCAAGCTCTTGTTCTAGCACATGATGTAGCATCCTGTCTTTTCTACTAAAAATATTTTCATATAAATTAATTATTTATTATCCTAATTTCTAAAGAAATTATTAAAATTTTAGAAAAATATGAAACTAGTGTAAAATTGAATTTGTAACAACTTTGTCTTCAGGTAAGAGCCCAAAATAAAATTCGTAGAGGCCCAATTTCGCATGTTTAGTAGTTTCTCGTGGGTTAGAAGACCTAGTTTAACCATCACAATTTGGGCCAAATTCTAGCCCAACTGTGCTCCAATTCGAGCCAAACCCTAGCCCATTGATAGGGCTTTGCTTTCTCTTCGAAAACCCTAAGTCTAGATGCTTCTACCGGCAGCGACGGCGGTGGATTAGAACCTTATCCGAAGTTTTCACCGGAGTTTCTTCTTAGGACTCTTCGACCAAATCTGATCGCTAGGAGTCCCTATAGGTTCTACTTATAGAGGGCTTTCGACACCCTAGAACCCTATTTGCACCAGCAACAGGCGGCGGGACCGATCGTGACTGGACGGGGGAGAATTTGGGCGTTCTAGGAGCAGTACCTAGGGTTCCGGCGACCCTTCCTTTTTCGTTCTTCTTTCCTTCAAGCAAAGGTAGGTGTCTGTCAGGCCAAACAGAGATATAATAATACCATCTTGTGCGTCTCCATGAGCTCTTTCTTTTGATACCAAAGTGCCAAATTTCCGTTCATCATGCTGTTCGAATTTTACGTTTTACTCCGAGGTGTATCAAAAGGACAACTTTCATGATTATTAGTTAAAGATTGAATCTTTTTGTGTTAGATCTAAATGAAAGCATGCTATTTTATATGAATTTTTATGCTCTTTCGAATGGTAGCATTTTCCCTAATTTTTATCCATTCTATCATGAGCAATCGAAGTTTTAGTGTAACATGTCGAAGTTCATCGTTGGCGGGTTTCCAGGTCATGTGACGCATCTTTCAGAAGCCGTTACAGCCTGACGGCCGCTCGATAGACCGTCACCTGAGCCTGATGGTCCCACGACAGACCGTCACATGCCCCTGCGTTTTAAAATTTTGAAATTTTAATCTATTTATTTTCTGGTACGTAACGCACCTACTATAGACCGTTACATTCTAGCAATGCCCCTTCTTTGGACCGTCACGTTCTCCTGACAGTGTTTTTAAACTATTGTTTATGCATTCTTAAAACCAGAAACTTGTTATGTTAGTAAGATATCTTGATCTATAAACAAGGCAGAACGTGATGTTAATATTGTAGTATGATCATAAACATTAATTTTTCATTATTCTACATGAAAGATGTTTAGAAAATCCTAAGTTGAATGATCATGAAGAATTTGATAAAAACTCTTAGTTAACACTTGTATAAATTTTGATTTATGTAAGATATATATTTGATCTTAGCATTATTGTTTGATAGCCATGCCACTCCGGTGGGATTGATTGACCGCACCGTCTTGGTTTCCGTGTTTATTAGCCTCAATTCTTGTAATAGATGGGACTGTCCGCCGAATATTCCTTCCGTCAGACTAGGACCACTATTATGAGACCTTCGTAAGACCCCGTGAGCCTGGGATTCTCACCAGGACGCCGGGCAGGTTGTACCCTAAAGACCTGAACCCATGAACGTGGTTTGAATCGTGTTTTAGGACCAGCTCAAATTAAACTGGTCTGTGTCTTGTAACGGCCCAAGATTGGACCGTCACATCATCGTAACGGCCCTGTGTACAACCGTCACGTTCCTGTAATGGCCCGATTATAGACCGTTATAGATAAGATATTAATAAGGTTTTTCTTGTTTTATCATCATGAAGCAGTTATCAAGGTTGGCCTTGAACAGTGTGATCATGCGTGATCCTTGTTTACATCCTTGTTACCTAAAGACTCATAGTCTTTCTACTTGATGTCATCCCAATTTTGTTGAAATTTCTCTTGATCTTAGAAGTAAGTTCGTGAGCTTAACCTTGGAACTCTTGACCATTTAATGTGATGAATGTCTAGACTAGGATCATTGATCCAAACCTTCAATGCCAACGCATCATAAAGAGCCCGGTCTGGTCCTGGGAGGAGCGCCCGAAAGTACTTGTGCCCCGGGGAGTTTGTAATGACAAGGTGTGACATTGCACCGAAGTGCATGACTAGCGTGATTGGTCTATGACATTTCACTTTTACTCAATTACTTGAAATTCCTGTGTGACATGAGATGCGTGCGTGATATGGCCAATTCCATTTATCATTTCATGACATGAAAAGTTCTTGATTATACTTGTGTTTACTCTTTACTTGAAAGCTCATGTTCTTTTTCCTATCTATCTCTTGTCAGTTATTTATCATCGCTTTTGTTACAACGTTATTCATAAATGGTTAATCATTTTAACTATGCCTGATGATAGAGATATAAAATCCTACTGAGCTTTGCTCACCCCTACTTTCCAATCCTTTTCAGGTAGTTCTGATGAGGATGTGCGTTCCGATGGGGACGGGAACGAGTGATTCCAGTAGCGAGCCATTTAGAGTTTATGTTCGAGTCAAGTTTGGATTAGTTGTTATCTAGAGTTGATGTATTTTCCATTAATGAGATAGAAGTCCACAACGAGTCAGGTGTAATTGAATACTTTCTATTTTGATTATTAATAAAGATGGGTTACTTGTTTCTTTATCATTTAGCTTGATGGTTTAGTCTCTTGTGGCAATGTATGCTTTGATTGACATGATTGATATAAGCTGCTACGTTCCGATTTTTCCACTTCGAGACGTGACAGTTTTTGTGGTATCAGAGCCTAGGTTTTCTTTAGACCCTAGGTTGCAAGCTGTGTTATAGAACCTTTAACATTAGTAAAGTCAGAATCCGACCCAGTGAGTTGGGTAGAGACTTGGGCTAAGATTAGTTAATTAATTAACTATCTATAAGAAGATAGATCCAATAGAACGTTCTTAATTACTTCTTTTATGTTGTAGGAATTTTCCGTGATGGCGGTAGAACGTGCTCAATGGCGAGACATGCAACGTACAGTGCAGGGCCTGACCCAGGCCTTACAGCAAGTTGCCCAAGGCGGCGGACAGCAAGGAGCAGGCAATCTACATCGGAACTTTCAAGGCATGAATCCCCCGCGTTTCAGTGGATCTTCGGACCCGGATGAAGCTGAGAACTGGCTAAAGAAGATGGAGAGAATCTTTAGGGTTATGCAGTGTGGAGACCAGGATCGCATCTTGCTAGCGACTTTCCAATTAGAACGCGATGCTCGTGCTTGGTGGGAAGCCGTGGAAGCCACGCATGGAAATAGGCGTGCCACGTGGGACGAGTTCAAGGAGTTTTTCAATAGCAAGTACTTCTCAGATCGGGTGCAGGAGAAGAAAGCGGCCGAGTTTGCTGCTTTGAAACAAAGAAACTTGTCGATTGCGGAATACGAAGCTCAGTTTTCCAGATTATGTAAGTATGCCCCACACTTGGTGTCCACTGAGAAAATGAAGGCTAAAAGATTTCTGAATGGTTTGAAGCTTCAGTATATCAATCAATTAGCACCTTTGGAAATCTATATCTATGTCGAGATAGTAAGAAAAGCACAAGTTTTGGAGGACACGATGGAAATGACTGACCGGATAAGAGGTCGAGATAAGAAGAAGGAACAGACTACAAGTTTCGAGAATCTTAAACTCGGTAATGGTCAGAAGAGGCCTAATGGCGGGCCGAGTTTTTCTAAAAAACAAGAAACCCAAAGAAGGCGAGAAGAAGGTTGGACCAGTTGTGCCGTCTAAGGCAGTTTGCAAGTACTGTGATCGTCCAGGTCACAAGATGGAAGAATGTTGGCGCAAGTTAGGCGCTTGCTTAAGGTGTGGTAGCAGGGACCACCAAATTTCAGAATGTCCCCTTATTAATGAACCGGCAGCATCTGATAAGTCGCAAGGAAGTTACAAGCGGCAAGGCAGGCTCCAAGCCCTCTAGGAGGCAGAGACCGAGAACCAGACTACCGAGGAAGGAGGTATTATCAAAGGTACTCTTACTATTCTTTCCAAGCCAGCATTCGTACTTTTCGACACTGGAGCCACTCATTCTTTTATATCTCTGAAATTTGCTAAGACTTTATCTGTGGAACCGGTGTTATTGGATTCTCACCTTACAATATCCACCCCTATTGGTTCGGGATCCGAGATTAAATACTATTATCCTTCTAGTGAAGTTTTGATCAATGGTTGTAATTTATCTGCTGATCTAGTATGCATGAAGATGAAAGATTATGATGTAATCTTAGGGGCTGATTGGTTATCTAAGCATGGTGCTAGTGTTCATTGTAAGTCAAGAGTAGTGTCTTTCCCTAGATGTCCGGAGCTTTCTTTCTCTGGTTCCACGCTATCCAAGTTTGTGCCACTCATTTCGGCACTTCGGGCAGATAAGTTGTTAAGAAAGGGGTATCCATCATTCTTGGCTTTGATTTCCTTAACTGATAAGAAGGAAGTGGAGTTGAAGGATATCCCTGTTATTCAAGATTTTCTGGAGGTATTTCATATGAATTACCAGGTCTTCCCCCTGAAAGGGAGGTGGTTTTCTCTATTGATCTGATTCCTGGCGCCTCGCCTGTTTCGAGAGCCCCCTATCGTATGTCTTCTGCTGAGTTAAGAGAACTGAAGGTGCAGTTGTTAGACTTGCTAGAAAGAGGGTTCATTCGTCCGAGTACTTCCCTGTGGGGTGCTCCTATTCTTTTTGTAAGGAAGAAAGATGGTTCCTTGAGGTTGTGTATCGATTATCGTCAGTTGAATCAGCTCACCATGAAGAACAAGTACCCATTACCAAGGATCGATGAATTATTTGATCAGATATCAGGAGCCCAATATTTCTCAAAGATCGATCTCAGATCTGGGTATCATCAGTTGAGGATAAAAGATGAAGATATTTTTAAGACGGCATTCCATAGCAGGTATGGGCATTTTGAATTTGTGGTGATGCTGTTTGGACTAAGAAATTCTCCTGCAACTTTTATGCAGCTAATGAATAGTGTGTTTCGGCCCTACTTGGATCAGTGGGTCATCGTATTTATCGATGATATTTTGATATATTCAAGGAGCAAGGAGGAGCACGAACAGCACTTGAGAATGGCGTTGCAAATATTAAAAGAGCATCAGCTATACGCCAAGTTTAGTAAATGTCAGTTCTTGTTACAAGAGGTATCTTTTCTAGGCCACATTATTTCTAAAGAGGGAATTGCGGTGGACCCTTCTAAAGTTGAGGCTGTACGTAATTGGGAAAGACATGTGAATGTAACTGAGATCAGAAGCTTCTTAGGCTTGGCAGGATATTATCGAAGGTTCATCAAGGATTTTTCCAAGATTGCAGTGCCTTTGACGAGGTTAACTCGTAAGGATAATTATTTTGAATGGACGGATGATTGTGAAAGGAGTTTTCAGACTTTGAAGGAATGCTTGACCACTGCCCCAGTTTTGGCCTTACCCTTAGGTGAAGGAGGTTTTGAAGTTTATACCGATGCTTCGGGAATCAGTTTAGGTTGCGTATTAATGCAACGAGAAAGAGTGATAGCTTATTCCTCCAGGCAGTTGAGAAAACATGAGGAGAATTACCATGTGCATGATCTGGAATTAGCTGATGTTGTATTTGCTCTTAAGATATGGAGGCATTATCTTTATGGAGAAACTTTCACCGTGTACTCAGACCATAAGAGCTTAAAATATCTATTTTCTCAAAAGAAGCTAAATATGAGACAGAGAAGGTGGTTGGAGTACTTAAAGGATTTCGACTTCTCCATTGAATATCATCCAGGGAAAGGGAGTGTTATAGTAGATGCTTTAAGCAGGAAGCCGACAGCTAGACTAGCCAGTTTGATGATTCAAGAGTGGAAGTTGTTAGAACAGTTTGCAAGTTTAGATATTACGGAAAAGGAAGATCGAATCTTGGTGGCTCATGTCCAGCTTCGTTCAGAATTGCTAGCAGAAATTAAGCAGTTGCAGGATAATGACCCAGTGTTTGTTGAAATTAAAGAACAGATGGCTAATCGACCAGATTTTATATTAGCTAATGATGAGAGATTGTTGTTTCGAGGGAGAACATGTCTCTGATTCCATGAAAATAAAGAAGAAGATTCTTGAAGAAGCGCACAGATCTAAGTATACTATACATCCATGAGCTACAAAGATGTACAGAGATTTGAAGAGGACTTTTTGGTGGCCGAACATGAAGAGAGAAGTGGCCGATTTTGTAAGCAGGTGTTTAGTATGTCAACAAGTTAAAGCAGAGCATTTCTGACCTGCTGAGAAGTTAAAGTCTCTCAAAATACCACAGTAGAAGTGGGAAAGTGTCGGTATAGATTTTATTATGGGTTTACCCCGAACACGAGGAGGCCTCGATGGAATATGGGTGATCATTGACCGACTGACAAAGTCCGCGCACTTTTTGCCCATTAAGTCAAAGTGGACCGTGGATATTTTGGCTGCCCTGTATGTAAAGGAAATAATAAGATTGCATGGAGTGCCTGTGTCTATCATATCTGACAGAGACCCCAGGTTTACATCTCACTTTTGGAAAGGACTGCAAGCATCATTAGGCACTCGTTTGAACTTCAGTACCGCTTTTCACCCTCAGACTGACGGACAGACTGAGAGAGCAAACCAGATTGTTGAAGACATGTTGAGAGCCTATATAATTGATTTTGGAGGCGGTTGGCATGAACATTTATCTTTGATTGAATTTGCATACAATAATAGTTACCAATCCAGTATTCAGATGGCACCATTTGAGGCCTTGTATGGCAGGAGTTGTAGATCCCCTCTTTGTTGGGAAGAAATTGGTGAGAAGCAATGGCTTGGGCCAGATCTTATCTCAGAATCGTCAAAAAATATTCAAGTTATCAGAGAACGTTTGAAGGTCGCACAGTCCAGACAAAAGAGCTACGCAGATAATAGAAGAAGGGAGCTAGAATTTCAGATTGGAGACCATGTATTTCTGAAAGTGTCACCATCAAGAAGAATTCGAAGATTTGGAATTCGAGGCAAGTTAAGCCCAAGGTTTGATGGCCCATTTGAGATCTTAGAGAGGGTAGGCGAAGTTGCCTATAGATTAGCCCTACCACCATAGTTAGCTAGTATTCATGATGTGTTCCATGTATCTATGCTACGGAAGTATGTGTATGACCCTTCGCACACTATCCAACATGCTGATTTGGAATTGAAGAAAGTCTTATCTTATGAAGAGAAGCCTATCAAGATATTGGACTTCAAGCAACAGCAACTCAGGAATCGATCCATTCCGATGGTCAAGGTCCATTAGAGTCGGCGTGGAGCGGAAGAAGCAACATGGGAGTCCGAGGATGCGATCAGGAAACTATATCCTGAATTGTTTTAAGGTTGGTTGTTAGCAGATTCAGTGAATTTGGGGACCAAATTCTTTAAGTGGGGGAGGGTGTAGCATCATGTCTTTTTCTACTAAAAATATTTCCATATAAATTAATTATTTATTGGTCCAATTTCTAAAGAAATTATTAAAATTTTGGAAAAATATGAAACTAGTGTAAAATTGAATTTGTAACAACTTTGTCTTCAGGTAAGAGCCCAAAATAAAATTCGTATAGGCCGAATTTCACGTTTTTAGCAGTATCTCGTGGGTTAGAAGACCTAGTTTAACCATCGCAATTTGGGCCAAATTATAGCCCAATTGTGCTCCAATTCGAGCCAAACCCTAGCCCATTGATAGGTCTTTGCTTTCTCTTCGAAAACCCTAAGTCTAGATGCTTCTACCAGCGGCGGTGGATTAGAACCTTATCTGAAGTTTTCGCCGGAGTTTCATCTTAGGACTCTTCGACCAAATCCGATCGCTAGGAGTCCCTATAGGTTCTATTTATAGAGGGCTTTCGACACCCTAGAACCCTATTTGCACCAGCAACAGGCGGCGGGACCGATCGTGACCGGACGAGGGAGAATTTGGGCGTTCTAGGAGCGATACCTAGGGTACCGGCGACCCTTCCTTTTTCGTTCTTCTTTCCTTCAAGCAAAGGTAGGTGTCTGTCAGGCCAAACAAAGATATAATAATACCATCTTGTACGTCTCCATGAGCTCTTTCTTTTGATACCTAAGTGCCAAATTTTTGTTCATCATGCTGTTCGTATTTTATGTTTTACTCCGAGGTGTATCAAAAGGACAACTTTCATGATTATTAGTTAAAGATTGAATCTTGTTGTGTTAGATCTAAATGAAAGCATGCTATTTTATACGAATTTTTATGCTCTTTCGAATGGTAGCATTTTCCCTAATTTTTATCCATTCTATCATGATCAATCGAAGTTTTAATGTAACATGTCGAAGTTCATCGTTGGCGGGTTTCCAGGTCATATGACGCATCTTTGAGAAGCCGTTACAGCCTGACGGCCGCTCGATAGACCGTCACTTGAGCCTGATGGGCCCACGACAGACCGTCACATGCCCCTGTGTTTTAAATTTTTGAAATTTTAATCTATTTATTTTCTGGTACGTAACGCACCTACTATAGACCGTTACATTCTTGTAACGCCCCTTCTTTAGACCGTCACGTTCTCTTGACAGTGTTTTTAAACTATTGTTTATGCGTTCTTAAAACGAGAAACTTGCTATGTTAGTAAGATATCTTGATCTATAAACAAGGCAGAACGTGATGTTAATATTATAGTATGATCATAAACATTAATTTTTCATTATTCTACATGAAAGATGTTTAGAAAATCCTAAGTTGAATGATCATGGAGAATTTGATAAAAACCCTTAGTTAACACTTGTATAAATTTTGATTTATGTAAGATATATATTTGATCTTAGCATTGTTGTTTGACAGTCATGCCACTCCGGTGAGATTGACTGACCGCACCGTCTTGGTTTCCGTGTTTATTAGCCTCAATTCTTGTAATAGATGGGACTCTCCGCCGGATATTCCTTCCGTCGGACTAGGATCACTATTATGAGACCTCCGTAAGACCCCGTGAGCCTGGGATTCCCACCAGGACGCCGGGCAGGTTGTACCCTAAAGACCTACACCTATGAACGTGGTTTGAATCGTGTTTTAGGACTAGCTCAAATTAAACTGGTCTGTGTCCTGTAATGGCCCAAGATTGGACCGTCACATCATCGTAACGACCCTGTGTACGACCGTCACGTTCCTGTAACGGCCCTGTTATAGACCGTTACAGATAAGATATTAATAAGGTTTTTCTTGTTTTATCATCATGAAGCAGTTATCAAGGTTGGCCTTGAACTGTGTGATCATGTGTGATCCTTGTTTACATCCTTGTTACCTAAAGACTCATAGTCTTTCTACTTGATGTCATCCCAATTTTGTTGAAATTTCTCTTGATCTTAGAAGTAAGTTCGTGAGCTTAACCTTGTAACTCTTGGCCATTTAATGTGATGAATGTCTAGACTAGGATCATTGATCCAAACCTTCAATGCCAATGCATCATAAAGGGCCCGGTCTGGTCCTAGGAGGAGCGCCCGAAAGTACTTGTGTCCCGGGGAGTTTGTAATGACAAGGTGTGGCATTGCACCGAAGTGCATGACTAGCGTGATTGGTCTATGACATTTCCACTTTTACTCAATTACTTGAAATTCCTGTGTGACATGAGATGCGTGCGTGATATGGCCAATTGCATTTATCATTTCATGACATGAAAAGTTCTTGATTATACTTGTGTTTACTCTTTACTTGAAAGCTCATGTTCTTTTTCCTATCTATCTCTTGTCAGTTATTTATCATCGCTTTTGTTACAACGTTATTCATAAATGGTTAATCATTTTAACTATGCCTGATGATAGAGATATAAAATCCTACTAAGCTTTGCTCACCCCTACTTTCCAATCCTTTTCAGGTAGTTCTAATGAGGACGTGCGTTTCGATGGGGACGGGAACGAGTGATTCCAGCAGCGAGCCATTTAGAGTTTATGTTCGAGTCAAGTTTGGATTAGTTGTTATCAAGAGTTGATGTATTTTCCATTAATGAGATAGAAGTCCATAAGGAGTCGGGTGTAATTGAATACTTTCTATTTTGATTATTAATAAAGATGGGTTAATTATTTCTTTATCATTTAGCTTGATGGTTTAGTCTCTTGTGGCAATGTATGCTCTGATTGACATGATTGATATAAGTTGCTACGTTCCGATTTTTTCGCGTCGGGGCGTGACACATGCTATCTTTTACATTGACTTACAACCACATATTTTTCTTTCTCTAGAGCCAACAATCTTTCAGAAATAGCCGTGTTCAATTCCTGTAGTTTCTCATTTTCTTTTGCAAGCTTTTTCATCATGAATGAGTTCATTTATCAAGGTTTGATCATTGGCCATTGAATTTACTTTTGCTTTCATCTCCTTGTTTTCATTTCTTAAGGAGCAAATTTGATCTTTATGAAATTCAATATCAAACACATGAGCCCTAATTAATTCCTCTAAATGTGAGCATTTTTTACAGGAGGATTCACAGTTATTTTGTTCAACCTTCTTTTACAATTTTCTATTTTCAGCCTTAACCATCTTGTACTTATTAACAAGCTCTTCATAAGCATTCATCAACTCTTCATAACCAGATTCATCTTCATCATTAGAGTCAGAATTTACCTTTGAACTTACCATGCTTGATGTGCCCTCCTCATCACCCATGAGACACAGATCTTCCAGCTATATCTCTTGTGCCTTGATCAATCCATCTACGATTTCCTTCACCGTTTCACATGAAGAAACAAATAGATATATATCAGATTTCATGACAGCTTTTAATAATCTTAAAACTAAAACATTATCATGATTTTTTAGTTCATCTTCATGAGACCATCTAGTCTCATCTAGAGGTAATTTGTTAGGACCATAATATATCAATTTCCAGAGTTCAGGATTAACAGAGTTAATTAGCCCACACATTTTGCCTAACCATGGATCAAAATCATCGCCATCAAAAATAGGTAAGCAACTCATCAAAATATGATCAATAGAACAATTCATGATTAACACTACATTGGGATCTCTCTGTAGATTGTTAGATCTAAGGATAACAAAGTCTAGCTCTGATACTAATTGTTGGTCCCGGGGTAGGTGAGCGTGAAACAAGAAATATGAAGTGATCTAGAAGGGGAGGGGATGAATAGATCACTGTTTTCAATCGATTAAAAAATTACTAAAGAATGATTCACTTAAAACAAGCAATCTCGGAGTTGAACCCACAAACACGCAGTGCGGACAATAGCTCGAGTGGATAGAAGGCACACCACACAATCACCACAGATAATCGCACGAGTACTCAGAGGTTTTTAAGGTGGTTCGGTCAGACCTCCAGTCTGCCTATGTCCACCCCTCACTTCAAATCGAAGTGAGGCTTCCACTAGCACCTGCTAGCAAAGCAGACTCAGTCTGCAATAACGGCTGATTCACAGCTTCACAGGGGAACACCCTCCCCTCTTCCTCCACACCCGGAGGGAACCCTAAGGACGCCAAGTCCCTAGAAACTAGGAAACACGTTCCTCTTCCTCCAACCGGAGGGAACACTAGTGATCTACAGTCACTAGAACCAGAGACCAAGGTCTCTCTTCCTCTGAAGCCTAGAGGGAACACCTCTTCTTCGAGAGGGAACAATACTACAACCTCTGTTGCAAGTGAACCAGAGAGAACACGTCTCTCTCTTCCCCTGAACACCAGGAGGAAACACAGAAAACTCTCAATCAAGAAAGAAAAACAAATAAAAATGAAAACGAAAAAGAAGGAATCCAGAACTCAAAAACTAGAAACAATGTAGCTCAAACTGAGCAGCAGACTTCGGATTTGATCCGTAAGTCAATACCCATCTTCTAATCACTCTTCTGCTCTCTCTTCTCACTCAACTGGAACACTCTAGTTTCTCAGGGAGGCTCTTTCTCTTCTGCTCTCACTCAAATTTCTTCACTGTAACCTCGGAGCGCCAACTTTCGTAGATGATGAGGCAGTACATTTATAAGCGATCAGGATAAGGCGTGTGCTTCCCGCGCTCGATCCAGAACCTTCTTGCCACGTGCCCTTATAGCATTGGTTCCTTTAGTATCGGATCACGTGCAGTCCAGACACCGGTGAATGTTCTTCCTCGGACCACCTTCTTCTTTTTGTTTTTTTTCCTTTTCTCCTGCAAAGAAATTAAGAACATTAAAACTCAGGGCTACAAAAACTAAAACTGCATGAGGTATGTGGTAGGAATACGAAATGCACTATTCTGAGAATGACACGAGATACACAAGATTACTACAGTACGTTATAAAGAGAGAATGACACGAGGTCAGAAGAAAATAGCACGAGGTAAAAAGAGAACGACACGAGATACTCACTAATAAAGCTAACACTACAAAGGAAATGACACGAAGTCAGATGAGAACAGCACGAGGTGAGAAGGAAAATAACACGGAATAAAAACGGTAGTAAGACACACGATCAGAGGAAACCTGGACGAGGATAGAAAGAAGCATCATGAAGACATAAAAACAATCATTAAGACACAAACACAGAAGATAACACGAAGACATAAAACATGACTCGAATACAAGATTGCTCGAACTAACGAACGACTCGAAGTCGAGGACGACACGAAATGACACGGACTGAAACCAACTCGAAGACGAACACAGAAACTAACACGAAGTGTGGTCACAAAGCAAGAAAGACACTTGCAACGTACAGCCTTCATATGATGTGAGGCGATGTGAAGACTTTGCGTTCAACTGGATGTATAGACTTGGAACGGCTTCAAGGCAACGCAATCGAATGTATGGACTTTCACAAGGTATAGACTTGCCAAAGAACTGAACGATGTACAGACTTGAACAAGGCAAAGTCTGTACAGACTTGAGGGTTCACAACGTATATACTTTGGCAAGACAATGGCTGTACATACTAGAAGTGAAGACCAATGTATAGACTTCAAAGTTCAGCGGCCAAAGAATAGACTTGGAAACTTAAACCAGTGTATGGACTTAGCTTCGAACATGCTACAGTGCATTTGTATGGACTTTGAAGACTGATGCATGACGCTAAGACAATGTGTAGACTTTGGCTTGGAACGAAGATAAAGATGAGGCTGTATAGACTTGGCCAGAACATAAGACTCGAAGACATAGGGGTGACACAGATGGAGCGACACGAGGTGGCACAGAAAGCAGCACGAGGTACTGCAGTGTACAGCACGTGATGAAACAAATAACGACACGAAGACAACCAACAAACATAGTTAGAACAACACGACGTACAAAAGGACAACACGAAGTGCGGAGGGATCAGTACGGACATTCAAGGTATTATCTCATGGCAATTTTCCTGTTAATCATGAAAATTTCAAATGCATAACATTACTCAAGATATCAGATTAAGGAAGACAATATTTAACATAGTGATGCTCATCATCAAAACACTAGGGAAGTCACAAAAATCCAACAATCTCCCCCTTTTTGATGATGGCAACACTATATTAAATAACAGAGATGAAGTGCAATGAGATTAAGTGAAGATAAGCTGTGAGGATAAGCAAAGCAGACACACAACACACTCGCCTCCTCTGACGACTCCAAAGAGCTCCCCCTGAACACAACATCTACTTTCCTCTGACTAGATAACTCAGGGCACTTATCTTTCGCTCCCCCTCAGCACTTATCTTTCGCTCCCCCTCAGCTCCCCCTCAGCAGCAAGACACTCTCCCCCTTTGACATCATCAAAACTAGGGGCAGGTCTGAAGATATCACGAAAAGAAACTTGCTGACAGTGGAGAGAAAACAATAGAGAGTATGGCTGATAAAGGAGAGTTATTGAGATGTTTAAGCAATTAAGAAAGCCATTAATTTTATGTGAGGATTTTGAGGATCAGTTAGTCAGACTGTGTGCAAAATGGTGAATGAAGATCCGCTCCATACACAGAACCAGTTTCTAAGCAAGTAAGGTACAAGATACCAGTATGGTCAGAGTAAGTCTTTACTCAGAGAGTATAAAGCAAGGAAGTCAGGAAAAACAAAGACCTGTGGTATTGAAAACAAACAAACCAAGACCTAAATGCCAAGTGAACATAATCTGGATACCAAGAGGGAGAAAATTTTTCAAAGATGGTCAAGATCAAAGATAAATCTGTCAAGTACACCTTTGACATTAGGGAGACACCTTGTTTAGAGGCAGGAATCCCCAGTTACTTGGTGGCAAGACCACATTACCCCTTCTGACAAGAGGACATAGATAGTATTCTAACTGGTGTTGACATCAAGGTGACACCTTTACCAGAGGCCAGACACCCCAATTACTAACCAGATATGTACCATTGCTTTGTATGATCAAGACAGCTAATTAAGCCTGATTTATACTGCCATCTCATGACATGGGATACTTTCACTTCATTGATGAAAGTCCCAGTTTCTCAATGAACAGTTAACAAGGTTGTTAAAACTTCTTTCATGAATTTTTCATTAAACTGCACTTGAAACCTTGTAAATTAGTCTTGATTCAGTTTGAGAACAATACACCAGCTCCAAAGTTTTTCAGACAAAAGCACTATATACCTCATTTCGGACTTAACTAGACTAAGTAGGTATGCTGTACTGGCTAGATCAGAAGTCAGTTACAGTGTAGGAAGATAGTCTTGAATTCAGATTTTGATCTCAGTGGGACTAACAGCTGAAATTCCAACAAGAAATTAGATGAACAGTCTTAACGGATAAAACATTCAAAAATTTCTTTTATCCACCTACTCAAACTGATTCTCTTATAAGGTCAGCAAAAGTCCGTTCAAAGTATGTTCAGATTTGGCCTAAAGAGCATGACACCAATTATTAATCTAGCTCCCCCTGAGACCTTGACACCAACTCAGACTTAACCAAGACATACCTCAAAACAACTCAAGGAAAAACAACGGGATATCAATCAATACGAGTGAATCGGCAAACACTCATAATGAGGTTATTTTCAGCAACAGACAAATGAGTATAGGTAAGCACAAGAGCACATGACAGATTATTCAGAGATCAATTATTCAATTATGAAATTCTGTAAATACCTAATTCTCTGCGCAATGTGCTAAATTTTTCAGTATCCAGTGGCTTAGTGAAAATATCTGCAATTTGTGAGTTAGTGCCAACATGGATCAACTCAAAGGTCTTCCTAGCTACTTCATCTCGAATAAAATGAGGCCTAATTTTGATGTGTTTAGTTCGAGAATGAAGTACAGGATTCTTTGCAATGTTTATTGCACTAGTATTATCACAAAAGATGGAAGTGCAACCTAGCTCAACTGAGTAATCCAGAAGCTGGTGTTTTATCCATATAACCTGTGTGCCACAGCTCCCTGCTGCCACATACTCAGCTTCAGAAGTAGAAAGAGCCTCAGAGTGTTGCTTCTTGGATCCCCAAGAGACTAGGCATCCTCCTAAAAATTCGCAGTGACCACTAGTACTTTTCATGTCCAATTTACATCCTGCATAATCTGCATCTGTATATGCAATGAGATCTAAACTACAAGATGCAGGGTACCAAAGACCTAAATCATGGGTAGCAGATAAGTATCTAAAGATTCTTTTTACAGTTGCCAAATGTAATTCAGTAGGCCTAGACTGGTATCTGGCACACATCCCTACACTAAATTGAATGTCAGGCCTGGATGCTGTTAAGTAGAGGAGTGAACCGATCATACCTCTATATAATTTAGCATCCACCTCTTTACCTTTTTCGTCTGAATCTAGTGAGGAGTTGGTGCCCATGGGTGTTGAGATGGTCTTGAGGTTGGTCATCCCAAACCTCTTCAGCATCTCCAAGGTATACTTGGTTTGATTTATGAAACAACCATCCTCCATCTGTTTGACTTGAAGCCCAAGAAAATACTTTAGTTCGCCAACTAAACTCATTTCAAATTCATGAGACATAGATTCAGAAAATTCTTTACACAATTTTGAATTGTTAGATCCGAAGATGATATCATCAACATATACCTGGACCACTATTAAATCCTTTCCGAGATTTTTGGTGAAGAGGGTTTGGTCAACCTTACCTCGAGTGTAGCCCTTGCTCAAGAGGAATTCAGAAAGTCTCTCATACCAGGCTCGGGGAGCCTGCTTCAATCCATAGAGGGCTTTATTCAACCTAAAAACCATGTTAGGCTGAACAGAGAAATTAAAACCTGGAGGTTGTTCAACATATACCTCTTCCTTCAATACCCCATTTAAGAATGCGCTTTTGACATCCATCTGCTGCAGCCGAATGTTCCTAGAGCATGCAAATGCAAGCAGAATTCGTATAGCTTCCATCCTAGCCACTGGGGCATAGGATTCATCAAAATCCACACCAAATTCCTGACTGTAGCCTTGAGCTACAAGTCTTGCTTTGTTTCTAGAAATAGCTCCATTCTCATCAACTTTATTCTTGAAAATCCATTTAGTGCCAATGACATGAGTGTTATCAGGTCTGGGAACTAGTTCCCATACAGTATTTTTCTCAAATTGATTTAATTCCTCACACATGGCGGATACCCAAGAATCATGTCTTAAGGCTTCTTCCACAGATTTGGGTTCCACCTGAGATACCAATGCAGCTAAGTCCTGTTCTTGGACAATTCTAAAATGAGACCTTGTCCTAGGAGGATCATGCACATTGCCTATGACATTTTCACTAGGGTGGTCTTTGTGAAATATTATCTCACCTGAGGGTTCACCTACCTCAGTTGCTCCTTCTTGCTGTGAGTTTTCTGGTTGAGGAGCTGGCTGCATCTCTTCTTCTTCAATTCTCTCCAAGAAATCTCCCTCATTAGATGGCTCCCTGTCATCATTCATCACTTTGTTAGAGAAATCATTTTCATCAAACACTACATGCGGTGTTTCTTCAACAGTTTGATCATCTTTATTGAAAACTCTGTAGGCCCTTGAGGTTTCTGAATATCCGAGAAAAATTCTAGGAGAGCTTCTAGCTTCAAATTTGTCCAAACCATTCTTACCATTATTATGAATAAAACATTTGGAGCCAAAAACTTTAAAGTAAGAAATATTTGGCTGCTTACCCTTGAGAAGTTCATAAGGAGTTTTCCTATGAGTAGGTCTTACCAAGGCTCGATTTAGAATGTAGCATGCAGTATTCGCAGCTTCAGCACAAAGTCTCCTTGGAAATCCACTCTCAATCAGCATAGTCCTGGCCATTTCAATGATTGACCTGTTTCTTCTCTCAACAATTCCGTTCTGCTCCGGTGTCCTGGGGGAAGAGAATTTGTGAGTCACTCTCTCTCTTGAGCAAAATTCAGAAAATGAAGAGTTCTCAAACTCTCCTCCATGGTCAGACTGAATTGTAATGATGTTATGTTCACCTTGCAATTTGATTTTATTGAAAAGTTCTTCAAAGTGAACAAAGGCATCATTTTTATTTGCTAAACAAAACAACCAAGAAAATCTAGTGAAGTCATCAACTATGACTAATCCATATCTCTTACCTGACAAACTTTGTATGCGAGTAGGACCAAAGAGATCCATGTGCAAGTGCTGCAGCGGTTTAGATGAAAGACTCTCAGTTCTCAACTTAAAAACTGCACGAGTCTGTTTACCTTGTGCACAAGCATCACATAGCTTGGACCCTAACTGAAATCTTATTCGGGGCAAACCTCTAACTAGGTTATGCTTAGACAGTTTATTCATTGTAGACAAACTAGCATGGCCTAGACGCCTATGCCAGTCAAAAGCAACCTGTTCAGAATTAGCAGACATACACAAGTGAGTTTCAGGATTATCATCCAGGTCTACGATGTATACATTGTTTACTATATGACCTTTGAACATGACGTTATCAGAATTCAGCTCAAAAACAGTGCAGGAATTGTGGTCAAAGAGTACCTTGTGTCCTTTGTCGCAGAGTTGACTTATACTTATCAAGTTGTACTGAAGTCCTTCTACAAGATACACATCTTCAATGGAGTTAGTAGAGGACTTACCAACAGTACCAATTCCAATTATTCTTCCTCTGTTATTTCCACCGAATTTGACCAGGCCCCCAAACTTCATTTTCAGTTTGCTAAATTTGGACCGGTCTCCTGTCATGTGCCTGCTACAGCCGCTGTCAAGATACCACTTGTTATGCTCGGCTGCCAGGCTAACCTGCGAAAGTTCAGACAAGGTAATATGGGACCCAATTCAAATTGGGTCCAAAGATAGTTTTTAATTTATCCAAATCACACTTAGGAACCCACATTTGTTTTACTGTTCTTTTCAGAGATTTCATGTAGATTGATTCTTCCTTCTTGGCATTTCTCAGTGGGTGTTGAATGAGCCTATTCCTATTAAAATTATGCTATTTTCGAGCAGAGAAATTGTTGGTTGGCCTCTTAGAGGAAACACGTGTGTGCTGAGCATAATTCATGTAACCATTTTTATTCAAATGAAAATTGTGCTGAAGGTGATGCATGTTCGCATGCTTTCCTTGATAACTATCATGCGGAATTTTCTTAGCGAAACTGTTCACCTTTCTAGTGACATCAATAGGAATGGTCGTGTGAAAACCCTTGTTCCACAACTGTTGCACAGGAACAGTTCTAGTCTCAGGATTTCCTGACTTAGTCTGCTGACCAATGGATTGAATAGATTTGCTGGTCGAAACCTTCAATGTAGAGACAGATTTGGAGCTGGATGGGGTTTCCAGTTTTTCTTTGCCCTTGGCGGGGCAGAACGTGACAGTTTTGAATTCAAAGGGTTTTTTACTTGTGGGATTGTATCCTAATCCCTCCCTATTGAAGTTTACCCTCGACCCCAGAAGGGCATCAAGATTGTTTCTCCCCTCTGTAAATTTTTCTAGCATTTTTCCTTTGTCCTCAATCTCCTTCTGAAGTTCATTACATTGGTCCTGGAGTTCCTGATTAACTTTTCTAACCGCCTCATATTTTTCTGCAATCAGACTAAACTCCTTTTTACTCTCTTCAGTTTTACTCTTCAGCTCATTCATCCTAGCTAGATTTTCCTCTCTTTCCATTCTAAACTTCTCGATCTCACTTCTAGCCTGATCTAGCTCAATGGCCATCTCCTTGGTTTTCATGTTGTCCGTAACAGCAATAGAGTGTTCCTCAGAAACTGAGTGAAACTTTCGTTTAAGCATTCTGTGCTCCTTGGTTAGAAAACTATATTTAGCTAACAGGTCACCATAGGCGTCCTCCCAATCATCCAAAGTAAAATTCTCAAATAAGTTCGTTACCTCTTCCTCATGGTTGGCCATGAGACAAGTCTTCTCTTCACCTTCACTGGACGAGGTGGCTTCTGGATCCTCCTCCTCGTCGCTCCATGTGCACAGCATGGCTTTCTTCTTCTTGTGCACCATCTTCTTCTGGTATCCGGGAGCCTTAGCTTGCAGCTCTGGATATTCACTTTTCATGTGACCAGGTTTCTGACAATGGTAGCATGTAACTTTTTTAACAAACCAGTTCTTCTCAAGTTCTCGTTCAGGAGACTTCCTTGTAGCATTAAATCTCTTTCTCCTGTAGAATTTCCCTTTAGTTCTCAAGAACTTTCTGAATTGCCTGGTGAGCATGGCCTGCTCGCCCTTGTCCAGGTCTGAGAATCCGTCAGAGTCTTCGCTGCTACCACCACTGTTGCTGCTGCTGCTGCTCTTCTTAGTATGTCGTGAGACTTTCAGAGCAACATTCTTTCCCTTTCTGTCATGTCCATCATTCCCTTGTCTGAAGTTCATTTCATGGGTCATGAGAGACCCAATCAGCTGGGTTACTGACATGGTGGATAAATCTCTTGATTCCTCTATGACGGTCACCTTAGTATCCCAGATGGGAGTTAGGGACCTAAGGATCTTCCTGACAATGTCTTCTTGCTGAATCTCCTTTCCAAATCCTCTCAGACTATTGATGATCACAGACAATCTAGCATACATTTCTGTGATCGACTCCTCTGGCTTCATCTTAAACAACTCATACTGAGTTGTAAGCATATTGATCTTGGTAGCTTTCACTTGAGATGTGCCCTCATAAATTAACTGCAATTCATCCCACATTTTCTTTGCAGTCTTGCACGCTGAAATCCTCAAGTACTCTTCCGGGTGGACGGCGCACTGTATGATGCTAAGAGCTGTCCAATTCAGTGCGGAGAGTTTAACCTGTTTCTCTGTCCATATGTCTTCGTTCGGTGGAAGTTGGTACGGACCATCTGTAATTACTCTCCAGAGCTTGTGTCTTTGAGCCCTGATGAAGACTTCCATCCTATTCTTCCAAAAGAAATAGTTATTACCATCGAAGAAAGCGGGACGGGTGATTGACTGCCCTTCAGCAATGTAGCTGCGAGGACCAGCAGATCCGTTTCCCTGGCCGTTGGACCACATATTGGGAAATACCTGCTCTGATACCAAGTGATACAAGAAATATGAAGTGATCTAGAAGGGGAGGGGATGAATAGATCACTGTTTTCAACCGATTAAAAAATTACTGAAGAATGATTCACTTAAAACAAGCAATCTCGGAGTTGAACCCACAAACACGCAGTGCGGACAATAGCTCGAGTGGATAGAAGGCACACCACACAATCACCACAGATAATCGCACGAGTACTCAGAGGTTTTTAAGGTGGTTCGGTCAGACCTCCAGTCTGCCTACGTCCACCCCTCACTTCAAATCGAAGTGAGGCTTCCACTAGCACCTGCTAGCAAAGCAGACTCAGTCTGCAACAACGGCTGATTCACAGCTTCACAGGGGAACACCCTCCCCTCTTCCTCCACATCCGGAGGGAACCCTAAGGACGCCAAGTCCCTAGAAACTAGGAAACACGTTCCTCTTCCTCCAACCGGAGGGAACACTAGTGATCTGCAGTCACTAGAACCAGAGACCAAGGTCTCTCTTCCTCTGAAGCCTAGAGGGAACACCTCTTCTTTGAGAGGGAACAATACTGCAACCTCTGTTGCAAGTGAACCAGAGAGAACACGTCTCTCTCTTCCCCTGAACACCAGGAGGAAACACAGAGAACTCTCAATCAAGAAAGAAAAACAGATAAAAACGAAAACGAGAAAGAAGGAATCCAGAACTCAGAAACTGGAAACAATGTAGCTCAAACTGAGCAGCAGACTTCGGATTTGATCCGTAAGTCAATACCCATCTTCTAATCACTCTTCTGCTCTCTCTTCTCACTCAACTGGAACACTCTAGTTTCTCAGGGAGGCTCTTTCTCTTCTGCTCTCACTCAAATTTCTTCACTGTAACCTCGGAGCGCCAACTTTCGTAGATGATGAGGCAGTACATTTATAAGTGATCAGGAGGGTGCATGTAAGGCGTGTGCTTCCCGCGCTCGATCCAGAACCTTCTTGCCACGTGCCCTTATAGCATTGGTTCCTTTAGTATCGGATCACGTGCAGCCCAGACACCGGTGAATGTTCTTCCTCGGACCACCTTCTTCTTTTTGTTTTTTTCCTTTTCTCCTGCAAAGAAATTAAGAACATTAAAACTCAGGGCTACAAAAACTAAAACTGCATGAGGTATGTGGTAGGAATACGAAATGCACTATTCTGAGAACAACACGAGATACACAAGATTACTACAGTACGTTATAAAGAGAGAATGACACGAGGTCAGAAGAAAACAGCACGAGGGAAAAAGAGAATGACATGAGATACTCACTAATAAAGCTAACACTACAAAGGAAACGACACGAAGTCAGATGAGAACAGCACGAGGTGAGAAGGAAAATAACACGGAATAAAAACGGTAGTAAGACACGCGATCAGAGGAAACCTGGACGAGGATAGAAAGAAGCAACACGAAGACATAAAAATAATCATTAAGACACAAACACAGAAGATAACACGAAGACATAAAACACGACTCGAATACAAGATTGCTCGAAATAACGAACGACTCGAAGTCGAGGACGACACGAAACGACACAGACTGAAACCAACTCGAAGACGAACACAGAAACTGACACGAAGTGTGGTCACAAAGCAAGAAAGACACTTGCAACGTACAGCCTTCATATGATGTGAGGCGATGTGAAGACTTTGCGTTCAACTGGATGTATAGACTTGGAACGGCTTCAAGGCAACGCAATCGAATGTATGGACTTTCACAAGGTATAGACTTGCCAAAGAACTGGACGATGTACAGACTTGAACAAGGCAAAGTCTGTACAGACTTGAGGGTTCACAACGTATATACTTTGGCAAGACAATGGCTGTACATACTTGAAGTGAAGACCAATGTATAGACTTCAAAGTTCAGCGGCCAAAGAATAGACTTGGAAACTTAAACCAGTGTATGGACTTAGCTTCGAACATGCTATAGTGCATTTGTATGGACTTTGAAGACTGATGCATGACGCTAAGACAATGTGTAGACTTTGGCTTGGAACGAAGATAAAGATGAGGCTGTATAGACTTGGCCAGAACATAAGACTCGAAGACATAGGGGTGACACAGATGGGGCGACACGAGGTGGCATAGAAAGCAGCACGAGGTACTGCAGTGTACAGCACGCGATGAAACAAATAACGACACGAAGATAACCAACAAACATAGTTGGAACAACACGACGTACAAAAGGACAACACGAAGTGTGGAGGGATCAGTACGGACATGCAAGGTATTATCTCATGGCAGTTTTCCTGTTAATCATGGAAATTTCAAATGCATAACATTACTCAAGATATCAGATTAAGGAAGACAATATTTAACATAGTGATGCTCATCATCAAAACACTAGGGAAGTCACAAAAATCTAATAGAGCGGACAAGAAGGGGGGGTCGAATTGTCCCCCACACTAGATGGCTAATTAAAAAGCTTACGCATTGGAATTAATTACTTTTAACAAGATTGAGAAATTAACTAAACAAGGTAACTAATTCTCTCAATCTCTCCGTTCCCACACGATCATACAAACGGATATAACAAGCAAACCACACAATCAAACAAATCAAACAAAAGTGCACAGTGATTTTTAAGGTGGTTCGGGACCATGACGGGCTCCCTACGTCCACCCCTCACCAAACCTGGTGAGGCTTCCCTCGGGGATAAATCCCCAACACTGAGACAACGCTCCAAACACACACGGGGACACACCCCAACACACACACACACACGGAGATGGAGTCTCCCACATAATCCGACGACCGGATCACAACACACACACATACGCTGCAACAAACGTAGCACAACGACACACACGTCGCACGCAGGCGATCAAACACGACCGTATACACAGACGGTCACACACACAAAATATGTTTTTAGGTTTTGAAAATAAACACAAATAACAATATAATTTCAGATCGAAATAGAACACATGGCAAACATCACAAAACAACAACTAAAGGATGTAGAGATTGTTCCCCCTTTGATTTTCAAGACGAATAGAAATAGTAGCTTGAAGCTCCAGTCGGATGGTGACGATTTCAACGTCCTCTCGATCCTCTCCTCGATCCGCTGCACTTTTCCTTCTTCCACGATCTTCAAAAACCTCTTGGATGAAGATCAAATCTCCCCTTATTTTCCCCTTCCTCTTCTTCTCCTCTTTCTTGACCTACAAGATAGAAAACATTAGCTCAATTGGGGATTTCTTGTCAAATTCAGAGTTCACAAGAGAGCATATATAGAAGACATGAAAAGACCATGATAACCCTTCTAGAACCATCCAAAAAGACCCCCAATAGGTCTACCATGAACCCATGGGAAAAGGGGTAAAAGGTTAGGCACAAGTGGGTTTATAAGACCTAGGATGGTCAAGGACAAGCCAAGACACAGATCCACAATTCCTGGGATGACTGGAGACTTTTGGGATTAAAAAATCCAAGGAGAAGGACTTCCCACGTTGAAGAAAATAAAGTCAACAATTGCTGTCTCGGGGGGTTCGGTCGACTAGAGGTAGGTGGTCGGTCGACCTAACTTTTACAGGTGAATTTTGAGGCAGCACTGCCAATTTCGGTCGACCTAAGCTACAGGGTCGGTCGACCTAAAGCTACAGTGTCGGTCGACCTAAGCTATAGGGTCGGTCGACCTAAAGCTACAGTAAATTCCAAACTTTGAAATTTCAGCCCCAAACTCCATTGCAACCCTTCCAAACTCTGTGGCATCAAACTCATTTGATCTTGGAGGGTTTATATTAAGGATCTTAATCATGCAAAACCATAAGATAAAATGATTAGAACTTTAGCTCAATAATCCAAATGATAAATGCATGAAGTATATACATGAAACCCATGTTCAAGGTGCATACGAACACTTTGGAAAAATATGTTTATCCTCATCAAGGAAACAAGTTCATATAGCAATGAACTTTATGCATCAAAGTGCAACAAGAGTGGAATTGTAAAACCAAAATCCACATAAACGATGTGATTGAATTTAACACAAGTTCTCTTCACAGAACCATGAACCATTTGAATCTAAGTGATGCTTACGAAACATGGGGTCGACACCATCCTTTGATAGGTCGACACTGTGAAAGGGCATGAAAGCCTATGCTAAAATTCATCATGAGAAAATGAATATCATTTAATGTGAGAGTTTCAATCAATTCATTTTAGCCACCACTTTCATGAGGAATTCAAACTATATATGCATCTTGCATAAGAACCTTATGAAGAATATACATGAAAGAACCAAGTGAATATATGCAACATGGATAGCACAAGGGACTGGGAAGAGATTGAATGTTTAAACACAAAAATCAAGTATTCCTTGCGGTTTAATCAATATTACACCACATGTCAACCTCTTTCCACCAAGATTCACATAAATAGATATTACCATGCATCCATGTGATTTGTAGGTGTCTTCCAATCATCTCTCCCCTATAAAAGATAATGTAGAACATGAGATCTACATTGATATCAAAATCATGGATTATGAGTGATAACAGCTCCTTAACTAGACACAAAAGCATATGCATAGAGCTTCTACTCATAACCATCCACGAGCTTATATGCATGTCTAGCAATATGGACAAAATCAATCTCAACTATGAAGAGTTGCTCAAGAGCACAACGACTCAATTGAAATACATGCAAGCATAGCAAAGCTCATGAATGCACACTGACATCAACTGCATATGCAAGCAGACACAAAGTTATTTATAAGGTTAGTTATCATCAAAAACATAACCATATGCAAGGCACACTTCATGACCCCACACACATCATTATTGGCCTACTTTATTTATTTCTCGTGGAAGTAGCTTGATTTATAACTTGAAGATGAAAGAGTGGGCACGGATGGTGTCCAAGGGCTCGACGTTAGCCCCCTCGATAGATAGCTAGAAATGTACTATAAACCATGGGGTATGATGCTTACTGGCGTCGCATTGCGCTGGGAGTACTTTTTTTATAAACGGGTGAAAACCACGAGACAATCTTGTGAAATTTACATGCTTGCTAGTACATTCTTGTTACATGACTTTCTAGTGCATAGCCTTTATGGTTATGAAAAGTACATTCTCGTTCAAGAAAGGCCAAGTTACATTCATGTTGTATTCATTCTCGATCTTGCTCTCATTCTCATAAACCTTCATATCTCCATGATCTACATCATGTTACTAGTGTTTGATTTTATTCACATATTTTATCGCATGTCTTCTATCTTCTTTCCTAGAGCTAAAGTGTTAATTACTTAAATACTGCCTTCATGTTGATACAAAGATACCTACTGGGCAAGTGTACTCATTCTCTACTTTTTCCTTCTTTTCAGGAAATTCTAGTGGGGATTCAGACTACTCAAGTGACGAGTCCGAGAGTGATTAAAGATCGAGAGAAGACATAGTAGAGTCATGAGTCCAGTCGAGTCAATGTACTTTTCTCTTTTTATTGAGTCTAGAAATGTAAAGAGTCAAGAGTCATCACTTTGTAAACTTGTCATTATTATTCAATAAAAGTAAAGGTTTTTTCTAATTATTGTGCATTCATTTTTATGTGTGGATGATTAGTGCTCTGATTATATTGCTCGCTTACGGCGTGCTAGCCGGCTGTTCACGTTCTCGAATATCTTCCGTTGTACTTATATCTCGGGGCGTGACATTCAGTGTCAACGTCGGCTCACTCTAGGGTCCTCTAGGAAGGTGCAATGACTTCTTGTTAGTTCACACAGATGGTGCTAAAGTATTGGGTAACACTTGAGTTTGTTGAACGAGACTAAACAAGAGATCTCGAACATTAGCAAGTGGGTCCTAATTAGTAGGCGAGCCAAGCATTGGGGCCTAGCGTTGCAGACCTTCTTGATGCACAGAGGTCAGACCATCGAGCATCTGGTGTTTAGTCTTCCTTGCGATGGGTGGAGGAGACGATGGTCGAGAGAGAAGCTTCAAGGAGGGAGTTGAGTGTTACTGACTAAGCTTTCCTACATAAGAGAGGCTGTTCTCTATAGGGGGTGAGGTGCCCTTAGAAAACCCTCCGATGTTTAAGTTAGAGTCTGTAGCACCCCTGAGAAATTAAAGGAATAAAATTCCTAAATATATAATCAAAGCCCAAACCCCACATATAAACAACCTATGTACCTATGGGCCTTACACTTAAGGGAACCAAATGGGGCAATATAGTCGGTTGTCAAGCAAATAAGGGAAACAGCGCCCTTTGATAAGGCGCCATTTCATGAAATGAAGACCCTTTATTAAGGCACCATTTTGAGAAATAGAGCCCTCTTGTGTGGGCGCCATTTTATGAAGGGCGCCCCTGGCTTGGGCGCTATTTTCCTGAGGCTAAAATATAGAAACCCGATTGTAGTGTTTTGTTCTGACTGGGATAGTGGCTATCGTCGGGAAGTTTTGGATCAAGTAGGATTGGTATATGGGGAAGTTATATGCTAATAGGATTCATACATGGGAAATTTATATCCCATTAGGAAGCTTCAACTCCAAATCCTATAAATCAACCCCTCCCGAGCGTGCAAAGACTACTACCTCTATTGCACTCGAGGAGTCCTACGTCGTCGAAGAGTTATCTTCATTTTCTCTCTGTAGCCTTGCGTTTATCCTCTTGCCGTCACCATGAAGAGGTGCTACAAAGAAGCAAGTCTTCTTCCATGAGCTGCTGCAGTGGTCTCTGCTGCCGTGCTCTCCTGCGGCTTCTAAGGATAACTTCATCTTCTTCCTGCGGCATCATCCTCCTGCTAGCATCTAAGAGAAGCTGCTATTTTTTCCCGAAGCTCCTGCGGTTGTGCTTCATCTAGCTAAAGCATCTGCTGCCGAAGTACTCTATCGTTATCTCTCTGTTCTGTCATCCAAATCACCAAACAAGGTACGTGTTCTCAAGTACCAAGCCCCACTTAGTAAACATCAGATCATATGCATGCATATATGCCTTTTAGTATGATTTCAGTAGCTCTCTACTTCATTTTTTTCTGAGTTTCAGTAAAAGGGCACCTCTCTATAGGGCGCTATTTCATCAAACGACTGAACACGCAATCATTATTCTTTCAATAATTAAATAAGTACACCATCTTTAAAATTTAATAACATAGAATCCTGATGTCTAATCTAATGCATGAGTACACTACTAGAATCCTGCTATTTTTATCTACATGTCCATATATTCATTCCTACGAAATTATTTTTATTAGAAAAGTGCTACTATTCATGATCAAATTACACATGATTGAAACAACGCCTGAGACCCTGTCACTATTCAATACAGCGCCCCAGACCTGGGCGCTATATACTGAAATAGTGGCTCAACCCAGGGCACTAATTACCCTGAGCACATATTCTCCAAGACTGATATGTATGTATATATATATATACTATGAAATTCTAAAATTGAACGACTTAACAAACAGACTCTATTTTATAAAATGATGGCACTGTCAGAGGCGCCAATTTTCCTGAGTTCTTGTTTTTTTTCGAGTGTTTCCTGTAACCCATACCGTGGGTATCTATTGGCACTATATCTCAGTCCGTAGATATAGTCCCGCGTTTCTCGATGGTTTCACAATTACCCCACTATTTCTCGGTGATGAATGAGCCCTCCGCGGGATATTCCTTCCTTCGGATTGGTGATTTTATCATAGAGACCTCCATAAGTCTACGCGAAGCCTTGGATTCCCTCAAGGCCGCCGAGCTGGTTGTACCATTAAAACCCATGAACAGTTTTTGAATTGCCATGTCACTCTAAAGAAACATGGTAGACTGGCCCTCATGGTATGCTATCTAGCCGCCGTGAGAATGTCTCTTCGAGCACATGGAATGGGCAACCATACCATTGCCCTCAATTAAGAATTTACTGCCTTCATGTAGACACAAATTCTTTCTACCTTATCATGTTTACGGATGAGCGACCATATATATGTATGGACGTTTATTCTAGAAATCATGGCACCCACTGGAGAGCCAATTCCACCCAGTTTTCTGATACATGTCATAATGTGCAGTTTCGATCGTAGTACGTCTCTATGTAAAAATTCTATCCTTGAAATTCTATCTATAAGGTCTACCTTACAATCCTACAAGTTTATTCCTTTGGAATTCTCTATTGGCTATAACTATAGTGGATGTCGAAAATACATGACTCAATGCTTGCGCATATAGGGCTCGATCTGGTCCTGGGAGGAGCATCCGAAAGTACTTGTGCCCATGGGAGCTATATTGATCACGGTGTGGCATTGCACAAAAGTACTCGTCGTTCTAGATATAAGGCATTCCACTCACTCTCTCGTGACATTACTTGCGTTCTTGACTTGACTAGTGTGACCCGTAGCGGGCAAAGTACTTGTTTGAATTATGATAGCAAATTCACGTGACTTGACATGAAATATTTACTTGCTTGAATGTCTTGTTATATCTCGCATACTTATCTTGAAATCTTGCTAGTTCAACTCTATATCTCTTGATATACTCTCTCTCGCGTGTCGTTTTCATGCGTACATGCATAGCTATACTTGCATTCATACAACATGTAATTTACCTAAAGCAAGTTTGTACTTGAGATATAATTCATACTGAGTGTTCGCTCACCTAGTGTTTTTTCCCTATTTTTTAGGTAATTCCGATGACGAAGATCACTCGGAAGAGAACGACCATGTGTGAAGATCTTAGAGCTACCCGTCTAATTAGAGTGTCTATCTAGTCATGTCTTTTCTTTTTCTTGAGTCAATTATTGTAATTTTTCTTCTATTGAGTCAGAATTATCCTTTAGTACTTTTCACCAAAGATATGTAATAAGATTGACTTTGTGGTTATTATGAATAAAGGACTTGGTTATCTCTACTTTTGCGCACTCTGTCTATGTGTCGAATACACTTATGCTCTGACATGATTGATATAAACTCGTCACGCATATTCGGTTCCTTCCGCGCTCGGGGCGTGATAGTTTTTTTGGTCTCAGAGCCTAGGATATTCAATTCCTAGGAAACCCAAGTCCAAGGATAGGTTATGCCTTTACCCGGTGAGATTGGGTAGAACCATGGGTTTAAGTCAACTTAGGAACTCAGACCCTTGCATTAGCTTTATATATATTAATGTAGTTACTTAAATTTCTTGTAGGACTATGGCCGCCGAATGTGCCCAGTGGCGTAATATGCAACGCACTATTCAAGGCATTACACAGGCGCTACAGCAAGTGGTGCAAGGCGGGGCCAACTGTGGAGCGGGTGATCTCCACCGTAGTTTCAGAAATATGAACCCACCAAAGTTTATTGGCTCATCATACTCCGATGATGCCGAGCACTGGCTCAGGGAAGTAGAAAGAATATTCTGTGTTATGCAATGCACAGACGAAGAGAAGGTGTTACTAGCTACTTTCGAATTGGAAAGGGATGCCCGTTCCTGGTGGGAGTCCGTAGAAGCTACATTAGAAGAAGAACCTATTACATCGGCGGAATTTACTGAACACTTGAATAACAAATATTTCTCCGATCATATACAAGAGAAAAAGGCCGCAGAATTCGCCACACTCAAACAACGAACTCTATCAGTGGCCGAATATGAGGCTCAATTCTCTCGGTTATCAAGGTATGCGAAGCACTTAGTGAGTACTGAGAAGATGAAGGCGAGGAGATTCTTCAATGGGCTTCAACCTCAATATATCACCCAACTGGCGCCGATGGACATTCAAGTCTATTCGGAAATGGTTTGAAGAGCCCAATTACTAGAAGATGCCACGGAGCTATCCCACAGAATCTGTGGGAAGGACAAGAAAGAGCCTATTACTAGTACCGTCAATTTCAAGCCCTCCTTTAATAAGAAGAGAACCAACGAAGGAAGTACTTCTTCCCAAGAAAAGAAACCCAAGAAGAATAATAAACCTTTCTCCATTACTGCCGCACCTACCAAAGAGGTGTGTAAACATTGTGACAAGACCAGCCATAGGGCCGAGGAATGCTGGAGAAGACTCGGAGCTTGTCTCTGTTGCGGGAGCCGTGACCATCGGATTCCCGATTGTCCCTTGATTAATGAAAAAGCCGGAGACGAAAAGGGCCCAATGAAGAAACAAGCACGTCTCCAAGCTCTTCAGGAGGCGGAACAAGATGAAGGCGGACTGGTGGAAGGTACCTTAAAGATCTGTTCCAAGTCTGCTCGTGTCTTGTTTAATACTGGTGCATCACATTCTTTTATTTCTAAGAAGTTTGTTGATCCTCTATCTGTGGAACCTGAGTGGTTAGACTTAGTTATCTCCACTCCGATCGGAGAAGAATCCGATATTACACATTACTACGCGAATTGTAAAGTTGTGGTATAAGGGAAAAATCTACCTGCTAACCTGATATGCCTAGATTTGAAAGGATATGATGTCATACTAGGAGCCGATTGGCTGTCCACCCACAATGCAGTTGTAGATTGCCGTAACGGCAAGGTTACTTTTAAGGAGTTCTCGGAACTTGTTTACACTAGCCCAAAGAGTCGGAACAAGTCACCTCTTATTTCGGCCCTTCGAGCTAGTAAGTTAATAAGGAGAGGGTGTGTATCTTTTCTTGCGTTTGTCACCATAAAAGAGACTAAAAAGTCCAAGATAGAAGACATCCCAGTTGTTCGGGAGTTTCCCGATGTATTTTCGGAAGATTTGCCCGGATTGCCCCCACAAAGAGAAGTGGCATTCACTATCGACCTTGTCCCTGGTGTTGGTCCAGTTTCTAAGGCACCCTATAGGATATCCCCTGTCAAGCTCAAGGAATTAAAGGAGCAATTGATGGAACTTTTGAAGAAAGGATTTATTAGACCGAGCACTTCCCCGTGGGGAGCGCCCGTATTATTTGTAAATAAGAAGAATGGATCAATGAGACTATGCATCGAATATCGACAGTTGAACCACCTCACGATCAAGAATAGGTATCCACTGCCAAGGATTGATGAATTATTTGATCAGATATCTGGATCCAAGTATTTCTCAAAGATTGATCTCAGGTCGGGATACCCCCAACTGAGAATCAAACATGAGGACATTCATAAGACCGCGTTCAGGAGTAGGTATGGGCACTACGAATTTGTTATTATGCCTTTTGGACTAACAAATGTCCCTGCAACCTTTATGCAGTTAATGAATAGTATATTCAGGCCTCATCTAGATCAATTTGTTGTAGTATTCATTGATGACATATTGATTTATTCAAAGACCAAGGAAGACCATGAAGAGCATTTGAGGATTTCATTACAGATATTGAGGACAAATCAGTTATATGTAAAGCTCAGTAAATGTGAGTTCTGGCTCGAAGAAGTGTCCTTCTTAGGACATGTGATCTCAAAGGATGGGATATCAGTTGACCCGTCAAAAGTCGAGGCGGTGAAGAATTGGGAAAGGCCGACCAATGCTACCGAGATCCAAAGATTCTTACGCCTAGCTTGCTATTACATGCCATTCATCAAAGACTTCTCCAAGATCGCCGTTCCTCTGACTAGGCTAACCCGTAAGGAGAGTCTTATAAGTGGGACGAAGAATGCGAGAAGAGCTTTCAAGCTTTGAAAGATCATTTAACAACCGCTCCGGTATTGGCACTACCAACTGAAGGGGAGAAATTTGAGGTATATACCGATGCATCTAGCATTGGTCTCGGATGTGTGTTAATGCAACAAGGGAGAGTCATTGCCTACTCGTCCCGACAATTAAAGAAGCATGAAGAAAATTACCCGGTCCACGACTTAGAGTTGGCTGAGGTAGTATTTGCATTAAAAATCTGCAGACATTACCTTTACGGAGAGAAATTCACCGTATACTCCGATCACAAGAGCCTTAAGTATCTCTTTTCTCAGAAAGAATTGAATATGAGGCAGAGACGTTGGCTCGAATGTCTCAAGGATTTTGACTTCACAATACAATATCATCTTGGAAAGGGTAATCCTGTAGATGATGCCCTTAGTCGAAAGCCAAGAGCCTTATTAACCAACTGTATGACTCAAGAGTGGAAATTGCTAGAGCAATTCTCTAAACTTAATATAAGTATGGACCAGGAGAAACAGTGTATTACTCTATCACACATGAGGATACAACTGGATCTACACTCTGAGATAAAAGAACTTCAAGACAGTGACCCGATGTTAGTAGAAATCAAGGATAAGCTAGAAGAACGACCAGACTTCAAGGTAGTATTAGATGGAATGTTATTATTTCGAGAAAGAACTTGTGCACCAGATTGTCCAGAACTAAAGAAGAAGATATTAGAAGAAGCTCATAGGTCAAGGTACACGATTCATCCCGGATCTACCAAGATGTACCAAGACTTGAAACGGACCTTCTGGTGGAACAACATGAAAAGGGAGGTAGCGAACTTTGTGTCTCGTTGTCTCACATGCCAACAAGTCAAGGCGAAACACCAAAAGCCTGCTGGTAAGCTACATCCTCTAGATATTCCTAAATGGAAGTGGGAGGACATCGGTATGGACTTTATAATGGATCTGTCTAAATCTAAGGGAGGTCATGATGGAATATGGGTCATCATTGATCGATTGACCAAGTCAGATCACTTTCTGCCAATCAAGAGCCGATGGTCAGTTGATGTCCTTGCCGCCTTGTATATCAAGGAAATAGTCAGACTACATGGAGTTCCTGTTTCAATCATGTCTGACCGAGATCCGCGCTTTACTTCTCACTTCTGGAAGGGTCTACAATATTCGTTGGGGACAAGACTCAATTTTAGTACAGCCTTTCATCCTCAGACGGATGGTCAGACCGAAAGAACGAATCAAGTGGTAGAAGACATGCTTAGAGCTTGTATCATTGATTTCAGCGGGAGCTGACATGATCACTTACCTTTGGTCAAGTTTGCATACAACAACAGTTACCAGGCAAGCATTCAAAAGGCACCTTTCGAAGCATTATACGGAAGAAGTTGCCAATCACCCTTATGTTGGGATGAAGTTGGCGAGAAACAACTACCTGTCCCAGACATGGTGAGAGACACCACAGAAAAGATCCAGCTAATTAGAGAAAGACTTCAAATGCCTCTATCTAGACAAAAGACTTATGCCGACACAAGAAGGAGAGACCTCGAGTTCCAAGTCGGAGATCACGTCTTTCTTAAAATTTCTCCAGGACGAGGAATTAGAAGATTTGGTGTTAAGGGCAAGCTTACACCAATATATATCGGTCCTTTTAAAGTATTGGAAAGAGTTGGCGAGGTTGCCTACCGCATCACCTTACCCCCTCAGTTGTCTGAAGTTCACAATGTGTTCCACATATCTATGTTAAAGAAGTATGTGCACGATCCATTCCACATCATAGATCATGGCGACATGGTAATACAAAAGGATCTCACGTATGAACAAAAGCCATTGAAGATCCTTGATCGTGAGGTTCGTACACTAAGGAACAAGATAATTCCCATGATCAAGATTCAATGGAGCAAATGCTCAGAACAAGAAGCCACGTGGGAGACCGAAGAATCCATGAAGAAGAGATTCTCATACTTATTTTCAAATGATACGTACTCTGCACCCTCCGCATCCATATACGATTGAATTTGGGGATCAAATTCTTTTAAGTGGGGGAGGGTGAAGCACCCCTGAGAAATTATACGAATAAAATTCCTAAATAGATAATCAAAGCCCAAACCCCACACATAAACAACATATGTACATATGGACCTTACACTTAAGGGAACCAAATGGGGCAATATAGCCGGTTGTCAAGCAAATAAGGGAAACAACGCCATTTCATGAAATGAAGACCCTTTATTAAGGCGCCATTTTGAGAAATAGAGCCCTCTTGTGTGGGTGCCATTTTCATGAAGGGCGCCCCTGGCTTGGGCGCTATTTTCTTGAGGCTAAAATATAGAAACCTGATTGTAGTGTTTTGTTCTGACTGGGATAGTGGCTGTCGTAGAGAAGGTTTGGAACAAGTAGGATTGGTATATGGGGAAGTTATATGCTAATAGGATTCATACGTGGGAAATTTATATCCCATTAGTAAGCTTCAACTCCAAATCCTATAAATAAACCCCTCCCGAGCGTGCAAAGACTACTGCCTCTATTGCACTCGAGGAGTCCTGCGCCGTCGAAGAGTTATCTTCCTTTTCTCACTATAGCCGTGCGTTTATCCTCTTGCCATCACCGTGAAGAGGTGCTACGAAGAAGCAAGTCTTCTTTCCCGAGCTGCTGTAGTGTTCTCTGCTGTCGTGCTCTCCTGCGGCTGCTAAGGAGAACTACAACTTCTTCCTACGGCATCATCCTCCTGCTAGCATCTAAGAGAAGCTGCTATTTTTTCCTGAAGCTCCTGCGGTTGTGCTTCATCTAGCTGAAGCATCTGCTGCCGAAGTACTCTATCATTATCTCTCTGTTCTGTCATCCAAATCACCAAACAAGGTAGGTGTTCTCAAGTACCAAGCCCCACTTAGTAAATCTCAGATCATACGCATGCATATAGGCCTTTTAGTATGATTTCAGTAGCTCTCTGCTTCATTTTTTCTGAGTTTCAGTAAAAGGGCGCCCCTCTATAGGGCGCTATTTCATCAAACGACTGAACATACAGTCGTTATTCTTTCAGTAATTAAATAAGTGCACCATCTTTAAAATTTAATAACCTAGAATCCTGATGTCTAATCTAATGCATGAGTACACAACTAGAATCCTGCTATTTTTATCTACCTGTCCATATATTCATTGATGCGAAATTATTTTTATTAGAAAAGTGCTACTATTCATGATCAAATTACACATGATTAAAACAACGCCTGAGACCCTATCACTATTCAATATAGCACCCCAGACCTGGGCGCTATATACTGAAATAGTGGCTCAGCCCAGGGCGCCAATTACCCTGACCACATATTCTCTAGGAATGATATGTGTATATATATAATATGAAATTCTGAAATTGAACGACTTAACAAGCAGACTCTATTTTATAAAATGATGGCACTGTGAGAGGCGCCAATTTTCCTGAGTTCTTGTTTTTTTTTCGAGTGTTTCCTGTAACCCATACCGTGTGTATCTATTGGCACTATATCTCCGTTGATATAGTCTCGCGTTTCTCGATGGTTTCACGATTACCCCACTATTTCTCGGTGATGAATGAGCCCTCCGCGGGATATTCCTTCCTTCGGACTGGTGATTTTATCATAGAGACATCCGTAAGTCTACGTGAAGTCTTGGATTCCCTCAAGGCCGCTGAGCAGGTTGTACCATTAAAACCCATGAACACTTTTGAAATTGCCATGTCACTCTAAAGAAACATGGTAGACTGGCCCTCATTGTATGCTATCTAGCCGCCGTGAGAATGTCTCTTCAAACACATGGAATGGGAAACCATACCATTGCCCTCAATTAAGAATTTAGTGCCTTCATGTAGACACAAATTCTTTCTACCTTATCATGTTCACAGACGAGCGACCATATATATGTATGGGCGTTTATTCTAGAAATCATGGCACCCACTAGGAAGCCAATTACACCTAGTTTTTCGATACATGTCGTATTGTGCAATTTCGATCGTAGTATGTCCCTACATAAAAATTCTATCCTTGAAATTCTATCTATAAGGTTTACCTTATAATCCTACAAGTTTATTCCTTTGGAATTATCTATTGGCTATAACTATAGTGGATGTCGAAAATACATGACTCAATGCTTGCGCGTATAGGGCCCGATCTGGTCCTGGGAGGAGCACCCGAAAGTACTTGTGCCCATGGGAGCTATATTGATCACGGTGTGACATTGCACCGAACTACTCGTCGTTCTAGATACAAGGCGTTCCACTCACTCTCTCGTGACATTACTTGCGTGCTTGACTTGACTAGTGTGGCTCGTAGCGGGCAAAGTACTTGCTTGAATTATGATAGCCAATTCACGTGACTTGACATGAGATATTCACTTGCTTGAATGTCTTGTTATATCTCGCATACTTATCTTGCAATCTTGCTAGTTCAACTCTATATCTCTTGATATACTCTCTCTCGCGTGTCATTTTCATGCGTACATGCATAGCTATACTTGCACTCATACAACATGTAATTTACTTAAAGCAAGTTAGTACTTGAGATATATTTCCTACTGAGCGTTCGCTCACCTAGTGTTTTTTTCCCTATTTTTCAAGTAATTTCGATGACGAAGATCACTCGGAAGGGAACGACCATGTGTGAAGAGCTTAGAGCTACCTGTCTAATTAGAGTGTCTATCTAGTCATGTCTTTTCTTTTTCTTGAGTTAATTATTGTAATTTTCCTTTTATTGAGTCAGAATTATCCTTTAGTACTTTTCATCAAGGATATGTAATAAGATTGACTTTGTGGTTATATGAATAAAGGACTTGGTTATCTCTACTTTTACGCACTCTGTCTATGTGTCGAATACACTTATACTCTGACATGATTGATATAAACTCGTCACGCATATCGAGTTCCTTCTGCGCTCGGGACGTGACAGAGTCGATCGGAGAGCAGATTGGAATGAAAGGAGTAAGTGTTCGGTTTGCGTGCCTAGTGGAGGTCGTTACCTTTATAGACTTTAAGTTCAGGGGCATTAATGGCGACCTTACTGTCAGGATGAGTGTGCTTGCATGGATTAGCGTCTACCACCCATGCCTTGATGCAAGGTCAGTCAGGCGGGACGTGCGAGGGGAGGCGGCTACAGAGCGGCATGTGGCGTGCTCCTGGCGACATGCGAAAGTGGCAGTAGAGCGATGTGTGACGTGTGCCAGGCAATGTGCAGAGATGGCAACAAAGCATGGTATCAGACCGCCAACCACTCGGTTGTACGTGCGTGACCAGATGGCGTATGTTGTTATTATTGTGATTGAAATTCAAAAATCTACAAGAGATGCCAAACGTGGCGGAAAGCTAGTGCCATGTTTCCAAATATGACGGGTTGTACGAAGAGCCCACATCAAGATGTATTTAGTAACTTGAGAAAATATTATCTATAATTTCTTAAGATACTTTATTTAGATATTCTCTGCACGTTTCATCGACTAATGTGAAGGGAGGTGAATCACTTTATTAATGAGATCAGTATTATATTCACGGTGTGATATGCGAGAGAACATTGATACCCTCTTTGCTATTGAGCTAGCCCTGGGTTAGCCCAAAGTTAACCCAAGACTAACCATTTTTGTGCTTTGATTGACGATTTAAGTTAATCGGGTTTATATCTAGGCTAATCACAAGTTATCCCTGGATTACGAAACCCATTGGTGGAGGTGGGTGTATATGTGGGCTAGGCTCATTAAATGCACTCTCTCTCTCTCGCACGCTCTCTGTGTCTCTCTCTCGTGATCTCTCTCTCATGCTCTCACTCCTCTCTCTCTCTCGTACGCTCTCTCTCGCTCTCTCTCTCCTATTTCTTTGTTAAACTATATTTAACAGTAAATTGTGATAACTTTTATCATCTTTAAATTTTTAGTTGGTAATATTAATGATAGTTTTTTCAAAAATTTATTATTATAATGGTATATTTATCATATAGAATCTATTAAAAATATTTTTATGAGTTAAAAATAAAGATATGAAGATAGATAGTACGGTTTAAAAACATTTGTGACTTTTTAAATTTTAATTAGTCAGATTAATGATGTTTTATAAAAAATTATTTTCACAGGATATTCAATTTATAGAATATATTAAAATTATTAAAATAAAATATTTTTTAAGATGAACAGTAACTTAAACCCGTAATAATGTCGTTTTTAACTTTTACATTTTAATTAGTGAGATTATCGATGTTATTCATCAAAAAAATTATTTCCATGGTATATTCTATTTATAGAATATATTAAAATATTTAAAAATGAAAGTAAAATTATTTTAAGATGAACAATAACTTAAACCCATAATTAATGTTATTTTTAACTTTTAAATTTTAATTAGTGAGATTATTGATATTATTTATATAAAAAATTATTTTATATTCAGGTTATAGAATATAATAAAATATTAAGAAATTAAAAAATAATTTTAGATGAATAGTAACTTAAACCCATAATAATGACATTTCTATGTTTTAAATTTTAATTAGTTAGATTAATTATGCTATATATCAAAAATATTTTTATTTTTATGATATATTTAATTGTAACATATATTATAAATAATTTTAAAATAAAATAGAATAACAAATTTAAAGATGAATAGTAACCTAAACTCTCAATTAATATGTGTGTGAGAGAGAGAGTGACACAAGGGAGGTAAAGGAGAGAAGGAGAGAGAGAATGAGAGATATGTTAAAAAATTAAAAAGAGACATAAATATAATATTTTAGTTGTCATCGTTGTCGAGTGAACTTATTACGTACTTATCAAATCATATTAAATTAAAAATAAATTAACCCATCTCATCACTATCAGATTAACTCTCCCCTTATCAAATTAAAAATAAGTTAATTTTAAACTGTTTTAAACAGCTCGGATTAACCAACTCTTGACCTAACTCCCTATCCAAGTGAGTCCGAAAGAGTATCCGGTCCGCAATTATTTCATCTCCTCAATTCAACTATAAAATGGATAAGAAAAACTATACCTAAAGCTTAAACAGTATAGCGCGCCCGCGCGCTCTCTCTCTCTCTCCAGTTGCAAGCCGTGTCTCCCCGGGCAAGTTACTTCTCGGTGCTTTCATGGTATCATATATTTTTGATTGCTTGATGCTACGTGGGACACAGGATGTGGGCCGAGAGAACAACGCGTCCATAATGTTCGTGAATTGCCACAGTCCCACACGCATCCTTCGAGATCTCCTGTGCTTCCAAAGCAGCAGACGGGTAGGGCTGCTGGACTGGGGCATGGGTACTGGGCAGAAGGGCAGGTCCCTTCAACTTCATGTGACCTTAGCCTGTGGCATTCAAGGCACTCTTCCGTTGCTCACATGGGGGGTGTTTTAATTCCGCCCCCCCCCCCCCTTGCCGACGTCGTCCATCGCTGCTGCTGCTGCCCCTGCGCTTGGTCTCTCGCCGGCCTGCTCGTACGTACGTACCGTCGTCAGTAGTAGCCACACGAGTGGCACTCCTCTGCCCATTTAGTGTCCTCCTCTCCTTCCCTTGTGTGGCGAGGGGTCCTTCTGTCCGTCCCCACCTTTAAATGGCCCTGCCTCCCATCGATGTGGCATTTCACAGGTTCCCCGTTGTTTTCTTCTTTTCTGCAACCCCTGCCTCCGTCCGTGCCGGTGGTACCAGCTAGGTTGTTTCGTCCCTTCTTTCTTCGTGGAGGGTTCACCGTACAGGAGAAATTAGCGGGGTGTCTTATTTTATAGGGATAATTAATTAGGGCCGTCAGGGTATTTATTTTCTCCTCCCTATCAAAACACCTTTTATCTCCCCCCACTTGTCTTTTTTCTCCTCTCTACATACCGCCCCATGTAGCCAGCGCATGTTATGTTACCCCCAGTAGAGATTATCGTAGCATAAATTAATAAAGAGTTAAAATAATAGAGTGATAGAAGGCACATACGAGCATAGTGATAGAGTAAAAGTAAACTACCCATGATTTTTTAAGGGCTACTTTGATGATAAAATATGGTGGGACAGGTGAGGGTAAGTCCGGATAAACTATGCAAGGGTTAAGTTTAATCGAGTTCTGTAACCTAATCTTATATGATCTAGAATAAAAAAATAAATAGATAATTTTTAAAAAAAATATCATAATTAAAAAACTCATTATATCTAACCTTATCCTGCCCCGGGTAAATTACTTAGCCATTTTCGTCGAACGAATAACCAGCCCTATTTGTTAACTTATCCTATCCGACCCGAGTAACTCATCCTATCCAACCCTAAGAACCAATGTGAGAGATAACTTACGATAAGCTGAATAAGCCAGGAGTCCGTTGTCAAAGTGGCTCTAAAGTGACGTAGTATTAGGGCTGTCAACAGGTCAGGTCGACCCGACAGATCCACGAGTATGGCCCGATTTTGGGGCGAGTCGCAAGGACTTTTTCAGTCCGCGGACTTTTAGTCGGACCTAAAAGCCCAGTCCGACTAGACTGGACTTTGAGTTCGGCCCGCGGACCGACCCGACCCATTCTCTTTTTTTATTCTAACTTCAAACTTGAAAAACTATTTAGTTAAAATTATATTATTTTACTTAATTAGAAATTTTAAAACTCTCTTTTCACATAAATTATATAATTAATATCAAAATTTTAATTATTTTAGTGAGATTATAAGTTTTATATTATTAAATTTATTAATTATTATTATTATTATTTTATTTAAGTTGTCGGACCGAGTCGGGTCTTAGTCAGGCTTTATATTTTTTACATAATGTCAGGCCCGACCCGACCCGGCCCGATATAGGTCAGGCCCGGATCGAGCTCGGGTCTTAATCTTGATAAGTCGAGTCCGTGCCGAGCCAATCTAAGCTCGACCCGAGCCCGATCCATTGACAACTCTACGCAATAAATTCTACATATAGAGTCAGGTAACGTGGATTAATCGTAAGAGAAAAAAAAAAGAGGAGCTAGGCAACAGACGCTTTGACAAGGAAGAGAAAGTAAAGTTCAGGTCTTGTCCAAGAGGTCTTAATTAATTATATTTACTTTATATTTTATATTTTATAATCTTTATTTTTAAAAAATTAAATTAAATTTACATGTACTAGCACATTTTAAGATCTCCCGTTTTAACGATATTACATCCATTTCTATGTGTACACCGTTACCTTATGCACACGTTAATATTAACTATCATCCCCTGTCACACCCAATTACAATCATATTATTAGAATCTTGAATATTTCAGGGTTGGATATATTACTCCGATACGTTGCGAACTGTGTATATCAGATCGTACTAGAGATTCCGATATGTGTAGGGCATATTACGTATCGCACACGACTGTATGTCTCGCTGGGTACTCGAGCAATTCGAGACAGGACCTTCAATGATACGTGCAAGAGGAGCAGCTCATGCCAGTTTTGCACTAACATTTATATATATATATATATATATATATACATATATATATATATATATATATATATATATATGTTAGTTAACATATTCAGTAAGGATAAAATTATTAGATATGACTTTTTATCTCGTTTGGTTAGTGTGTTTGGTCAAACCGGTGAGGTTGCCTACTTCAAAACTTAGATTATTATTTTTAATTTTTTAAAATTATTATTGTTATTATGTGCAATGTTGTTATTTTTATTTATTATGTTATCTTTAATTCATAGTTATTGCTATAACAATTTTCATTATAATAATTCTCAGAGTATAATTATATTTTATTATTATAATAATTATTAAATTGTAATAAATAATTGTAGAATATTGTTTATGTATATTTATTTAATTTATTTAGTGATTTTTTAAGCATATATATCATTTTATTTATTTAGTAATATTTAAAGCATTTATATAATTATAATAATAACTATGAAAGTATACATAATTATAATAATAAATAGTAGTAACTAATTATATTTAAGTACACTTTTGTTTTTGCTATTTATTTTATTACATATTTATTATTACGAGTAATATTTACATATTTATTTTATTTTTATTTTTATAGTAATTATAAAATATATATTCTTAAAATATATAGAAAAACTAGAAAAAACTTTAGAGATAGATTTGCAACTGAGTTAAGTTCTATCGCAAATCTATTTTCATTTTCGCGCCAATTCAGGATATTTGTGATCATTTAGAGTGGGATTTACGACAGATTAATTCCATCGCAAATCTTCTAATATCCTTAGACTGCCAACCCTTCCTCGCAACACCTCTCTCTTCTTTCTCTCTCTCTCTCTGCTCACCGACAATGCTAGTGTCTGGTCGCATGTCGTCTACCGCTGTCGTCCCCCCCTCCCCCCGTCTACCGTCGCCATTGCCCTGGTAAGTCGCCTCCTCTCTTTGTGGTATTTTTTTCTTTAGGCGATTGGGGAGGGGGGTTGGGGCAGGGGGTCCGGCCGACAGGGAGGTGGGGCTTCCTACCGGCGGGGAGGGGGTGGAAAGTGTGGCTTCCAACCTGGGATGCCGGGGTGGGGGATGGACTATCGGGGTGGGGAAGAGGGGTTGCCATGGCGAGTGAGGGTGTAACATCTCGGGTCTTCGGATCGAGTATCTGCGAGTTTCAAAGTGTTTCTGCGGGTCCTGGATTGTATTTTCTAAATAAAATAAAATATTCTAAATATTGAATCTTCGGATCCCCAAATGTGAAATAATAATTTTTTTTGGGTCACCATAGCGTAACAATTGAGTTACGTTGTCACACCCTGAACCGATAGTAGCAGAAACTACTCGGACCGTGGTGGCGAATAACCATGAATAATCAGAGCAAATCACAAGACACACGAAAGGCCAAAAAATGACAACAAAATTATAATTTTATTAATATCAAATGTCATTATTACACATTAATGACTCAAACTTACATTGATAAAAAAGAAGGAATAGACTCAAAATACAAAACTGGACTCAATAAGATAATAAGACAGACACATATCCACTAGAGCATTCATCACTCTTGTCCTTCCCCGTCTGATTAGTTATCTTCATCATTATTACCTGAAAAATGTTAAGAGAAACTGGGTGAGCAAAAAACGCTCAGTAGGAATTACATCGCTATTGCCAGGCAAAATATAAGTGATTAACCAATTATCCAATATTCAATGAAATGCTATGCCATGAATAAATATAAAACATAAATCAATGTGAAATGCATTCGATCACTCAGAGGAGCGATCAAGATCAATTTCAAAGCCAAAGATGATAGATATGAAGCTTAATGAAAAGGGAACAATCCCAATATAGAACCAAGGACAAGATAGCAGTATACACTACAAGGAAAACATGTTATTCCGACGTCCATATTACATCGCTAATACGTCAAAAATATGTCGGAGAGTGATATTTCGATGGATTCCTGACGTATTTGCGATGGAATATGGACGTCAGCACGGTTATGTCGCTAATTTCTGATGTAATATTTTCAAAGCCAAAGATTTACGAGTAATATTTACATATTTATTTTATTTTTATTTTTATAGTAATTATAAAATATATATTCTTAAAATATATAGAAAAACTAGAAAAAACTTTAGAGATAGATTTGCAACTGAGTTAAGTTCTATCGCAAATCTATTTTCATTTTCGCGCCAATTCAGGATATTTGTGATCATTTAGAGTGGGATTTACGACAGATTAATTCCATCGCAAATCTTCTAATATCCTTAGACTGCCAACCCTTCCTCGCAACACCTCTCTCTTCTTTCTCTCTCTCTCTCTGCTCACCGACAATGCTAGTGTCTGGTCGCATGTCGTCTACCGCTGTCGTCCCCCCCTCCCCCCGTCTACCGTCGCCATTGCCCTGGTAAGTCGCCTCCTCTCTTTGTGGTATTTTTTTCTTTAGGCGATTGGGGAGGGGGGTTGGGGCAGGGGGTCCGGCCGACAGGGAGGTGGGGCTTCCTACCGGCGGGGAGGGGGTGGAAAGTGTGGCTTCCAACCTGGGATGCCGGGGTGGGGGATGGACTATCGGGGTGGGGAAGAGGGGTTGCCATGGCGAGTGAGGGTGTAACATCTCGGGTCTTCGGATCGAGTATCTGCGAGTTTCAAAGTGTTTCTGCGGGTCCTGGATTGTATTTTCTAAATAAAATAAAATATTCTAAATATTGAATCTTCGGATCCCCAAATGTGAAATAATAATTTTTTTTGGGTCACCATAGCGTAACAATTGAGTTACGTTGTCACACCCTGAACCGATAGTAGCAGAAACTACTCGGACCGTGGTGGCGAATAACCATGAATAATCAGAGCAAATCACAAGACACACGAAAGGCCAAAAAATGACAACAAAATTATAATTTTATTAATATCAAATGTCATTATTACACATTAATGACTCAAACTTACATTGATAAAAAAGAAGGAATAGACTCAAAATACAAAACTGGACTCAATAAGATAATAAGACAGACACATATCCACTAGAGCATTCATCACTCTTGTCCTTCCCCGTCTGATTAGTTATCTTCATCATTATTACCTGAAAAATGTTAAGAGAAACTGGGTGAGCAAAAAACGCTCAGTAGGAATTACATCGCTATTGCCAGGCAAAATATAAGTGATTAACCAATTATCCAATATTCAATGAAATGCTATGCCATGAATAAATATAAAACATAAATCAATGTGAAATGCATTTGATCACTCAGAGGAGCGATCAAGATCAATTTCAAAGCCAAAGATGATAGATATGAAGCTTAATGAAAAGGGAACAATCCCAATATAGAACCAAGGACAAGATAGCAGTATACACTACAAGGAAAACATGTTATTCCGACGTCCATATTACATCGCTAATACGTCAAAAATATGTCGGAGAGTGATATTTCGATGGATTCCTGACGTATTTGCGATGGAATATGGACGTCAGCACGGTTATGTCGCTAATTTCTGATGTAATATTTTCAAAGCCAAAGATTTACGAGTAATATTTACATATTTATTTTATTTTTATTTTTATAGTAATTATAAAATATATATTCTTAAAATATATAGAAAAACTAGAAAAAACTTTAGAGATAGATTTGCAACTGAGTTAAGTTCTATCGCAAATCTATTTTCATTTTCGCGCCAATTCAGGATATTTGTGATCATTTAGAGTGGGATTTACGACAGATTAATTCCATCGCAAATCTTCTAATATCCTTAGACTGCCAACCCTTCCTCGCAACACCTCTCTCTTCTTTCTCTCTCTCTCTCTGCTCACCGACAATGCTAGTGTCTGGTCGCATGTCGTCTACCGCTGTCGTCCCCCCCTCCCCCCGTCTACCGTCGCCATTGCCCTGGTAAGTCGCCTCCTCTCTTTGTGGTATTTTTTTCTTTAGGCGATTGGGGAGGGGGGTTGGGGCAGGGGGTCCGGCCGACAGGGAGGTGGGGCTTCCTACCGGCGGGGAGGGGGTGGAAAGTGTGGCTTCCAACCTGGGATGCCGGGGTGGGGGATGGACTATCGGGGTGGGGAAGAGGGGTTGCCATGGCGAGTGAGGGTGTAACATCTCGGGTCTTCGGATCGAGTATCTGCGAGTTTCAAAGTGTTTCTGCGGGTCCTGGATTGTATTTTCTAAATAAAATAAAATATTCTAAATATTGAATCTTCGGATCCCCAAATGTGAAATAATAATTTTTTTTGGGTCACCATAGCGTAACAATTGAGTTACGTTGTCACACCCTGAACCGATAGTAGCAGAAACTACTCGGACCGTGGTGGCGAATAACCATGAATAATCAGAGCAAATCACAAGACACACGAAAGGCCAAAAAATGACAACAAAATTATAATTTTATTAATATCAAATGTCATTATTACACATTAATGACTCAAACTTACATTGATAAAAAAGAAGGAATAGACTCAAAATACAAAACTGGACTCAATAAGATAATAAGACAGACACATATCCACTAGAGCATTCATCACTCTTGTCCTTCCCCGTCTGATTAGTTATCTTCATCATTATTACCTGAAAAATGTTAAGAGAAACTGGGTGAGCAAAAAACGCTCAGTAGGAATTACATCGCTATTGCCAGGCAAAATATAAGTGATTAACCAATTATCCAATATTCAATGAAATGCTATGCCATGAATAAATATAAAACATAAATCAATGTGAAATGCATTCGATCACTCAGAGGAGCGATCAAGATCAATTTCAAAGCCAAAGATAGATATGAAGCTTAATGAAAAGGGAACAATCCCAATATAGAACCAAGGACAAGATAGCAGTATACACTATAAGGAAAACATGTTATTCCGACGTCCATATTACATCGCTAATATGTCAAAAATATGTCGGAGAGTGATATTTCGATGGATTCCTGACGTATTTGCGATGGAATATGGACGTCAGCACGGTTATGTCGCTAATTTCTGATGTAATATAATTGCGTCGCCAATTCATCAGAAATTACCGACGAAAATATGCTGTCAAAATTATCGCTAGTATTTATGTTGGTAATTACTAATAAGGAAATTAATCAATATTTACAATGGAACATAATTTAGTTGAAAATACGTCTAAATGTTTCGACGTATTTCCGACTAAAACCTATTTTGTCAGAAAACTATGGCCCAAAATATTTCCGACGAGCCGAAAATTACAGACGTATTTGCGACGAAAATTTTTTTTGTTAGAAATTATTTGATCTATAGGTTTTCGAATTATTTCCGACGAAAAGTATATTTGTCAAAAATTAGTCGAAACTTACCAACGTATTTGCGACAGAAACATTATTTCGTCGGAAACCTTGGGTTAAATTAGTTCTGATGAAAGTTAATTCGGTCGGAAATACATCGTTCATTTTTGACGTATTTGAGGCAGATAATTAATACGTTGGAAACTTGTGGGTCAAATTAGTTTCGACGAAACGTTAGTTGATCTAAAATACGTCGTACCTTGTCGATGTATTTATGACGGGCATTAATTTGTCGCAAACATGTGGATCAAATTAGTTCCGACGAACCGTTAATAGGTCAAAAATACATCGTTAATTTTTGACGTATTTGAGACGGATAAATAATACGTCGGAACTAATGTGGTTCAAATTAGATCCGACAACCTTTAGTTGGTCGAAAATACGTCTAAACCTTTCGACGTATTTGTACCGAAAAATAGTACGTCTGAAATAAGTGGGTCAAATTAGTTTCGACGAATTATTTGTTGGTCGAAATTCTGTTGAAAATTTTCTCCACATTTCTTTATATATATTTTAAAATTTTAAAAATATGTTTAAAGCTACAATTATACACCACACAATCTACACAACTCAACATAAAATACGTAATAAACAACATATACAACACACAATAGGATAAAATCCGTCGAACATTACAATAAAGAACGTCCACAACACATAACTCAATGAATAAAAAAAGTTACAGTTACTTAATTGAAATGTGTCAGTTTTTCACAATATCATTAAAAAAATCAAGAGATATCCGCTGCATCATCCTCATTCGTCATTCGTAACATCTCCACCATCACTGGCTGCCGGAGGATCCTACATTAAAAAATATTAAAAATAAATAGATTTAAATAAAAATAATTAATAATAAATCTACTTAAATATCTTTTTGATTTTTTAAATTCGAAAGTAGATAACATGAAGATGATTTCTTTGAAGTAAGTAGTAATGTTATAACTCTAAAGTCTATGAAGTTAAAAGTTAAATTAAATACTCACATGAGAGGGCTGTGCTGTGCTCGAGGGTGCTCCCTGAGTCAAAATCTCTGCCTGAGCCAGGATGGTAGCAACCGCCTGAGTAAAGCGTGCCTCCAAGCGTTCCTCGATGTCGTCTACCGCATGTTAGATGATGGATGTAATCTGACTCGTAGAAGCGTCGATGGAGGGAGTAGAGAAGGAACTGCTACCGGGGTAGGACGAAGCTGAGGTCGAAGAAGATGCTAGAATCGGGCTGGTGTCAAAGCTCTGCGCAAAACTGTATACTCGTCCTTTCTTCGGTGGGCCGGCTACTGCTACCCATGCCTCAGGATCTAGCTGCGGCCGCTGCGTCTCCTCCTCCCCATACTTTTCAGTGATATGCCTGTCATATGAGTCCTGCAAATTGAATAAAAAATATTATAAATTTCATATTTAAAAATTGAAATAGAAAAGAAATGTGTATGTATATAATCTTACCACTACCGAGCGAGCTCTCTCGCTCACATACTGATCGGTCCCCTTCTTCTGGTGAACTATAGCAAATAAATCATGATACGAGACCGTACCACCCCTCTTCTTTTCTTGTTATACATGTTATAGAGAATAAATAAGGACATATAAGAAATAAAATATAATGAAATTAAGATTATTACTTACCAATCTCTCCGTTTGGGTCACGAAAGAAACAGATCCAGAAGTATGGAGATGCACGCCTGGATGTGTCACACATGCGGCTTTGGCTTTTGCGGATTTGGCCATCCAATTAGGCTCGGCTCATCTATCACAGAGGTCCTCCCAGTGCTCCCTCCTCATCCATGTGGGGCCGTGTGCCTTCCAAAAAGCCACGGTCCTCGCTCCCCCCAGCTAGAGCCTTGGCATGGTCCCGACAGTTGTGTAATTGATGCTTATAATTTACAGTTGTTGTGGCCTCCCATGCATGTCGAGCTCGTCTGGCGTCAACTCGCCTCACAAACTGATATCCTTGCTATGAAGAATTTAAATTTTATAAGTCGTCAATTGAAATTGCAGAGTTAGGAAATATGTAATTTAAAAGATTAAATTGTATACTAGGAACTCGTCGTACAATCGATCATGGATATCCTGAGGAAACTGTCGAAATGACTTATATGGGCCGGTCACATGTCCCTCAATAATGTTGGTAATAAAACAAGAAGCGTCATTGGGCTCTACTTTATCCCTGCAATTACAGAGGTTAAAATGATAGCCAACAATTATATAGTTGATGGATAGATAACGAACATAATTCATGAGTTTAAATATTTACCTAGAGACCCAACATGGCTTGCATCCCTCTTGCAACACCACATGCTCGCCCTCATGATGGCTAACAACATCGTCTGCCGGTTGTGTGCCCGGGTGGGCGGACGAGCCAACTATCGCAGGTGGTGTGCCCGACGTACCTGTTACAAGTAAAATAGAAGTAGTTAATCAGAATTTAGCTCATTATTAAAAAAAATTTATTCAACAAGTAAACATATAGAATTTTCATCATTTAACTAAGAATTTAAATAAATATAGCATTAGAATGTGATGGAAGCGTTGTACTCTATAGACGTGATGTAGAGGCACTCAAACCTGTAAACATAAAATATCGTGAGCAAAATAAAGTGCATATTCACTACTCATTTATCTAAGGATTTAAATAAACATACCCGCAACAAGTGGTGGGGCCGGTGCACTCTGTGTACCTGGTGCGGAGACATAAAATATCATGAGCAAAATAAAGTGCATATTCACTACTCATTTATCTAAGAATTTAAATAAACATACCCGCAGCAAGTGATGGGGCCGGTGCACTCTGTGTACTTGGTGTGGAGACATAAAATATCGTGAGCAAAAAAAAGTGCATATTCACTACTCATTTATCTAAGTGGTGTGTAGAAGGATAGGATATAGAGGGGGGGTGAATATATCTCTCGATTAAAAACTGTGCCCAAATTAAAATAACAAATCTGGTGCTACCCAATCTTAAAACAGAATAATCAATATGGTAACAAGAGTTTGCATAGAATATACGTCGAACACTTAAGCACTCAATGCACACAAGAAGGAAATGAAATGAAAGTTAAGTAGCACTCTTGCTGACAGATCTAACGACAATATAAGAGTAATGCTTTGCACAGAACAAATGTCAAACAGCAAGCACTCAATACCCACAAAAGAAAAGTGAGATAAACATCGTACAGCTTTTCTGCTAAATAGATCTAAAAGCGATATAAAAGAAAAGCTTGAACTGGATCACGTGCCATATGATTTGCCTTTTCAACCTTGGGGCACGCGGCAGTCGAAGGTGTGAAGAGATCGCACGTGTTCCTCACGTATCTGACCCTTTTCTACACTGGCGAGCTATTTGTTACTCGTATTAGGTATTTTATACCCTTAACCATCTATTTGTCTGCCTTAGGGAGCTATTTGTGACCCTTAGCTTCCCTTTAGCCATTGCCACAGCTCCTTTCCCTGCCTTGCTTCCTTGCTGCATCGATGCCACAGCTTCATGTGTCGACTCTGCCATGTTTCTTTCCACGCATTTACCCTTGCTGCCTATTTGTCAGCCTAACACAGCTATTTGTCTGCCTTGTCTAGTCATTTGTCTCCACTATCCATACTGAGCAGTCACCCTTGCTGCTTTCTGCTTTACCTTCAGTTGACGCTAAAAGCCATTTGTCACCCATGTTCCTCTATTATTCCGTCTGACTATGGAGCTTGACCTCGTTGACAACCATTGATGTTGACTTTGACTTGGGTCAACATTGACTTAAGTCAAACATTGTCTTCTACTGATTTACTATTGAGCTTCTGGCTTGTAGTGAACCCTTCTCTCTCTCCTCCATTTCCCTTCTTTCTTCATTTGATAACTCTTCTCGGGCTATTAATCAGAGATAACAGTTATTTTGCTCCCTTGAAGACCCATTTGTCACCAATGTTAACCCAGAAGCCGTCGCCCTATCTCATGTAACATAGCCTTGAGAGCCATCGCTAATGTCTCCGTTAAGACCTATTTTTCACCCTTAAGAGGGTATATGTCACCCATAAAAGTCTATTTGTCAGCCTTAGGTTCTTCTGTTGACAGGTAAACATAAGTGGACTTCCCCTTCATGCAGCTTTAACACTTCACACATATTCAGCGCTACAACCTATTTTTCACCCGTAGAGAGCTATTTGTCAGCCTTACTTGCCTATTTGTCACCACTAATGAGTCATTTGTCTGCCTCATCTTCCTGCCTTCTCTTGTATGAATCTTAACATATTTGTGACCCATTTCTAAAGAATTAAGACTTTGACTACACTGATTTGGGTTGACCACTGTCTTAGCTCCATTGACATTACATTGACTTCATTGACCACGTTGACTTTTCTTTAGTTCTTTAGAAAATTATTGACTTTCATCCTGTTCTATGTGCAACTGTCAACCTATTCTTTGTGCAATTTAGAAGTAAACTACACACACAAAATCATTATAGCTCCATGCATGATTCTACATCAACAAAACACATTGACTATCCACATGAAACGTATACATGACTCATGGTTTTGACAGCATCAAAACACAGGGACACAACACTAAGAATTCAAATAAACATACCCGCAGTAATTGGTGGGGGCGGTGCACTCTGTGTACCTGGTGCCGAGACATAAAATATCATGAGCAAAACAAAGTGCATATTCACTACTCATTTATCTAAGAATTTAAATAAACATACACGTAGTTGTTGGTGCGGGCGGTGCACTCTGTGTAGCTGGTGCGGAGATATAAAATATCGTGAGCAAAATAATTTGCTAAGTCACTACTCATTTATCTAAGAATTTAAATAAACATACCCGCAGCACGTGGTGGGGGTGGTGTACTCTATGTACCTGGTGCAAAGACATAAAATATCATGAGCAAAATAAAGTGCATATTCACTACTCATTTATCTAAGAATTTAAATAAACATACCCGCAGCAGGTGGTGGGGGGGTGTAATATGTGTAGCTGGTGCAGAGACATAAAATATCATTACCAAAATAAAGTGCATATTCACTACTCATTTATCTAAGAATTTAAATAAATATACCCGCAGCAGGTGGTGGAGGGGTGTAATCTGTGTACCCGGTGCAAAGATAAAAAATATCATTACCAAAATAAAGTGCATACTCATTTATCTAAGAATTTAAATAAACATACCAATAGAACCCCTCCCAGAACCACCTCTCCTCGAAGATCCAATACGACCTCGAACCATCTAATTATTGACAACAATTAAAGTAGTGCATATTAGTCCACAACTAATTACGACGAGAGGTGGTAAGTAATAATGACAAAAGTCTATATATGTTAAATTTCTTACAAAATATTCAATTAATATCTATTTCATCTTCAGATGCTGAAGATATATCAAACTCATTGTCATGTTCGTCATCTTCCTCATTCTCAGTAGATTCATACTCTTCCTCCTCAGAGGACTCCTCCTGCCCAACAATTGTTTCATTTAGCTCAGTTGAATCGACTTCTTCCACTTCGTCCTCTATAGACAACCGAAGTGGATCGTCAGATTCGATCAGATGAAGATTAGAAGCAACTAACTCTACAGTCTCACCCTCGTCTGATTGAAAAAATTTGGCACCAGAATCCTCTAAGACAGCTTCAATGATGTCTAACTCATCATTAGGCACAAGTCTTGGTTTTACCCTGCAGTCTGCCCACTAATCATTATTCTATGACGATGAATAACTTGAATAATACACTTGCTGGGCTTGTGCGGCCAAAATGAATGGCTCATAGGTATTTAATTTGGATCTATATTTGACATTGACAATCTCAAATATTACGTCGTTTCGAATTGAATTAGGATCAAACCAATGACACTTAAAAAGGAATATATGGTCGTTTTGTCTGAGATACTGTAATTCTATGACCTCCTCAAGAATACCATAGTAATAAAGATCATTTTCATTGTATATACTACCTTTCACGCATATGCTGCTATTCATCATAGACTTATTTCATCCATAATCTATGGTGTGAAATCTATAGCCATTCACAAAAAATCCTGGATAGGTATACGCAACCTTCGAAGGTCTATAGCATATCACCCGGACTCTTTCATCAGTAACGTAACCTTCTTCAACCTATGAATATAAACCACGTTACTTTAAAATGAACGGGCATACACCTCAAGCTTTGTGGAACTTAACTTCGACACTTACTTGACCTTTAAGCCATCTAGCAAAAGATCGCTCTCGTTCCTTTTGAACCTCCATGTTATTGAGGCGTGGATATTGAGTAATTAATTCTGAATCAAATTGCCTGCAATGATGAATGCAACATCACCGTAAATGGGAGAAAGAACGTCAAGAAACTTATAAATTTAGCACCTGTGGAGTTGAGGACTCACTCAACATAAGGTTCAATCTCAACACAGTTCAGGAGAACATATATCTCTGCGGCCAACAACTCTCTGTCCTCTAATATGTGATTCGAACAACCTCCGAATGCACGTCCTAGATACTTAAATATGGACAACCGGTCGGACGGACCCACCTCTCCTCCATCATCATTACATGGAGGTCGATTGCGGCGAGTTTGAATTTCGGGTTCGAAGTACATCGGATAGAAGTTCAAAATTTCTTCAATAATATATGCCCCGGTAATCGAGCCCTCTACTTTAGCCTTGTTGCGAACCTTCATTTTCTGATCATGCATACACCTATGACAATAATTCATATGATAATAACATACAGCGACAATGATAGACACATGTAACTACTGTCAAATAATCAGTAAATACATACTGATTACCTCTCAAATGGATACATCCATCGAAATTGTACCGGTCCTCCAACTTTGGCCTCGTATGACAAATGGATAATCAGGTGCTCCATGGAATCGAAGAATACAGGGGGAAATATCTTCTCCAACATACCGTCATGACCAAATTTTGTTTCATAGTTTGCACATCCCCAAGTTTGAGTTCTGATGCACATAGAATCTTGAAAAACTGACTGAACTCAGTCAATGCTCCCCATATAGACTTTGACAATATGTCATGGAATGTAATGGGAAGAAGTCTCTCCATGAACACATGGCAGTCATGACTTTTCAATCCATATATTTTTCCCTGATTGACATTCACATAACGGGCTATGTTAGACACATATCCATCAGGGAATCTTAATTGCTTTAGCCACTGGCACAGTTCATTGATCTGTGTATCTTTCAACACGTAAGCTGCTTTAGGTTGCACAACTTTGCTCCGTACCTGCCATAATTTCAACTCTGGCCGTTTGCAAAGTTTCTTCAAGTCCACTCGCGCCTTGACATTGTCCTTTGTTTTGGCTTTCACGTTCATGATGGTGTTGAACACATTATCAAAGACATTCTTCTTAACATGCATGATGTCTAGATTGTGTCGTATCAAAAGGGCTGACCAGTAAGGTAATTCCCAGAAGATACTTGTCTTCACCCAATTGTGATCCTCTCCAAATCCACGAAGATGTCGTATACTACCCGACAATTGCACTATATCTGGTAAGTTTTGCACATGTGCCGTTATTTGTTGACCAAACATCTGTTCCCAGTCTGCTTCATCCATTTCAACTGTGTTCTTAATGAATGCGTCCTTTTGCCTTCGGAAAGGATGGTCAATTGGTAGAAACCACCGATGACAATCGAACCAGCATGATTTCTTACCATATTTCAGGACAAATGATTTGGTATCAGTCATACAGTAAGGACATGCCAACCTCCCGTGTGTGCTCTAGCCAGATAACATTCCATATGTAGGGAAGTCACTTATTGTCCACATCAATGCAGCCTTCATAGTGAAATTTTATTTTCTATACACATAATAAGTAACAACTCCATCATTCCATAATCTTTTCAACTCATCAATCAGTGGCCTGAGATATATGTCCAAATTTTTTCCTGGATTTTTTGGACTTAGAATCACCAAAGTTAAGAAAAGGTTCTCTCGCTTCATGCACAAGCCCGGCGGAAGGTTGTATGGCGACAGGAACAATGGCCAACATGAGTAAGACGCCACTGAACCTCCAAAAGGGTTGAAGCCGTTTGTGCATAAACCCAGCCTAACATTCCGTGGCTCATGAGCAAAAGTAGTATAAGTACGATTGAAATGAGTCCAAGCTTCACCACCCGCGGGATGACTCATTATATCATCTGCACGACGTGCTCTTTCCGTGTGCCATATCTGTAGACACGCCAAAATTGACATTACTATTAGTACATCTCATATTACTTGTAATATCCCAATTTGACCCTCAAATATATCTTATTTGAGTCATTTTCTTTACTTTTCTTAGATTTTTGACTTTTCCCTATTTTTTCTATTTTTCTAGATTTTTGGGTATTTTTTCCATTTTTACGGATTTTAAAGAATTAGTGGCTAGAATGATGGACGCCATTTCCTTTTTTGAATAAAAAAAGAAAAGGAATGGGCGCCAGCAGGGTTGGACGTCCATTCTTAATTATTTTATTTTTTTATTCATTCCAAGCGACCGTTCTTAGCCTTTTTGAGTGGGTTTTTGGGCTGAAAAAAATATGGAAAAAATATATTTGGGGTCAACTCAATCAGACGCCCGTCAACCAAAAAAAATAAAAATAAAATAAAATAGAAAAAGAACTGGTGCCCACAGGGGTGGGTGCCCATTCTTTGTCATTTTGTTTTGATTTTTGTTTGTGCACGGCTTTCCTATTCTTTTATTACTAATGTGCGTCTGTCATAAGAGTCGTTTATTTTATAAACGGCAGTGGAAGTTGACGCCATATTTCTTGGAGGTTTTCGTGGCTTTTCTTTCCTATTCTTTTATTTGCTTATGTGCGTCTATTGTGTCTGATGTTTATTTTATAAACGTCAGCTATATTCGACTCCATTTTCTTAAAGTTCCCCAAACTCGTTCGTAGCTCCTTATTTCCTCGTTTTATGATCCGTTTGAACTGGGTTAGGTCCCAGGGTGGCTTTCCAGAACTGGGGAGGACTCTTTCCAATATTTATCTCATTTATAAAATTAATTTTCCTAATTATTCTTGGAATTAAACCCACGTCTCTTCCCCTATAAATAGAGCCCTGCAGCTCTTGTTCAAGGAGGCCAATTTCGATTACGGAGGGGAGGTGCTATCAGATTCGTGGCTCGAGGAGGGAGAACTCCATGCACATCTGTTGCTTCATCCTACAGAGGCTTCCTCCCGAGCACTCATCCAAAGCTACAGCTAGAGGAGAATAAGCCCATGCTCTTTTTATCTCTCACTGTTTCTTATTTTTCATTGCATATAGTGCACGCATGCATCATTTTCATTCTGTTATTTCTCCATACCTTTCTCTACCGCATTACGCCTCCATCAGTGCAACACTTGCACGTTTCCTTTATCATTCATCCATCATTTTATCCCCACCCTTCGCACAGGGGTTTAAAGGGCCAACACCCAATAGGTGTGTCATCTTCTATATATTCACATTTACCTATTACACTTGGGATTTGATACTACGCACCGGTTTTCTAACCATTCTGTGTTGGTGTTTGTCTTTATTGCAAGGGTAATCAAAGAGACCCACTCCTCCAGCCGGCCGACAAGAAGAGGAGGAAGTACGCTCGCATCTCCCGGCTCAAAGGTAATAATTCGTGATCCCTCCTTTGTTATTTATTGGCTACTCATTGAGGCCCGCAGTCTCTGGCGATCACCCTCCTGTTGGCATCCATCGTATGCTCCCCTTTCCCTTTTCCCACTTCTTAGCTTAGTTAGCTTGTTTATTATTATTTTATTTCTAACTGGATTTTAAAAAGATCTACAAAATCATATACCGAGCTGTCTTTGACGACATATACATTCGCTACAATCTGGGCGTGAGAGGGAAGTATCGCAGTAACTTGTAAGGCACATCCTTCTGCTTTGAATTGTCCCCTCTCTTAAGTTTAAATCTATCATGATGACAAATATCACATGATCTTTTATCCACATTATCTTCATAATATAGCATACAGTGATTAGGGCATGCATCTATTTTTTGGTATCCAAGCCCTAACTCATTGACCATCTTCTTTGCACGGTAAAAATTTTTAGGCAACTTCTCATCTCGAGACAGCATACTCTTGATAAGGAGGAGCATATGGTCAAAACAACTCTCACTAAGCTGAAATTTAGATTTCAAATTCAACAACTGTGAGACAGCACACAACCGAGTGTGATTTTCACAACCATCCCACAGCGGCTCATCAGCATCCCGAAGTAACTGATAAAATCTTTCAGCCGACTTGTTTGGTGGTTCTTCATTGTACACGTGTTCCCCTTGTACATTAAAGATAGGGCTAGCATCATCGATTACCATGTCTGCATAGGTACTTGTGCCTGCAACATTGTCGGGCTCATACGACCAGAAGTCCTCACCATGACACACCCAATTCATATAATCTTTTGTGAACCCTTTCCTCTAAATGAACTTGCACATCCCATAGCAAAAGAAATCTCTTATTTTTACAAAGTAAACAAGGACATCAGATGTTACTACATTGGTCCACTTCTGTTGGATGCCCCAATACAAAATGAATAAAACGATCAACTCCATCCTTAAACTCCTTGATCTAACACCACTCTGTCAACTACTCTGCGATTCATCCATGAACGATCAATTCTAGCCACATTTACCTAACAAATTAAAAAAAGCATATCAATATGTCTTATCACTACTTCTAAGAAAATATCGACAACATCTCCCTTGAATATTGACTATTTTTCACATTTGTACATCCTGTTTGGTCACATATACATCCATATCCACATCCAGTTTCACTTTCATATTCACACACCCACGTTGACATCGACATCATCTTCTGGAAAAAAGCATTATCATACTCGCATTCACATACACATTTTCTCACATATTGGCATCCACACATGTCTACAAATTTAATTCACATCCAAGCATACTAATCACATGTATCATAACAAAAGTCTTGAATGGGTAAAAATGAAAAAAAGGTCATATCCACATTTACGCACACACATTTATATCCACATCCCTCTTTCCACCCTCCCAATAAAAACAGGGGCTTGGAATTTCATCTTCTTTTGTAAGAGTACACCATGTGATAAGGAGAAAAGGTTCATCTTAGAGATCAGGCATGAAAGTTAAAATTCTCAAAGGAGTAGTTGATTTTCTTAAAAGTAATCTCTATGCAACTCTTGAGTACATATTACTTGGGGGGTAATATGTACTCAAGAGTTGCATAGAGATTACTTTTAAAAAAATCAACTGCTCTTTTGAGAATTTTAACCTTCATGCCTGATCTCCAAGATGAATCTTTACTCCTTATCACCCGGTCTACTCTTACAACATCAGATGAAATTCCAAGCCCCTTTTTTTATTGGATGGACAATCAACAAGGACAGGTTTGTCCTCACCGCCATCTATGTCTTCGTCGTATTGATCATGCATTTGCAGAGCCTACTCTTGGTATGGCCTTTCGAGTTGCACAATGTTTACTAGTTTTCGATCCTCAAATATTTCAACAATTGCATCAGTCTCTCTTTAATGAGCCTTATCTCCAAAATCCTTCATCGCCACAGTAAAAGGGTCATGATGTTGCAACTCAGTCGTGGTAATATGGATAACAAAATCTGCCACAGTATCCACGATAACAAGATTGTCAGGTGGTGAATCCAAAAGGGAAGGACCCATTTACTGGAAACTGAGAATGTCAAATCTTTACATCAGGATATTCTGCACCAACTGGTTTTAGTTTTGTTGGCAACCGAGCCCCTCCCCCTCCTTGTGTCGATTACTTTGTGAGAGTGAGAGTTAGAGTGAGAGTGAGAGAGGGGAATACCAACGATGGGGGGGTGTCTGCCGGAAAGAATTTGACCGCTGTCACTATCGGAGCTCACCGCCGCTGCTGCGCCCTAGCTGTCGGTGCCACCTCCGCTCGCCCCTCACCGGCGTCCCTGGGTAGCTCCGCCGCACCCACCCGCCCTCGCCACTCCACCGTCCGCCGGTGAGAGATTGAGAGGGGGGTGCGATCGTGAGAGGGGAAAGGGAGATCGAGAGGAGGAGGAAGGGGAAGGACTAAGGAGGAGAGGAAAGGGGACGCTTTTTCTAGTTCTTGTCTCTTTTTATTTGCCGCCATGTTTTCATTCATTCATTCGTGATTTTTTGTCATTCATTCATTTCATCTAATAGGATAAAGTCTCTCTCAACAAAAATATCATTACATCTAAAAAAATATTATTTATTATTTAGCGATCCGAAGATCTGTAATTTAGAAAATTTTAACTTTTTTTATGAAACGAAACACGGGACCCATGTACGGAAACCCTCCGAAACCAATGAATGTTAGAGCTAGTGGGAGAGAGTAGCGACACTGACGATGGGGAGCTAGGGCTCCTCACGGGGACATGTTGGAAGCACTCAGGATAATAATAAAATATCATTGTATCTTTTATCGGTTTCATCATGTGAGGGCGTGGAGTCACGTGTGTGACAATGTGTTCAGGTTCCAAGACTTGTATAATGTCTCGAGTTTTTTGGACATTTTTCGGGTTTGGATCCGTGGGTTTCGGATCACTTTCGGGGGTCGCGAAACGTGTTTTGCAGTTTACGCGTGTTTTTCCCTAGTGGACCTACAAAATCCTGTGTAGGGCAAACCGGTGCGTTCCCCTACTCCGGGACTGTACCAGTGCGACGAGCGTGTTTCGAGGATCGAGAAAATGAATTTTCTTAATTTTTCTTAATTTTAGCATTTTCTGGATTTTTTATATAAACCCCCCCTTTTTTCCTTTTCTTTTTCTCCTTTTCTTCTTTCTTCTTCTCCTTCTTCTTTCTCCTTCCCGTGAGCGCACCGCGGCCCCCTCTCTCCCGTGTGAACGTTGCGGCACCCCTTCCTCCTCCGGCGACGGACGGTGGACCTTGGCGGCGGCGTGGGGGCGACGACGGCCGCGAGAGGAACGCAGCGGTGCCTTCTTTGAGGCGTGGGAGATGAGATCGTGTTCGGCCAAGGTTTTGATATCGACGCCGATTCGGCGACTTTCAAGCTTCCTTGAGGTAGGGGGATGGATCCTTACCCCCTTTACTGCTTTCCCCTTGATTTGTAGGCCGTGAGAAGGTCGAGAGGGGTGTTTTTGAGCAGGGAGGGTCAAAATCCATGTTTTGGGGATGAGCGTCGGATCTCCCATTTTGTAGGGTTTTTGACCAATCTAAGGGTTTAGAATTGTGCTAGGAGGCTTGAGGATGGATTCCCCTTTGTTTCCCCATCATTGGGTGATGATCGGGGCGTGGATCGAGTTTTTTTGGTGTTTCCCGCCGATTTCGTGCTTGGGTGGGCCTTGCGGCCCTTCAAGGGACCGCTAGTCTCCCCAGGCGGCCTTAGGGAGGCCGCTAGGCATCTTTGAATGTCGGAAGGCCTTAGCGGTCTACTTGGGGCCGCTAGGGTCAGGGTGGCGGTCATGCGATAGACCGCTACCCTTGGATTAGTGGTCATCTGACGACCATTTTTCCTGTTTGATCGAGCACCCTTGGGGTGCGTGTTTCTGACCGTTGAGGGCCACGTGTCGGCTAGCAGTCATGGCATGACCGTTTGTGGATGCCTTGCGGTCCTATGTAGACCGTTTGGCTGGGGATAACGGCCTGGCGATGGACCATTAGGCCCCTTGTGGCTCGTCCCCTTGCGGTCATGGGTTGACCGTTTGACTCCGCCTAGCAGTCCAGAGAGGACCGCTAGGTTTGCCTTATAGTCCAGAGAGGACCGCTAGTCTCTGGGGCTATCCTGAGAGGACCGCCACGCTGTTTCCTTTGGATCGGTGGTTTTCGTGAGTCGAGTCTCACCTCTGGGTGACCCGTCCACTAGACGTAACTTTACTACGCACGCTTGTGCTAACCCACTTGGGAGTGGTAGAGAGCGTGACCCGAGAGAGACGATTTTTAAGCTGGTTACAGTAGGGCCCCCATGTGCAGCCGAGTCCGGGCTTCGGGGGAAGAACCAGCTAGAGGATCTGACCTAGGGCGCATGGTCTGTGTGTGCACACTGGGCTGGGGACATCGGACCCGCGCTGACGAGCGCGACCCCAGCTTGTCCTTGTTTGTGGTACTGGTTACTGTTGTGTCTCAATCTCCGCCTGGGGCGTTATAGGGAGACACTGAGGCGCATTGTAAGACGTCAGGGGACGCATCCGGCTTTACTTCTAGTGGGTGGTGCTCCTGTCTCCTGGAAAGTATGGACTTTTTTCCCGCCGGTTCGAGGTCGGCTTGTTAGGTATGGTTAGTTGTAGAGAGCTTTTCTATTTATTTACTATTGCTTGTTGATTCTACCGTACTTTCGTTAGGTAGCGTTACTTTTCGTGCTTATTCGTGTCTTTTTACCTTATTTTCCTCGTTGTGCGGTGGGGGTCCGAGGGATCCCTACTGAGCCAATGAAATGAGGCTCACCCCTGTGTTTTCAGGTGAGGCGGGCTCGTCGTGTGGCGTGGCGGAGTTTCAGTGTGGTTCATGTAGCCAGGGTTAGTCGCCAGTTTGCCAGAGCCGGGTATGCCCCGTGTACTTATACCTTTTTTTTGTTGACTGTACTTATTTTGGACATGAGATACACTAGACCTTGTAGCATTTTAGTTATTTATTTAATTTATTACTTTATTACTTAGTTGTATATTGTGCTATCTCTACAGTTATTTCAGCTTCTCTTGTATCCCCACACCATCCTTTAACCCTTCCGAGTCCTCGGGCTCGTGGGTGGCGGGCCGGGGTTCGAGTCGCGCCGGTTCCTTTCCAGTACTCGGATCCCGGGTCGTTACAGTTGGTATCAGAGTGGGGTTGTTGAGGTACATGAGAACCCAAAACGATTGCAGTGGTCCAGAAGGTCCATGAATGTCATGTGCAGTCGGCGACTGGCGTAGGGCTCCGTGTGTTTTATTAATTCTACTGATTGTTTTGTTAACAGGAGGTTATGGCGCCCAAGAGAGCGACTCGTTCCCAGCTGGGAAAGTCAGGTGGGGGCCAGGAAGGGCAGAGCAGAGTAGTGCTTCTAGATGATGCAGCTGGAGGGGCGAGAGCCCCCGGAGCAGAGGAGTTTCTCCGGGGCATGTATGACTATGTTCTTCAGCAGCAGCAGGGCGGTGATGCTGGCGAAGGTTCGCTGTCTCGAGGTGGTCATGGTCGTGTGTTGAGAGATTTCTTACAGTTCCAGCCGCCTCTTTACGGCAGGCAGCCAGATCCAGAGGTGGCCAAGGCGTGGCTTGATGACCTGGAGCGGGTATTCAGTTCGATGGAGTGTCCTGAGGAGAAGAAGGTAGTGTTGGCCACACATCGATTACAGGGATCAGCCCGGCCTTGGTGGACGTCAGAGTGGGGGGCGGTGTTTCGGTCCTGTCCTCTTCGGAAGATCGAGTGGCGGGAGTTTGTCGCGGCTTTCGAGCATGCGTTTTGTCCATCCTTTCTCAGGTCGCAGAAGCTGCGTGAGTTTTTAGAGCTGGTCTAGGGCGACATGACCGTGATGCAGTACAGATCTAGGTTTATTGAGCTGCACCGTTATACACCGCATATTGTGGCAGATGAGGAGGTGAGGACTAGGCAGTTTGTCGGGGGTTTGAGGCTAGAGCTGAAGCATCCCCTACTTGCGTCGGGTTTGACCAACCTGAATGCAGCCTGCAGAGCAGCAACGGCGCTGGAGAGAGATTTGCATAAGGTTCGGGGGTAGGGCAATGCAGGTCAGTCGTCGATAGGTTTTAGTCAGCCGATGGACGTGAACCAGTAGAGTACCGCCCAGCCCTCAGCAGGTGGTTCAGGGGCATCCCCTTCCGTGGCGTCAGTAGTAAATTCGGAGTCCTTTGGGTCTAAGCTGAAGAAGCTGTTCGGTGAGATCGGGTTTGGCAGGAGGCGTCGAGACGGTAGGGAGCCAAGGCAGACATCGGCGAGCAGCGTTCAGCAGCCTATGTCTTATCAATGCCAGGGTTCAGTCAGTGGTTCTCGGGGCGATTGTCCTCGGTGCGGTAATTCTCAACCAGGCAGGCAGTGCTCGGGGCCCGTGATTTGGTTTAGGTGTGATCAGCCAGGGCACGTGACACGTGACTGTCTGCAGAGACTACATCATCCGCACGAGTTTCAGCAACAGTAGCAGTTTCAGCCCCAACAGATACCGTCGCAGCCGCAGCAGTACCAGCAGCAGGGACAATTTCCTCAGTTGACTCGGTCAACTACCGTAGGGAGGCAGAGATCCCAAGGCAGAGTTACTCACATGACCAGAGTAGAGGCTGAGGCATCGTAGTTGGTGGAAGGTACTATTCTGATTTTGGGTTGTGCGGCTCGAGTTTTGTTTGATTCGGGTGCATCTCATTCGTTCATATCCGAGGATTTTGCTCAGAGTGTTGAGGACCGGGTGGCCGAGATGTCCTGTGATTTGGCGGTAGAGTTGCCTACCGGTGACTTCATGATCACCCAGTACTGTTTTTAGAAGGTGCCTATGTGGGTGGAAGGCCGGAACTTACCGGCCAGGCTTTATGCCTTGCCACTTCAGGACTTCGATGTGATTTTAGGCATGGATTGGCTCGAGACCCATCATGCCATGGTGGATTGAGGCTCAAAGAAGGTCTATTTTCGGCAGCTTCGTGGACCCACCTTCTATTTCCAAGGTATCCGATCTTCCCCTTCCCATTTTCTTGTTTCGGATATTAGGGCTCGTCGATTGCTTGATGCGGGTTGTCAAGATTTTCTAGCTTATGTGGTTCGAGTCGATCGGCAGTCTCCAGGTGTGAAGGATATTCATGTTGTGTGTGAGTTTTCCAATGTTTTTCCCGAGGAGTTGCCAAGGTTTCCACCGCATCGAGAGATTGATTTCGTGATTGAGGTGGTACCAGGTACGGCACCTATGTCGAAGACCCCTTATCATATGGCGCCTGCGGAGTTGAGAGAGCTGAAGGCTCAGTTGCAGGAGTTGCTTGCCAAGGGGTACATTCGTCCTAGTTTCTCCCCGTGGGGTGTGCCGGTGTTGTTTATGAAGAAGAAAGATGGTAGTCTGAGATTGTGCATTGACTACCGATAGTTGAACCAGGCGACTGTTAAGAACAAGTGTATGTTGCCTCGGATTGATGACTTGTTTGATCAGCTTCAGTTTGCCCGGGTGTTTTCGCGGATCGATTTGAGATCGGGTTATTACCAGTTGCGGATTCGAGAGTCTGATGTTGAGAAGACCTGATGGGGACATCACTTACCACTTCCCATTTCCCCGTGGGTCCCGATGCTTGCCACTATTTTCATCTCAAGCTTCTGAGTCTAGCTATGTAATTTTTACATTTTTTCTTGAGTCTTAAATCATGTAATTTTCCTTTTATTGAGTCAAGTACCTAAGTTAGTAAGTCATCTACCTAAGTCTAAGGTTTCATTAAGTGGCCAAGAGGGTTAATGGGTTATCATATCTTATTGGGCCATATCATTAGCTTGGCCCATAGGCGCCCCTCTCCCCACCCCTTGGTCTTCTATCATTAGTCCTTTTCACAGGGACTTTTTGTAAAATGGGGATTTCCTATTTATAGGACCCCAACCCCCCCCTCTTTTGAAGATAATGAAGTATTGAATATTTGAGCATAAGTGCACCCCTCTCTCTCTCTCTAGCTCTCTCATTCTCTCTCTCTCTCTAAATTTCGAAATTCACTCTCTCTCCTCCCTATTATCCCCTAATTAAGACCCCTCCCCCTTCCCCATACCTCCCATTTAATCCCCCTCCAACCCCTAGGTGGAAGCCCCTCTTCCAAGGCACCCCTTGGCATTCCCCATACACCCCCTCACTTCCCCAAGCACCCCCTTCACCCCTCCCAAGCTAAAATTCGAATTCTCCTCCCTTTGGGACTGCACCACATTCATTCCCAGCCCCCCTCACCTCCCTAGGTCGCAGCCCCCAACCCCCCTTCACATTGTTCTTCCTTTGGCCAACCAAGTTCTTCCACCCCTCTCCTCCCCTTTGATCAGTCTGCAGGTGGCTGAAGAAGGTACGACTTGCAGAAGCTTCCCCGGATTCACACGGTGAAATCCAGAGGTATACCATACCTTTCTGGAAAGGGCGTCCAGTCCACTACGCAGGCGAGGAAGAATCGTACCATTCCGAGTTTGGGGCTGTCTGGGAGAGCCAATCTCCCCCGACTGCGCAGAGCTCCATCAGCAGAGTTCCTGAACCCTGTTCAAAGCTACACCACGGCCGACGGTGAAAGATTCAATCCGCAAGCTCTTCTACAAATATCTTCCTCCACCAGTCCTCTTTCTGGATTAAGAAGCAGAAGTGCATTCGGCATCCGGAGGTCAGAGTTTTGGTCTTTCTTCCTCGACTGGTCGGATCTGCCTCCCACAGTTGGCAGTGACCTGCCTCAACTCATCGGCATTCCCCAGTCCACCCCAACATCGGACGGCTTCCCCGTCAGTTTTTCAGCGTAGAGGGATTGTCCACGGTTCCAGCAACTCTGACGGTTCGAGATTCGGCATCCGGGAGCGGCCGGGACAACTTCTGCAATCCACTGCTCGTATCTGGTAGCTGCTGCGGCCAGAATCTGCAACCCGGTTCGTCGCTACACCACGACTAACCGTGGAGGATTCAGACCAACGGCCTTTCTTCAAAGTTCTTCCTCCACCTGTCCCCGACCAGAAGCAAGAAGCGGAACCACAGTCGGCATCCGGGAGCCAAAGTTCTGATTTTTCCCCTACAGTCGCACGGGTCTGCCTTCCCCAGTCCTCTACGACCAGTACTCACTCATCGATGTCCCCCAGGTCACCCCGACCTCCGACGGCCTCACCGTCAGTTTTTATGTGTAGAGGCTTTGTTTACGGTTCCAGCAACTCTGACGGTTCGTGATTCGGCATCCAGGAGCGACCGGAGAAACTTCTGCAAGTTGCAGATAGAAACAGGGAGCCACCCGCCCCAGAATCTGTTGCTCTACTCAGACCTCCACTACAGCCGTCGACAACGTCAGAAGAAATCAACATAATTCTGAGGCGTTCGGGTTCCTGTTACGAGAAGATTCCCCCTGAGCTCGACATCGGTAAAATTTCTGGCTGCGATCTACAGCAATTACACCGACCGTCTGTCCCCAACCACAGCAAGCAGTCTAGGTCGGAAGCGGCTCCTCCTTGTGGGTTTCTCGGTCAATCTACCCTTCTCGCCTGGCCGGCTTACTGCCCCTCCCTGCGGGAGGTAGTGTTTGTTTGTAATCAATTAATTCCCACCCCCGAGATCACCCTCCTGCGCGAGGTGTAGTGCATGTACTTTTGAGCAGGTTTTTTTTTTGAAGCTTCATCGGCGCAGTGTGCGGGGAACCCACACTTCCCCGCTCGCCCTCGTCTCCGACCGGGATCGGTGTCTTCACGCCGATCAGGTGAGCCACTCACACTACTCTTTGCCGGCTTTCTCTTGCTTAATTAGTATTGCATCCTCAGTACCGTCGGCGTAAGAGAGTGCCCGAACCCGATTTATCTTCTAGTTGCGTGATTACCGCAGGTGAGTTGTGAGCGTGACATTTCAACCCTCGCCCTCGGCGTGCCGGTCGCCCTTGATTTTGGGCATCCTTGGCTCATTGGGATCTAATCCTAGCTGGCCAAACCTTTGGAGCCCCGAGATCCAACCTCGGACCCTCACCGCCATCGCCGGTCCTTCTACGGATCCGAGTGTGCTTACGCGAGTGAATCCGCCAGTGTGACGTTACCAACTTGTTGTGTTGCTTGCTATTCTAGGTCCAAGGGGTAGTTTCATCGTCATCCATCATTGTGTCACATCAAATTGGTATCAGAGCAAGTTTTAGACTTGTCTCTACGAGTCTAGTCCATGGGCACGCTTGCATTAGAGTCCCTGACAGACCGTCCCATGTATTGTCCAGCACCCACTCTCAATGAGTCTACGGACCAAATGATCCCTCTCCCAATCATATCCCATGCATACCTACCCAATGGAGAGCCTACGGAAATTGATTTCATTGACTTAGAGTCCGATAATTGGGTATCCCCCGATATCGTTGCCTCTCTTTCTAGGACCGGACAAATTGTGCATGACGGAGACCAAGTCTTCGTTGAATTCCATAAATGGTTTGGGAAGACCACATACTGTGATGGAGCTTGGTGTCAAATTGGCACTTTGGCGGGCCCTTGCATAATCCTAGGTAGGAGATGGTTAGATGAAAGGAATGCCAACATTGACCCGACACGTCGGACTTGCCTAGTGCATCCGCCACACCTTCCGGGAGCCTTCCGATTCAACAACACCCATGTCCTCTCCCATCCACCGGAGTCCCCTCCTTGTTCACCACCCCGTGTGCATCACACACCGGCTAGCAACACCCCATCATCAAAAGACCTTCCCACCCCATTGGCTTTAGAAGAAGTAGTTACCCCTACCCAAGGGGAACTTGAGGAGGTGACCGAAGACCATGAGGCTCCCCTAGATTGGGAAGAAGAATATGAGGCACAATGCCAAGAGTCGGGTCGAGGGGAACCTGACCCCATCAACCTACTCCCACCCCAACCCACAATTTCCCATGAAACCCATACTCCACACTGCCCCTTAGCCCCTATCACTACCCCTCAACTTTCCCCTGTTAAGGACACTCCACCCATGACTGGTCAACCCAAGCCACCCCACCCAACCCATCTTCCACTGTCAACCACAACCCTACCCCAACCTAGGCCTCCACTTCTTCCCCTACCGATCCTGAACCAAATTTCCCTTTACCTTCCACCCCGGGGGTACCATACACCTACCCTCATCACTCCACCTTCAAAAGACCATCTCACCTCCTTGGTAGAGGAACCCATGACTCCCACACCCGACATCATAGTGGTGGACACCCTAGAACCACTCCCCACCTTGGAGGAAACCCTTTCCCAAACCAAGGAAAGAACTTCACCTTTTACACCACCCTCTCTAAATAGGAGTGAACTTTTCATAAGTGAGCCCCTGGCTAAATGGTTAGAGGAAAATCCGGTTCACCCTATCCTGCCCCATGTCAACCCTCCCATGGAACGACACCTCCCCATAGTACCCTTCTCCACCTATCACACTACCATCCAATCCTCTTACCAAGTGGAAACTCTAGGAGACCTCCTACAAGGTCTAGCATGGCAAGTGGAGTTGACGGCTATGTTGAACCCTATGGTCGACCAACCTAGGAGCCTTGGTCTTCTACACCCATGTGTCGGGTCTATCACTTCGGTTTGCACTGTTGGTTGCTACATTAGCGACCTCCTTCTCTTTCTTCCCACACCCGATGAGCCCGAGGCCATCCTTAAATTGGAGCTCCTCATTTCAGGAAGAAAACCCAGCCATCCCCTCAAGGGTAACCCACCCACCAACAACTTTTGCCCAAAAAACTCAATAGAGGTAAATGACTCCCCACCACATGTGGACCTAGAGTTTCTAGGTAACCCATACCATGACCCATTCGATCCCTTCCTATACCCACCCACCTTACTCAACACCAACATTTTCCTACCACAACCTACCATGATGAGTCAAGACTACCTCTCCCAAGACCATGAGGACCAAGAGTTCCTCCCCCTAGATGACCCATTCCATGACCCCTTTGATCCCTCCCAATGGAAGCCAAAGAACCCATGGGACCTAGTCGCCTTACCCACCACCCACCTTTTCCTACCCTCACACACCATGTCAAACCTAACCCACCCATTCCAAAACTTAGCCCACACCATGAGAGCCATGACCAAGGGTGACATCCACCTAGGAAATGAGGAATTAACCCATCCCAAGATGTCCACTTTCTGGGACCCCTTCGAACCCCATGAGTGGAGACCCCCAAACCAACCCTCACCAAAAGATGGGACCATCTTGATAGGAATGCATGGGCCACAACATTTTACCCCATCCGGTAGGGCTAGTCATCTCATTTGTGTCACATACACACTAGGTCCAGTGCATGGCAGGTTCACATTTGGATATGTAGGTCCACCCCTATTCATCATCCATCTTATGCAAGTTAGGAGCATCCATGGTTGTCTGGGTCCTCCATCATTCATCACACTCACTCACAAGAGGGACACCTATGGATGCCCCGGTCCTCCCAAATTCTTCAAAGTCATCATAACATCACTACATGATAGGTCTACTTTTGGTTGCCCTGGTCCCCCATTGCATACCACACACTTCCCACCCCCACTGCACCATAGCTCAAGGCATACTCATTCAGGCAAGCATCTAGCAATGGGCGATGACGATCATAATGAGCGGGCAAAAGATTCACGAGTGGCACTTGAATTCCAAGAAGGCAACCTCACGATGGTGGCTTTGGAACGGCTCTACCTTAGGGCCACCTTCAAATCGAGGGCACGAGGACTTGGACCTTCCATGTTCCAAAGTGGCTTTGGCAAAACTGGCTTATGGATTGAATTTACTAATGGGTTATGGGATATACCCCAATTCTCAAGCGACTGACCCGGCACCCTATTTGGGCACCGCGGCGAATCCTCGTGAGTACTTTGAGCCTATACCTTCCTTTAAAGAGGGACACCCCGGAGAGCATCCACAAAATAGCCTTGAGAGCCCGACGTGTACACAGAGGGGCAATACTATGCAAGCATGGTTCCATCGCCAGCATAAGGGTGTGTCCGGGCCACCTTGAGAGGATGAGGGGCCGTCCCCTGGTCGCAGGTGCAGGTTGAGTTTGGAGGATGAGGATCACCCTGAGCTGCTCCCCCGGTGAGCCTTTACTCGACGGAGTCGAGTTTTCCGCACCCCGGGAGTATGATGGGGACATCACTTACCACTTCCCATTTCCCCGTGGGTCCCGATGCTTGCCACTATTTTCATCTCAAGCTTCTGAGTCTAGCTATGTAATTTTTACATTTTTTCTTGAGTCTTAAATCATGTAATTTTCCTTTTATTGAGTCAAGTACCTAAGTTAGTAAGTCATCTACCTAAGTCTAAGGTTTCATTAAGTGGCCAAGAGGGTTAATGGGTTATCATATCTTATTGGGCCATATCATTAGCTTGGCCCATAGGCGCCCCTCTCCCCACCCCTTGGTCTTCTATCATTAGTCCTTTTCACAGGGACTTTTTGTAAAATGGGGATTTCCTATATATAGGACCCCAACCCCCCCCCCTCTTTTGAAGATAATGAAGTATTGAATATTTGAGCATAAGTGCACCCCTCTCTCTCTCTCTAGCTCTCTCATTCTCTCTCTCTCTCTAAATTTCGAAATTCACTCTCTCTCCTCCCTATTATCCCCTAATTAAGACCCCTCCCCCTTCCCCATACCTCCCATTTAATCCCCCTCCAACCCCTAGGTGGAAGCCCCTCTTCCAAGGCACCCCTTGGCATTCCCCATACACCCCCTCACTTCCCCAAGCACCCCCTTCACCCCTCCCAAGCTAAAATTCGAATTCTCCTCCCTTTGGGACTGCACCACATTCATTCCCAGCCCCCCTCACCTCCCTAGGTCGCAGCCCCCAACCCCCCTTCCCATTGTTCTTCCTTTGGCCAACCAAGTTCTTCCACCCCTCTCCTCCCCTTTGATCAGTCTGCAGGTGGCTGAAGAAGGTACTACTTGCAGAAGCTTCCCCGGATTCACACGGTGAAATCCAGAGGCATACCATACCTTTCTGGAAAGGGCGTCCAGTCCACTATGCAGGCGAGGAAGAATTGTACCATTCCGAGTTTGGGGCTGTCTGGGAGAGCCAATCTCCCCCGACTGCGCAGAGCTCCATCAGCAGAGTTCCTGAACCCTGTTCAAAGCTACACCACGGCCGACGGTGAAAGATTCAATCCGCAAGCTCTTCTACAAATATCTTCCTCCACCAGTCCTCTTTCTGGATCAAGAAGCGGAAGTGCATTCGGCATCCGGAGGTCAGAGTTTTGGTCTTTCTTCCTCGACTGGTCGGATCTGCCTCCCACAGTTGGCAGTGACCTGCCTCAACTCATCGGCATTCCCCAGTCCACCCCAACATCGGACGGCTTCCCCGTCAGTTTTACAGCATATAGGGATTGTCCACGGTTCCAGCAACTCTGACGGTTCGAGATTCGGCATCCGGGAGCGGCCGGGACAACTTCTGCAATCCACTGCTCGTATCTGGTAGCTGCTGCGGCCAGAATCTGCAACCCGGTTCGTCGCTACACCACGACTAACCGTGGAGGATTCAGACCAATGGCCTTTCTTAAAAGTTCTTCCTCCACCTGTCCCCGACCAGAAGCAAGAAGCGGAACCACAGTCGGCATCCGGGAGCCAAAGTTCTGATTTTTCCCCTACAGTCGCACGGGTCTGCCTTCCCCAGTCCTCTACGACCAGTACTCACTCATCGACGTCCCCCAGGTCACCCCGACCTCCGACGGCCTCACCGTCAGTTTTTCTGTGTAGAGGCTTTGTCCACGGTTCCAGCAACGCTGACGGTTCATGATTCGGCATCCAGGAGCGACCGGAACAACTTCTGTAAGTTGCAGATAGAAACAGGGAGCCACCCGCCCCAGAATCTATTGCTCTACTCAGACCTCCACTACAGCCGTCGACGACGTTAGAAGAAATCAACATAATTCTGAGGCGTTCGGGTTCCTGTTACGAGAAGATTCCCCCTGAGCTCGACATCGGTAAAATTTCTGGCTGCGATCTACAGCAATTACACCGACCGTCTGTCCCCAACCACAGCAAGCAGTCTAGGTCGGAAGCGGCTCCTCCTTGTGGGTTTCTCGGTCAATCTACCCTTCTCGCCTGGCCGGCTTACTGCCCCTCCCTGCGGGAGGTAGTGTTTGTTTGTAATCAATTAATTCCCACCCCCGAGATCACCCTCCTGCGCGAGGTGTAGTGCATGTACTTTTGAGCAGGTTTTTTTTTTGAAGCTTCATCGGCGCAGTGTGCGGGGAACCCACACTTCCCCGCTCGCCCTCGTCTCCGACCGGGATCGGTGTCTTCACGCCGATCAGGTGAGCCACTCACACTACTCTTTGCCGGCTTTCTCTTGCTTAATTAGTATTGCATCCTCAGTACCGTCGGCGTAAGAGAGTGCCCGAACCCGATTTATCTTCTAGTTGCGTGATTACCGCAGGTGAGTTGTGAGCGTGACATTTCAACCCTCGCCCTCGGCGTGCCGGTCGCCCTTGATTTTGGGCATCCTTGGCTCATTGGGATCTAATCCTAGCTGGCCAAACCTTTGGAGCCCCGAGATCCAACCTCGGACCCTCACCGCCATCGCCGGTCCTTCTACGGATCCGAGTGTGCTTACGCGAGTGAATCCGCCAGTGTGACGTTACCAACTTGTTGTGTTGCTTGCTATTCTAGGTCCAAGGGGTAGTTTCATCGTCATCCATCATTGTGTCACATCAAGACCGCGTTCCGCTCGAGGTATGGACATTATGAGTTCTTGGTGATGCCGTTTGGGCTCACCAATGCCCACGCGACATTTATGGATTTGATGCATAGGGTGTTCCATCCGTATCTGGACTAGTTTATGGTAATGTTTATGGACGACATCCTCGTGTATTCGCAGTCTGCTGAGGAGCATGCGCATCATTTTAGGGTGGTGCTGCAGACCTTGCGTGATCACCAGCTGTATGCCAAGCTCAGCAAGTGTAAGTTTTGGCTGCGTGAGGTGCACTTTTTGGGGCACGCGATTTCTGGTGATGGTGTTTTCGTGGACCCGGCCAAGGTCGAGGCTGTGATGCAGTGGCCGAGGCTGAGTTCCGTCATGGATATTCGGAGCTTTTTGGGGCTGGCAGGATATTATAGGAGGTTCATTCAGCATTTTTCTTTTATTGCGGCTCTGATGACCAGGCTTACGCGGAAGGAGGTGCCGTTTGTGTGGACGGAGGAGTGTAAGCAGAGCTTCATAGAGCTGAAGAGATTGCTCACTACCGCTCCGGTGTTGGTGTAGCCTTAAGGATCGGGAGGTTTTGCGATGTGTACAGATGCTTCCGGGGTAGGTTTGGGTGTTGTGCTGATGCAACATGGTAGAGTTGTGGCGTATGCGTCTCGGCAGTTGAAGCCACATGAGGAGAACTACCCTGCTCATGATCTTGAGTTGGCGGTGTTGATTTTCACTCTGAAGATCTGGAGGCACTATCTATACGGCGAGAAGTTCGAGATGTTCACTGACCATCAGAGTTTGAGGTATGTGTTTACCCAGAAGGATCTTAACCTCAGGCAGAGGAGGTGGATGGAGCATATGAAGGATTATGATTTTACTCTGTCGTATCAGCCTGGCAGGATGAATGTCGTGGCTGACGTCTTGAGTAGGAAGGTAGTGGTTAGTCAGATGCTGTTGAGGAAGTGGAGATTATGGGAGCAAGTGTCGGCCATGACTTTTAGGCTCAAGATCCCTCGGGATCAGGGTTCGGCTATTCTCGCGAGCTTGACTGTCACGCCAGCTATTCGTCATCAGGTGACTGAGGCTCAGCGTGCGGACCCCAACTTGCCTCAAATTTTGTCGATGGCCGAGGTGGAGTTTGGTGAGGATCGACCTGTGAGGTTCAGAGGTAGGTTGTACGTCCCCGCCGGGGAGCAAACAAGGCGCGTGGTGCTGCGTGAGGTTCATGGGAGCCGGTATGCTGTGCACCCTGGATCAGCTAAGATGTACCAGAACCTAAAGAGGTAGTTTTGGTGGCCTGGGATGAAGAGAGATGTTGCGGAGTTTGTGGCCAGGTGTTTGACCTATCAACAGGTGAAAGCTGAGCACCTGCGACCGGGAGGAACACTTCAGCCCTTGGAGATCCCCGTGTGGAAGTGGGACCGCGTGACCACTAATTTTGTGGTTGGGTTGTCGAGGACATCCAGTGGGCATGATAATATTTGATTACTGGTGGATAGACTGACGAAGACGGCTCGATTGTTGCCGATCAAAGTCAGTTAGAGCGTGCATAAGTTGGCCCAATTATATGTGGAAAAGATCGTTCCGTTGCATGAAGTTCCCATCTCCATTGTGTCCGATCGTGATCCGCGCTTCACTTCAAGATTTTAGAGGAGTTTCCGGAAAGCTTTAGGCATCGAGTTGGCGTTTCGCTCGGTGTACCATCCTCAGTCGGACGGTCAGTCTGAGAGGACCATCCAGACCTTGGAAGATATGTTGAGGTCGTGTTGCCTGGAGTGGCAGGGGAGCTGGATTCACCATTTACCATTGGTGGAGTTTGCCTACAACAATGGCTATCATTCGAACATTGGTATGGATCCTAATGAGACGTTGTACAGGCGACCTTGTCGGACTCTGCTTGATTGGTTCGAGGTGGGTGAGCGCGTCCTGACAGGACCGGATTTGGTACAGCAGTGTGTTGAGGTGGTGCATTTTTTTCGGTAGAAGATGTTGGCAGCGTAGAGCCGGCCGAAGAGTTATGCCGATCAGAGGAGGCAATCTCTCAGCTTTGCTATGGGAGATCAGGTGTTCCTGAGGGTTTCTCCCATGAAGGCTGTGATGCCCTTTGGCAGGTGTCACGCCCCGAGAGCGGAAGATACCTGGAGACGCGTGACGAGTTTATAACAATCATGTCAATCAGAGTATTAGTGTATTCGACACCAAAATCAGATATGCGCAAAAGTAAAGATAACCCAATCCTTTATTCCTTCATAAGAATATGTCTATTACAAACCTTTGAAGTACTAATTAAAATAAAGGAAAAATACAAGGTTGACTCAAGAAAATATGAAAAAGACTAGATAACACGGAAGAAGCTCTATCTCTTTCACTCTTGATTTTTCCCATCCGTTTGAGTTCCCTCATCATCGGACTTACCTGAAAAGTAGGGAAACACTAAGTAAGCGAACGCTTAGTAGGAAATTATATCTCAAGAACTATCAATGGGTTTAAGTAATTACATCTTTCATGAATGCACTATAGCTATGCATGCTCGCATAAAACGACAAGATAGAGAGAGTGTATAACAATAAGATAGTGACAAGAACTAGGCATGAACTTTCAAGAACTTATATCAAAAGATATCAAGATATTCAAGCAAGTGTATTCATCATGTCATGTTGGAATTTGGCTATCACGTTCAAGCACGTATGTATGAAATTACCCTTTTCGGGTCACGCAAGTCATGTAATATCAAGTCAAGTACAAGTACAAGATTTGTGGAATGTTCAATCAAGCTAGTCATACACTTCGGTATAATGCCAATACCGTGATCAATCAACTCCCATAGGCACAAGTACTTTCGGGTGCTCCTCCCAGGACCAGATCGGGCCCTATATGCGCAGGCATTAATCATGTATTTTAACATCCACTTTTGTGTATATCCAATATGGAATTTCAAGGATAAAGCTTGTAGACATGTAGGATAGACTTGGATAGAGTAGAGTCCAAAAATATGACACTTGACATAGAATGGCGATAATAACGGTACAATCACGATTATCGATAAAACTAGGTGGAATTGGTTCCCTAACTTGGGTACCATGACAAGCAAGTATGGACACTCTTTATATAGAATTGAGGTCCACATGAACAACACATCAATGGCAAGACGTCCTCATTCTTAATATAGAATTGAGGTCCACAAGAAACATCATGTTGAATATAGAATTGGGGTTTACAAGAACAACATCAAATGGCATGATAACATCATCCCATTAAAAGAATTCTCATGATACACACTTTGCATAACATGAGGGCCGATATACCATGTTTCTATAGAGTGACATGGAAAAATAGTGTAATGGGTTTTTATGGTACAACCCGCTCAGTCGGCCTTGAGGGAATCCAAGGCTCGAGGAGTCTTACGGAGGTCTCTATGACTAACTTGCTAGTCCAAAGGAACGGAATGTCCAATGGAGAGCTTGTATGTCACTGAGAGTTAGTGGGTAACGATGAATCATCATGAAACGTGGGACTATATTCACGGAACGGAATATAGTGCCGATTACATATATATCTACATATATATCAAACCCTCGGTTAACAGAAACAAGGAAAAACCGTAATACAGAAAATAGCGACTTTAGCCAAGTCATTAATTATCAAGTTGACGCCTTATTCAGGGGCGTTTATTTTCAATTTTGACGACTACAATAGCAGGCATCCACTCTGTATTTCTATTTTGTAGAATTTAAATACTATGGAATTTTTAACAAAAACGCGCCCTGGACAGGGGCGTTACCTTTAAATTAGCGCCCTGGTCTGGGGCGTCAGTTCAATAATAGACAACTTTGTGCAGGTCGTTAATTCAATAACTTTCCAAACTTTAGATATTAAATTTTCTGGAAATAGGTACATGGTCAGGACCAGAAAAAACAGCAGGATTCAATCAGGATGAACATGCATTAGATTAGGTTCTTGGTTTCATAGATATAGAATTTTAAACATGGATAATTATCAATTTATATGAAATTGACGACTCCTAGGTAGGGCGTCAAAACAAGAATTAGCGCCCTTATCAGGGTCGCTTATTTCAAAATTTTACAGAAAATATTTAAAACCATGATGAAACTATATGTATGGATAACATATGATTTTATTAAGGATCTTAAATTAATTTGGGCTACGTTTCTTGAGAAAACCTACCTTATGAAGATTTAACTGATGAACGGATGAAGGTTTGGAGACGGAAACGACACTCTGTTTGTAACAGAGTCTTCAGACGTTCTAAATAGCCAAGTAATATGAGCTTCTCGACAACAGGTGAGCTTAGGAAGATGTCTTCTTTTGTGGACGCAGAGGACGTTGATGAAGAACCCCTCGTTCTTCAGCACACAGGGTGTTCAACCTATAGCAAAAGATGATGAAGAAACATGAGTTTTCTTCATAATACTCAACTGAAAGCAGAAGAAGAAGAACGATGTTGATGAAGAACCACGTTCTTCAACGAGTTGTTTGTATGCTACCTGCAAAGGAAGATGAGGGAGAAGAAGAAAAGAATATTAACGTTCCTTCCTCAAACAACCAGAGGCAAAAGCAAAGGAAGGAAGAAGAACATAAACCTGTTCTTCACGCACAGCAGCAGCAGAGCTTCCTTTGGCCAACAGCTCGTTAGGGTTCGACAGAGAGGGTTACTTATAGGATTTTGGGAATCCTAATAGGGTTGGAGTTCTATTGGAAGTTATATTTCCATGATAGAGTTCTTACTATATTCCACCTTCGACGTAGTTATCCAGAAACTTACCCTGGATGAGGGCTGGGTTCGAACGCAACTCGAACTGAATTAACGTCCTAAGTGAGGGAGTTAATTTAAATTGACGCCTTGTCAAGCGTCATTTCTTATGTAAAACGCGCCCAGGTATAGGGCGTCTCTTCCCACGACCCTTTTTGGTCATTCAGCGTTATGCAATTTGACGCCTTTTAGTGTGGGCGTCCTTTCTTCAATTCACGCCTTATGTAAGGGCGTTTCTTTATGAATTCGCACCTTGAGTCAAGGCGTTATTTTCGTTTTGGTTTATTATTTACTTATTTAGTTTCTTACCATTTATTCGTTAAATCTTTTAATCTTATTTTGATCAATGGGGATTTTTATTTCTTTTTATTTTTACCAGCGTTGCTACACCCTCCCCCACTTAAAAGAATTTGGTCCCCAAATTCAATAGTATATATATATGTGGAGAGTGTAGAGTATATACCTTAAAATAATTCTGGAAATCGCTTCCTCATGGATTCCTCGGTCTCCGATGTAGCTTCATGTTCGGAGTTCTTATTCCATTGTACCTTAAGCATGGGAATAACCTTATTCCTTAGAATACGTACTTCACGATCTAGTATCTTTATGGGCTTCTGTTCATATGTGAGATCCTTCTGGATAACTAAGTCTCCATGTTCAATAATATGTGATGGATCGTGCACGTACTTCTTCAACATAGATATATGGAACACATTATGGACTTCGGACAATTGAGGAGGTAATGCGATGCGATAAGCAACCTCGTCAACTCTTTCAGTATCTCGAAAGGTCTGATGAATCTTGGTGTAAGCTTGCCCTTAACACCAAATCTCCGTATGCCACGTCCAGGCGATATCTTGAGAAATACATGATCTCCAACTTGGAATTCAAGATCTCTCCTTCTCGTGTCAGCATAAGCCTTTTGCCTAGACTGAGCAACTTGCAGTCTTTCTCTAATCAATTGTATCTTCTCAGTGGTAACCCTTACCACTTCTGGACCTAGCAGTTGTTTCTCTCCAACTTTGTGCCAGCATAAGGGTGATCGGCAACTTTTTCCGTATAAGGCTTCGAAAGGTGCCATTTTTATACTTGCCTGGTAGCTATTATTGTATGCAAATTCAACCAGAGGTAAGTGATCATGCCAGCTTCCACCAAAATCAATGATGCATGCCCTAAGCATATCTTCAATGACCTGATTAGTTCTCTCGGTCTGACCATCTGTTTGAGGATGAAAAGCTGTACTAAAGTTAAGCCTTGTTCCCAACGAATATTGTAGTTCATTCCAAAAATGAGAAGTAAAACGGGGATCTCTGTCAGATACGATTGAAATAGGAATACCGTGTAATCTGACTATGTCCTTGATGTATAATGCAGCCAACACATCGATTGACCATCGGCTCTTGATTGGCAAGAAATGCGCCGATTTAGTCAATCGGTCAATAATAACCCATATTCCATCATGTCCTCCTTTTGATTTAGATAAACCCATGATGAAATCCATACTAATATTCTCCCACTTCCATTTAGGGATATCTAGAGGATGTAGTTTTCCAGCAGGCTTTTGGTGTTCCGCCTTGACCTGTTGGCATGTGAGACAGTGCGACACGTAGTCCGCTATTTCCCTTTTCATGTTGGGCCACCAAAAATTTCTTTTCACATCTTGGTACATTTTGGTAGATCCAGGATGAATCGTGTACCTTGATCTATGAGCTTCATCTAAGACCTTCTTCTTTAACTCGGGACAATCCGGTATACAAGTTCTGTTTTGGAATAACAACATTCTATCTGATGCTAATTGGAAATCAGACTGTCCTTCTAGTTTGCCCTTGATTTCCACTAATATTGGGTCATCATCCTGAAGTGCTTGTATTTCAGTTAATAGGTCTGGATGAATGCTTATATGAGACAATGTGACACATTTGAAGTTCGTGTCCATGCTTATATTGAGCTTAGAGAATTGCTCCAGCAACTTCCATTCTTGAATCATACAATTAGCTAACAGTGCTCTCGGCTTTCGACTAAGGGCATCTGCTACATGATTACCCTTTCCAGGATGATATTGTATATTGAAGTCGAAGTCCTTGAGATATTCTAGCCAACGCCTTTGCCTCATATTTAGTTCCTTTTGAGAGAAAAGATACTTGAGACTCTTGTGATCGGAGTATACAGTAAACTGCACTCCATATAGATAATGTCTCCAGATTTCCAGTGCAAACACTACCGCGGCCAATTCTAAGTCATGGACGGGGTAGTTCTCTTCATGCTTCTTTAATTGACGAGAAGAGTAAGCTATAACCTTTCCTTGTTGCATTAGAACACATCCGAGGCCAATGCCAGAAGCATCAATGTATACCTCGAATTTCTCTCCTTCCATTGGTAAAGCTAAGACAGGAGCTATAGTAAGATGATCCTTGAGAGTTTGGAAGCTTCTTTCACATTCCTCACTCCATTCGTAACGGATCTCCTTGCGAGTTAACCTCGTAAGTGGTACGGCGATCTTAGAGAAATCTTTGATGAATCACCTGTAATAGCCAGCAAGACCTAAGAAACTTCGGATTTCGCTAGCATTGGTCGGTCTTTCCCAATTTCTTACAGCTTCAACTTTTGATGGATCTACTGATAAGCCATCCTTTGATATGACATGTCCGAGAAAAGTCACTTTGTCACGCCTCGAGCGCGGAAGATACCCGGAGACGCGTGACGAGTTTATATCAATCATGTCAATCAGAGTGGTCGTGTATTCGACACAAAGACAGAGATGCGCAAAAATAGCAAGATAACCCAATCCTTTATTTCATAATGGATAGACTATTACAAATCCAATACTCTGTTTAATAAAAAGGAAAAGAATACATATTTGACTCAAGAAACTATAGAAAAGACTAAATGACACTTGAGCAGCTCTATCACTTTCACTCTTGACCATTCCCATCCGATTGACTTCCATCGTCGTCGGACTTACCTGAAAAGTAAAAAGGGACAAACGGAATGAGCGAACGCTCAGTAGGAAATTATATCTCAAGTACTAGCAAGGGGTTTAAATAATTACATCTTTCATGAATGCAATAAAGCTATGCATGCTCGCATAAAACGACAAGATAGAGAGAATGTAATATCAAGGAAATAAGATGAACTTAATCATGAACTTTCAACAAGATAACAAGTTTATTCAAGATATTCAAGCAAGTACGTTTAACAAGTCATGTCAAGAACTTTGGCTATCATGTATCAAGCAAGTAAATTACCCTTTTTCGGGCCACGCATTTCATGTCAAGTCAAGTACGATTCAAGTACAAGATGTGTGTGGAATGTCCAATCAAGCAAGTCAAGTACTCGGTATAATGCCAGATACCTTATCATTTTAACTCCCATGGGCACAAGTACTTTCGGGTGCTCCTCCCAGGACCAGATCGGGCCCTATATGCGCAGGCATTTATCATGTGTTTTGACATCCACTCTTGTTTATATAGCCAATATAGAATTTCAATCATCAAGCTTGTAGACACGTATGACAACTTTGACAGAATAGAGTCCAAAAATATGACAAAGGACATAGAATGGCGATAATAACGGTATAATCACGATATCGATAGAACTATGTAGAATATGGTTCCCTTAACTTGGGTACCGTGATAAATCAAGATGGACATTCTTTATATAGAATTGAGGTCCACATGAACAGTATATCAAAGGTAAGATACCCTCATTCTTATCATAGAATTGAGGTTTACAAGAATGACATTATATGGCATGATATCACCATCCCATTAAGAATTTTCTTATGATATACTCTTTGTATAATCATAAGGGCCGGTATACCATGTTTCTTTAGATTGACATGGCAAAGATCGTGTAATGATTTTTAGGGTACAACCAGCTCAGTCGACCTTGAGGGAATCCAAGGTACGAGGAGTCTTACGGAGGTCTCTATGACTAACTCGCTAGTCCAAAGGAACGGAATGTCTAATGGAGAGCTTGTATGTCAATGAGAGTTGAGTGTGATCGATAAAACAACGTGAAAAGTGGGACTATACTCATGGAGTGGAGAATAGTGCCGATATATACGTATATGTATAATATGAAACCATCGGTTAACAGAATCAGGATAAAAATCAGTTTACAGAAAATAACGACTTAAGCCAAGTCATTTCTCAAGTAATTAACGCCTAACATAAGGGCGTTTACACATGTTTCTGTTTACAGAATTTTTGATAATTCAGTAATTTATCTAAAACGCGCCCTGGGCAGGGGCGTTTCTTCAAGATTTGACGACTATACCAGAAGGTGTCCTTTTTATTCACAATATTGGACAGGATATAATTAATTTCAGGAATTATCAAAAACGCGCCCTGGGAAGGGGCGTTAATATTTAATTCTATTTTTCAGAATATATAAATTTTTAGGATTTTAACCGATACACGCCCTAGGAAGGGGCGTTACCTTTCAGATTCACGCCCTGTTCTGGGGCGTTAACATATGGAAAACGGCTTTGTCCAAGCCGTTAATTCAAGTTCCTTCAGAAAATTTAAGGACAGTAATAATTCCAGGATAATAGAGGAACGAATATAATATCATGACAGTAAGTTAGCAGGTTGAAGACAGAGAATCATGCATTATTTTATAATCATGATTTCATAGATAATCAGTTCTTGAGATGGATGATTAACGGTTTAAAGAAATTAACGCCTGAGTACAGGGCGTTAAATATGAAATTAACGACCTGGGAAGGGTCGTTTCATGTGAATTAGCGCCCTTGCCAGGGGCGTCTCTTTTAAAATATTTTAGAAAACGCATGGAAACTATAATAACCGTATGCATGACATGCTTATATATATATGTATCTTGTATTAATTTCATTTGGGCTACAGTAACTTGAGAAAACCTACCTTAGTATGGTCTGGACGAAGGACTTTGAAGATTGATAGGAAAAAGGCGGCTCTGTTGTTTCACAGCAACGAATATCCACAGTAGGAGGAAGAGAAGGTTTTTTGCTGAAGAACCCTTGTTCTTCGGTTCACCAATTTGCTGCAGTTCCTATAAGAAGAGAAGAAGAAACATATATTAGTTTCTTCACTTATCGGAACAGAGGAGATAGTAGAAGAACGTTACCTTGTTCTTCACTTATACCGCTGCGTCCTTAACTTGTAAGAGGAAAAGAGGATGAAGAACTATTAGTTCTTCATGTAACCGAAGCAAAGAGAAACTATATGAACCGCTATTACGTACCTTGTAGTCTTCCAAACGCCAAATAGCGTTTAAGGTTCGATCAGTAGGTTATTTATAGGGATTTTGAGAATCCTATTAGGGCTAGAGTTTGTGTGAGGGTAACATATCCCTAATAGAGTCCTTGCCCTAGTAAACACTTACTAGATTAACATAATCCTTCTCTGGATAAGCTCTGGGTTCGAACGGTTCACGAATGGAATTAACGACTTTGGTTAGGGCGTCGCATTTTAAATTGACGACCTGGTTCAGGTCGTTTCTTAAGAAGCGCCTTGTATAAGGGCGTTCCTTTCTTCTAAAACACGCCCAAGATAGGGGCGTTCCTTGGCCTTACCGTTTTTAGTGTTGGAATTTGACGCCGTCAAGTGAGGGCGTCCTTTCTTTAGTCACGCCGTAGATAGAGGCGTTTATTATTAAAGTAACGCCTTAATAAGAGGCGTTATTTGCATTTTAGTTTTATTCACCACTTTAACCTTATTCCTATTATCTGTATTATTTCCATAATATATATATTTTAATTCATTTCAAACACTCATTTATCAGGGTTGCTACACCCTCCCCCACTTAAAAAGAATTTGGTCCCCAAATTCAATTGCATATTATGTATATACGTGGAGAGTGTAGAGTATATACCTCTTAGAACAACTCGGGAAATCGTTTCTTCATAGATTCCTCGGTCTCCCATGTCGCTTCGTGTTCAGAATTCTTATTCCATTGCACCTTGAGCATGGGAATAACCTTATTCCTTAGAGCTCGTATTTCTCGATCTAAGATCTTCATAGGCTTCTGTTCATAGGTGAGATCTTTCTGGATCACCAGATCTCCATGTTCAATAATATGAGATGGATCGTGCACATACTTCTTCAACATAGATATGTGAAACACATTATGCACGTCGGACAATTGAGGAGGCAACGCGATGCGATAAGCAACCTCGCCAACTCTTTCGAGTACCTCAAATGGTCCGATGAATCTTGGCGTAAGCTTGCCCTTAACACCAAATCTTCGTATGCCACGTCCAGGCGATATTTTAAGAAATACATGATCTCCGATTTGGAATTCAAGATCTCTCCTTCTTGTATCTGCATAAGCCTTTTGCCTGGTCTGAGCAACTTGCAATTTTTCTCTGATTACTTGTATCTTCTCAGTTGTATCCCTTACCATGTCTGGACCTAATAGTTATTTTTCTCCAACTTCGTTCCAACATAAGGGTGATCGGCAACTCCTTCCATATAAAGCTTCGAAAGGTGCCATTTGGATACTAGCTTGGTAACTATTATTATATGCAAATTCCACTAGTGGCAAGTGATCGTGCCAGCTTCCTCCAAAGTCAATGATGCATGCTCTAAGCATATCTTCAACAACTTGGTTAGTTCTCTCGGTCTGACCATCCGTTTGAGGATGAAAAGCAGTACTAAAGTTGAGCCTTGTTCCCAACGAATGTTGTAGTCCCTTCCAAAAATGAGAAGTAAAACGGGGATCTCTGTCAGACATGATTGAGACAGGAATTCCATGTATCCTGACTATTTCTTTGATATATAATGCAGCTAAGACATCAATTGGCCATCGACTCTTGATTGGCAAGAAATGCGTCGATTTAGTCAATCGATCAATAATAACCCATATTCCATCATGTCCTCCTTTTGATTTAGATAGACCCATGATGAAATCCATACCAATATCCTCCCACTTCCACTTAGGAATATCTAGAGGATGTAGTTTTCCAGCAGGCTTTTGGTGTTCCGCCTTGACCTGTTGGCATGTGAGACAGCGTGATACATAGTCTGTTATTTCTCTTTTCATGTTGGGCCACCAAAAGTTCCTCTTTACATCTTGATACATTTTGGTTGATCCTGGATGAATAGTGTACCTTGATCGGTGAGCTTCATCTAAGATCTTCTTCTTTAATTCCGGACAGTCGGGTATACAAGTTCTACCTTTGAATAATAATCTTCCATCAGAAGTTAGTTGAAAATCAGATTGTCCTTCTAATCTGCCTTTGATTTCCACTAATATAGGATCATCATCCTGAAGCGCTTGTATTTCAGATAATAAATCTGACTGTATGCTTACATGAGATAATGTGACAAATTTAGCTTCCTTGTCCAGGCTTATATTGAGCTCGGAGAATTGTTCTAGCAACCTCCATTCTTGTATCATACAATTGGCTATCATTGCTCTCGGCTTTCGACTAAGGGCATCAGCAACATAATTACCCTTTCCAGGATGGTATTGTATATTGAAGTCGAAGTCCTTGAGATATTCTAGCCAGCGTCTTTGTCTCATGTTTTGCTCCTTTTGTGAGAATAGATATTTGAGACTCTTGTGATCGGAGTATACAGTAAACTGCACTCCATATAAGTAGTGTCTCCATATCTTTAGGGCAAATACCACCGCGGCCAGTTCTAAGTCATGGACGGGGTAATTCTCCTCATGCTTCTTCAGTTGACGTGAAGAGTATGCTATGACCCTTCCTTGTTACATTAGGACACATCCGAGGCCAATGCCAGAAGCATCTGTGTAGACCTCGAATCTCTCTCCTTCTATTGGTAGAGCTAACACCGAGTTGTAGTGAGATGATCCTTGAGAGTTTGGAAACTTCTTTCACATTCCTCACTCCATTCATATCGGATCTCCTTACGAGTTAATCTTGTAAGTGGTACGGTGATCTTAGAGAAATCTTTGATGAATCGCCGATAATAGCATGCAAGACCTAAGAAACTTCTGATCTCGCTTGCATTAATGGGTCTTTCCCAATTTCTCACAGCTTCAACTTTTGACGGATCTACAGATAATCCGTCCTTTGATATGACATGTCCGAGAAAAGCCACTTCTTCAAGCCAGAACTCGCATTTGCTGAGCTTAGCATATAGTTGATTTGTCCTCAAGATTTGCAATGCAATCCTCAAATGCTCTTCATGTTCTTCCTTAGTCTTGGAATATATCAATATATCATCAATGAAGACTACTATGAATTGATCCAAGTAAGGCCTGAATATGCTATTCATTAACTGCATAAAGGCAGCAGGGGCATTTGTTAGTCCAAAAGGCATAACAACAAATTCATAATGGCCATACCTGCTTCTGAATGCGGTCTTATGAATGGCATCATCTTTGATCCTTAACTGATGATATCCCGACCTGAGATCAATCTTGGAAAAATATTTGGATCCTGAAATCTGATCAAATAACTCATCGATTCTCGGCAGTGGATACTTGTTCTTGATAGTGAGATGATTCAACTATCGATAGTCGATGCACAATCTCATGGATCCGTCCTTCTTCTTCACAAATAAGACTGGTGCTCCCCACGGGGAAGTACTTGGTCTAATAAACCCTTTTCGAATCAGTTCCATCAACTGCTCCTTCAACTCTTTGAGTTCAGCCGGGGACATTCTATAGGGTGCCTTTGAAACTGGACCAACACCAGGGACTAAGTCAATGGTGAAGGCCACTTCTCTTTGAGGGGGTAATCTCGACAATTCTTCCGGAAATACGTCTGGAAATTCTTGCACTACCTGAATGTCTTCTATCTTGGTTTCCTTAGCTTCTTTAACAGTGACAAAGGCAAGGAAGGATACACATCCTTTCCTGACGAGCTTGCTTGCTCGAAGAGCCGAAATAAGAGGGGATTTGCTCCGACTCTTGGGGCGAGTAAAGACTAATTCTGGAAAATCTTTGAAAGCAATTCGGCTATTGCGGCAATCAACCGTTGCCTGGTATTTGGATAACCAGTCCGCTCCCAGTATAACCTCATACTCCTTTAGATCGAGGCATATGAGATCTATAGGTAAATTCCTACCTTGAACCATTACCTCACAGTTTTGGTAGTGATGAGTAATATCATTTTCACTTCCAAGAGGAGTAGTTAGAACTATTTTTATCCATTCCAGTTCTAACGGTAACGGGTCGACAAACTTCTTAGAAATAAAGGAATGCGATGCTCCCGTATCAAATAAGACATAAGCACTTTTGGAACAAACTATTAATGTACCTTCTACCAGTCCACCTTCTTCTTCTGGTTCGGTCTCCTGGATTGCATGAAGATGAGCATTCTTTGTCACCGGGCGTTTACCATCACCGGCTTGGTCATTCATTAATGGACACTCGGGAATCCGATGCTCACGGCTTCCACAACGGAGACAAGCTCCTAATTTCCTCCAGCATTCTTCGGTCTTGTGACCAGCCTTGTCACAATGCTTGCATACCACGTTTGAAGGTGTAGTGGTGATAGAGAAGGGCTTGGTCTTCTTGAATTTTTGATCTTGAGAGGAAGGACCTCCATTACTAGACCTCTTCTTGAAATTGGGTTTGAAAGAACCCGAACCTGTGACTTGCTCCTTCTTGTCTTTCCCACGGATCCTATCAGATAGTTCCGTGGCATCTTCAAGTAATTGAGCTCGGCGCACTATTTCAAAATAAATTTGGATGTCCATAGGCGCCAGTTGAGTAATATAGTGGGGCCTAAGCCCATTAAGAAATCTACGGGCTTTCATCTTCTCCGTGCTAATAAGATGCTTAGCATATCTAGACAACCTGGAGAACTGAGCTTCATAATCTGCTAATGATAAAGATCGTTGCTTTAATGCAGCGAATTCTGCAGGCTTCTTTTCTTGGACTCTGTCCGAGAAATATTTAGCATTGAAGTATTCCACAAATTCTTCCCATGTTACTTGAGTAGGATCGATGGTTGCTTCAATAGACTCCCACCAGCATCTAGCATCTTTCTCTAACTAGAATGTAGCTAATAGAACTTTGTCCTGATCCGTGCATTGCATGACACGGAATATACGTTCGGTCTCCCGAACCCAATGCTCGGCATCGTCTGGATCGGTCGATCCCATGAACTTCGGGGGATTCATATTCTTAAATGTTTGGTGTAAGCTTCCAGCTCGTGGAGCACCACCTTGTGCTACCTGTTGTAGCACTTGAGTCATCCCTTGGAGGGTACGCTGCATGTTGCGCCATTGAGCACGTTCGGCAGCCATTATCCTACAATTACAATAGCTACATTAGCATTATATCACTGTGATCTTATCAAAAGACTCATTTGACTCTTAACCCTTGGTTCTACCCAATCTCACTTGGTTAAACGTTCAACTTATCCTTGGACTTGAGTTTTTCCTAGGAATTGAATACCTTAGGCTCTGATACCACAAAAACTGTCACGCCCCGAGCGCGGAAGATACCCGGAGACGCGTGACGAGTTTATATCAATCATGTCAATCAGAGTGGTCGTGTATTCGACACAAAGACAGAGATGTGCAAAAATAGCAAGATAACCCAATCCTTTATTTCATAATGGATAGACTATTACAAATCCAATACTCTATTTAATAAAAAGGAAAAGAATACATATTTGACTCAAGAAACTATAGAAAAGACTAAATGACACTTGAGCAGCTCTATCACTTTCACTCTTGACCATTCCCATCCGATTGACTTTCATCGTCGTCGGACTTACCTGAAAAGTAAAAAGGGACAAACGGAATGAGCGAATGCTCAGTAGGAAATTATATCTCAAGTACTAACAAGGGGTTTAAATAATTACATCTTTCATGAATGCAATAAAGCTATGCATGCTCGCATAAAACGACAAGATAGAGAGAATGTAATATCAAGGAAATAAGATGAACTTAATCATGAACTTTCAACAAGATAACAAGTTTATTCAAGATATTCAAGCAAGTACGTTTAACAAGTCATGTCAAGAACTTTGGCTATCATGTATCAAGCAAGTAAATTACCCTTTTTCGGGCCACGCATTTCATGTCAAGTCAAGTACGATTCAAGTACAAGATGTGTGTTGAATGTCCAATCAAGCAAGTCAAGTACTCGGTATAATGCCAGATACCTTATCATTTTAACTCCCATGGGCACAAGTACTTTCGGGTGCTCCTCCCAAGACCAGATCGGGCCCTATATGTGCAGGCATTTATCATGTGTTTTGACATCCACTCTTGTTTATATAGCCAATATAGAATTTCAATCATCAAGCTTGTGGATACGTATGACAACTTTGACAGAATAGAGTCCAAAAATATGACAAAGGACATAGAATGGCGATAATAACGGTATAATCACGATATCGATAGAACTAGGTAGAATATGGTTCCCTTAACTTGGGTACCGTGATAAATCAAGATGAACATTCTTTATATAGAATTGAGGTCCACATGAACAGTATATCAAAGGTAAGATACCCTCATTCTTATCATAGAATTGAGGTTTACAAGAATGACATTATATGGCATGATATCACCATCCCATTAAGAATTTTCTTATGATATACTCTTTGTATAATCATAAGGGCCGGTATACCATGTTTCTTTAGATTGACATGGCAAAGATCGTGTAATGGGTTTTTAGGGTACAACCAGCTCAGTCGACCTTGAGGGAATCCATGGTACGAGGAGTCTTACGGAGGTCTCTATGACTAACTCGCTAGTCCAAAGGAACGGAATGTCCAATGGAGAGCTTGTATGTCAATGAGAGTTGAGTGTGATCGATAAAACAACGTGAAATGTGGGACTATACTCACGGAGTGGAGAATAGTGCCGATATATACGTATATGTATAATATGAAACCATCGGTTAACAGAATCAGGATAAAAATCAGTTTACAGAAAATAACGACTTAAGTTAAGTCGTTTCTCAAGTAATTAACGCCTAACATAAGGGCGTTTACACATGTTTCTGTTTTACAGAATTTTCGATAATTCAGTAATTTATCTAAAACGCGCCCTGGGCAGGGGCGTTTCTTCAAGATTTGACGACTATACCAGAAGGCGTCCTTTTTATTCACAATATTGGACAGGATATAATTAATTTCAGGAATTATCAAAAACGCACCCTGGGAAGGGGCGTTAATATTTAATTCTATTTTTTAGAATATATAAATTTTTAGGATTTTAACCGATACACGCCCTAGGAAGGGGCGTTACCTTTCAGATTCACGCCCTGTTCTGGGGCGTTATCATATGGAAAACGGCTTTGTCCAAGCCGTTAATTCAAGTTCCTTCAGAAATTTTAAGGACAATAATAATTCCAGGATAACAGAGGAACGAATATAATATCATGATAGTAAGTTAGCAGGTTGAAGACAGAGAATCATGCATTATTTTATAATCATGATTTCATAGATAATCAGTTCTTGAGATGGATGATTAACGGTTTAAAGAAATTAACGCCTGAGTACAGGGCGTTAAATATGAAATTAACGACCTGGGAAGGGTCGTTTCATGTGAATTAGCGCCCTTGCCAGGGGCGTCTCTTTTAAAATAATTCAGAAAACGCATGGAAACTATAATAACCGTATGCATGACATGCTTATATATATATGTATCTTGTATTAATTTCATTTGGGCTACAGTAACTTGAGAAAACCTACCTTAGTATGGTCTGGACGAAGGACTTTGAATATTGATAGGAAAAAGGCGGCTCTGTTGTTTCACAGCAACGAATATCCACAGTAGGAGGAAGAGAAGGTTTTTTGCTGAAGAACCCTTGTTCTTCGGTTCACCAATTTGCTACAGTTCCTATAAGAAGAGAAGAAGAAACATATATTAGTTTCTTCACTTATCGGAACAGAGGAGATAGTAGAAGAACGTTACCTTGTTCTTCACTTATACCGCTGCGTCCTTAACCTGTAAGAGGAAAAGAGGATGAAGAACTATTAGTTCTTCATGTAACCGAAGCAAAGAGAAACTATATGAACCGCTATTACGTACCTTGTAGTCTTCCAAACGCCAAATAGCGTTTAAGGTTCGATCAGTAGGTTATTTATAGGGATTTTGAGAATCCTATTAGGGCTAGAGTTTGTGTGAGGGTAACATATCCCTAATAGAGTCCTTGCCCTAGTAAACACTTATTAGAATAACATAATCCTTCCCTGGATAAGCTCTGGGTTCGAACGGTTCACGAATGGAATTAACGACTTTGGTTAGGGCGTCGCATTTTAAATTGACGACCTGGTTCAGGTCGTTTCTTAAGAAGCGCCTTGTATAAGGGCGTTCCTTTCTTCTAAAACACGCCCAAGATAGGGGCGTTCCTTGGCCTTACCGTTTTTAGTGTTGGAATTTGACGCCGTCAAGTGAGGGCATCCTTTCTTTAGTCACGCCGTATAGAGGCGTTTATTATTAAAGTAACGCCTTAATAAGAGGTGTTATTTACATTTTAGTTTTATTCACCCCTTTAACCTTATTCCTATTATCTGTATTATTTCCACAATATATATATTTTAATTCATTTCAAACACTCATTTATCAGGGTTGCTACACACTTCCTCAAGCCAGAATTCACACTTGCTGCGTTTTGCATATAATTGGTTTGCCCTCAATATTTGTAATGCAATTCTTAAATGCCCCTCATGCTCTTCCTTGGTCTCGGAATAAATTAATATATCATCAATAAAGACCACCACGAATTGATCCAAATAAGGCCTGAATATACTATTCATTAACTGCATAAAGGCAGCAGGGGCATTCGTTAGTCCGAAAGGCATAACAACAAATTCATAATGGCCATACTTGCTTCTAAATGCAGTCTTATGAATGTCCTCATCCTTGATTCTTAACTGATGATATCCCGACCTAAGATCAATTTTGGAAAAGTACTTGGATCCTGAAATTTGATCAAACAACTCATCGATTCTCGGCAGTGGATACTTGTTCTTGATAGTGAGATGATTCAACTGTCGATAGTCGATGCATAACCTCATGGATCCATCTTTCTTCTTTACAAATAATACATGCGCTCCCCATGGGGAAGTACTTGGTCTTATGAATCCTTTCTTAATGAGTTCCATCAATTCCTCCTTTAACTCCTTGAGTTCAGCAGGTGACATTCTATACGGTGCCTTAGAAACTGGACCCGCACCAGGAACTAAATCGATGGTGAAGACCACTTCTCTTTGTGGGGGTAATCCAGGCAAATCTTCCAGAAATACGTCCGGAAATTCTTGTACCACCGGAATGTCTTCTATCTTAGTTTCCTTAGCCTCCTTAATCGTGACGAATGCAAGGAAAGATACACATCCTTTCCTGATGAGCTTGCTAGCTCAGAGAGCCGAAATAAGAGGGGTTTTGCTTTGCCTCTTGGGGCTAGTAAAGATCAGTTCTGGAAATTCCTTGAAAGTAACCTTGCTATTGCGGCAATCGACCGTTGCCTGATATTTAGATAACCAATCCGCTCCTAGTATGACATCATACTCCTTTAGATCTAAACATATAAGATCAATAGGGAGATTCTTACCATGAACCAATACTTCACAGTTCTGGTAATGGTGTGTAATATCAGTCTCGTTTCCTAGAGGAGTATACAAGACTAATTTTATCCATTCCGGTTCTAAGGGTAACGGATCAGCGAACTTCTTGGAAATAATTGAATGTGAAGTACCAGTATCAATTAAGACATATGCAGACTTGGAACAAACTTTCAATGTACCTTCTACTAGTCCGCCTTCTTCTTCTTGTTCGGTCTCCTTAATTCCGTGAAGACGAGCATTCTTGGTTACTGGGCGCTTCCCGTCCCCGGCTTGATCATTAAGTAATGGGCAATCGGGAATTCGATGATCGCGACTCCGACAACGGAGACATGCTCCTAGTTTCCTCCAGCATTCTTCTGCTCTATGGCCTGCCTTGTCACAATGCTTGCACACTGTATTTGATGGGGTAGTGGTGATGGAGAAGGGCTTGGTCTTCTTAAACTTCTGATCTTGTGAGGAAGTACCTCCATTTCTAGGCCTCTTCTTGAAGTTGGGTTTAAAGGAACCCGAACTTGTAACTTGCTCTTTCTTGTCCTTCCCACGGATTCTATCAGATAGTTCCGTGGCATCTTCTAATAACTGAGCTCGGCGCACAATTTCCGAATAGACTTGAATATCCATCGGTGCCAGCTGTGTGATATATTGGGGCCTTAGCCCATTAAGGAACCTCCTAGCTTTCATCTTCTCGGTGCTAACTAAGTGCTTAGCATACCGAGATAATCTAGAAAATTGGGCCTCGTACTCGGCCACTGTCAAGGACCGTTGCTTCAGTGCAGCAAATTCTGCAGCTTTCTTTTCCTATACTCGGTCCGAAAAATATTTAGCGTTGAAATGTTCAACGAATTCTTCCCAAGTAACTTGATCTTGATTTAAAGTAGCTTCTATTGATTCCCACCAGCATCGGGCATCCCTTTCCAATTGAAAGGTAGCTAATAAGACTTTATCTTGATCCGTGCACTGCATAACACGGAATATACGTTCCATCTCCCTGATCCAGTGCTCTACGTCGTCCGGATCAGTAGAACTCGTGAATTTAGGCGGGTTCATATTTTTAAAGACTTGGTGGAGGCTCCCTGCTCGTTGTGCTCCTCCTTGTGCTACTTGTTGTAGCACTTGGGTCATGCCTTGGAGTGTACGCTGCATGTTGCGCCACTGAGCACGTTCGGCAGCCATCGTCCTACAATTACAATAACTATATTAGTATATACTCGCGTTAAGGGCTTTTAAGTTTTTTATGTTAACTCAACCCTTGGTTCTACCCAATCTCACTGGTTAAAGGTTTGAACCTATCCTTGGACTTGGGTTTTCCAAAGAATTGAATACCCTAGGCTCTGATACCACAAAAACTGTCACGCCCCGAGAGCGGAAGATACCCGGAGACGCGTGACGAGTTTATAACAATCATGTCAATCATAGTATTAGTGTATTCGACACCAAAATCAGAGATGCGCAAAAGTAAAGATAACCCAATCCTTTATTCCTTCATAAGAATATGTCTATTACAAACCTTTGAAGTACTAATTAAAATAAAGGAAAAATACAAGGTTGACTCAAGAAAATATTAAAAAGACTAGATAACACGGAAGAAGCTCTATCTCTTTCACTCTTGATTTTCCCCATCCGTTTGAGTTCCCTCATCGTCGGACTTACCTGAAAAGTAGGGAAACACTAAGTGAGCGAACGCTCAGTAGGAAATTATATCTCAAGAACTAGCAATGGGTTTAAGTAATTACATCTTTCATGAATGCACTATAGCTATGTATGCTCGCATAAAACGACAAGATAGAGAGAGTGTATAACAATAAGATAGCGACAAGAACTAGTCATGAACTTTCAAGAACTTATATCAAAAGATATCAAGATATTCAAGCAAGTGTATTCATCATGTCATGTTGGAATTTGGCTATCACGTTCAAGCACGCATGTATGAAATTACCCTTTTCGGGTCACGCAAGTCATGTAATATCAAGTCAAGTACAAGTATAAGATTTGTGGAATGTTCAATCAAGCTAGTCATGCACTTCGGTATAATGCCAATACCGTGATCAATCAACTCCCATGGGCACAAGTACTTTCGGGTGCTCCTCCCAGGACCAGATCGGGCCCTATATGCGCAGGCATTAATCATGTATTTTAACATCCACTTTTGTGTATAGCCAATATGGAATTTCAAGGATAAAGCTTGTAGACATGTAGGATAGACTTGGATAGAGTAGAGTCTAAAAATATGACACTTGACATAGAATGGCGATAATAACGGTACAATCACGATTATCGATAAAACTAGGTGGAATTGGTTCCCTAACTTGGGTATCATGACAAGCAAGTATGGACACTCTTTATATAGAATTGAGGTCCACATGAACAACACATCAATGGAAAGACGTCCTCATTCTTAATATAGAATTGAGGTCCACAAGAAACATCATGTTGAATATAGAATTGGGGTTTACAAGAACAGCATCAAATGGCATGATAATCTCATCCCATTAAAAGAATTCTCATGATACACACTTTGCATAACATGAGGGCCGGTATACCATGTTTCTATAGAGTGACATGGCAAAATAGTGTAATGGGTTTTTATGGTACAACCCGCTCAGTCGGCCTTGAGGGAATCCAAGGCTCGAGGAGTCTTACGGAAGTCTCTATGACTAACTTGCTAGTCCAAAGGAACGGAATGTCCAATGGAGAGCTTGTATGTCACTGAGAGTTAGTGGGTAACGATGAATCATCATGAAACGTGGGACTATATTCACGGAACGGAATATAGTGTCGGTTACATATATATCTACATATATATCAAACCCCCGGTTAACAGAAACAAAGAAAAACCGTAATACAGAAAATAGCGACTTTAGCCAAGTCATTAATTATCAAGTTGACGCCTTATTCAGGGGCGTTTATTTTCAATTTTGACGACTACAATAGTTGGCGTCCATTCTGTATTTCTGTTTTACAGAATTTAAATACTATGAATTTTTAACAAAAACGCGCCCTGGACAGGGGCGTTACCTTTAAATTAGCGCCCTGGTCTGGGGCGTCAGTTCAATAATAGACGACTTTGTGCAGGTCGTTAATTCAATAATTTTCCAAATTTCAGATATTAAATTTTCAAGAAACAGGTACATGGTCAGGACCATAAAAAATAGCAGGATTCAATCAGGATGAACATGCATTAGATTAGGTTCATGGTTTCATAGATATAAAATTTTAAACATGGGTAATTATCAATTTATATGAAATTGACGACTCCTAGGTAGGGCGTCAAAACAAGAATTAGTGCCCTTGTCAGGGTCGCTTATTTCAAAATTTTACAGAAAACATTTAAAACCATGATGAAACTATATGCATGGATAACATATGATTTTATTAAGGATCTTAAATTAATTTGGGCTACGTTTCTTGAGAAAACCTACCTTATGAAGATTTAACTGATGAACGGATGAAGGTTTGGAGACGGAAACGACACTCTGTTTGTAACAGAGTCTTCAGACGTTCTAAATAGCCAAGTAATATGAGCTTCTCGACAACAGGTGAGCTTAGGAAGATGTCTTCTTTTGTGGACGTAGAGGACGTTGATGAAGAACCTCTCGTTCTTCAGCACACAGGGTGTTCAACCTATAGCAAAAGATGACGAAGAAACAAGAGTTTTCTTCATAATACTCAACTGAAAGCAGAAGAAGAAGAACGATGTTGATGAAGAACCACGTTCTTCAACGAGTTGTTTGTATGCTACCTGCAAAGGAAGATGAGGGAGAAGAAGAAAAGAATATTAACGTTCCTTCCTCAAACAACCAGAGGCAAAAGCAAAGGAAGGAAGAAGAACATAAACCTGTTCTTCACGCACAGCAGCAGCAGAACTTCCTTCGACCAACAGCTCGTTAGGGTTCGACAGAGAGGGTTACTTATAGGATTTTGGGAATCCTAATAGGGTTAGAGTTCTATTGGAAGTTATATTTCCATGATAGAGTTCTTACTATATTCCACCTTCGACATAGTTATCCAGAAACTTACCCTGGATGAGGGCTGGGTTCGAACGTAACTCGAACTGAATTAACGTCCTAAGTGAGGGCGTTAATTTAAATTGACGCCTTGTCAAGTGTCATTTCTTATGTAAAATGTGCCCAGGTATAGGGCGTCTCTTCCCACGACCCTTTTTGGTCATTCGGCATTTTGCAATTTGACGCCTTTTAGTGTGGGCGTCCTTTCTTCAATTCACACCTTATGTAAGGGCGTTTCTTTATGAATTCGCACCTTGAGTCAAGGCGTTATTTTCGTTTTGGTTTATTATTTACTTATTTAGTTTCTTACCATTTATTCGTTAAATCTTTTAATCTTATTTTGATCAATGGGGATTTTTATTTCTTTTTATTTTTACTAGGGTTGCTACAGCAGGCATGGGAAGTTGAGTACTCGCTATACTAGTCCTTTTCTCATTGTCGAGCATATTGGTGAAGTCACTTATCGGTTGCAGTTACCTCCGGAGCTATCTGCCGTGCATGACGTGTTTCATGTGTCTGTGCTACGGAGGTACATGCCCGATGATTCCCATGTTTTGGAGGATGCTGTTTGGCCCGAGGTGGCCCCAGAATTATCCCTTCCGGAGTACCCTATTTGCATTGAGGATCGGCGTGAGCAGTGCTTGCGGAACAAGGTTATTCCTCTGGTTAAGGTAGTCTGGCAGCGCCACTCTGGTGGCGAGGCATCTTGGGAGCGTAAGGATGAGATGCGGCAGCTATATTCTTATTTGTTCGAGTGAGTCTTCTCCCCTGTTCTTGTGCCTTATCCTTAATTTCGAGGAGGAAATTTGTTTAAGGGGGGAGGGCTGTAAGGTCCTGGGTTTTTCAGACATTTTTCGGGTCTGGATCCATGGATTTCGGATCACTTTCGGGGGTCCCGGAGCGTGTTTTACGGTTTATGCGTGTTTTTGCCTGGCGGACCTATGGAACCCTATGTAGGGTAAACCATTATGTTCTCCTACTCCAAGACTATACCAGTATGACAAGCGTGTTCCGAGGATCGAGGAAATTATTATTTCTAATTTTTCGTATTTTTAGCATTTTCTAAATTTTGTATATAAACCCCCCTTTTTTCCTTTTCTTTTTCTCCTTTTCTTCTTTCTTCTTCCCCTTATTCTTTCTCCTTCCCATGAGCGCACCGCAGCCCCCTCTCTCCCGTGTGAACGTTGCGGCGCCCCTTCCTCCTCCGGCGACGGATGGCAGACCTTGGTGGTGGCATAGTGGCGACAACGGCGGCGAGAGGAACGTGGCGGTGCCTTCTTTGAGGCATGGGAGAGGAGATCGTGTTTGGCCAAGGTTTTGAGATCGGCAGCGATTCGGCGGCTTTCGAGCTTCCTTGATGTAGGGGGACGGATCTTTACCCCCTTTACTGCTCTCCCCTTGATTTGTAGGCCGTGGGAAGGTTGAGAGGGGTGTTTTTTAGCGGGAGGGTCAAAATCCATGTTTTGGGGTTGACCGCCGGATCTCCCATTTTGTAGGGTTTTTGACTGATCTAAGGGTTTAGAATCATGCTAGGAGGCTTGGAGATGGATTCCCATTTGTTTCCCCATCATTGGGCGATGATCGGGGCGTGGATCATGTTTTTTTGGTGTTTCCCTTCGGTTTCGTGCTCGGGTGGGCCTTGCGACCCTTCCAGGGACCGCAAGGCTCCTCAAGCGGCCTCAGGGAGGCTGCTAGGCATCTTTGAATGTCGGTAGGCCTTAGCGGTCATCTTGGGGCCGCTAGGGTCAGGGTGGCGGTCATGTAATAGACCGCTATCCTTGGATTAGCGATCGTTAGATGACCTTTTTTCTCGTTTGACCGAGCACCCTTGGGGTGCGTGTTTCTGACCGTTGAGGGCCATTTGTCGGTTAGCGGTCATGGCATCTGACCGTTTCTAGATGCCTTGTGGTCCTATGTGGACCGTTTGGCTGGGGATAATAGCCCGGCGATGGACCGTTATGCCCCTTGTGGCTCGTCCCCTTGCGGTCATGGGTTGACCGTTTGACTCTACCTAGAGGTCCAGAGAGGACCGCTGGGTCTGCCTTGCGGTCCAGAGAGGACAGCTAGGCTCTGGGGCAGTCCTGAGAGGACCGCCACGCTATTTCCTTTCGATCAGTGGTTTCCGTGAGTCGAGTCTCACCTCTGGGTGACCTATCCACTAGACGTAGTGTTCCTGCGCAAGCATGTGCGAACCCACTTGGGAGTGGTGGAGAGTGTGACCCGAGAGAGACAGTTTTTAAGCTAGTTACCGTAGGGCCCCCATGCGCAGCCTAGTCTAGGCTTCGGGGGAAGAACCAGCTAGAGGATCTGACCTAGCGTGCATGGTCTGTGTGTGCACACTGGGTTGGGGACGTCGGACCCGCGCTGACGAGCGCGACCCTAGCTTGTCCTTGTTTGTAGTACTAGTTACTGTTGTGTCTCAGTCTCCGACTGGGGCATTGTAGGGAGACACTGAGGCGCGGTGTAAGACGTTAGGGGATGCATCCGACTTTGCTTCTAGTGGGTGGTGCTCCTATCTCCTGGCAGGTATGAACTTATTTTCCCGCCAGTTCGAGGTCGACTTGTTAGGTACGGTTAGTTGTAGAGAGCTTTTCCGTTTATTTACTATTGCTTGTTGATTCTACCGTACTTTCATTAGGTAGCGTTACTTTTCGTGCTTGTTCGTGTCTTTTTGCCTTGTTTTTATCGTTGTGCGGTGGGGGACCGAGGGATCCCTACTGAGCCAATGAAATGAGGCTCACCCCTGTGTTTTCAAGTGAGGCGGGCTCGTCGTGTGGCGCGGCGGAGTTTCAGCGCGGTTCCAGTAGCGAGGGTTAGTCGCCAATTTGCTAGAGCTGGGGTATGCCACGTGTACTTGTACCTTTTTTTCTGTTGACTGTACTTATTTTGGACATGAGATACACTGGACCTTGTAGCAGTTTAGTTATTTATTTAATTTCATGCTTTATTACTTAGTTGTATATCGTGCTATCTCTGTAGTTATTTCAGCTTCTCTTGTATCCCCACACCATCCTTTAACCCTTCCGAGTCTTCGGGCTCGTGGGTAGCGGGTCGGGGTTCGAGTCACACCGGTTCCTTTCCGGTACTCGGATCCTGGGTCGTTACAACTTGGGATGGTCTGGATTAACCCAAGGTGTGCTCCTTCTGACTAAGCAGACGATGGTACGTGGGCATCGGGTCGAGACTGGAGACCCACCCTGCCATAAATGTGGTCATGGCGTTAAGAGGGAAAAATATTTGATAATTAATCGCTAAGCAATGGGGCTGCAGGGCCGATATAAGTCGATTCCTATAAAAAGAACAGAGAGAGTGTTGAAAAGCCTTGAAAGCCCCACATCGGGGTGCGAAAAGGTATTCAGAGCTGTATCGGTCACATGTTGACCATTTCCTTATTGTTCCGTGACCCCCTCAAACTCATGTGTTGTAAATTTACCGACTTGTCTATAATGATTTTTCGGGAGGTAGGGCTCCGCGCGGGGAATGCCACGTGGAAGCACTCAAGATAATAATAAAATATCATTGTATCTTTTATCGATTTTACTCACGATAGGGCGTGCCAGTCACGTGTGTGACAATGTGTTTAGGTTGCAAGACTGGGATGGTCTAGACTAACCCAAGGTGCGCTCCTTCTGATCACTAAGCAGACGATGGTGGGCATTGGGTCGGGACTAGAGACCCGCCGTGCCATAAAGGCCAATCACGGCGATAAGAGGGAAAAATATTTGATTAATCGCTAAGTAATGGGGCTGCTTGGCCGATAAGTCGATTCCTATAAAAAGAAGAGAGAGCGTGTTGAAAAGCCTTGAAAGCCCCACACTGGGGTGCGAAAAGGTATTCAGAGCCGTATCGATCACATGTTGACCATTTTCTTATTGTTCCGTGCCCCATCAAACTCATGTGTTGTGATTTTACCGACACGTCTACAATGATTTTTCGAGAGCTAGGGCTCCTCGCGGGGAATGCCACGTGGAAGCACTCAGGATGATAATAAAATATCATTGTATCTTTTATCGATTTTACTTACAATAGGGCGTGCCAGTCACGTGTGTGACAATGTGTTCATGTTCCAAGACTGGGATTGTAAGACCCCAGAATTTTTATAAATTATTTTAGGAATGTTTAATTATTTTTTGGAATTTATAAATGCCTAAATAAATTAATAAATAGAATATTGGATCAATAAGTCATTATAAGGCCCAATTAGGTTAAATAATTAACCTAGCCTATTTAAAGATAATACAAAGGTTAATGGACCAAGCCCATCAAGTTTGGCCCATATTCTAGAAGGGTAATTAGCTTATTCACGTATTTTAAGGATAAATACTATTTATATAAGATAATTATGTGGATAAACGAATAAAAGAGTTTTATGAAATTGAAACTCTATACACGTTGAATGTAACGGTCTATCGGGCGACCGCCACAGCCATGTAACGCGCTAGGCTGGATGCGTTACACTCTGTTAGTTCTGTGAAAGGAAGAACGAGCAAAAAGATTAGAACTTTGGGATCTTATCTACAAGAGATCGACTTGGGAGAACTTATAACATTACTAAAGACTCTTAGGGATTATGTTCTGGCAAATTAAGGACTCTAGAATCGATCTAATCTTCAAAACCCTATAAATAGGACCTAGTTCTGAACTGAGCGACCCTTACTTTTGGCTCGTGAAGAATCAAGGTAAGGAGTCATAATTTCGGGTAAGTTCCTTACGACTTTTTATTTATAATACATTAGACTAATAGCTCTCCAAATTTCGTGCTAGGAGATCAAGCAACCAAGGAGATAGAAGCTTCCAAAGTTGTTGATTCAACCTTAGCAACCCAGGAATCTGAACATAAATTCCCTGAAGATCTAGAGATTAGGACGTCTAAACGAGGTAATTAGAGTTCAATCCTTTAGAACTTTTTGTTCCCAATAGTTTCATCTTCTTACCCTCAAAATTTCACATCCTTAGGTCAAGAGGCTGAGGAAATAGAGCAGATTAAAGTTACTGATTTATCACAAGAAGTACAAGGGACTGAGGGTAGCACCTAGCATCAAATTCGAAGTTTAAAGGTTTTAGAAGAGGTAGGTTATCTCATGATTGGTAAAAATAACTTGTTAGGAATAAAAGCCCTCTGGTTGTGCTTGATCTCATGCATTCTAGACTAAGAATTTCATGATCTAATAGTTCTATACATTCATGCATCTCTTAGCCCTAAATGGAAATTAAAGGATATTATCCTGTCTATTCACTAAATCCATGCATATAGTTGGCCTATACTTCATTATTATGACTAGGACAGTGGTAGTATTTTTGATTTCCAGGCATGTTATGTTTTCATAAACCTTTACTTAGTTTACTGCCAGCAAATTCTCCGACGCACCAACGTAAGACCGTCACATGAATGTAACAGCCTTACGATAGACCATCACACCCTGTTGTGTTTTATTGTTCTATTGTCTCTGACGCACCCTAGCAGGAGTGTTACACCACTATAACGGCCCCTCGATAAACCGTCACAAGCACTGTAACGCGCCTATCCTAGACCGTCAGACCCCTGTGTTCTGCCAGCCCAGGGCAGAATAATAACCAGTTAAGTTTACTTATAAATAAGCTAGAAAGCTAAGATGGACCTGTTATCATGACTTCAAGTTTAGTTACTGATTCATAATCAAATTGCATGATTAATGTGTCTTAGGTTATTTTAAGATATGCTACTTTCATTGGCTAAAACTCTATAGTTTTGTATTCTAAATCATGGTTTTCCAAGGTTGTATTGACGGAGTTTTATCTTGGTTTCACATTGTTACACATTCTTCTTTATCTATAGAGTCATTTCTTTAAGTATATGGCGCATATTCCGGTATGTTGTCCATTAGTTCACATTGCACTATAGGAACATTATTCTTGGACATGAGGACCTCTCTATTGGATATTCCTTCCAATGGACTAGGAAATCTTGTTGCAAGGCCTCCGTAATTCTCCGCGAGCCTAGGGTTCCCACTAGGACGCCGAGTTAGTTGTACCATTAAAGCCCATTGATTAGATTACACTATCGATGTTTTTGGTTATCAGTAATGTAACGGCTCTATGTTGAACCGTCAGGCACAAGTAACGGCCCAATATACAACCGTCAAAGTTAACTGAGTCCAATTACTGTTTCTTGATTTAGTCGCTCTAACGCATCAACTCTAGACCGTCACATCATGTAACGGCCCAGTACACGACCATCACACTGCTTGAGTATTTTAACCCAAGGTAGACCAAGGTTGATATTCCAAGGTTTCTAGATGGACTATTGATGATCAAGAAACCTAAAATAATGAATGAAAAATAAAGAATGTACCGTTATGCTGCCGATTTATTCCCATAAGCATAACCTTGCTTAAGTCATTCTTGATTTCTCATGGTTCTTATTAAAGCATTCATTCATTGAATTATTGTTATCATGAGCTTATTGAACTTATTACATTCTTGGCCATACTTTATTGTTACATGCGTGGAAAAAGCTTGATTTATACTTGAAGATGCGATCGAGCACTGATTGTGTTCAAGGGCTCTATGCTAGTCCCCTCGGCTAATTGTTAGAAACATACTATTATAAACCATGTGGTATGATGCTACTAGCGTCGCATTGCACTGGGAGTACTTTCTCTATAAATAAGTGAAAATCCACAATACGGCATGACATGACATTCTTGTACATGACTTTCTTGCTTGATATTCCACAAAAATTCACGAAGTACTTGCTCATCAGCAAAATGTACTTGAGTGATGATTATGTGGCTTGCTAGTACATTCTCGATACATTCTTGTTCATGAAAGGCCAATATCATGTTCTTGTTACATTCTTGCTAGTTCGTACTTGCTCTCATTCTAACTTACTTGATCGTCTTGTTACTTTGGTTTAATCGCGTGATTGATCACATTCGCATGATTTTTACCTTATTCTTTAGAGCTAAATTATTAATTACTTTAATAGTGCCTTCATGTTGATGCGAAGATACCTACTGGGCAAGTGTGCTTATTACCTATTTCCAATCTTTTCAGGAGATGGAAGTGACTCGAATTCGGATTCGGGTTATACAAGTAGCGGGTCTGAGTGCGAATGAAAGTATTGTCAAGATGAGAGTGAAGACTTAGGAAGTCTAAATTGTTTAGATTGAGTCTATGTAATTTTCCTATTTCTTGAGTCTAGTACGTAATGGAAATTGAATTAGTGGTTGTACTTAGTTAGTAATGAAATAAAGTTGAAGTTCGAATATATATATATATATTGTGCAATTGCATTTGTGTGTGTGATTGTATTGCGCTTTGGTCATTCTTGCTTGCAAGAGACTTACTATGACGGCTGTCCGTGCTCCCTGAGTTAGTCTTCCGTTGTAATAAAGGCTCGGGGCGTGACAGGGATGGTCTGAAATTACCCAAGACGCGCTTCTTCTGATCACTAAGCAGACGATGGTGAGCATCGGGTCGAGACTGGAGACCCGTCATGCCATGAAGGTCGATCACGGCGATAAGAGGGGAAAATGTTTGATTAATTACCAAGCAATAGGGCTGCATGGCCGATAAGTTGATTCCTATAAAAAGAAGAGAGAGCGTGTTGAAAAGCCTTGAATGCCCCAAGTCGGGGTGTGAAATGGTATTCAGAGCCGTATCGGTCACTTGTTGACCATTTCTTTATTGTTCTGTGCCCCCTCAAACTCATGTGTTGTGATTTTACTGACACGTCTATAATGATTTTTCAGGAGCTCGGGCTACTCGCGGGGAATGCCACATGGGAGATCTCCGATCTTGTGCCAACCTCCTTGAGTCACGTGCATATCATTCGAGATAGGTGTGGATGTCCTGACCGTCCCGGCCACGGCTTGGGACGGGATGGTACTGATACGGAAAACTATAATATATATTTATAATGAAATAAACTAATTCAAATCATATGTTATCTCATGTGGTTAAGTGTTCCGCCGTTTGAACGGATTTCTCCAGGTTCGAATCTCAGCTTCAGCGTAAGGTTTCCATAATTTTTTATTTGTCACCCTTGCGAACCCATTTTATACCCTTAGCAGCTATTTGTCACCCTTAACGCTCTATTTGTCGCCGCTGCCTTGAAAATTTTCACCATTGTTTCCACATTTGTCACCCTTATGCCACTAATTGTGTTGTCTTGTTGCGGATGTTCATCATGATTGGATAGATAGGTCGATGCACCTACCTAATGCATCGACGCATCTGAATAGTTTAATGTATTCATTCATACCTTTTTACTTGTCCTCATGAATATGCATGAGTCTGCATTCTTTGAGTACCTATTGCAATATCTCATGAAGCATATTTCATAAGAGTTTCGAAAGTTAACTCTTAAGGAAGGACATTTTGGTAATTTACCCTATTAAATTGGTAAATAAAGCAGACCCTGATTTCTCGACTATCTCTCACTTCTAAGCTTTTATTTTCGTCTGCTTATTTCAACCTCGGCCAAGCTCTCTCTGCCTCGGTGCATCATCGTCCTTCTCCTTAACTCCCTGAAAACCCTAAGTCTGAGCATCACCTTCATACCTCGATGCACCAGAGGTTTCCCTCCATCTCTCCATCATCCTGTTAAAGTCAAAAACCCACCTCTCCTTGTTTTACTGTTACCTTATCTCCTACAGTATATCTCTCCGACTTCTAGTCTACTTTAATGTCTTCGCCAACTACAAGAAGCAAAGGAAAGCATATAGTCTCAGAGAAACAGCCTGCGGCTGATGTATCCGGACGAAAAGAACCTCGGTCCAAGTGATCTCATGATCGAGATGCATCTGCCAGTGGATGTCATCAGTCGGAGTCAACAAAGGCGACAAAAAGGAAGGATCGAGGGTTAGATTCACCTGTCAGAAAAAGAGAGGCAACTCAGAAAAGATTTAAGAAGAGTTTAATAAGAATAGAGCTCAGAGATGAAGGTGACGAACCAAGTGAAGCAGGGAGAATTTTGTTTCCAAGGTACATTGATATACATGACCACCAACTGCTTGACAATTTTCCTGAATTAATGGAGATGATTGAATTTCAATGATGGAAGAAGTTTGTCAGTAAGCATAAAATCTATTATCCCAAGTTGGTGACTGAATTATATGGAAACCTGAAATATGATGCTAGCATTCCAAAGTTTTGGACTCATGTTAGAGGAGTTGAAATTGAGATCACCAAGCGTCTATTGCATGAAGCTCTTAGAATTCCAGAGGGTGGAGCTGAAGAAGTTGGTTTTGTCTATGATAAATTTGAAGCATATTCAATTATGACTAGTTTACCTAGCAATCCTCAGGATGAAAATCAGACCTACATCACCAACTTCAACACCAATCGGTTTCCTCCCCTACAAAGGCTACTACACCACATTTTTACTACAATCATAACACCTCAAGGTGGTGGTCGGGGTCAGCTAACTGTGACCCAAAGATTCCTATTCTACTGCATGTTCAAGAACATCAAGGTCTGTTTGCCAGACCTGATGATTCAGATAATGGGTTTCTATAAGAATGCTGGAAGACATTTACCATATGCAGTGCAGTTGACTGCAGTATTCAAGAGAATAAATATTTCATTGAAAAATAAAAAAATCAAGGAAATCGCCACGTCAAATATCTATATAATGGATTTTGGTGAAAAGTATATGAAATTTAAAAAGGTCGGAGGTAAGATTTTAAGGCAATTACCTAGAGATAATCCACCACAAGTGGTTGAGCAGTCTCAACATCAGCCTAAGCAGCCAGAACAACAACTTGATCAACTTGAAGAACAAGCTCAACAGATAGAGCAGCAGGTTGAGCAAATGAAACAGCAACAGCAAGAAGAAGAACATCAACAACAAGCAGAATAGTAGCATTAGTTAGAGTTTCCACTACAGCAACAAGCGCTAGAACAGCAACAACAACAGCTAGAGCAGTAGCAGCCAGAATAGGAGCAACAACGAGAAATTCAACAGGAAATGGCTGAGGTTCAACTGGATCATCAAGAACCTCAAGCATCACTAGAACACCAACCGCAGAACATCCCTCCTGTAAGACAAGCTATAGATGCAGATCCTTAAACCTCTCGAGCTTCTACATAATCTGTTAAAGAGACAGGCACTCTCTTTCGTTTCATATCTGCACAATTTGGGATGCTACATTCTGAATTGAAAGAACAATCAAACTACTTTGAGCATCAGATGATTCAGTTCAGAGGAGAAGTAAACTCTAGAATGAGAGAAATGTCAAAAAAAATGTATCAGAAATTGACTCATCTTAGGATGGAAGTGAACAGCAGAATTGCTGAAATCAAAAAAAGACAGGACACGTGCCAACAGGAATTTTCACAAACTAGTCCAAGATATTCAAGGAGTCCTTGGAGTTGCTGGAAATCAAATTGGCAGGTTGACTGACAGATTCAACCGTCACGATGACATGTTATTGACCGTTGCAGAATATTTTCATGAAACCAGAGAACAACACAATCATCTTGTCAGGAATTATGATCATATGACAGACAAATTATAGATGATTACATATGACATCAAATACATGGTTGAAGTATTCAAGGATCATTACCCTCAGCCATCTTTTGAAGACCAAGGAGACAGATGGTCGCCTGGTCTGGCTCCACAGTCATCCTCTCAACTTCCTATCGAGGATACTCAGTCTCATGCACAGCTAACCCATATTGCTGATATGATCCATCATCAAACAATTGTGCTCAACGCTAAAATGGAGTTGTTTCATGAAGCTCTACTTGAAAGGCATTTCTCCACTGATAGAAACCTCAGAACAGTTGCTCAAAGGGTCAATCAGAATGCAGAAGAACTACTGGCCTCACTTCAGCATGCTACACTCCCTCCTCCCGGTCCTCCTACACAAGATGGGTCCACTCAGACTGATGGCACACTTGGAGAGTGATAATTAGGGATGCTATCACAGAACCCCTCATTTTTTTTGTTGATGGCAAAGGGGGGAGAAGAAAATGAGTCAAAGTCATATAGAGTCAAAGAGGAAGTCAAAGAAAAAGTCAAAGCTGTCAGAGCTGAAACAATCAAAGACGCAGAGTCAGAGAAGACCAATCATAGGAGTTTGTAGACAAGAGTCATGCATGTCATGTAGTTATGCAGTCATGCAAAGTCATGCATAGCATTTCTGACCCTTGATGTTCTATTTATCGACCTTAACTCATATTTGTCAGTCTTATGAAGATATTTGTTTGCCTTATTTGGTAGAAGTCGTCGCCTTTGACTCTTATCACACTCAAAGCTGGAACGTCGCCTTAAATCCATTTGCCACCCTTATATATCTCTTTGTCACCGCTGAGTCTTCATTTGTCACCCTTAGGAGAGTATTTGTTACCTTTAGTCTTCTTCTATTGTTCTTCCTCTTTTGTCATTTTCTGTGTCCACTGTCGCTGGCCGAAGCTTGACCGGGCTTTGACTGGACTTCAGAAGTTGCAAAAGTTGACTTTGACTATTGACTTTGCCTGGAGTATTGGTGCACTGGGTCAACATAAAGTTGAAGTTGACTTAGCCTTCCTTGTCCTGGCGTTGACTTTGATGACTGTGGTTAGCCCTCGCTTGTTCTTCAGATTGCTTTAGAGCCCTTGGGATCACTGTTCACATTTGTCTTCTTGTGAGTACTGTAGGTCCTTTATCTTCTAGTGAGCACGTCTCTCTCTCCTCCAGTTCCTCTTTCTTCTGTTCTTCTTCACCTTCAGCTTCCTTCTCATTTGTTACCAATGTGAAGTTATTTGTTACTCCAGTTGAACATTTGTCACCCATACTCACCTAATTGTCACCACTAAAGTCCAAAAGCCATCGCCCTTACTCTTACACTACCTTGAAAGCCGCGCGTCAGGCTTGTCTCTATTGAGCCCTATTTGTCACCGTTAGCATGGTATTTTTTACCCTTGCTAACCCATTTGTCACCCGTGTAAACACATTTGTTGCCCTTAAGCTCCAATTGGTCCACGTGGAAAATGAGACACGTCGGCCACGCGTGGGTGTTATTCATGTATTACCGCCGATACAACACCGCAGGCCACATCGACAGAAATGATGACGCCAAACCGGACCTCGAAATTAAAAATCCGCAATTCCTTATTTACCCTTCCTACCATGTCTTGGCTCTTAACAAACCTACCAAAAGGCGGTTCGTCTCTCCATCGTGCTCAACGTCTCCTCTTCCTCGCGGTGCTATTCGTCTCCCCTACAAGCCATTTGCGAGCTTTCCATTTGTTGCTGTGCGGTCATCCTTAATTGTCACTACTCTTTCATCACTGACAGCCATGGAGCCGAAGAAGACACCCGTGCAACGCTTCGTCCACCGTAAACTGGATGTCCCACCTGCATCTCAGGAAGCTATAGTTCCTACGGCCGAAGAAGAAACGTCTGAGGAACCTAGGGTTTCTAAGGGCTCTACTTTTGGACGACAAGTTAAAGGTGGGGGAGTTCCTTATCTCCCTTACATAGCTATTTACCCCCCTTAAAGACCTACATGTCACCAAATTTCATACATTTGTCACCCTTAAGCACCTATTTGCCACACTTAAACTCCCTTCTCTATACATTTGTTACCCTTGTCTTAATCTTAATATTTTGTATTTCTTGATCAGTCAATTAACTAAATATCTTGTTTACACAATTTTTTAAATCTAATGAACACAAAGGTCATCTCGGCCCAGTGTTCTATGGACATTTACATGAAGGATAAGAATCAGATGGCATTTCAGGAATGCCACAAGTCATTGATGAGGACCACACCCTTTGGTCCATTTGTTGACAGTGCTTCTCCCGTCACCTTTACCATGACACTATTGGAGGAGATTATTTGCGCCCATAGTGGAGGAAATTACTTCCATATGGGTAGTAAGGAGGTCACATTCAGTGTGGAAGATGTAGGCATAATTTTAGGATTACCTTACTCCGGTCAACCGGTTCAACATTATGTATCCACAAAACAGAAGTCGAAGTTGCAGCATCGATTTGGATTTGCAGCAACATTTGACCGGAAGAAAGTGTGTTCTCTCATCCATCAAATTGTTGGGTCTGATGAAGAGCAGGATGTTATCGACACTATCCGGCTGTGGATTGTACTTCTACTGTCCACTTTCCTTTGCCCATGGTCGACGCATTCTTGTCCATAACAAATGCTGTCATGCTTAGATGACATTGACAGAGTTTCATATTACAATTGGGCAGCCGTCGTGCAATAGGTAATGATGCACAAGTTTGAGCAATTAGTGTCGGTGGTCCAGAAACGACGGTTAGGTACAATTGACCGTGCTAAGAGAAGAGTCAGGGATGCATCCCAGGCCCATACATTTATATTTGGTTGTTCTGCCGCACTTGCTGTTTGTTTTTTTATTTTTGTTGTGTAATAATTATTGTGTCAATCATTAATTCTCGAGCGATTAAACCCTTAAACCCTTGGCTGTGGCGATTTTCTTTGCGCGCTCAGTAGTCGCCATTAGGCATTGTTCCCCCTTTTGCCAGCGATGGTCGGCGTGGAGGGGAAGCCAGTTCCTTCTTCCATTTGTGCAGGGGAGTCCGCAGACCCTCCTCCTTTGGTCCCTCATAAATCATATGTGAAAACTCTCATGGCTTCTCACAACAGGCCACACGTTTCTTTTCTTGTGAAACCTCCTAGCTTCACGGATCAAGGCGAGCCCGTAGTATTTTTTACTCAAGCTAAGATTCAGTCTTCTATGCAACATCTTCAGAATGCGATCATTGCCAAGTGTTCTTACGGCCGGCCATCCATCCCCGACATTAAGGCTTGCCTTTCGCAACGTCTTCGCCTCTATTCCAAGCTAATCATTAGTAGACTTAATGCCCACCATATTCTCATCCGTCTTGGCTGCGAGGAAAATTTTCTCAAAGTTCTTTTGCAGAAGAATCTTTATATTAAAGGTTTTCTATTCAGGTTTTTTCGATGGTCGCATAAATTTGATTTTGATTCTGACCCTATTTCTACCCCTATGTGGATTGGGTTTCCTGCACTGCATGTTAATTTTTATCATGAGGATCTATTGCGGTCTATTGCGGGTAATTTTGGCACTGTTTTGCGCATCCACGACAATACTCTAGCCATGACGGATACTTCCGAGGCCTTAGCCTGTGTGGAACTCGATTTATCTGCTGAGCGCAAGGAGCGTTTGTGGATTGACATGGATGGAGAGGGTTTTTGGCAACCGGTGAATTAGCACAGGGTTCCTGCTTTGTGCTCCTTCTATCATAAGCTAGGCCATAAGGATGCTGAGTGTAGGAAAAAATTGGGTAAATCTATCAATCAACAAGAGCAACGGACTACGTGGGCCGAACAGCAAATCGCTCGTATGGAGTTCAGGCCTCGCCAACAAGAAATTTCTGCTTTGCCGGATGCTGCTACTTGTAATCGATTCTCTTTGTTGCTGAATGTTCCTGAAGACTCGGCAGGTCAGTTGGACGGTGCTCCTTCTGCCATTAGGGGTGATCACAATGGCCATTCGGCCCAAGCGGAGATGACGCAGCCCTTGCGGAGTAGGGCTACATCAGGCATTGATCCAGTGGTGACTGGTCGTGCATTGGAAGCATCTGCCTTGGAATCGGCTCCCATGCCAGAAGTCCCAGCCCTTAAGCATTTGTCGGCTTCTAGTGCCGATGCTGATTTGGTAGCCCCTCCTTTGAAGTCGACACTTTTGGGTCAAGGGTCGACCCCTACTATTATGAGGCCCATTGAGCTCCCTTCATCCCAAATTTCCCCCCTAGTATATCAGGATAACAATCAGTTGAGCATCCTATTGATGTTAATAAGGTGTTAACTGAGGCTGGCCTATGTCAGAATTATTCTTCATTAGCATTGTTACCAGCTGATTCAACTATAATGAAAAGACTCTCTTGCTCAGAAACTGTGGAATTGTTTTCCCCCAAGGAGGTTCCTTCACTCCATGATGTGCATGCTTCTAATACAGATGAAGGGTCTATTTTGTCTTCAGAACAGACTGCTTTAAATGTGGCAAATGCTGATATTATTATCTCTGCATAGGTTTCAAACATTTCACACTCTGAGAACTCACATATGATGCCTCAAGGAACACATGCCAAATCTGGCTCTTTTTAGGTTTCTAAGATAACGGAAGTCTCTGCAGTACCGGGTGATCTTATTAGTGATACTCGTGTGACTCGAGCCAAAGCCAAAGTATTGGCTGCTTCTTAAAATTCTTTAATTGAACATGTTTAATTCTGCTTTGATTTGGAACGTAAGGGGTATTGGCAATGCTGCCACTGTTAGAAGCCTTGCTCATCACATTAAAATTCATACGATTCCTATAGCTGCCATATCTGAACCTCGTATTGAATTTCATCGTGCCAATTGTGTAGCTCGGAGAATTAAACTCCCTAATGTTATAGGCAATGATGGTGCTCAGTCGAAAATTTGGCTATTCCATAACTCCAGCTTAAATCTTGGCATTATCGAGCTGCATCCGCAATTCTTGACTGTTGTCATTAAAGATGACAGATGCTTCTCCATATTTTTCACTGTCATATATGCCTCATGTACTATGAGGAATCACATGGACCTCTTTGACGCTCTTATTCACTTTCAACAAGTTGTAAATATCCCTTGGGTTATAGGAGGTGATTTTAATTGCATTATATCCCCTGAGGAAAAGATGGAAGGATCCATGTCTTCATTAGCTGCTATGATTGATTTCCAGGCCTTTTTATCTGCTACCGGTTTGATTGATGTAGGGTATTCTGGCCCTCCTTACACCTGGACTAACAATCAACTTGGGGAATCCCACATCAGAGCACGTCTGGATAGGGTCTTATACAATGCTGAATGGCTACATTTATCTCCCAATTTGTCCGCCAAGCACTTGCTCAGAGGTCCCTCAGACCATGCTCCTTTGCTTTTATCAATCTGTCCTAGGTTCTCTGCTCTAGGGCGTTTCATTTATTAGCATATGTGGCAAACTCACCCAGAATTTCTGGACTTTATGAAGCTACAATGAACCAAAATTCGTGCTGCTCATCACCATCCTTTTCACATACTATAGTAGAAGCTCAAGCACCTAAAATCTGCCTTGCGGGAATGGAACAAAATGTATTTCGTAACATTGATCAAAGCATGACTACTGCCGAGGCTAATGCCGAATAGGCCCAAGCTGAATATGATACAAACTCATCAGTAGATAATCGGGTTGCTCTTCCGAAAGCTAATGCTGCTTTGCGCCTTGCACTACATCGTGAGGAGATTTTTTGGTATCATAAGTCTCGTCTGCAATGGATAACTTGTGGTGACCGGAACACACAATTCTTCCACAGTTACGCAAAGGCTAGAAGGCAGAACAATTTTGTCCATAAATTGAAGATCGAGGGCAACTGTGTCAAAGATCAAGAGGTCTTGGCTAATGGCGTGGTTAGCTTTTTTCAATCTCTCCTTACTGCTAAAGAACACAATATTGACGAAAGTTTAATATCTGTCATTCCCCGCTTGATTAATGAAGACCATAATAATTCACTTTGTAAGACGCCCGAGGAGGACGAAATCAAATAGGCTATTTTTTCCCTTTCTGGCAACATTTTACCAGGCCCTGATGGTTTCACTGGTGGTTTTTTTCCCAATGCTAGAATATTATTGGAACATATGTTGTCTTGGCTATCTACAGTTTTTTCCAAGGATGGGGGTCACCTCCACTATTCTTTGTTTAATTCCTAAGGTGAAAAATCCTTCCTCCTACACAGATTTCAGACCTATTAGTCTTTGTAATTTCACCTACAAAATTGTCTCCAAAATAATTTGCGACCGGCTCCGCCCAATCCTCCCGCTTATTATTTCTGAACAACAGAGCGGATTTGTTAGCGGCAGACTCATCACGGACAATTTTTTGCTTGCCAAGGAGCTGTTCATGGAAATTGATAGACCGGTGAGGGGAGATAACACTCTTATAAAACTTGATATGGCTAAAGCCTATGACCGCATTGAATGGGATTTCATCCTTCTTGTGTTAAAAAGGTTTGGATTTTCTAGTAGGTTCACTTCCCTTATCGCACAAATGATTGCTAACTGCTAGTTCTCGGTAGCATTCAATGGGCGTATACATGGATACTTTAAATCTTCACGGGGGGTTTGGCAAGGGGACCCGTTAGCTCCAGCTCTCTTCATCTTGGCTGAGGAAGTATTGAGCCAGGGCCTCACTCTTTTATTTAGCTCTGGTCAATGTCATTATTAACACCTTCCCCACTATGTTACGCCCATTACTCACATTTTGTATGCTGATGACTCTCTCATTTTTATGAATGGTGGCATTTCTTCTGTCAAACATTTACTTGCCTTCCTCAAAAAATATGAAACTTCTTCTGGTCAGCGAATAAATGCTCACAAAAGTAGCTTCATAGTGTCTAAGCATATGCCTGCTCGCTTAATAAATCGTATTCAACAAATCACTGGCTAGTAGCATAAAAATGGCAGTGTCAAATACTTGGGCATCCCCCTGTTCAAAGGGAGAACCAAAATCCCTCATTTCAAATATTTACTGGACAAAGTTTCCGTGAAACTCGTAGGTTGGCAAAGCAAATTCTTATCGCAGGCTGGGAGAGTGACTCTGATTCGGACAGTCCTTGCATATATTCCTATATACACGGCCAGTGCTGCATCCATTCCTTACACAATATATTCAGTTTGTGCCAATTTTTTCTGGCAAGGTCTGGAATCAACACATCGGAAACACTAGGTAGCTTGGGATGAAATGTGTCGTCCTTTATCAGAAGGTGGATTGGGTATCTGTTGGCTTACAGAGATTCAATTATGTTTTTATGTCAATTAGTGATGGCAGGCACAACATGGTTCCTCACTATGGGTTAACTATATCAGACACAAATATCTTCAAGGCCAGCATATAATTGATTGTCGAACTCCATTCCCTGTTGGCATCAAAGTTCATGACTTTGAGAGGGCGCGGTCCATCCTCATTGCAGGATCTCGCTCAATCGTTCACAACGGCGCTGCCACCAATTTTTTTAAAGATATCTGGCATAAAGACAAAGCATTGATTGATTACCTTCCCCCTCAAGATCGTAATGCGGCTGAAGACATCTCGGTGCAAGCTGCTCTTGCGGATCCTCAAAACTCGGCTTGGCAGCGCATCATTGATCTTAGAATGCAGTCTGAAATCCAGAGATTTGTTACTCAGCTTGGGGATGATATCCCAATATGGCCCCGTACTAATTCAGGTATTTTTGATATTCAGTCCACTTATGCCTTCATCAGGGGTCATGAGGAGCCATCTCCTCTCAGCAAATTATGGAACCAAAAATTCTCCCCCTCCCCCGGGCGTCCCTCATCTACTAGAAATTTCTGAAACATGCAGTACCCTTAGACTGTAATGTCCAACGCAGTGGCATTCATATGGCCTCATGCTGCATTTGCTGCTTTTCAACCCATGCCACGGAGGATGCGAATCACCTCTTCATCAATAGTGACCTGGCTAAATTCCTCTGGACTAAATTTGAGCCTTTACTAGAAGAACATTGCACGCAACCCATAAGGATTACCAGCAGGCTTTGGGAGACCCTTAGAAGAATTGTCACTCATCATCCACAGGGATTCCTTTCGCTGTTAGTGACCATGCTAATCATCTGGGAAATATGGAAATTCAGATGCAGTTTGCGGTTTGAGGGGCAGCGGGTATGCTTCTCCCGACTGACCAATCGGATTCAAGAGGAAGTCACGCATGCTCTGCAACAGACCACCTTTAAATATGGAACCAGCTCACAATACACTCAAATTCTCCAAGAATTTGGCCTTCCAATTAAACACAAGAGGTTGGTTTGCACTGCAGTCCGATGGATCCCCCCAGTGTCAGCTTACTCGCTCCATGTGGATTATGCTAGCAAAGGTAATCCTGGTCCTTCAGGGGGTGGCAGCTATTTCAGAAATGTAAATGGCTAGCTATGCCTTGGATTTTCATATTATTATGGTCATGGCTCAAACATGGCAGCATAAGGAAAAGGGCTCCTAGATTATCTATGCCTAGCGAGGCAACACTCTATACCTCTCTCAGTCATTTACACAGATTCTTTGGGTTTGGTAAATATGATTCAGCATAACAATAAGCCGCCCTGGTCCCTTCTTCTTTGGTGGATAGTGCTGAAGAGCACCCTTGCTTTGTTTCCTAGCTCAATTATGCATATTTACAGAGAAGGCAATCAGCTTGCTGATGCGTTAGCAAATCATGTCGTCTATACGGGTGTTAACACGGAATTCCTGACTTCAAGAGACCTGCCGCCCCTTGCCAGAGGATACGCCACTGTAGACGCAACCCGTCTACCGAATATTCACCTCCGAAAAGTGTAGTTTTTCTTTTCCCTTTCTCTCATTATCTTGTACTCCCAGGGGTAAGCCCCCCGATGTATCGTCATTCATTATTTTTATGCAATAAAATTACATCCATTTGGGCCGAAGGTGGAGTGAGCACATTCCCTTCCTCTAGATAAGGGGTGCACTCTCTCTTCGCTCCAAATAGATGATTTTATTAAAAAAAATCATTAATTCTATTGCATTGTAAAATAACTTGATATATTTCATATTACATGTCTGGTTTTTTTAGCACACGTGGGTGCGACAGCCACTAAGGTAGGTTGGTGCGGGATGGAATGCGAACCTGGGACTCTAGCTTGCGGACGTCTCTAAGCGAGGGAAATGTGCGGACGTGCGCGGTTGAGAAATCGGCAATGAGTTGAGGGAATCGGCTTTTCCGCATATACTCGGAATGAGTCACAGGACGGGTCACGCTCGCTCTCTCTCACAGCGGTGATAAAAATTTGACGAGCTAGTTATCCTATCACTCTAGCAGCGGCATTCAAAAATATACGAGTAAAGCAAATGCCAAGTGGGGAGCAGACACGATACCTCCACACTCTGGGCTTGGGGAAGACGACCTCGGCCAAGACTCGTACTCCCGGTACACAGTAATTAAATAATTACAACGGTAATTTTATAGCCCACTCCACGTAGGGAGGTAAAGGGCAACAATAGTAACCAAGGAATACCAAGCTTGGGTTGACGGGCAGCAATTTGGAATGCTCCCGGGCCAGAGATGGGCCGCTGGTCTGGCTCGGTTCTGTGGGGCTCGCGGGACAGCAGGTGGGTCCGACTACTGGGATGGCGGTACCTGGGCATCTCCTTGCTGCGGCAGCTGGCTAGGACACTGCTGATGGGTTGCCGATCGATGTCCGGGAGCGGCGGTCGCCGAAGCTATCCCGGTGTATTTTACCGAGATTAACCGGTGGACTGATCTGCTGGCCTGTTCTCAGATCAGAAATGCGCGCCTCCACGAAAAGAATTTCTGCGCCCAGATCCGGTGTCGGATCGAGGCAAATTTGGTACCGATAGATAGAGGACTCAAAGGGCTACAACATAAAATTATTTCAGATCCATCCAGTAGACGGATTAGAAATAAAAATGACTATTCCCAAGGTTTTTTTACTGACTCGGATTACAGACAGTCAGGACAGAATAGGTTCTGCCTGAAAATGAATTTTGACCGACACAAAAACGATGGATCTAGACTCTGAGAAAAGTATGGGTGGAAGAGGGGGGTGTGAGGAACACATATGATTTTTTTGGGATTTTTTGGAGATGACTAAGGGTGGGGGGAAAATATGAGAGCAGGACACTATCCTACAGATCTGCTGATGGGCAGACTGTCAGGGGTGGAACTAAAATTATGGGAAAAAAAATAAACGAAGGCAAAATGACGCAAAATTTGAACTGGGGTTGGGGGATGATAGGAGGAACCAACCCTCAAAATTGGAGCTTGAACAGATCTCTTGATTGGGAGATAAAATTTTGGCTTCAAGCTTCTATCTAGGGGTGGACAGAACTCCGACGAGGTAGCGGTGGTGGTGCGATGGCGGCTCGATGGAGGCGGCGGCGGCGGCGCTGAGCTTCTCACTCAGAGAGGGGATGATAGGGAGGCTTCACACCTCTGAAATTTTGAGCTTTAACAGCTCCAAGAGGGGGAGAGAAGAGAGAGAGGGGGGGCGGCCTTGGCCTTGCTCTTATGCAAATGCAATTTTCTTTCATTCATTCTCACAAAATGGCAAATACATGGATTATATAGAAATGTACAAATGACCTAAACTACTCTCAGATCTAGGGTTAGGGAGGGGTAAACTAGGGATAGGATAATTAATCTCCCATGTGGTCAAATGACCAAATTAAATAAAATACAACATGAATAAACTATATTAAAGGGGGGAGCATCTTGGACTTTGCTTGGTCCAAGTTTGAATTTTCTTCCACCTTGTTCCCCCCGTGGTCCAAGTCCAATCTTGGACTTTGAACTAGCCCCACATGGGCCTTAGATCCTAGGTGGATCAATGGGAATGAGGGTGGGGGCCTTGCTAGACCTACTGACATTTTACATAGAAACCCAAAGGCCTTTTTGCAAAGAAGCCCAAAGATTTCTAATGACTAACCCTTTGACTTATAATGCCTTACAATTGTAAACCCAATTAGCCAAGGATATAAATGCAAAATAAAATGTTAGTGCTCGATGTTGATTCCCATCACAGGTGACATTTCCTCGACTATTTAGGTCGGGGCCATTTCTAGATAGGAAATTAAAATTCTCCATTGGATCCCTGCGAGGCCAACATGTATTATAAGGACTAAAAACTTCTTTGTCATTCAACATTAATGAATAACCAAAGTGATGTGATTTGAAATGTAGGTGATCGAAGGACTCCTTGTTGAGCCAAGTGAAAGGGACATGGTGTACGGTGGTCAGATGTTAACCCAACCCAGTGATGAGGAGACATCCTCATCAACTCCATACATGCCTGTGCTACTGGATATTGGCGCTACATTGAAGATCCAGTAGCGGCTACTTGAGGAAATGAGGGCCTTCTTTCTGACTAGGGTGCAAGGGGCTTACATTGCCACTAATGCAGCACCTCCTAGGCCCATCGAAAAGGTGACGGATGATGCCATGCCATCGCAGGTAGCCCAAGGAGAGGAAGTGCATGGGGATGAAAATGTTGAGGAAAGTATCTGTCAAGCTTTGGTGGACATTGCCGCCAATGTTGTTCTTCCAATGCCCCTTCAACAAAGTACGGATGATACTATGCCATCTATGGCAGCCCCTGAAGAGGATGTGCAAGGCGATATCCAACCTCAGGTGGAGATGACCAATAGGCATGGTGATCGTCATCCAAGTGTCTTTTCTCAATCCCTTCATCAACAGGATGAGAATCCCGTGAGGAAATGGGGGGCACCTGCAAAGAAAATAGGATGGGGGAAGAAGAAGGTGAGTCTGCGTTGTTCCTACTTTTTACAGTATAGAATCTAAGATTAGTATATTGGCATAAATGTAGAAGGGAGATGAAGCCGACCATATCAGAAAGCTCCTATAGAGTACTGATTGGATCTGCAAAGGGCGGCTAAAGCCGACAGATAACAAGACTGTGAATGAATTCATTGATGCTTGTGCCTCAGGGGATATTGAGTAAGTTGTCCTCTTATAGTTTCTGTAATTATCTTGATTCGCCTTACTCTTACTACCATGAAAATTTTTGTCCAATATAGTGGCCCCATATTTCAATTACAGAACGGGATTGTTTTGAAACATTGTCATGTCATTGATCTATTATGCGGCCAGATGATAGATGACACGGTACTTTATTTCACTGATTGTGTAATTTTATGCCTCGCCCTACCCTGAACTTGTGTTTCTACTGCTAATAGAATCGTGATTATTTGCCGGTGATCGACACCATGATGTACCTCCTCCCCTCAAGATGCAATGAATCTGGCATCTTTCATCGATGGGTTTATTTTCCCACCATTATAGTGAATCACATCAACGACAACATAGTGGCCAACGATGCAAAAAAGATGGAATTGTTGCAGTGCGTGTTCGAGAATGATGAATTATCAGAACTACAGTAGAACAAATATTTATTCTTCATCTTACACTCAAGTAATCATTGGCTTCTATTTGCTGTTGACACGGAGAATCGCCGCTTTGTCTCATACAATTCCATGAGAGGCATGGCCATCCTTGAAGCCACTATAAGAAAATGGGTACTTTTTCTTTTCCATGTACCTGTATTAAATATATTTATAATGTGTCTATTAATTATTCCTTAATAATATCAAATATTTCATTTGCAGGCTGCAGTTGTACGGGGGTTTCTGAAGGTATATGGGACATTTAAGGGAGTTGATTAATGGGAACTTGTGTTCAACAACGAATGTCCCCAACAGGCAGCTGGAAGCCTCAAGTGTGCCATTTATGTACTGAAATATGTTGATGAATTGTCAAAGAAGAGGGAGACATCATGGATATTTACTGAGGCTGATTGTATTATAATTAGAGCCCTGTTTGGGGCCAAACTCATTACCTTTGGAAATACAAGATCTTAAATATTTTCATGTCTCAAACCTCAGAATGTGGCATACCTGTCTTGATTGATATTTCTTTGGTCATACATTTTGATCTTCAAAGTTTTATATGTTTTAATGTTGTTAATGTGTGCTTGATAATGTTAATTCATGAATATCAATGAGTTTTCTAAAGACAGATTTAAGTTTGTTTAAGGAACTGGGCTGAAGTGTGAAAAGATGAAGGCTTTGCTTGCACAAGTGTCGACTAGAGTTGACCTTGAAGCCGACTCCAGTTTAGACTGCTAAAGAGAAAAACCCAAGTCACCCGCTGGATGAAAAAGGACTTTGACTACGCTTTAAGGGTGACAAATAGGTGGCCGATGGTGAAAAATAGGCCTTACGAGTGTAAAAGAGGTGACAAAGGGTGAATAATAGATGATCTGACTGAAATATGAAAATATCGATGTCCCATGATAAAGAATATACCTCTGATAGGGTAGCCTCAGATCACGTGCAAAGCCTGGCCTTGGAGTTGAGTGTGTGCCAGACACACTGAAGCTATGATTCACCCTTTCAGCCCATTTGTCAGCCTTACAGTCTATTTTACACGCTTACAGTCCATTTGTCAGTCATACATGCTATTTGTCACCCTTAGGTTCAATAGCCGTCACCTTAGCCATTTGTCACCGTAATGCCTTGGCAACATCGTAACCCTTGGTTTTCAGTTTTATGGTTTTTTATCATTTTTGTATTTATTTTATTATAATTATACTATTATATTTCTTAATTATCACTGTTAGACAGAAAGAAGAACAAGTTTTGAAGTTTGGGAGCCAATAAGTCAGATAAACCAAAATCAAGCGTGACGACTAACACCGCATAGTGGTGACAAATAGTCATCAGTGGTGACAAATAGGCTTCAAGGCTAACAAATGTCTCGTAAGGGTGATAGATGGATAACAGAAGTCACAATATGTTATGAAGCGAAACAAAGGCGACGGCTAGCGAGCGATAAGGGTGACAAATAACTCATTATGAGTGATAAATAGCCGTTAGAAGTGACAAATAGCTCTGTAACGGTGACAACATATAATAAACAACATCCACAACACATAACTCAATGAATAAAAAAATTACAATTACATTAATTGAAATGTGTCATTTTTTCATAATATCACTAAAAAAATCAAGAGATATCCAATGGATCATCCTCATTCGTAGTATCTCCACCATCACCAGTTGTAGAAGAATCCCCTCTCTCAAAGGACTCCTCCTGCCGAATAATTACTTCATTTAGCTCAGTTAGATCGACTTCTTCCACTTCGTCCTCTATAGACAACCGAAGTGGTTCAATTCGATCAGATGAAGATTAGAAGCAACCAGCTCTGCAGTGTCACCCTCGTCTGATTGAAAAGAGTCGTCACTAGAATCCTCTGAGACAGCTTCAGTCAGAATACTCGCTCCATTCAAACCGTAATTTTTAAATAAGCTTTTTTCTGAAGCCGGTATCATGATCTCTCTCTTCCGGAGAATTAGTAGTGACCCGCCTGTATGTGTAAGCCTTCCTTGTCTGTCCTGGTCTAATAGCATAACCAATGGCTTTGGTATCTTGTCAAGCCATTGGTCCTGCTGTTAGACCAGGACAGACTAGGAAGGTTTACACATACAGGTTGGTCGCTGCTGATTCTCCAAAAGAGAGAGATCATGATACCTACTTCTGAAAAGAGCTTATTTCAAAATTGTGGTTTGAATGGAGCGAGTATTCTAAAAAATTTCGATAGCATCTCCCCTAAAAATTGACTATTTTCTACATTTGTACATCATGTTTGGTCACATATACATCCATATCCTTTGAAAAAATATATTAAATAAAATAAAAATAAATACATCCAACCTGTGAACTGAGAGATGAAATTAAGAATCCCATGATGGATTAATTCACGGCGGTCACACCTAGGATGTGATGTTATAGATTGAACTGAGATCGTTGTTGTGTGCACAATATTCTTCCTCAAAGTAATGGAACTAGTTGAAAGAGAGCAGATTAGAGAATACCATAAAAAATATGAAAAGGATAATTTAAGAGCAGTTCCATCATCAAGCGGGGAAGATAGAGTGAAATAGTTTTAAGAAAACAACTACATAATATATCCTAGAGGAAGAAAGTGGAGCTATTGCTAGGCTCAACTGCCATCTCTTTTTCCCAATATTTTTTATACCATTCTGCCTTTCTCCTACAAGTTTATGTAGTGATAGGGTCCAATTTCACACATCTTTTGCTTCCTACGAATGGAGCATTCGTGATGTGTTAGCTTATTCAGAACTACATGTAAGAAAATTCTGATCCATCCATGTCTTCTTTTACGCATGAAATGCATGGGTGAGATCTGGGATTATTCATGGGGTAAGTGCCATGGGTATGGTTTGGTTTATTCATGCAATGCCTGAGAAATCCTAATGCATATGAAAAGCATGAGTGGGGTTTTGGTGCATGCATGCAATGCAGAATAGTGGCTTGATCTATTTATGCAATGCATATGAAATTTTAACCTGCTCGTGACACGCATATGAATGATTTCGGTTTGTGTATGCAGTGCGAAGAGGATATGCAAGTTTTGGCAAAGGACCAGACCGACGGGCGTTGCATACTAGAGAGGATACATGATGGATTTGGTATTTTCACTTTTGCTCGTAAGCTCTTTGACTCATGAAGCACATGGATGGGATCATGAAGCAAATTCTCGTAAGCTCGAAACCATATCATTCTATCCAACAAAATTTGATCAAATATCTTTGTACAAGCACACGACCCTGCCATACTCCATAAAAAAGAACACTGGATTTCAGAGTGCATTAAAAGGGAATGCATAGGGGGGCAGATCTTCAATTTTTTTATGGGACAACTCTTGCATTTCTGTTCGTAGCAAGCCAACAGGGACCCTGCACCTGAACATGACCTTATTATATATGAATGAAGAGGTTATTTTCATAGAGAAAGGTTCTATAGGGCTTTGACTCAGAGCCATGCACAGCATTGCCATCATGCTCAGCTGAATTCAAGAGTTCCTTACAGATATTCAAAAATTCTGACCATCCCAATTTACAAAACAAAATTATACCAAATGCTTCTCCTCCCTCCCTTTTTTTTATGTATGCATGTGTGCAACGCTAATGCTCATGTGAACTGCTAATTTTTCATAATGTAGGGGAAGGATCCTTAAGGATTCAGAACTGCAGGGAGGCTTTCGGTAGGCTCAAGTGTACATTTAGAACCTATATATACTACTGTGTTGTTGGATTCTAACAATTGATGGAGGCCCTACGCACAGGCAGTGGCGGCACCGGCTCCACTAATTAAAACAAACACTAGAGACTACATTCATTGAATGAACTACTATATGATCCTAATATTTGTGAGTGGGAAGAATGAGATTTCAACTGCATAGAGGTTATAGATACAATTTCGTAGCATATATGGTGGTATTTTTTTTCAGTACCATAATTTCTACATCTCAATCTTAAAGATATGGATGCATGCCAAATTGGCAATAGTGAAGCATTCTACATTTTCATTAGCAGTTAACAAATTCAATGGAATAATGAAGAACAAACTGACAGGCTATATGACTCCAGAAGCAAATTTGCTATGTTACTAATAAAGTGGGAGGTATTTTGTAGGCTGAAGAAACATGGGGTCTCGGTGTCAAAAAAATGCAGCAAATGAATGTTGCTCTTCCAACCAAGTAGCTGTGGAAATTGCAGGGCAATGATCATCCACTTTGGAAAACCATCATTTTGCATAAACATGACAAGAGACACATGAATTTACCAGTGGTACTCACAATAGTTCATACTTCTCACCTATAGAAAGTATACTGAAGCTTTCATGTGATTAATGTAGAAGAAAAAAATTATCACAAAAATGTGTAGCAAATAATGGAGAACAGATTGGTGATGTCATTTGCTCCTTTGTGGAGATCAAGCACAAGATCAACTACATATTTCAATAAAAATTAGTGGATTCCATACACAATACAGAGAGAAACACAGGATCAACTACATATTTCAATAAAAATTAGTGGACTCCACACATAATACAGAGAGAAATAAAAGAAAAAAATTAAATAAGAAAAAGAAAAGGAGGATCTTCCTAACCAAGTAATGTCCCTAATATCATTCATAGCCTTGTCAAAACATCCAAACTATGTCATTGGGATTCATCATCAAGCTTGCTATATAAATACATTAAAATTACATAATTACTGTAGTCAGGAGTACTCAACATCGATTAAAATGTTATGTAAATCTGTAAATGCATTTAACAAGATACTTTCCTCTGACTAAGGGAGGAGGAACCACCAGCAGAAGCAAGGGGTAGTGGGAGAGCTTGCTCGCAGTAGAGGCCTTGTGCGGGCGGCGGTGGTGGAATGGCCATGGGCGGCCGGGGATGCGGCTGCAGCGGTGCTGGACGGTAGCCGGTGGGCGGGTCAGGTTGGAATAGCGGCCGACTGCCACCGCACCGCACCGGAGGGGCAGCGGTGCTCTGCCGGCGTGGCTGCAAGGGGGAGCATGACGGTGGGCTCGCCGTCACTCAAGGCGGTGCTGGTTCGCGGAGGAGAGGGAGGGTGCGCAGGGCACCCGTGGGCACACGGGGACAAGGTGGTGATGGTCTGCAGCGAGGGGGGAAAAGCAGGGGAGGGGAGAAAAGCAAATGGCTTCTAAGGGTAACAAATACGCCATAAGGGTGACAAATAGGTCCTAAGAGTGACAAATGACTTCTAAGGGTAACAAATAGATCCTAAAGGTGACAAATAGCTTCTAAGGGTAACAAATGGGTGACTAACCGTGCCATAAAGGGCTTGTAGTGGTGACAAATGGGCGGCTAAGGGTGAAAAATAGCTTGTAGTGGTGTCAAATGAAAGAGAGAGAGAGAGAGAGAGAGAGAGAGAGAGAGAGAGAGAGAGAGGCCAACAACATACAGAAAAAAGGGTGGCTTCTGGCACACGTCTCTCCCTCCTGCAGTCCTGCACTCCTACTGCCGTTTGTTTCCTACTTCTCCCAACTACTATCCTGTACGCTTTGCTCCGTTACGAAATACAAGATGACATGACTCATGAGTTAAGATTTTTAAAGACCTAAACTCGGTGGAAGGCGAAGGGTCTCATTACAGCTAGTTTTAATTTTAGAAGTCAAATAGTTAAAATGGGGTAGTTATTATAGTTTTGGGAAGTATAACAATCTTCCATCTTATCATATATTTTATATTATATATTTTATAATGTATTATTTAAATATATATATATATATATTATATGATATATAATATTACGAACAGATATTTTATGAAACGAATATTATAATATCCGTATCCGCTCCGATTCAAATTTGAATATTATCCATATCCAAAAAAATGAATACGAATTCGAATATTATCTGCTAATATGGATTCGAATTCGAATATTATCCCGCTAAACTATTGATATATTTATATTTATTTTTATTATTTATTACATATAAGTATTACGGTTAAACATAAGATATTCCAAGTGTTTCCGACGGAATCTCATTCGGTCGAAAATATGTTAGAATTTACACGCATATTTTTATTCATTTCTGTTAATTATTACATAAAAATATGTAAATATTAGTGACGCAAATTTTGTTATCGAAAATCAGTGGGTAATTACCAACGTAAGTTCGACGAAAATTAATTTGTCTAAAAGTTGTCTCTTTTTAGAGACAAATTTTTGCCCGAAATAATAGGTCGAAAATCAGTTGGTATTTACCGACGTATTTGAGACATAATATTTTTTGTCGAAAAATTATAACATTTTCCACGTCTTTTCGACGGAAATATTTCCATCGAAAAATATTTCTGTTCATTTCTGTTAATTATTATATAAAAATATGTAAATATTAGTGACGCAAATTTTGTCGTCAAAAATTAGTGGGTAATTATTGACGTAATTATGACGAAAATTAATTTTTCTGAAAGTTGTCTCTTTTTACAGACAGATTTTCGTCCGAAATAATAGGTCAAAAATCGGTCGTTATTTACTGACGTATTTATGATAGAATATTTTTCATCGAAAAGTAATAACATTTCTGACGCCTTTCCGACGGACATATTTCCGTCGAAAAATATTTCTGTTCACTTCCGTTACTTATAACATAAAAAATGTAAATATTAGTGACGGAAATTTTGTTGTGAAAAGCCAGTGGGTAATTACCGATGTAATTCTGACGAAAATTAATTTGTCTGAAAGTTGTCTCTTTTTAGAGATAGATTTCCGCCCAAAATAATAGGTCAGAAATCGGTCAGTATTTATCAACGTATTTGCGACAGAATATTTTTCGTCGAAAGTTATAAAATTTTCGACGCCTTTTCGACAGAAGTACCTCCGTTAGAAAATTCCGTCAGTATTTTCCATTTTTCTTGTAGTGATAAGACAATGAACTTATGATCCATATGAACATAACTTATAGAATTGGCCAGAGCATTTCAGAATTCCAATAATAAGGCAAGATAGAGGAGTTACATAATATCAATAACCAAATTATCTGAATAACAGGATATCAGGGTAACAGAATAATAGAATATTAGAATAACAGAAATAACAAAGTTTGGTGCAATGCCACACCCAGAATTTTCCCATCGTTTACAAAATGGACTTCCATCCTACCTGGCATTAGTTATTAGTGGACCCACCGCCCTTAATAAATTCATAATTTACATATATGGCCAACATGGAGTCAAGGGGTTATGTTCTAGAAATATCATGAATAAAATTCCAAAAAACAAATATCATGACATAAACAGTATGGACGATATTTCAAAAGGATATAAGGTCAACAACACCTTAGACAATCAAATCTCGGACTTGTAAACTATTGGGTATGTGTTCCTACACTATTTTTGACCCCGGTTTTGATGATAACAAATATCGTGAGTTTGTGAGAGCAAAACATTGTGAATGGTTCAATGAATTTAAACCATTGTGTGTTTGGAGAGCATGTGCTTTATAATGACATTTGGATGCATTTTGATGTTGAAATGTGGTGGAATAATACTTCCTATTTGATTGTGTGAGTGTATGGTTTTTAAATGGAACAATCATGTTTTTCATATTTTTGGAAGGACTTAAAATGATCAACAAAGATGCTCACTCATGTGCAAATGAATATCCCTCATTTGAGGCTTTTCTTGTGTTGAGCATATGGGAGGTTCAAGAATGTCATTTGTATAATTAGAGTCTCCATGATCTTGTATTTGTCAAACACTTTTGTTGGTTGAGAATGGAAGTCAAAATCTTGGTGAAGTGTGTTTGTTGTAGTTTATTTGGATGAACAAGCTCAAAATGTCAAATTTGATGCTCAAATGTTGATTATGATCTAACCGCTTGTTTCATCATGTGTTTCAGGTTAAGAAATCATGTTTGATCATCATGGGACTTTGGTAACATCTAAACATTTATTTTCCCATGTATTTTTAGTGATTTGATAACTTGTTGAAACCTATATTGGCATGGGTCGACCCCTGGGGTCGACCCGTGAAGCTTCTGGTTCGGACAGAACCAAAATTGTGACCCAGTGTGCGGGGGTCGACCCATGGAGTCGACCCACACAGCATGGGTCGACCCCATGGGTTGACCCCTGGGTACTGAGTTTTTCTGCCCGCGGGTTTATGCCTCTGGAAGCCAGAGGGTGGGTCGACCCCTTCCGGACGGACTTTGTGAAACCGATTAAAACCCATTGAAAACCTTTCTAAACATTACAAAAATACCCCCAAATGATTCATAAACATATTAGGGTATTTTTAACACATATTGGGAGGGGTCTTTGGGTCTTTGGGTAAGTTTCCTATATATATGAATGAGAAATCCAAGTTTGGTCTTGGTGAACCCTAATGTGCTTATTTTCTCTTGTCTTGCAGGTGAAGAAAGGGGGAAAGGAAGGAGAGGCTCTTGCAAGCTTGATTTCATCTCCAACGAATCATTTTTGGAGATCGTGGAAGAAGAGAAAAAGGAGCAGATCGACGAGAGGAACAAGAGGATGCTTGAATCACCGTCGTCCGACCACTCTCCGACTTGAGGCTTAGAGAAGACATTCTACAAACCCTTTCTACTCTTGGGGATTCACTTCTTCATCTTATTTTCATTCATTTGAGTCATTTTCCTTTGGTTCACAAGCATGTATTGAACACATCCTTTATTTTTCTTGAACTCCGACCTTGTGTGTGTGTTGAACCATCGGTGAACGGTAGTCATTTATGGTGCTGCGGTGTTGCAGCTCGTGTTTGTGGTTAGATCCTTCGGGGATCGTGTAGGAGACGTCGTCTCCGTGTCTCTTGGAGCGGAAGCTCCGTGCGCTTCATTTGAAGCGAGTGGATCCTCACCGTTTTGGTGAGGGGTGGACGTAGGGAGCCCGTCGTGGTCCCGAACCACCTAAAAATCTCTCTCGCATCTGTGTGATTGTGATTTGTGTGTTTGTTTTTCATGTTCTAATCGTGTGAGAGCGGAGAGGTTGGGAGAACTCCATTGATAATCTTGTGGTTTCAATTCTTGAGTTGGTAGTTAATTTTGTTCCGCTACATTAATTTTAAAAACTACCATCACGCTTGGCGGGGACAATTCAACCCCCCTTCTTGTCCATACGAGGACCTTGGGGACAACAATCTGGTATCAGAGCGAGGTCTCTGATTTTAGGATAACCTCGCGGTTGTAGAGAAAAGATCCCTTAGTATGGCCAGCAAGGGAATGCTCCCCGAGGGACATTCGATTCATAGACCTCCTTTCTTTGATGAGACTAATTATCCCTATTGGAAAAACCAGATGATTGTGTTCATGCGAGCATAAGACTATGATAGTTGGAAGGTCATTAACAAAGGTCCCTATGTGTTACCTCCTAATGAGGATGGATGGGAGGAAGAACATATTAAGAAATCATGTGCTAATTATACAGCTATGAATATTATTCAGTGCGCAATACATCCTAATGAGTACTCACGAATCTCTATGTGTTCATCTGCGCAGGAAATGTGGAACAAGCTCACGGTCATCTATTAAGGCACTTCAGAAGTTCGGGAAACAAAAGCAAATATATTGGTGTGAGAATATGAGCTGTTTGCTATGAAGCTTGAGTAAAATATCTCGGAAATGTATGCAAGGCTGAGTGAGATAACAAATAATTTGAAGGCTTTAGGAAAGGAGAATTCTAATCGAGATTTGGTGAGAAAGGTGTTGCGGTCCCTCACACCTCCATGGCACACCAAGGCGACCGTCATCGAAGATTCGAAGGATCTCACCACACTCACGGTGAATCAACTCATCGGATCATTGATGACATATGAAATCAACATCATGAAGCTAGCTGAGGAGGAGAGCAAGAAGAAGAAATCCATTGCATTGAAGGCATACCCAGAATCGTCGCACGACAGTGGAGGCTCATCTATAGACAGTGATGAGGAAGAATTGATGGCTCTTGTAACAAGGAATGTCCGAAAATATTTCAAAAGAGCTAGAAGAGATGAAAATCTTCCCAGAAAATTCATGAGGAGAAACTTCAACAAGAATGGAGAATCGAGCAAGAAGGAAGAAATCATTTGTTATTAGTGTAAGAAGGCTGGGCATATGAGAGGTCAATACCCCAGGCTCCAAAAGAAGCTGAACAAGGACAAGCAAAAGAAAGGCAAAGTAATGAAGACAACATGGAGTGATGAGGACTCGGATAGCTCAAGATCCGAAGGTGACAAGAAAGGATTGGGAGAGCAATTTCAAAATCTTTGCTTTATGGCGGATGAGGACAACTCGGAGGTAAACTCCGATTCTGAAAACTTTACCCCTGAACAAGGGCATTTAGCTTATGTGGATTTGTTTCAGAAGTACAAGAAATCAAAACATGATGTTAAGAAAATGAAGAAGAGATTTGGTGACTTGTTCAACTCTACTAATCCATGTGATAGGTGTAACTTTTATGAAATGCAAATTGAAAAATTCAAGGAAGAAAAAGAAGAGTTTCAATCTAAGCTAACCTTGTATATGGATGAACTAGAGTGTTTAGAGGCAGAAAAATATCATGCATATGAAAATGTTGAAAAATCAAAAAATGAGAATGATCAATTGGCTAAGGAGTTGGATGATTTGAAATTGAGATAGAGTGAATGTGAGAAATCAAAAAAGGAGTTGGAAACCAACTTCGAAACCTTGCATGTTGAATTGAAAAGTTTGAAAAATGTTGCTCAAAAATAATTGAAAGGAAAAGAGAAAATTGTTGAACATGGTGAGGCTAGCAATGAAAATGCTAGGAATGAGAGAATTGTTGTGGGACGCTCGCCCACAAAGAAAAATTTGTTTATGAATAACAAAGTTCAAAAATCATTTGATTCATATGGCTTTAATCATGTTGACTCATGCATGAACTCTTTTGTTGATAAATCTTACATGCATAGGAGTCGGTTTAGAAAGCCAAATGTCACATGCTTCTATTGTGGAATGTTCGGCCACTCAATGTATGTTTGTGATTTGATGAGGGCCGATGATGAATATTTTGAAAGAAGAAATAGAATACATTTCTCTCATATTAGGACTAACACTTCGGGACCCAAGTTTGCTTGGGTACCTAAATCAACTTGAGAGTTGTTTTGATTGTGCAGGTCTGTCTAAGAGACAAATGGAGCAAATGGTACCTAGACAGTGGATGCTCTAGACATATGACGAGAAATAAGAAGCTCTTTTCAGACCTGAAGGAAAAGGATGGTGGACTGGTTACTTTTGGTGGAAACGACAAAGGTAAAATTATGGGAATTGGACGAATAGGTAAGGATTCAAATCAATCCATTGAGGATGTCTTACTTGTGAATGATTTGAATCACAGTTTGCTTAGCATCAGCCAACTTTGTGACAAGGGTCACAAAGTCATCTTTGAAAACACACACTGCTCCATTGTAGATAAGGTTACTCATGAAATAAAGTTCATTGGTGTTAGAGATGGAAACATCTACTCTATTGATCTTTAAAATTCTCAAAATAAAAATCTTTGTTTGGTTGCAAATAAATCGGATGATGCATGGTTGTGGCATCGACGACTTGGTCATGCCAGTTTTAGTGTTCTCTCTAAACTGTTTAGAAAAGATTTGGTAAGAGGCTTACCAAAACTAAATTTTGATGTAAATAAAATCTGTGATGCATGTGCTATGGGAAAACAAACAAGAGTGTCTTTCAAATCCAAAAATATTGTCACCACCACTAGACCCCTTGAACTTCTTCACCTAGATTTATTTGGTCCCACTAGGACACACAGTCTTGGAGGGAAACTTTATGGGTTTGTTATTGAAGATGACTACTCAAGATTAACTTGGGTATTATTTTTAACCCATAAGAATGATGCTTTGCAGGAGTTCGAAGATCTTTGCAGGAACTTACAAACTGATAAGGGGTATCAAATTAAAGCAATTCGAAGTGATCATGGAAGAGAATTTGATAACCATGACTTTGATGATTTTTGCAGGAAACACGGGTTTACACACAACTTTTCGGCACCTCGAACCCCACAACAAAATGGAGTCGTGGAAAGAAAGAATAGGATGCTCGTGGAGATGTCAAGGATAATGCTTTCTGAAAATGGGTTACCAAGGTATTTTTGGGCGGAGGCAGTGAGCACGGCTTGCTACATCATCAATCGTGCCATGGTAAGACCCATACTCAAGAAAACTCAATATGAGTTGTATAAAGGTAAGAAACCTAACATTGCATATCTTAAACCTTTTGGTTCTCCATGTTTTATCTTGAATAACTCTAAAGAACATTTGGAGAAATTTGCCACAAAGAGTGATAGAGGTATATTTCTTGATTATTGCTTATCATCTAGAGCATATCGAGTATATAGCCTACGTGCTCTTGTGGTAGAGGAAAGCCCTCATGTTATCATTGATGAATACACATTAAGAATGTCTGACAAAGATAATCATTTTCTTGATGTAGGGCATGAAGATGGAGAAGAAAAGAAAGATAAGGAAAATCAAGATGTGGATCAAGAAGAGTCGAGCAACAAAAATGATGAAGCTCCAGCCCAAAATGAAGAGATTCCCAAGCAATGGATGTTCCATAAGAACCATCCACAAGACAATGTCATAGGAGACGTGGAACAAGGAGTAAAAATAAGGGCTTCAATCAGGGAAGTTGAAGAAACTGATAACCTTGCATTTCTTTCCAATGTTGAGCCCAAATCTGTAAATGAAGCATTAAATGATAATTTTTGGATCTTGGCTATGCAAGAGGAATTACACCAATTCCAAAGGAATGAGGTGTGGTTTCTTGTGCCTAGACCTAAGAACCACCCGGTGATAGGAACTAAGTGGGTTTTTCGAAACAAACTTAGTGATGAAGTGGTGGTAATTAGGAATAAAGCCCGGCTTGTAGCCCAAGGCTATAGTCAAGAACTAGGGATTGATTTTGATGAATCATTTGCACCCGTGGCTAGGCTTGAGGCTGTTAGAATATTATTAGCCTTTGCATGCTCTAGGAACATAAAACCTTTTCAAATGGAAGTTAAAAGTGCATTTTTGAATGGTGTAGTGAAAGAAGACTTCTATGTTGAGCAGCCACCAGGATTTGAAGATGAGAAGAACTCGGACCATGTGTACGAACTTGACAAAGCATTATATGGTCTGAAGCAAGCCCCCCGTGTGTGGTATGAAAGGCTAAGTACTTTTCTTTCAGAAAATGGTTTCAAGAGAGGTAATATTGATCAAACCCTTTTCATTAAGAGCAATAATAAACACATGCTTATTGCTCAAGTATATGTTGATGACATTATCTTTGGAGCCACTTCTGATTCATTAAAACAATGATTTTGTAAAATTGATGCAAGGGGAGTTTGAGATGAGTTTGATGGGGGAGTTAACATATTTTTTGGGTTTGCAGGTGAAGCAGTTGAAAGATGGCATCTTCATCAATCAAAGAAAATACACAAAGGAGCTCATCAAAAAGTTCAAATTCGACAATGCAAAGCCACACAAGACGCCTATGTCAACAACGGTGAAATTGAATAAAGATGAAGAAGATAAGTCTGCCGATCAGAAAATCTTTAGAGGAATGATTGGTTCCTTATTGTACTTGACTGCTAGTCGGCCAGATATCATGTTTAGTGTTTGCATGTGTGCAAGATTCCAATCTGATCCTAGAAACCCACACTCGTTAGCAGTTAAAGGATTTTCATATATTTGCTAGGCACCACAGATTTTGATCTTTGGTTTCCACATATCTGCACTTTTGATTTGGTAGCTTACACAGATTCTGATTATGCTGGGTGTTTAGTGGATCGTAAGAGCATGAGCGGGTACTATCAATTTCTTGGAGGTTGCATAGTCTCATGGGCCTCTAGGAAACAAAATACTGTGACATTGTCAACTGCCGAAGCCGAGTACATGGCGACAGGCAGTTGTGCAACCCAAGTGCTTTGGATCCAACAACAACTTGTTGATTTTGGTATGTCTTTGAATGACACACCCATTCTTTGGGATAATACTTCTGCAATCAATCTTTCCAAAAACCCTGTTTTGCACTCTCACACAAAGCACATAGAGATTAGACATCACTTCTTGCGAGATCATGTCAGTAAGGGTCATTTTTAGCTTGTGCATGTAAATACAGAAAATCAACTTGCAGATATTTTCACAAAACCCTTAACTCCTAAAAAATTCACTCAAATAAGAAGGGAACTTGGAATTTGTTGTTTGAATGAGTGATTGTGCTTGCATGCCATGATTGTACATACTACACTACCCTTGCTTGTTTGCACATATATATTTCTAGAAAAACCATCCCTTTAAAAATTTCTAAGACCTTACCTCCCTATTAAATAACCTGCCTTGATTTTCATCATTTGTGAATCATGCCATATACAAAGGAGGAGGAATTAATTCTAATTGTGCATACATTTAGGGGGAGTCATAGCTATGGTATAGCAAATTCACGTTCTACATGCATAGCAATTACCCACACACTTTGCACAAAATGATGCATATGACTTTTCTTAATAAGGATTTCAGAACTTCTTTTTAACACTTGAAGGGGAATCAAATTTCTATATGGAAATGAAGAGTAATCGTGAGAAAAAAGCTGTCAACCCCAATCAATAAGTGGAATGTGGAACTGAGTAGCCGGGAATCCCCAATGAAATAAATGAGGTGACTCGCGCCAAAAAGTGAAGCTAAAATCCACAAGAATAAAAATTGTGATGAATCCTAGTAGCTGGGAAACCCCATTGAGACACATGAGGTGACTCGTGCCGAACGGTGAAATCTAATTTTTAAAAAAAAATTAAGGGGGTTGTGCGAAGCTGCCAAAAGTCGAGGATCTAAATAGAATTATAGAAAGGAAATAACCCTCTAGTGTTCTCTAGAAAGTCTACCAATATCCATATATTTCTGAAGTTCATTGCTCATTTTCACATATTTCACTCGGGTATTATTGTCATGTATGTTTACCTTGAATTTGTTCTTATCATGGTTCATGCAGTGCTTCAAACATATATATGCACTACCTCTTTTGATTATGGTTCATGTTTCACATTCTATTTCAAATCAAATGCTCATTTGCTATCTGTTTATCCCATTCAGGGGGAGATATATATATGTACATGTCTGCTTATCATTCATGCTTGCCTGCTTGCTTGCATGAGTTTGGGAGAGTTTAGAAGTCTTTGTGCATGTATGGTTGGTTTTCATGCAAAATGCTCCAACATTTGTCGTTCCCATTTTTGATTATGCCAAAGGGAGAGAAAGAGGTTCATTGTCACCACAATAGTTTGTCATCATCAAAAAGGTGGAGATTCTTGGGTATGTGTTCCTACACTATTTTTGACCCCAGTTTGGATGATAACAAATATCGTGAGTTTGTGGGAGCAAAACATTGTGAATGGTTCAATGAATTTAAAATATTGTGTGTTTGGAGAGCATGTGCTTTATAATGACATTTGGTTGCATTTTGATGTTGAAATGTGATGGAATAATACTTCCTATTTGATTGTGTGAGTGTATGGTTTTTAAATGGAACAATCATGTTTTTCATATTTTTGGAAGGACTTAAAATGATCAACAAAGATGCTCACTCATGTGCAAATTAATATCCCTTATTTGAGACTTTTCTTGTGTTAAGCATATGGGAGGTTCAAGAATGTCATTTGCATAATTAAAGCCTCCAAGATCTTGTATTTGTCAAACACTTTTGTTGGTTGAGAATAGAAGTCAAAATCTTGGTGAAGTGTGTTTATTGTAGTTTATTTGGATGAACAAGCTCAAAATGTCAAATTTGATGTTCAAATGTTGATTATGATCTAACCGCTTGTTTCATCATGTGTTTCAGGTTAAGAAATCATGTTTGATCATCATGGGACTTTGGTAACATCTAAACATTTATTTTCCCATGTATTTTTAGTGATTTGATATGTTTTTGAAACCCATACTGGCATGGGTCGACCCCTGGGGTTGGCCCGTGAAGCTTCTGGTTCGGACAGAACCAAAATTGTGACCCAGTGTGCAGGGGTCGACCCATGGGGTCGACCCACACAGCATGGGTCGACCCCTGGGTACTGACTTTTTCTGCCCGCGGGTTTATGCCTTTGGAACCCCGAGGGTCGACCCCATGGGTCGACCCCTTCCGGACGGACTTTGCGAAACTGATTAAAAGCCATTGAAAACCTTTCTAAACATTACCAAAATACCCCCAAATGGTAACTAAACATATTAGGGTGTTTTTAACACATATTGGGAGGGGTATTTGGGTGTTTGGGTAAGTTTCCTATATATATGAATGAGAAATCCGAGTTTGGTCTTGGTGAACCCTAATGTGCTTATTTTCACTTGTCTTGTAGGTGAAGAAAGGGGGAAAAGAAGGAGAGGCTCTTGCAAGCATGATTTCATCTCCAACAAATCATTTTTGGAGATCGTGGAAGAAGAGAAAAAGGAGCGGATCGACGAGAGGAACAAGAGGATGCTTGAATCGTCGTCGTCCAACCACTCTTCGACTTGAGGCTTAGAGAAGACATTCTACAAACCCTTTCTACTCTTGGGGATTCACTTCTTCATCTTATTTTCATTCATTTGAGTCATTTTCCTTTGGTTCACAAGCATGTATTGAACACATCCTTTATTTTTCTTGAACTCTAATCTTGTGTGTGTGTTGAACCGTCGGTGAACGGTAGTCATTTGTGGTGCTACGGTGTTGCAGCTCGTGTTTGTGGTTAGATCCTTCGTGGATCGTGTAGGAGACGTCGTCTCCGTGTCTCTTGGAGCAGAAGCTCCGTGCGCTTCATTTGAAGCGAGTGGATCCTCACCGTTTTGGTGAGGGGTGGACGTAGGGAGCCCGTCATGGTCCTGAACCACCTAAAAATCTCTCTCGCATCTGTGTGATTATGACTTTTGTGTTTGTTTATCATGTTTTAATCGTGTGAGAACGGAGAGGTTGAGAGAACTCCATTGATAATCTTGTGGTTTCAATTCTTGAGTTGGTAGTTACTTTTGTTCCTCTACATTAATTTTAAAAACTACCATCACGCTTGGCGGGGACAATTCAACCCCCCTTTTTGTCCATACGAGGACCTTAGGGATAACATAAACCATAGTCAAATCGAAGAAGACAGGTTTGGGACTCTGGGTTAAACGCAGTCCTATACAGTGCCGCGATCCATTAAGAACGCGGTTGGTCTCAAGGCTGCGGTCAAAGTGGAGGGATCCAGATAGGGTCTTTCATAGAACGCGATCAGAATGACTATCGCGATACGGAGATGAATGCAGTTTCTGGCCAGGCCACGTTCAAAATAGAGCTGACAGAACCCTAACAGAACTCCGGTCTATGGGTCCAAAGGCCTGTTGAACCTTATCCTACACAGTAGGATCAAGTTTCCAGAGGGTTATAGGGTTTTCATGGTACAACCAGTGTGGTGTCCTTGTGAGAATCCAAGGCTCACGGAGACTTACGGAGGCCTCGATGAAGAAAGTTCCAGTCCGGTTGAAAGCAATATCCGGCGGAGGGTCCTAACTTCACCAAGAATAGTGTTCCTATCTCACTACTAGAAACCAATAGAAAGCGGTAGGTTAATATCACCGAAGTGACACAACCTTCTATCAATATATTACATGGTATAATACACGCTAAAATCAAAAATTCTTAATCAATATAGCGATCATGTAATAAAGTAAAACCATGCTATGGTGAGCCAATTTTCAGGTTTAACAGGATGAACTACTATTTTAATCATGCTAAGAACCTTGTAGTTTAGATGGAATCAAGGTAGACTATGGATCATGAAGACTTATGAAAATTAAAGGTTAAAACATGATTCCTAATTACATTAGTTGGTTCAAATGACATGCATACGTAAAAACATGCATTTAGACTCACTAATCTTTACTTATGATGTTGGACATGGCACTAGGGTTCCTGGGAACCCGAGCGAGAATGTGGTCAGCAGGGGCGCCGCAACTATCACTAACGCGGTCAGTCGGGGCACCGTGATCTTAATAGAAATATGTATATAAATAAAATTTCAAATATCTAGTCACAGTCTATCGGTCCACCGCGTTCAGAGACGCGGTTCCTGGAGGGGCAGTGACTATGAACAGAGAACCGTTCCGACAGAAAAACTTAAAACGGCGATATCAGGACCTAAATCCTTGATATACATGCAATGTAGCCCCTAAAAATTGGTGGAAATTACACAGGAAGATAGGTGACATGCAAATGCACTTGTTTGAATCATTAATTGAAGGTTTAGCCTGGGAGATCACCTACCTTTGAGCCGAATTAGGAAGAAGAGGAAGACAGGCGAAGAAAAATAGAACTCGAAGAAAAACTCACGAATTCCTCTCCTAGATCGACCCTCCCACGCCTAGAAGCTTCCTCCCACGATCTAAGGTCGACTAGGGAGGCTATGGGGTCTTATTTATAAGATTTAAGGCTCCTAAGAGTCCTAATTGGGGCATGGAAACCTAAATAGGGAAGAACTCCAAAAATTACGATTTTTAACTATATCTAGGGCCCCCCCACCCTATCTAGTTCGAATTAGGGTTAGGGTTTATGTTAGATTCGACCTCCTCTTAGTGGATTAGGGTTTGGTTGAAGTTATTAGCCCATTAGGGTTAGATTAAAACTAATTTAGCCCAATTAAAATAAAGGTTTTCGAAATTCTAAATTTTAGGAATTAATTTAGCCTTTTAGCCCATTAAGCCTTAATTTATTGGCCCATTATTATATTTCACTTGATTTCCACTATAATTATTTCAGTTCTTTCCCTTCTTTAATTCTTTACACGCATTTAATTTAAATGCTATAAAAATCGGGTTGCTACATATGCATTTTTCAAGAATCGTGGAGTTAATTTTTAGTGATTTTTTTCATGTTTTAAAAATTTTAAATCTAAAATCAAATCTATTTAAACCCCCCTCCATCTATCTCTCCCATCACTCTCTCCCTCTCTCTCTCCCATCACTCTCCCTCTCTCTTCTCTCCTCTTGGTGATCGACGGCGGCGAGGAGGTGAGCTAGTGAGGTGACGGTGATAGCGAGCGGTGAGGACGGGATGAAGGATGTGATGGAGTGGCGTGGCAAACCTATTCACGAACATGGGAGCCGACCACAGAGGAAAATGACATTTTCTCGAGGAATTGATGGTTTCAGTACACTAAAGTTTCATGAGGGGTAGGGGGATCGATCCTTGACCTTTCTACATGGTTTCCCCACAATTCCATGCTACAGTGAGGCTGAGAGAGGGGTACTTCTTGTTTTGGGGAAAAATCATGCCGGGGATGTGCGGCATATTTTGATTGATTTGGGTTCCGATTTGTAGTTTAATTCCCATTTTTCAGTGGTATAAATGTTGGGGAATATTTCCCCTATTGTTTCCCCTTCGCGTGGGGACGAATGGGGCATGGAAAAGCACCCCCGTGAGGTGTTCAGTCTCGGTGAACCCAGCAGAAGGCGGGCACTTCGATGGCCGCCAGATGCTCTGCTGGGCAGCCAACCATGTGGCTGCCCAGCCTGGTGGGTGGCTAGCAATGTGGCCGCCCAGCCCTATCTTACCCAGGTGGGCAGCCAGAGGAGTGGCCACCCAGCACTAGAGGGCAGCTAGAGGTCTGGCCGCCCAATGAGAGTGCACTGGTGGGTGGCTAGCTGGGTGGCCTCCAAGTCCAGTGGAGTCTCGGACACCCTATCATTTTGGTTATGTGTTTTCGAATGTTCGTGGCACGTGGTTTCGCGGAAGGCTTGCCCGCATGTTTCCATTTACTTGTATAGATTCCATATGTCCGCATAGGGCCATTCCTGTGTGACTTGTATGCCCGCAGAGGGTCATCTTCACATGGCTTGGCTAATGGCAGAGGGTCTTTCTTGTGTAAGTCTAGTGGGCCAGCAACCACTGGTTTCTGTTATCCAGCCTAGGGTGGTTTAACAGCATGGGGCTATATCATACTGCAGTCTTAGTGTGCATGAGTAATAGTGTTTTCCATGTGACTGCGTTAGTTAGAGTTCTTCGAAGTAGTACCCCACTAGCGTAGCTTCCTAGGTGTAGTGCATGCACCAGCCACGGGGCTGAGAGCTGTCACTTACCGAGTGCAGACACTTGCCGACCGTGAGGTCGAGAGCTTTCCCGTGAAACGGTGTACGCTAGTTGCCATGGGACGCCTCTCTACTACGACCTAAGTCTAGGTTGAGGGGAAGTACCAGTCATAGGACCTGGATGGAGGGGCAGTCCGTCAGTGTGTGCATATGTGGGTGGGGGCTTCGGACCCGTACTAATGAGTATGACCCCGGCTAGTCCTAATGTTGTCGTGTCTCTGCCACACTCAACTAGGGGAGGCGGATAGTTGATCGGAGTCAACAACTACGGTGTTTGGGCCGCTACTCTCAGCTCGAATTTGCGTACTCCAAAACTGTGGGGATATGTTGATGGTTCCATCACTTCAGGTGCTACTCCTGCGTTTGATTGTATAGCTAGTACTGTCGTAGACCATACTGCAACCACTGGCGTCAAATCCAGTACTGCTCTTATTATTTTGGCTTCACTCACTCCTCAGACTTGGAAGGATACTGATGAAATTATCATGGGATATATATTTCGCTCTGTTGATCCCTCCATCAGTTTGGACTTGCTGGAGCTCACTACATCTCACCTTCAGTGGCTTTATTTGGCCATGCGGTACATTCAAGCCAGTGGTGCTCATGAGTATCAGCTACGTAGTGAGCTTGATAATCTCCGTCAAGGAGAGCTCTCTATTTAGGACTTCTTCACTCGACTTCATCACATCTGGTTCAAATTAAATGCTTTGTATGTCACCGGGTGGGTTTCTCACTGCTCGTGTAGTCAACAATGGGATCGACAATAGTTAAATCACTTTTTGATGCGTCTCCGACCTGAGTTTGAGGCTCTTCGAGCACAACCTCTTCATTGCTCTCTCTCCCTAGATGCTTTAGCTGACATCATTGCTAAAGAGATGTGGCTTTGTGCTCTCGGATCATCATCTAACCCTTCAGAGATAGTGGTGGCAGCCTCTGCATTCACCTCACGCCAGTGTCCCTCCTCTCAAGCCTCTACTGGAGATTCCACTGCCTCTACAGCTTGACTCTTTTGTTGCTATTGTCATCTTCAACGTCAACTTTGGGATACTTGTCCTCAGCTTCTTCTCAAGCAAAATCGCTCCGTTCGCCATACAATTGATGTTGTTTATGCAGAGTATTCTACTTCAGATATCTTAGTCACGTCTCCTGCCGCTCCTAATGTGGCATAGTTGGCCAGCCAGCAGACTCAGCTTGCCTCTCAGCTTCAGCAACTTCAGTAACTCCTTCTGTCCGTTGGATTTCTAAAACCCTCTACTATGTCCGCCTCCTCTGGTACTGTCTCTACCTAGATTTTAGACCCTGGGGCTTCTCATCATATGACCTCTGATGGCTCTTTACTTGTAGATTGTTCTCCAGCTCCCACTCACTTGCAGATACACATTGCTGATGGCACTCCCCTTCATATCTCTCAGTGTGGCACCATTACCCCCACATCTGAACCCTCTAGTCGACTAATCCTTTCTCGTGTATTGCATGTTCCCAAACACTCTATGAACTTAATTTCCATTAGTCGCCTTGTCGATGCTGGATACCATGTCTCATTTACCACGTTTTCATGTTTTGTGCAGAATTTGCATATAGGTTAGAGGATTGGAGCTGGTCATAGAGTGGGCAGCTTGTATCGCTTGGAGTCACTACATCTTCCTCGTTCAACCATCATCTCCTTTGGTGCTTGTGGGATAGCTTTCTCTATTACTAACCTATGGCATTGTTGTCTCTGTCATCTATCCGAAGCTCGTCTTAAGTTATTATTTCAATCTGGAGTTTTAGGTCCTCATCAGTCTTCTATTCGTCCGTCTCATTGTGAGGGATGCAAGTTTGCTAAGCATTCTGCCCTCCCCTTTTCTTCTAGAAAGTTTGTATCTTCAAAACCTTTTGATTTAGTTCATTATGATATTTGGAGTCCATCTCATTTGCCTTCTATGATGGGTTTTCTCTATTATGTCAGCTTTATTGATGATTGTACTAGCTTCACATGGGTGTTTCTTATGCACCGGAGATCTAACCTACTTTCTATTTATCGTCAATTCTTTGAGATGGTCCACACCCAGTTTCATTGTCGCATCAAAATACTTTGCACGTATGGTGCTCGTGAGTACCTCCCCAATGACTTTCTAGACATCTGATTTTCACATGGCACCCTGCCTCCATAGTCATGTCCTTACACTCCATAATAGAATGGAGTTGCAGAGCATAAGCAATGTCACCTCCTTGATATTGCTCGAGCGCTTCTTCTCTCTGCCTCTATTCCTCATGCCTTTTGGGCAAAAGCTATTCTCACTTTTGTTTATCTTCTTAATATCACACCATCCTCTGTTCTCCCTAGGTGTTCTCCCAATGAGCTCCTTTATGCTTCCCAGCCTCCATATAGGGATCTTCGTATCTTTGATTGCACATGCTTTATTTTGATACCTCCTCTTCAGTGCATAAAACTCTCTCTGTGAGCAGCTAAGTGTGTTCTCCTTGGGTATAGCACGGAGCACCATGGGTATCACTGCTATGATCCTATCACTCGTCGACTTCGTATCTCTCATCAGGTCACCTTCTTTGAGGACGTTTATTTCTTTGCCTCTTCCTCTCAAGTTTCGGCCCAAGATCTGTCCTTCTTATCTGATCTTGGACCCTCACCTCCAGCCATTATTCCAGGCTTTCCTCTTGACCTTTCTCCTGCTCCTACCCCATTGCCTCCAGAGCCCTCCTCACCTCCTCGGCCTCCCATTATCCATGATCTAGATGATGTTTTTATACCATTTGTTGACAATGTTGGTGACTCTCGGGGACACAAAACGCCCACTCCTGCTCCTTTTCTGCCACCTACGGATCCTCCATGATGTAACCCTACACATATGCCATCCTCCTGATAGACTTAGTCTTGTTTTGACTGACTCCTACTCTCCATAGTTCTCTACTTTCCTTACAACCTTTTACACCTACCAGGAGCCTTAGAGTTATCGCCAGGCAATTAAGTTTCCCGAATGGCAGTAGGCAATGGCAGAACAGATTCAGGCTCTTCAGCGGACTAAGACATGGGATCTTGTTCCACTTCCTTCGGACACTTCTCCTATCAGCTGCAAGTGGATTTACAAGATCAAGACTAAGTCTGATGGTCGCATTGAGTGTCATAAGACTTGGCTTGTGGCACGGGGTTTCACTCAAGAGTATGGTATTGATAATGAGGAGACTTTTGCTCTGGTGGCTAAAATTGTAAGACCCGTGAATTTGGATTTTTATCGGGTTTCGAAAATCAGAATTTTCTTGTGCATTTGGTTGAAATTTAGTGACCTTTATGTGTTATATATGTGATTTATCAAATTATATGAAAATCATGAGGGTATTAACTGAATTTTGCTTCTTGCATAAGAAAGACATTTAACCAAAAAAAAAGAAATAGTGTGAAAACCCTTTTCTCCCACGGTGGTAAGCGACCCCTCTCTCTCCCTTTCACTGCCTCATAGTCTCTCTCTCTCTCTCGTTCTCTCGGTTCTCCTCTCACCCTGGCTGCAGATGGAGCGAGGAGGAGGTTGCCGCTGAGCTATGGAGCGGCGGAGGCGCTCTCGTGAACCTCGGAGGTGAAGCTCATGTGGAGGTGGATGTTCCTAGCGTGTGGAAGAAGATTTGGAGTGAAGGAACGCATTCAATTGGCGAGGTTTTGTGATTTTGAGGTAGGGGGATGGATTGCCTACACTCTACTCGTGATTTCCCATGATCTGGCGCGATTAAATGCATGTTAGGAGGCTTAAACTGTGATGTGGTTCATGTGGGGTTTGAGTTCCCTATTGATTTTGATTAAATGGATGTATGACAGCATGTTTTGCCATTTCTGTACGGTTTACCCCTCGTCTGTAGCGAGTGGGGTGGGTTTTAAAATGAATAGGTCAAGTTCGGAACTAGCGGAGAGAACGCGGTTCTCTTCAAACCGCGTTCTCCCCTCTGGATCCGAATAGCAGCATTTCAGAAACCGCTTTTAGGTATTTTCAATGAAGGTTAAGTCGATTATGGAATGCGGTTTCAAACCAACCGCGTTCTGGCTAACGTGGCTTTCGACTAACCATGATTTAGTTCTTCAGGGAAGGCTTAGTCGGTCACTTAACGCGGTTTTGACTGACCGCGTTTATTCTGACGCGGCATTCCACTAACCGCGTCTATGTAGCGGCGGTTCCCCATTAACCACGGTTGTTATCTCGCAGTTCTCTCTTAATCACGGCTTCATGGCAGATTCATCCTTTTACCAAGTCAGCCTATGACCTTGTCTTTTAACTAGAAATTAGCCCTTTTGATCCCTAAAATATGGTTTTCCATTCTAAAACCTACATAGAGGAATTAGTGAATATAATCACCTAGAATTCAACTGTATGAACCTCGTGAGGGCTGTCTCATGGTGGGACGCCCGATGACTTGATTTGTAATATGTAAGTGTATCCCTTAGTAAAGAATCATAAGCTTTTCATGTTTTCGATATGATAACCTCCGTAGCCTCATATTTCACAGACTTAGATTTATGTTTCGTGTGGCGTGCTTGTGTTCACCACCGATTACATGTTAGCGGTTTCGTACTGGGTCTATACTTAGAGTGACCTTCCACTAGTCGTAGCCTGACGACACGTCGTGTCGGCCCACCTGGGAGTGGTGACGGGGCAGTCCCGGTATACAGTTTGTAGGCTAGTTTCTGTGGGTCCCCTTGCTTTGAAGTTAGAGTCCAACAGGGGGGGAACTAGCTAGAGGCCTGACTAAAGGTATTGAGCCTGTGTGTGCACATGTGGTCAGGGGCATTGGACCCGCGTTGACGAGCGTGACCCTGACTAGTCTTTGTTCTTCGTTACAGTTACAGTGTCTCAGTTGCCACATTCCAGGCGAGTGATAGACACCCAAGACGTAGCGTAAGATGTCAGTGGACGCATCTGGTCTTGTTTCTAGTGGATAGGACTCCTGTCACCCGAAAGTATGGTAACCCTAGTTTCTCACCATTGTGATTTAACGTTTAGGGTATTTTATTGTATAGTGTTGTTTTGTGGATTGCTATGAATAGCCGTGATACTCGTGCGACTAGGTTTAGAGTTTTGGTGGATCCATAACCTTGTTAGGCGTGATTAAAGCGCAGTCCTTTGCTACCGTTGACGATCTTGTTTGGGTAGTATACTGCATTCTTTTGTAGACCAATCGAGAGTCTGCTTGGTAGCCTAGTAGAGAATATAGTGTCAGTCTGCCATTAGAGATAAGTTATTGTGACCTAGCCCTTTTGTTCGATTACGAGAATTTAGTCTGGCACGGTTGGTACGAGTTACTTCACAGTAGCGTAGGCTTTTGGCAGTTGGTAGTTTAGCTTGGTTGTATGCTTTGATTTGTTATATTTTCTACCTTATCATCTTCTTAGCCTACTATTCTTATGCTTTTATTTATTGTGCTGCTTTTTATGCTTGTTGTGTTGTGTTGGGGGATCCGCAGTACCCCTACTGAGCCAATGAGATGAGGCTCACCCCCTTTTCTCTCAGGTCTGGAGCATCCTTTTGTCGTTCAGTGGCGTTGGGTAGCATTTTGAGCGTCTGATGCGGGACGACAATGGGACTCAACTTGGGCTAGACGCGAACCTTGGACTCTATTAGACGACGTTACTAAATAAACGACGCGACCAGCAACAACACAACAACGCGGCACCTAAGAGTTCCAGAAGAGGCGAACATGTCCCAAAAAAGAAGCGATAAACTTACAGTCGTCCTCGGCGAGGGAAACGTGATGATCTACACGGTTGAAAAATTGGCTTTGAGTCTCGGGTGGTCAGCTCACTCTCGTGCTCAGAATGAGTCATGGGACGGGTCTCGCACTCACAACTCACAGCGGTGACTAAATTTTAACTAGCTAGGAAATTACTAACTCACATGCATCGGCATTAAGAACTTATACTAGCTAAGCAAGTAAGACAAAAGTAGAGAGGCGAATGTACCTCCACGATCGGGGCGTGGGGAAGACGTCCCGGCCAAGTTCTGTAACTCCCGGTACAATGGTAAAAATTTAGTTACAGCAAAGATTTAACGTCCCACTCCTCGCAGGGAGGTAAAGGGCTACACAATGGCACCGGGAGCACCGAACTTGGGTTGGAGGGCAGCAAGGCGGCGGTTCCGGGCGGTTGCGGGCAGCGGCTCTGGTTCGATGATTTGCTGGCCGGCAGGACAACGAACAAGGACGTCCAAAGGGACGTCGACCTCCGGCGAGCTTCTGAAGGCGGTGGTTCACCGAAACGATGGCAGAGGGTCCCTGGTCGACCCCCCGGAGTGGCGGTTGTTGTAAGTACTTCGGCGTATTTTCCTCGGATTTATGCAGCAACCCCTTTTACTGGCCTGGCTCGGAGCAGGAATGCGCGCCTCTACGAGAATGGCCGGCACGACCAGATCCGATGTCGGATCGGTGCGAGATTAGCGCTGTTGGAAAGAGGACTCGGAGATCTTCAACATACTGGAATTTCAGATCCATCCAATAGCTAGATTGGAAATGAAAACTTCTGCAAGGTAGTAACTGGTGCTGGCTCGGAATACAGAATTGACAGGGTAGAACGGGATCTGCCTGTTTATGGGATTTGAACGAAAATCAAATGGAGGATTTAAGACTTGGGGATTTTTGTGGAGAGAGGGGGGGAAGTGGAGATTACGCACATAATTTTTTTGTAATTTTCTGACAAGGTTTGGGGAGTGGGAAAAATCAACTACTAGGTGGCTACCTCGCAGATCTGCACACAGGCAGACTGTGAGGGGGGGAAACAAATGGCTGGGAAGGGGGGCAAGCATGGTCTGATCTGTGTGAAATTTAAACTAGGATTGAAGAAGACCTGGGGGAACCAACCCTCAAAAGATCAACCCCATCTGACAGTCGGATCCAGAGTTATAGCCTTTTCTTTGAGCTTCAGATCTGCAGGTCGGAATCCAGGACAGCAGCTCGGAGAAGTGGCTGTGGCGGCTATATGGCGGCACGAACGGCGGCGGCGGAGATTGATTGCAGCAGAAAGAGAAAGAGAAGGAGAAGAAGATCACTCAGAATTATTAGGGTTTCAGCCCTAGATCTGATGCAACATGGAGGAGGAAGATGAAGAACAAGAACAAGAGAGGGAGAGGGGGGTGCGCCCAAGGCAATTTCACATATAATTCTGCATTAATTTTTGTCCAAATGACACAAGAGACATTAAATACTAAACCCTAGACCCAGGACAAATGACCTCTAATACCCTTGGTCAAAGGGGCATAAAGGAGAAGGGAGAATAAAAACACTAGACAAATCCCCACATGGGGACAAACAAGGGGGCACCCCTATCTCGAAGTCAAAATAAGAGGCTTTGTTATTTTAATCCCCTTGGACCATATTAATCCCCCCTTGGACCAAAATAAATCAAAAATACAAAATACTTGGTCAATATTCTCCCATTGACCCAATATAAAACCCAAAATAATACAAACCAAAATATAACCCAAATACATACCAAATACGATCAAATACGTAAAAAAATACGTACTAAAGTATCAAGGCACCGGTGGAGACTCCAAACTGTCCCCCAGCCATAAAGACGTCGGCGTCGACTGAGTCGTGCTACATGTCCGGTATCGACGGCTCGCTGAGTCGAGCCGTACGCTGGCTCTGTTGTCCTCACCAATTATCCCCGGGTGGGAGAAGCTCGATCCCGTCGAGGTCCGGGTCGCTCTAGTATCGATCCAGCAGATCTGGATCTATCCTCTGTAGCTCGTCTCGGGTGATCCAAGTGTCATCGGATGCGGGCCGTCCCCTCCATCCCACCAAGTAGCGCTGATACACTCCACCTCGAGTAGTCATTACCTGCTCATCCAGTATATGCTCTATCTGCTCACGCTGCAGAGGTAACATGGGTGGAGGTTGATACTCTACGGTGGTGTCACTCACAAGGGGTAGAGACGGCTCAAATGGCTCACTAGGTATCACTGCTGGGGCCCTATAAGTGACTAGATCCGAGATGTTAAAAGTGGAGCTGATCCTGTAATCCTCTAGCAAGTCCACAACATATGCATTTGATCCGACTCGCCTCACTATCCGAAAGGGACCGGCACCGCCAGCGTGCAGCTTCTTCATAGCTCCCGAGGGAAACCGTTCAGGTCTGACCCTGATCATGACATAATCGCCCTCCTGAAACTCATGGTGGTGCCTGTGGGCATCAGCCAATTCTTTGTATCGTGCGTTGCTGGACTCAATGTGACAACGCACATGCTCATGCAACTGTCTAATATGATCGGAAAAGGACTCGGCTAACTCAGACACACGGGATTGGATGGGAGATGGAACTAGGTCTATGGGTTTCCTAGGTCTACCGTAGTGACAATCTCAAAGGGTCTCATGCCTGTAGACCTATTGACCGAATCGTTGTAGGTAAACTCTGCTAAGGGTAAGACCAAATCCAATCCCTGACTCGATCTCGGAGCAGACACCGAAGAAGATCCCCCAAACTCCTATTGACAACCTCAGTATGACCATCGGTCTGGGGGTGATATGCAGTGGAGAATTTCAATTAGGTGCCCATCATGTGCCATAAGGTTTTCTAAAAATAGCTAGTGAAGTGTACATCCCTATCAGACACTATAGTGCGTGGGAGTCCGAACCTAGAGACACAATGTGAAAAGAATAGACGAGCAACTCTAGAGGCATCCGAAGTTTTAGAGCATGGGATGAATAATGCCATCTTGGAGAACCTGTCTACAACCACAAAGATAGAGTCGTGCTTTCGGAGGGTGTGGGGCAATCCCAACACAATGTCCATGCTAATGTCCTGCCATAGACTATCCGAGACGGGGAGGGGAGTATAGAGGCCTACATTCTTCTTCCTTTGCTTGGCCATGGCACAGGTGCAGTACGAGCAACATCCCTCTTCAGACTAGGCCAATAGAGTCGATGCTCAACTACCTCTATGGTCTTGTTTCGGCCGAAGTGGCCAGCAAGACCTCCCGCGTGCCTCTCCCACGTGAGGAAGTCACGAACAGAAGTCCGTGGGATGCACAATTTGTCACCCCGGAATAGGTGACCCCCGTGAAGCACAAACTCGCTGTAGTCACGCGAGGGACCGGCCTGAAGGGCTGCATAGATCGGACAGAAATCCGGACAATCAACATAAGCATCCTTCAGCCTCTGTAAACCTACCACCTCTACACTCATGGTGGTCAACATCATCATCCGCCGACTCAACGCATCAGTGACCTTGTTCTCCGCCCCTGTCTTGTACTTGAGCACAAAGGTGTACTCCTGGAGACACTCCACCCAACGACTGTGGCGAGCGTTCAGCTTCTTCTGGGTATGGAGGAATCGTAAGGCCTCATGGTCAGAAAAGAGGACAAACTCCTGATACAAAAGATAATGCCTCCAATACCTCAATGCCTGGACGGCTGCGTAAAATTCTTTGTCATATGTGGAATAACGTAGTCTGGCATCATTAAGCTTCTCGCTAAAGAATGCGATGGGGTGGGACTCCTGGCTCAACACTCCACCAATACCCACTCCAGAAGCGTCACATGTAACCTCAAACACCTTAGAAAAATCAGGTAGAGCAAGGACAGGTGCCTGGGTCATACGCTCCTTGATGTCCTGAAAGGCTATGGCTGCAGCCTTAGTCTATACGAATGCCCCTTCTTTATGCAATCAGTGATCGGGGCGGTGATGGAACTGAAGCCACGAATGAAGCGTCGATAGAACGTCGCTAAACCATGGAAGCTCCGGACATCGTGGAGGGTGCGGGGCTCGGGCCACTCCATGATGGCCCTAATCTTCTCCAGATCAGTGGAGACTCCATCTCTTGACACAATGAACCCGAGGAAGGTAATCTGATCAGTCATGAAGGCACATTTCTTCAGGTTGGCGAATAAACTCTCTCGCCTCAAAACGACACAAACTTGCCTAAGGTGGTCTAAGTAGTCCTCTCTAGTGCGACTGTAAATAAGAATGTCGTCAAAGTAGACGACCAAGGAGACCCCTATCATAGGGCGTAAAACCTGGGTCATCAACCGCATGAAGGTGTTAGGGGCGTTGGAAAGCCCGAAGGGCATAACCAAAAACTCATAGAGACCATCCTTGGTCTTGAATGCCATCTTCCATTCATCCCCAGGCCTGATCCGCACCTGGTGATAGTCACTACGAAGATCTATCTTTGAAAAGATAGTGGCCCCCGACATCATATCTAGCAAGTCATCTAACCGGGGAATGGGAAAACGATACTTCACCGTGATCTTGTTGATCGCATGGCTATCAACGCACATCCTCCATGTGCCATCCTTCTTCGGGGCCAATAATGCAGGAACAGCACGAGGGCTCTTTCTATCCCTGAGAGATCCCCGACTCATCAACTCCTCGACCTGCATTTGAAGTTTGGCATGGTCCGTGGGGCTCATCCTGTAGTGGGGAAGGTTGGGCAAGGATGAGCCCGGGACAAGGTCGATCTCATGCTGGATATCCCTCATAGGTGGAAGGCCTTCAGAGAGGTCTTCCGTGAAGACATCGAAAAACTCCCGTAGGATCGCAGCTATCTCTGTTGGGTGCTCATAATCAAACCCAGGAGCGGCATCCTCCACTCCTCGGACAACAACGGCAAGGATAGGGCTACCCCTGGTCACCTCTTGCTCCATCTCTCATGGGCTAATCATCATTAACCTCCGGGGTGGGAGGTCTCCTGTGCTAGGAGCAGTCGAAGCGGTAGTAGCCCGCGCTGAGTATGAGGTGGAAGGACCGACCGTCCCCTGACTAGGAGCGGTCGAAGTGCTGGGGCCGGTTGGTCCTCGGATAGAAGGATCCTTCGACTGGGTGGGGTGGAGGGTAATCCTATGGCCCCCGTGGTCGAATGTGTAGGTGTTCGACCGACCTTGAAGGGTGGCATCCCGATCAAAGAGCCAAGGCCTACCAAGGATAATGCTACCCACCTCCATAGGTAACACATCACACCATATCTCATCATGATAGGCCTAGAACTGCAGTGGCACTAGACATCATAGTCTGACCGGGATGGAAGTAGAATCCACCCAAGATACCCTATAAGGGGCGGGGTGATCTATGGGCGTCAAACCCAGGCGTCTAACAGTGCCCGTAGAGATAGCGTTAATGCCACTCCCGCTATCTATGATCACCTTGCAGGCCTTTCCCCCCAGCCTACAAAATGTATGGAAGATGGCGGTACGACGCCAATCGTCGCTCACTTGAGGCCGGGTTAGGATGCACCTGACTAAACCCAATTGTACATCACCCTGATGCTGGGTACCTGGGACATCAACTGGCTCTCCCTCCATTAGTTCATCAAAGAACTCCTCCGCTAAGTCCTGATCATCCTCGTAACTGATCGGCACAAGCTCAGGTGTGGGGTCGCTGGCAGAGGGATCGGAGATAACAAGCGACTCCCGAGTGGGACACTTAGCCGAATAGTGGCCAACTCCACCACACCTATAGCAAGTTCCATGCGTCCCGTGTTAGGGTGCTTGGCCCGGATACAGAGGGGGGGTGAATGAATCCTTTTACGAATACTGGCCAAATTTAAAAAACCGGATGCTAGATAAGGAAACAGAATGGAACCAATTCTATTCAACTCAAATACAATCACATTGAGCGCACCTATTCAAGCATCTAGCGGAAGCAAACCAGACAATCAAGCCACTGCTCAATAGATTTTTTAGGTGGTTCGGTCCTTCAGACCTACATCCACCCCTCACTCCCAACCGGAGTGAGGCTTCACTAGCGAACGCTAGAATCAAGCAGACTCAGTCTGCAAACAGTTGCTGCCACACAGCTTGACCAGGGGAACAACCTCCCCTCTTCCTCCAAACCGGAGGGAACCTCTGGACTTGAATCCACAAGTCCAGAACCGGAGACAAGTCTCCCTTCCTCCAAGCCGGAGGGAACCCACAAGTAGCTCCCAGCTACTTGCTACTGGAGATCAGATCTCCCTTCCTCCAAACCGGAGGGAACACGACCTCAGACCAGAGGATCGGAAAGCACAACAAACCAGAAAACAAAATAAAAAATAATAAACGAAAATAACTTCAGCAAACAGAAGCTGAAACACGAAATGCACAATTTGGCTCCTAATAGAGCTGACTGGCCTGGATCTGATCCACGGTCCAGTGAAGACAGATCTTCAGGTAAACTTCTTTCTTCTTCTCCACGAGCTCTCTCACTCACTCTCTATCTCTCTTTCTTTCTCTTACACTCTCTTCCTCTTTCACACGAGCACTATCTCTCTCTCTTTTCTTCTTCTTCTTCTGCTGGATCGAGCTCTCTGTAACATTGCCTTTTCTTTCTTAGCTCTGATCGCCCTTCATCGGTGGGCGAAAGGTTTTTCTTTATAGCCGCAGCAGATGAATAGGGCACTGAACGCGTGTGCCTCCCACGCTCGATCCTAGAACCTTCCTGCCACGTGCCCTCTTTGTATTTGTTCATTCAGCATCGGATCATGTGCACCCAGACATTGGTGAATGTTCTTCCTCGGACCTGCAACGAGATAAGAGCCATTAATATTGAGTGTCATAAAAAGACTAGAACTGCATGAGGTTAGTGGACACGACAAGAGGTACTAAACAGAGAACGACACGAGATAAGGTGGTGACACAATGAACATTACTAAGAGAACTTTACGAGGTAGATAGAAAAACAACGCAAAGGCACGAAGACAAGAACAGAAACCAACACTAAGTATGGTTTCAATACAAGAAGAACACGAGGACTAGGAAGAATAAAAACGACACGAAGATACAACAAACCAAATGTCACGAAAGTGAAACAGGAAGCAACATGAAGTGCTGCGATGTCCTGTACGCACTAGAACAAACCCGACACGAAGAGATGAAAACAACACGAGGTGAAGACACAAGGAGACAACGACACGAGGTGTAGAAAAACACGACACGAAGTTATGAGATGAGAAGCGACACGGAGTGTGATCAATGTGATAAAGACACGAAGTCTAAATAACGAAAGATCAACACGAAGACAGAATACAAAGAAAACAACACGAAGAAAGAACAGTGATCAGCACGAGGTGTGGAAAAACATAAGAGAGACACGGACTGATAACGATACGAAGTCGAAACAGTAATTGACACGGGGTAACACGACACGAGGTGAAAAACGACACGAAGACAAAATTGACACATACTGAAAACAACACGAAGTCGAAACAGTAATCGACACGAGTTGAAAACAACACGAAGTCAAAACGATAATCGACACGGGTTAAAAAACCACACGAAGTGAAGTTGACATGAAATGAAAAACAACACTAAGTATGATGAGAACAGAGAATAGACACGGAGTGAAAACAAGGATGACGCAGGAGGACAAAACAACACGGGGTTCACTGGAAAACGACTCGAAGTTCATCAAAACAGAAACCAACACGAAGTGTGGTTTCAACATAAGACAGACGCGAAGTGAACTCTGACAGAACCACACACTACACGGAGAATGATACGAAGACGATGAAAACAACACGAAGTAAGGATCAAATGACACGAAAATGTCACTGAATCAAAACAAACACTTCAGAGAAAAACGTCACGAAGACAATCAGTTCAACACGAGGTGTTATATACAAACATGACGGAGTGCCAACCAACACGAATACAGTCCCTGAAAAATACCTGAAATGAAATGAAGGTTCATTCTTCAACAAACATGTTCTTTGTTCATTTTTCACAAAAAATAATTTTTGTTAAGTTTTCACATAGACATAATTTTTGAAGACCACTAAGACTTATAGTGTTGTCATCATCAAAACATGTAAAGATTCAACAAGACTCAACAATCTCCCCCTTTTTGATGGATGGCAACACTATGAGTCTTGAGTCTGTGCAGAGAAGGAAAAAACACTAGATAGCCATTCGCAATGAATATCACAAACATTAATAAACATTTTTCCTTTCCTGATTTCTCCCCCTTTGACATCATCAAAAAAAAATGAAAACAAGAAGAATGCAACAACGCAAATGATATGAGTTAAGTTAATTTGTCCAAGAGTCTGAGGGAGAAGGCCTCAAAAGGGCAACAAAAATACAGAGCATCAACTTTTCAAGAAAAGTATCTGGCTTGTCTGCTAGAGGGGCCACGCGTCCTGCCTTGTGGTGGTCTCCCCCTTGGAGAAGCAGAAGAATGTTCTTGAGGTGGAGTTCTGCTGGAAGAGGCGTGACCAGGTGTTGAACCCAAGATAGACTGAAATTCCTTTAAATCATTTGATAGTTCAGCAAGCCAATACGCCACAGTGCTTCTGACATTTGCCACTTCAGAAATAATGTCTTCTTGGCGAACATTGACCGTTTCATATCTGTCAGTCAGAGTTGTCATTTCTGATAAGGAGGTGATCAACTTATCATAGATTTGCTGAATGCCTGGACCTAGGGCACTTGAAGACTTCTTCAACAATTCTAAAGCTGTTCTGATCTCATAGCAATGATCTATTATGGTAGAAGACATTTTGAAGGAGGAAATACTAACATCATGTGACTCTCTCAGAGCTTTTGCAATTTTTGAACAAATCTCCTGTAATCCTTCCATCAAGGATTTGTTTGCATCATCTGAAGCCCTTTTGTTTAGAAGAAATCGTCTCCATTCAGTGAGGAGAGATATCTCAAGCTTCAGTAATCTGGTATGTACCTGATTAATGTTGAGAGTGACAAATGTAAGCAGATCATCTAATTTCTTGTCTTGTTTTTGCATCTACTGAGTCAGGTTTATGAGAAGCTCTTCAATGTTGGGCGCCCGAGTAGATTCAATGTTGGGTGCCTCTGCAGATAGAAGTCTAGGTGGACCTAGAGGTGTACCAAAAAATTCACTGCCAGGTGCAGTTCTCTCAGCTGCTTCCTCTTGTACTGGCATTTGACTGCTCTCAGCTGGGACCTGAACTTCATCTTCAGCTTGAGTTTCTTTCTGAGGGAATATATCTTCAGGTTCCTCTTCTTCACTTGAAGATTCTGTATCTAGTTCTATGACAGGAACCTTTTCTCTATCTTCCATGAGTTCCTGATCTGCAGGGCTGCCAACTAAGGCCTGCTCAAGACTTTCAGATACGACCAAGTTGGTAGCCTCTTCCAAGCTTCGCTCAACAGTTTCTCTCAAAATTTCATTAACAAAAGCAGCAAGATCTTGATCAGTACTGTCTTGCTCTTTAGCTGGCTGTTCTTCAGGCACTATTACCTCTTCAGATGTCTTCCCAAAAGAATCAAATAGCCCAGCAATAGTTGCATCTAGATCTGTCTGAATGCTTTCGTCAGACAATCTGATGTCCTCTGATGCAGCCTCAACTAGCCTCTGAAAGGAGAAGGATACTTCGGTGGGTGCAGCTGGCAAGGTGGACTCTGGTTGTCCAGCTGGTGTTTCCTGATGATCAATCTCAGTAACTAATTGCTCACCAGTTGGGGCTAAGACTTGAATTTCTTCCAAATGCTCCCCCTGAGTTTGTGATTCCCTGGCCTTTTGGACCTTAACTTGCCCCACCATAGAAGAGTCCTCTAAGCCCAAAAACACTGAAACAAAATTCATATTAAAAATGTTTCGGGCCTTAACTTCTGATGCGGCCTCTCCATCCAAGCAAATTTCAGAATGCTTGAAGATATCTGTCATATGGGCGGCATAGGGAAGATGTCTCTTGGATCCAATGCATCCCTTCATGACATTAAAAATGATCTCTGGCAGACATATCTTCACATTTTGAATCAGACAAAACAGTAGAAATCTCTGCGTGTCTGTAATTCTTCCTCTAGCCCCAGTCTGTGGGGTGATAATGGAAGCAATGACGTTCTGAAGGAGCTTGTGAAGAGGAGGAAATAACGATGTCTGATAAGCTTTTAGCTTCAACTGCCCCTTATCATGAATGTTACTGGGTTTACCAGTAATGACAGAGAAAGCTTCATGGAGACTGTATCGAAAGCTTCCCTCTACCTCCCCTTTATCTGGAATACCGAGAGCTTTGTGAAGGGAGTCACATGTAACAGTTATCTCGACCCCTTTAACAGATGATAACAAGGTAGACTTGTCTCGGCTCAAGGACAAGTTATTGTAAAATTCCATCACCGGCCTAGGGTAATAGACACGGTGATTTTCTAAGAAATTTCTCCACTCCTGAAACTCAAAGATTTTCAACAATTCTGGAAACTTCGAGACCAAGGTTTCATCTCCGAAATCTATTATTCTAGGAGGAATGATTTTCCCACTTTCTAAGAACACGGTAGACTGAGAAAACCTGGTACCTTGTTCTGAAGAGACTTCCGCAGAAGGTTCTGGCTCAACACATCTTTGTTGTTTAGATGAAGGCTCTTCAACAATTTCTTTTCCCTTCCTCTTCCTGTCACCCGGAGTTGCTGACCTCTGCTGATCCATCTGCCGGAACTTTCAGAGTATCAACTCTCTCTTGCAGGCTGCTGTTGGACGCGATGCTAGACTGAAGAGAGGAATGGACCTCTGTGGGGGGAAGAAGGTGAGCGGGAAGAGATGGAGATAGGTTTGAAGAAGACGCTCAAGGTGGAGCGGCACGAGGATGAATAGGAATCGACAAGGGGAAATAAGGGTTTGAGGTTGAAGACGTGTGAACAAAACAAGAGGTATTGTCGAGTAGCTTTTTACTCTTATCACACTTATTTCTGTAAATACCCAAAATACCCTTAGTTCTGATGTAACGCAGCTACACCATATTAAGTTAGCCCTTCAATATGTGGACGGGTTATATTCTTCCAAAAACCAAGGTCAGTTAACTCAAGATATTAAATCAGCATAATCACAAAATTAGCTGTTAAAGTTGCTTAACCTAGAGAGAGACACGATTAAATTGCACCTTATGTTTGTCAAGCAACGAAATAACACATTAATGTCAAGCAGAAAACATTTCTTCATTTAATGGACGAGAAGGCATACAGAGTCAACCGATTTGCTGAACACAAGGTAGTATAGTCCCTTTTTACACAAGGAGACATGTTTATCAGACACCAGAAACCCTGGTTACTCAGGACGAACTACCTTTATGCCAAAGATATTTTTCTTTGAGGACTTTTTCCTTTCCTTTTTTTTATTTTAACATTTCTATACAGAGATAGCTAATTGTATCATGACAGATACTCTGGACTTCATTGATCTAGAGTGTCTATTTCTCCACAAAAGCCATTGCTCTGCCACAAATAATGGCGTATTCCCTGGAAGCACTTCTCATGATAAAAAAAAATCTTACTTAACATAATTTTTATCTCAGAGCTCTCTTTACATAAGTTTCAGTTAAGTCGAGATCCTCAATAAGTTTTTCTCATTTAACAGGAAGTTTTATAATATGTTGACCAACACTTGAGAAGATAACTTAGAAGGATCAAGGACCAAATATAACCCCCAAACATTGAAATTCTTTATTAACAGGTGTAGATTGTTACACTTGATATAGGGTGGTTTAAGGTATACAGATCTTATCTGATAAGAGCAAGAAGACTGAAACCACAATTTCTTCGAGAGAGAATCTGAACCAATATTGAGAGGTGAGAGATAATGAGGTGGCTGATTGAATAGAGAAAGATGAAATGAGATGAGCAGCACTCCTATCAGCAAGCCAACAAGTGAGAGATCACTCAAGACATTAAGCACTAAGGACATATCCAAATATAGTATTTGAAGTAGTTCTGTCTCACATCCAGAGCAACTCTTGGACAACAAACTGCAACCTCTTGAGATGACTGATCTTAAAACCACATTAACTGCATCGGCTGACAAAAATCTTCAGAAACCAAATAGCCTGACAAGCTCCTCTTCAGCCCACTCAAGGACATCTCACACACGACTCTTGGAAGTGTTAATTATTTAATGAATACAGTGTATGCCAAGAAAGAATTATGCAACATACAGTTTTCAACCAGCATTCGCTTTCAGTTAAAGATTTCAGAAATTTCAGAGTGCATGTTTTAGAAAATAATGCAACTTGCAGATGATGAATGAATATGCAAGACCAGATTTAATATGCATGCACTAGATGAAACTAATAGCAGGATATGCAAGAATGCATCAAACCAGATATGCAGTAAGTTTCAAAATGGGACATGTAGAGAGATTACCTGAAAATTGTGAGAATGGGGTTTTCATTCTTGAGTGCCTTGGATCATTACCCCTTTTATTCCAGTCCCAAGGCACACCTGCAAAACAAGGTTCATTTTGCACAAACAGGTACCCAAGAGGTCTTGGGTCCTGACATGACATTATTATGTATAGCAAGTTTTCTCAGCACATTTCCAGGAGTGGTTTTCTGATCTGATTTATGCACATTTTTATTAGCATGAATTCTATGTGCATACACATGAGATTTTCTGTTATCAGGGTAAAATTTCTGCTTACCAAAACTGGTTTGGTTTTGATATCCTGCCAGCCAACAGGTTGCAGCCCTGTGACCTGACTTCTCACAGTGATGACATGAAGGTTTTGTTGATTCTTTTACAGGGAATTTGGCATGTTTGAGATTCACATTTCTACCCTGAATATGCCAACAGTCCTTGACTGTGTGGCCATGTTTTCTACAGTGAGAGCAAACGAGAGAATTTCTTCTAAAGGAACCTGACCAGCATTCAGAGGCCTTGTGACCAATTTTGTTGCAATTAAAACATATAATGTGCTGGTTCTTCTTAAAGACATGCTGATTTACAAAGTGTTTTGTATAATATGAGCATGATTTTTCCTTACTACTTGCAAACCAACAATGAGCAGTAGTGTGTCCTACTTTATCACAATTAGAGCATTTGACATTCCTTTTCTGACCAGACACAGATTTTCTAGCATGCTTGTTGTCATCTTTTTCCATCACAAAACAATTACTCATAAGATGTCCATACTTACCATAATAATGACACGAGCCACTTGATTTCTTTAAAACATGGCATTTATCTGATGAGTTCTTAGCATGCAGATTGTTCCTTTGAATTTTTGATGTTTTATGATTTTTATTTTGTTTTTCTGTTTTCTTAGCCTTGTACTGAGGTGGAGATGAGATAGAAGGTTTTTCCTGTTCAGAGGATTTGACAAAGACAGTTTTCAGGTTGACTCCATCATCCTTCCTCATGACTGGACTGTAACCCAGTCCTTCCTTGTTAGAATTAATCTTTGTTACCAGAATTTTCTGAACGATGGGCTGTTTGTCTTTTGATGTAGTGGCTACATTTGAAGTATTTACAAAGGATGTCATTACTTTGTTCTGCAAGGCCTTCTTATTGAGATTATAGTAGCCCAACCCTTCCTTTTTGACATTTACTTTTACACCTAGCAGCTTGTCTAGGTTTTTCTGCCCATCAACAAATTTAGACAAGGAAGCTTTCAAATCCTGAATTTCATTTTCAAGAGATGTAATGTGTATTTCATAACTAGTGATATCTTGTTCACTACAATTGACAGCTTCATTCAAAACCTTGTTAGCTGTTTTGTATTCTTCAATTTCCCTTCTTAGCTCATCTACCTCTTCAGTCTCGTTTGTGCAGATAGCTTTCCCTTTTTCCAATGTGAGAAGTCTTGCAGACATGGCACTGTTTAACAGTTTTAATTTTTCAACTTCTTCTTTAAGCTTACCATTTTGAATTAACTCATTTATTAGAAGCTGATCTTCTGAGTTAACCATGGTTTCTCTCCTAGCTTCAAACTCCCTCAAATCCTTTTGTTGTTTTTCAAAATCTTTCTGTAATTCTATGTTCACAGATTTTATGGCATTAAATTTTTCAATCAGCAACTCATTCTCTCGTTTAAGTTTCTCTAATTGTTCTTCAGAGAACTTTCTGAGAGAGTCATCCTCAGATTTTAGATTGTTCAGTTCAGAGTAGACACGTTTAAGTTCCATCTTCAGTTCTGCATTCTGGTTTTTATGCATATGATTATCAGACAGACATGCATCATGTGATTGCTTCGTACTTGAACAATTTTTACATGGAGAGCTAGAACTATCTACCCGAGTACTCTTCTTCAACTTTTTATACTGTTTTCTTAACAGTTCATGAGATTCAAATAGTTCAGCATATGCATTCCCCCAATCTTCTAGAGAGAAGTTCTCGAAGAGATTTACCTCATCATCATCATCTTCTTTAGTTTGATTGCTGCCTTGATCGCTGGCACTTTGATTCTTCTGTTGGCCATCATGCATCTGTCCACATCTATCTCCTGAGTTCGCTTTAGTGCATCCAAAATATCTTTAGCAGAACTGGATTCAAAGAAACATGAATGAAAAGCTCTATCAGTAGCTGCCTTCATTAAATTTATTGCTATCTGATTTTCTTCATGCATGGATTTGTGACTGTCAGTCCATTTGGACTTTTTCTTAGGTAGTTCATGAGGACCATGTGAAATTACTTTCCATAGGTCTGGATTCACAGATTTAACATAATTCTTCAAAACAGCGAACCATGCATCAAAATGCGTACCACTGAAGATCGGTGGATGGGCCATGAGAACACACAGATTAACGCACAAGAATATTGAAGCACTCAAAAGAAATAAGCACCTAAGATTGCAAGATCGATCTGCAGGTCGCTGGACCTTGTAAGCAGACACCCGCTCTGATACCAACTGTTAGGGTGCTTGGCCCGGATACAGAGGGGGGGTGAATGAATCCTTTTACGAATAATGGCCAAATTTAAAAAACCGGATGCTAGATAAGGAAACAGAATGGAACCAATTCTATTCAACTCAAATACAATCACATTGAGCGCACCTATTCAAGCATCTAGCGGAAGCAAACCAGACAATCAAGCCACTGCTCAATAGATTTTTTAGGTGGTTCGGTCCTTCAGACCTACATCCACCCCTCACTCCCAACCGGAGTGAGGCTTCACTAGCGAACGCTAGAACCAAGCAGACTCAGTCTGCAAACAGTTGCTGCCACACAGCTTGACCAGGGGAACAACCTCCCCTCTTCCTCCAAACCGGAGGGAACCTCTGGACTTGAATCCACAAGTCCAGAACCGGAGACAAGTCTCCCTTCCTCCAAGCCGGAGGGAACCCACAAGTAGCTCCCAGCTACTTGCTACTGGAGATCAGATCTCCCTTCCTCCAAACCGGAGGGAACACGACCTCAGACCAGAGGATCGGAAAGCACAACAAACCAGAAAACAAAGAAAAAATAATAAACGAAAATAACTTCAGCAAACAGAAGCTGAAACACGAAATGCACAATTTGGCTCCTAACAGAGCTGACTGGCCTGGATCTGATCCACGGTCCAGTGAAGACAGATCTTCAGGTAAACTTCTTTCTTCTTCTCCACGAGCTCTCTCACTCACTCTCTATCTCTCTTTCTTTCTCTTACACTCTCTTCCTCTTTCACACGAGCACTATCTCTCTCTCTTTTCTTCTTCTTCTTCTGCTGGATCGAGCTCTCTGTAACATTGCCTTTTCTTTCTTAGCTCTGATCGCCCTTCATCGGTGGGCGAAAGGTTTTTCTTTATAGCCGCAGCAGATGAATAGGGCACTGAACGCGTGTGCCTCCCACGCTCGATCCTAGAACCTTCCTGCCACGTGCCCTCTTTGTATTTGTTCCTTCAGCATCGGATCATGTGCACCCAGACATTGGTGAATGTTCTTCCTCGGACCTGCAACGAGATAAGAGCCATTAATATTGAGTGTCATAAAAAACTAGAACTGCATGAGGTTAGTGGACACGACAAGAGGTACTAAACAGAGAACGACACGAGATAAGGTGGTGACACAATGAACATTACTAAGAGAACTTTACGAGGTAGATAGAAAAACAACGCAAAGGCACGAAGACAAGAACAGAAACCAACACTAAGTATGGTTTCAATACAAGAAGAACACGAGGACTAGGAAGAATAAAAACGACACGAAGATACAACAAACCAAATGACACGAAAGTGAAACAGGAAGCAACATGAAGTGCTGCGATGTCCTGTACGCACTAGAACAAACCCGACACGAAGAGATGAAAACAACACGAGGTGAAGACACAAGGAGACAACGACACGAGGTGTAGAAAAACACGACACGAAGTTATGAGATGAGAAGCGACACGGAGTGTGATCAATGTGATAAAGACACGAAGTCTAAATAACGAAAGATCAACACGAAGACAGAATACAAAGAAACAACACGAAGAAAGAACAGTGATCAGCACGAGGTGTGATTCAACATAAGAGAGACACGGACTGATAACGATACGAAGTCGAAACAGTAATTGACACGGGGTAACACGACACGAGGTGAAAAACGACACGAAGACAAAATTGACACATACTGAAAACAACACGAAGTCGAAACAGTAATCGACACGAGTTGAAAACAACACGAAGTCAAAACGATAATCGACACGGGTTAAAAAACCACACGAAGTGAAGTTGACATGAAATGAAAAACAACACTAAGTATGATGAGAACAGAGAATAGACACGGAGTGAAAACAAGGATGACGCAGGAGGACAAAACAACACGGGGTTCACTGGAAAACGACTCGAAGTTCATCAAAACAGAAACCAACACGAAGTGTGGTTTCAACATAAGACAGACACGAAGTGAACTCTGACAGAACCACACACTACACGGAGAATGATACGAAGACGATGAAAACAACACGAAGTAAGGATCAAATGACACGAAAATGTCACTGAATCAAAACAAACACTTCAGAGAAAAACGTCACGAAGACAATCAGTTCAACACGAGGTGTTATATACAAACATGACGGAGTGCCAACCAACACGAATACAGTCCCTGAAAAATACCTGAAATGAAATGAAGGTTCATTCTTCAACAAACATGTTCTTTGTTCATTTTTCACAAAAAATAATTTTTGTTAAGTTTTCACATAGACATAATTTTTGAAGACCACTAAGACTTATAGTGTTGTCATCATCAAAACATGTAAAGATTCAACAAGACTCAACATCCCGGTCCCCGGGGTTGTTCCACTGGCCATCGGCCCCTTACCCTTGTCCATAAAACGGAGTGAGGGTGTAGGAAGTAGGGGTCGAGTCGGCACGGCGGACTGGGGAGGTCTAGGGGTAGGGACGGGTGCCTGGTGGTGAAGGGGAGGATCCCTCGGAGGGAGGGGACGCCTAGGAGCAGCGAGGTCCTGGCGAGGGGGTTCCTGTGGGCGGGCCGCAGGCCACCGGGTGTAGGAACTGGGCGTGGTCCGAGGATCAAACACACGCGGATAGGTGACCCCTTGGCATGAAATAGGAGTAAACTCCGCCTCAAACTGTTCAACTTCGAGGGCAACTTGGTACGCGTCTTCCAACTTGGCCACGTTGCGGCGGAAAAGCTCATACTGAAGGTGTGGCCGCAAACCACGTTGAAAATGGAAAATAGTCAGGGAGCTTTCCTCCGTGGTGTCACATCGCAGAAAGTACTCATCGAACTCGGTGATGTCATCGGAGACGGATCGACCTCCTTGGGTGAGACTCTGCCATTTGTCTATGAGACGCTGGCGGTATGTGGTAGGAAGGTACTTCTTCCTGAGTTTGGTCCTCATCTCATCTCACGTCTCAACCTGGGGCTCCTGACGGTGAAACAACAGGTTCTCCATGTTCCTCCAATAAGTCTGTGCATGCCCTAGCAGTTTCATTTTGGCGAACTTGACTTTCCGGTGGTCCGTCATCTCAAACCACTCGAAATACCGGTCCATGCCGGCCTCCCAATCGAGATAGACCTTCGGGATCAAGGACCCATCAAAAGTAGGAGGGTCTGCTCGCACCGTCCTGAGGACCCGCTCATCCTCATCATCCCTCTGTGGTCGGTGACCAAGTCGGCGTCAGCCATTTCCCCCCTAATCATTGTCGGACTCGTAGTCCTCAACATCGGGGGCACGTGGCTGTCGATCCTCAGCCCTAACTGGGGAGGGTTGGGCAGCAGGCGCCTGAGGGGCCGGGACAACTCCGGGGAGCTCCTGGCGGGGGACTCTCTCCACATTCTCTATCCTTCCAACCAGACCTTGGACAGATCGGTCGGAAGCCTCGGCACGGTCCTCCATGGCCTTGAGACGGCCCTCCAAGCGATCGATATTCTCCCTATTAGTTTGATCGGACCTATCCATGCGCTCCATGAGTAGAGCGAACACGTCCTCCAGAGTTCGGCCTCCCGAGGTGGCACCTCGGGGTTCACCCATAGTGTTAGGGCGATGGTAGTGGGCACCTCCACTGGTGGGCATGCAATAGGAGAGGACCTAAAGGGAATGAAGGGGTGACTCACTACGACCTATGTGGACGGACTAATGCAAAATGAAGGATGACCTAGACTCCAATATCCGGTACGAGGCGGAGGTTTGATCCAAAGATCGCACTCACGCAAGTGTGCCCCTTTCCTAATAGGCGTAGCCTATCGTTCCGGGAACACCTTTGGATATACCAGATGAAATGGAGCATCTTGGACCGACTACCCTAGACTCAAACCGGCTCTGATACCAATTTGATGCGGGACAACAATGGGACTCGACTCGGGCTAGACGTGAACCTTGGACTCTATTAAACGACGTAACTAAATAAATGACGCGACCAGCAACAACACAACATCGCGGCACCTAAGAGCTCCTGAAGAGGCGAACATGCCCCAAACAAGAAGCACTAAACGCACAGTCATCCCTGGCGAGGGAAACATGACGATATGCACGGTTGAGAAATCAGCTTTGAGTCTCGGGTAGTCAAGTCACTCTCGTGTTCGGAATGAGTCACGGGACGGGTCTCACACTCATAACTCACAACGGTGACTGAATTTTAACTAGCTAGGAAATTATTAACTCACATGTAGCGGCATTAAGAACTTATACTAGCTAAGCAAATAAAACAAAGTAGAGAGGCGAATGTACCTCCACGCTCGGGGCGTGGGGAAGACGTCCCGGCCAAGTTCCGTAACTCCCAGTACAATGGTAAAAATTTAGTTACATCAAATATTTTACAGCCCACTCCACGCAGGGAGGTAAAGGGCTACACAATGGCGCCGGGAGCACCGAACTTGGGTTGGCGGGCAGCAAGGCGGCGGTTGTGGGCAGCGGCTCCGGTTCGACGATTTGCTGGCCGGCAGGACAGTGAACAAGGATGTCCAAAGGGACATCGACCTATGGCGAGCTTCTGAAGGCGGCAGTTAACCGGGATGATGGCAGAGGGTCCTTGGTCGACCCTCGGGAGTGGCGGTCGCTGTCCTTTTACTGGCCTTGCTCGGAGCAGGAATGCGCGCCTCCACGAGAATGGCCGGAACGACCAGATCTGATGTCGGATCGGGGTGAGATTAGAGCCGTTGGAAAGAGGACTCAGAGATCTTCAACATACTGGAATTTTAGATCCTTCCAATGGCTGGATTGGAAATGAAAACTTCTGCAAGGCAGTAATTGGTGCTGGCTCGGAATACAGAACTGACAGGGCAGAACGAGATCTGCCTATTTATAGGGTTTGACCAAAAATCAAATGAAGGATTTAGGACTTGAGGATTTTGTTGGATAGAGGGGGGGAGTGGAGATTACGCACATAATTCTTTTGTAATTTTCTGACAAGGTTTGGGGGTGGGAAACATCAACTACTAGGTGGCTATCTCGTAGATCTGCACACAGGTAGACTGTGAGGGGGGGGGACCAAATGGCTGGGAATGGGGGGCAAGCGTGGTCTGATCTACGTGAAATTTAAACTTGGATTGAAGAAGACCTGGGGGAACCAACCCTCAAAAGATCAACTCTATTTGACGGTCGGATCTGGAGTTATAGCCTTTTCTTTGAGTTTCAGATCTACAGGTCGGAATCCAGGACATCAGCTCGAAGAAGTGGCTATGGCAGCTTGATGGCGGCACGAATGGAGGCGGCAGTGATCAATTGCAGCAGACAGAGGAAGAGAAGGAGAGGAAGATCACTCAAAAATATTAGGGTTTCGGCCCTAGATCTGATGCAACATGGAGGAGGAAGAAGAACAAGAACAAGAGAGGGAGAGGGGGGGTGCGCCCAAGGCACTTTCATATATAATTATGCATTAATTTTTGTCCAAATGACACAAGGGACATTAAATACTAAACCCTAGACCTAGGACAAATGACCTCTAATACCCTTCGTCAAAGGGGCATAAAGGGGAAGGGAGAATAAAAACACTAAACAAATCCCCACTTGGGGACAAACAAGGGGGCACCCCTCTCTCCAAATCAAAATAAGGGAGTTTGTTATTTTAATCCCCTTGGACCATATTAATTCCCCCTTGGACCAAAATAAATCAAAAATACAAAATACTTGGTCAATATTCTCCCATTGACCCAATATAAAACCCAAAATAATACAAACCAAAATACAGCCCAAATACATACAAAATACGACCAAATACATATAAAATATAAATACATATAAAAATACGTACTAAAGTATCAAGGCTCCGGTGGAGACTCCAGACTGTCCCCCAGTCATAAAGATGTCGACGTCGACCGAGTCGTTCTACGTGTCCGATATCGGCGGCTCGCTGAGTCGAGCCGTACTCTGGCTCTAGTGTCCTCACCAGTGTCTTAGCTTCGCCAGCGTTTGTTAGCCGGGGTATGCCCCAAGGCTTTGTACTTTTCTTTTGTTGAGTTGTACTTCTGGGACTTGTACAGTTGGACTGGACTAGTGGTCTTATGGTGATTACGTAAGTTATGTAAATTGTATATAATGAAAGTTTAAATTTCAATTTTTAATTTCTACACTTATTTTAGATTTCTGTACATCCCCGCAACATCCTTTCTAACCCTTCGGAGCTCTACAGCTCTTGGGTGGCATCTCAGGGTCTAAGTGATATCGATTCTCTCGATATCCGAGTTCTAGGTCGTTAGAAAAATGACCATTGTTCGTACTTTCATTGCTGTTGTGGTTATTCGATAGTGGTCTCTCTTTTAACTTGATGTGAAAAATGTCTTTCTTCATGGTGACCTTTCTGAGGTAGTCTACATGCAGTCTCCTCCTGGTCTTTCGACACCGTCACTCCATGTCTATTGACTTGGCAAGGCCATATACTGACTCAAATAATCTCCCCGTGCTTGGTTTGAGCAATTCCGTCAGGTTATTCTTGATGCTGGTCTTCGGGAGAGTGTAAAGGATTATGCTTTTTTTGTCTGTGAATCTTCTCGTGGTCGTGCCATTGTTCTTCTCTATATTGATGACATGATCATCTCTGGAAATGATGATGCTACTATTGCCTCTCTTAAGCACTGCCTCCATCAGCAATTTGAGATGACAGATCTTGGGCCTTTGCGATATTTTCTTGGTCTTGAGGTCGGCTACTCCTCTCGAGGTTATTTACTGTCTTAGGAGAGGTATATCAGTGACATTCTTCAATGTGCTGCTCTCTCTGATTCTCACACAGCTGACACTTCTATGGAGTTTCATCTCAAGCTTCGTCCGTCTGATGGTATTCCTTTAGATGATCCTACACTCTACCATTAGCTAGTTGGGTTTTAGTCCATTTGACTATTTCTCGTCTGAACATTGCCCATGATGCTCATGTCCTGGGTCAGTTTATCAGTGCACCTACTTCAGTTCACTTTGCTGCCCTTTTGCGTGTATTTCGGTACCTTCATGCCACTATTCGACGTTCTTTATTTATGTTGTCCACAACCACATTTGAGCTTTGTGCTTATTTGGATGCTGACTGGGCTGGTGATCCCACTGACCATCGTTCTACAATTGGCTTCCGGTGCGGACACCCGAGCAGTTGATCGGCACGACACACCGAGCCACCGGTACCGCACACGGAGCACGACACGAGCCACCTCACCGTCCATCTGGCTCGGAGACAGCCTGGAGACTCCGCCTTGAGCCTCCCCATTTATTATATTTAGCTATACTTTATATGTGTGTAATTTGTATTTATTTCGTTGCATTCGGTTTGCCATTTTGAGTGTAATAGGGACTTACGAGTATTTCGGACCCCGTGGGCCCCACGGCTCCCCCGGGCCCCACCACATTGGGCCACCTCAGCCTAGGGTCCCACGTGGGGTCAGTCAACATGCCACATGGGGCATCTAGAAGTTTGAATGGTCAATTGTCCACATGGGGGACAAGGGACCAAAATAGTCAACATTTCCAACCAACACCCACCTACCATGTCAAGCTTGTTCCCCCCCTAGTCAATAGGCTGTCCCCCCCTTATTTTTTTAATTTTATTTTTATGGAATGGTCACAAGCCATCCCAACCCTCCATCTCACACCCCTAGATCTAACGGTGGAGGATGGATTAGATGGGTGACCTATATATGCTTGTATTTTCCCATTTTGATGAATTAATGCCATTTTGAATCAAAGAAATTGTTGGAGCTCCAGCTTGGTGCGACCCTCTCTCCCCCCTTGCAGCTGTGAAGGTTGCCTCTAGAGGTGTGACTCCTCCCCTATCAGTTCCGGTCATCCTCGCCGCCGCCACGAGCCGCCACCGCACCGCCATCGTCTTCATCGGAGTTCTGCCCGTGCAGTACCACAGAAGGTTCCACGAAATTCAGCCATCAACCACGAGCTCTGATCGACCTGGGGATTTTACTGGAGATTCCATAGGTGTCAAGGATATCCCAAAAAAATTGGTTTATGATTCAGATCCCGTTCCATTTTTTTAGATTTTCGTCCACTCTTCCCTTTCAGTTCTGCCAGTAGTCTGTCCAGATTCATTTCCGCCCTGAGTTTTAGGTCTTAGGTCCACTTTCTGATTTTCTTTGGTTTACCCAATTTTACTGGATCTTCCTTCCACCAACCCCTTCATCCACAATTTTTCTAAATTTCTAGTTCGTCCATTTCATATTTTCCACAAATCGTTCTCAGATCCACCTGAAGTTCTGTCCACCCGTTCCCAGATCCGACCACAAGACACTCCAAAAATCCCATCAAATCACCACCACCTCAAATCCAATTCTAAAAATTGTCCCAGCTTCATAGTTTGATTATCTACAACTTTAAAGAAGAGCTTGAAGTCTGAATCCCACTGTAAGTAGGCGGTCAACGTCCTTTTACAGGGAACTAATGTGCTGAACTGAGAGTTCTAGAACTGTGTAGTAGAGAATTGAAAATTAGTTAAGTTCTAGGTACGCACAGGTTCAGAGGAATCCACTGGCCCTAGATTGGAGGATTTTGAGTCCTCTTTCCAACGGCGCTGGTTTCGTCGCATTCCGGCGACGGGGCTGATCGCAGCAGTAGATTTCGCCGGAGCGCGCGCCTGAAAATAGCAAGCAAAAATCCGTGGGCAGCATTCCACAAGCTTGGAGATCGGAGTTGTTCGGCCACCGATCGGCGTTCCCGGCCGACCGCCTTCCGTGGAGGCGTGCCACCAGGGGTCCCCATCATAGTGGGTCCCACCCCCGCAGATCCGGAGGACAGCGCCATCCGTGGGTCTCGCGGGCCCGCAGAACCCGCCGTTCGGAAAGCACGAAAACGCGGAGTTCGACACCGCCGGGCGACATCAAGATGCTGCCCGTCAACCCGAGTTGCGTGATTCCCGGGCTCCACATGTGATCTTTTACCTCCCTGCGTGGAGTGGGTCAAATCATTGTACTGTTGTAAAATTGTTTAACCGGGGATCCGTAATTCGGCTGGGGTTGTCTTCGCCACGCCGGGTGCGTGGAGGTAATGGTCCGAACCTCTTGGCGTTCATTTGCTTAGCTAGTATACGGTCTTTTGCCGCTGCCGAGAGTGTAGGTACTAACCCGTGTGTCCATGCCACCGCTGTGAGAGTGAGAGTGACCCGTCCCGTGGCTCGATCCGAGTCCGGAAGTTGAGTCGGACTACCCTTGACCTCCGCCGGTTCCTTAACCGCGCACGGTCCGCGCTTTCCCTCGCTTGTGACGACGAGTGAGCTCCCACTTCTGTTAGTGACGTTTTGCCACTAGGAGCTCGTAGTGTCGGGCTTAGTGTCTCCCTGGTGTGTGCTTCCGGTCGCGTCTTCATCTAGCGTCCGAGGGTGGCCCCTAATAGTGTCGTCTCCCGTGTCCATCCCGCATCAGTTTGTTATCAGAGCGAGTTGAGTCTAGGGTAGTCATTGCATAAGTCTTGCATGCATGGTCTAAGTCAAGTCTAGGATCATCATTTTCAAAAAAAAAAAAAAAGAGTGTTTTAAAATTACATTTCATCCCGATAATTCGGTATCTTAAAAGGTGTTGTCCGAACGTTAGGCTACGCCTATCGGGAAGACCGCACACTTGCGCGAGTGATCTTCGGATCGATTAACTTTGCCATGTACCGGATATTGGTTTAGGTCTAGGAGCATTAGTTGGTGTTTGCATTAGTTAGTGCATTCCAACCTTGCATAGCCGGTCTAATGTAGTGTCCAAGTGTCGGCATGTCCAACATATAGTCCCCCTCCAATTTCCCATGGATTCCCAATCACCCGGGCAATATGGCCGTTGGTCCACCCATGGGCTTGGCAACCATCCCCTCCACTTCCGTAGGCCCGAAGCCTCGGACTTTTATGGCTCCAATGACCCAGGCGACTACCTCAAGTGGGAAGCCGCCATGGACACATACTTTGATTGTTATACTATGTCCGATGCCATGCAAGTTAGTTTTGCCCGAGAGAGGCTTGTCCACAAAGCCGCCTGGAAATGGGAGAGCATTGAGCGCATGAGAGAGGTTAGGAGGCAAAGGCCCATCGAGTCGTGGCATGAGATGAAGGATGAACTTAGGAAGGTCTACCTACCCGGCCCGGTCACCTCTAATCGACCCCACCCAATCACATTCACCCAAGTGGGCCATAATCGGAGGCAACGCGCCGCGCATGTAGAAGAGCCTAGGTCCACGACTAGGCCGACTTCATATGGGGGAGTCCATCACATCGCTCCTACTCCAAACCCCACCATTGCCGAACTCTTCCAAATCATTTTGGATAAGGTGGATAGGAAGTGTGATTATATTGAGTCCCTGCTTCCCCCTTGCCTACCTCCTAGCCGAGATAGAACCAAGCATGACCCTAAGGAGGTAGCAACTGGTAGTCCCAATCCAGTGTCATCTAGAGTGCCATCCCGAGGTCCTCTCCCCATCTTGGTGGATCCTCTTCCCCCACCCACGAGAGCCCCATTGCCTACACCCCCTGTCCGTCAGGAGGATAAGGGTAGGGACCCACTTATCAAGGAGCGTAGAGGATCACGACAACAGTGTTATCGCTGCCAGGGGTTTGGCCACTTTGCCGGACAGTGTCCCACTTGGACATCTCTAGCCCTAGGGGATAAAGGGGTTGGAGAAATCTCACCTTCCGATCTTATTTCGGAGCCCTCTCATTTGGAGCCGCCAAAGCCCGAGCCACCCGTGTTTCTAACGGGTACACTTTTCATAGCCGAACCACTTCTTAGATGGCTCAAGAACGGCTTGGCCCCATCTCTCCTCCCATCCATGGACCCTACCCTACCATTAGTGCCGGTCAACTCATTCCATACCACCTTCCGGTCTAGTCACCATGTGGATACATTAGATGATCTTCTTAAAGGATTAGACCGGCAGTTGACATTTACGCACTTGTTGGCCCCACGCTTCTACCGACCTACAGGTCGTAACTTCACACATCCATCCCTAGGGTCCATCACCTCCGTGTACACTGTGGGTCATGTTACCACGGAGGTTCTTCTACTCCTCCCTTTGCCGGCCGAGTCCAACTTCATTCCCCTTTGCCCAATGGAGGAATCTTACTTTCTACCTATGACTGTCGTCTCATCTCTCGCAATGAATGAAGGTGGTCATTTACACCTCCAAGATTTCCAAATGTGGGACAGTGATTTGTGGAAGCCTAGTCCGAGGGGTCATACCTTCTTTGATCCCTTCGACCCATTCTCTTATGGACTCCGTGACCCACCATATTTACATCACCTTTTCGAGAGAGTCCACCATCATACCCCTACCGTCTCATCTCCCTTCACGGATGAAGGTGACCATCAACACCTTCTAGAATTTCACACATGGGACCTTGAAATGAGGGAATCCATATCGAGGGGTCACACATTCTTTGATCCCGTCGATCCCTTTCTTCATGGGCCCTTTGGCCCACAACCTCCATTGCACCTCTTTAAGGAAGTCCACTATCACACCCCTCCTACTCGGGCCTGACAACCTTTACATGGCAATAGGTCCGAACCGTCATTTGGGGGTAATGAGGACTTTGGTTTCCCCGGGCCATCTCAACCACCCAAACCTCCCGGACTTCCCACATCCAAACCCCATGTCCATGGTTGGTGCATCGTAGGATGTCTAGGAGTCCACCATGACATTAACCTCCGGTTATGTCAAATGCATGCATGGCACACATTCGGATGTCCTGGACCACCTTGCATATGATTGGATTTTACTAACTGTAGGGTTGTTTAGGGTCGTGTGTGCATCCGTGTGTTTCTTTTCTTTTGGTAAGCATGTTAGGTCGTGTGTGCATCCTGTGTTTCTTTCCTTTTGCTAAACATGTTAGGAGTCTGCATGACGATGTCCGTCGTCACAGTTGAGGCCAGCAATGCACGGTACAAGGAGTTAGCCGATGTCCATCGACACTACCGAGAGTTCCAAGAGGGTGAATATGTCATGGTCAGGGTAAGACCTGAACGGTTTCCCTCTGGAACCGTTAAGAAATTGCAAGCTCGCGGATCCGGTCCCTTTAGAGTGTTGAAACGCGTTGGATCCAATGCGTATGTTGTGGACCTGCCCGAGAAATATGGTATAAGCTCTACCTTCAATGTATCGGATCTTGTTGCATATAGGGACCCAGCGGTGATTCCTAGTGAACCTTTTGAGCCATCTCCTCCCCTTGAGAGTGATCCCACACCTGAGTGTCCACTTCCACCTCCAGCCCCTTTTTCACGGCAGCGTGAGCACATAGATCGTATACTGGACGAGCAAGTGACAGTTACCAGGAGTGGATCTTACCCGCGCTACCTAGTGCGATGGAGAGGACGGCCCGCTACTGAGGACACATGGATCACACATGGCGAGTTGCAGCGGATTGATCTGGACCTTTTGGAGCGATACAGGAGCGATGCAGACCCTTACTCGACAGGGTCGAGTTTCTCCCACCCGGGGAGAATTGGTGCGGACACCCGAGCAGTTGATCGGCACGACACACCGAGCCACCGGTACCGCACACGGAGCACGACACGAGCCACCTCACCGTCCATCTGGCTCGGAGACAGCCTGGAGACTCCGCCTTGAGCCTCCCCATTTATCATATTTAGCTAGACTTTATATGTGTGTAATTTGTATTTATTTCGTTGCATTCGGTTTGCCATTTTGAGTGTAATAGGGACTTACGAGCATTTCGGACCCCGTGGGCCCCACGGCCCCCCCGGGCCCCACCACATTGGGCCACCTCAGCCTAGGGTCCCACGTGGGGTCAGTCAACATGCCACATGGGGCATCTAGAAGTTTGAATGGTCAATTGTCCACATGGGGGACAAGGGACCAAAATAGTCAACATTTCCAACCAACACCCACCTACCATGTCAAGCTTGTTCCCCCCCTAGTCAATAGGCTGTCCCCCCCTTATTTTTTTAATTGTATTTTTGTGGAATGGTCACAAGCCATCCCAACCCTCCATCTCACACCCCTAGATCCAACGGTGGAGGATGGATTAGATGGGTGACCTATATATGCTTGTATTTTCCCATTTTGATGAATTAATGCCATTTTGAATCAAAGAAATTGTTGGAGCTCCAGCTTGGTGCGACCCTCTCTCCCCCCTTGCAGCTGTGAAGGTTGCCTCTAGAGGTGTGACTCCTCCCCTATCAGTTCCGGTCATCCTCACCGCCGCCACGAGCCGCCACCGCACCGCCATCGTCTTCATCGGAGTTCTGCCCGCGCAGTACCACAGCAGGTTCCACGAAATTCAGCCATCAACCACGAGCTCTGATCGACCTGGGGATTTTACTGGAGGTTCCATAGGTGTCAAGGATATCCCAAAAAAACTGGTTTGTCATTCAGATCCCGTTCCATATTTTTAGATTTTCGTCCACTCTTCCCTTTCAGTTCTGCCAGCAGTCTGTCCAGATTCATCTCCGCCCTGAGTTTTAGGTCTTAGGTCTACTTTCTGATTTTCTTTGGTTCGCCCAATTTTATTGGATCTTCCTTCCACCAACCCCTTAATCCATAATTTTTCTAAATTTCTAGTTCGTCCATTTCATATTTTCCACAAATCATTCTCAGATCCACCTGAAGTTCTGTCCACCCGTTCCCAGATCCGACCACAAGACACTCCAAAAATCGCATCAAATCACCACCACCTCCAAATCCAATTCTAAAAATTGTCCCAGCTTCGTAGTTTGATTATCCACAACTTTAAAAAAGAGCTTGAAGTCTGAATCCCACTGTAAGTAGGCGGTCAATGGCCGTTTACAGGGAACTAATGCGCTGAACTGAGAGTTCTGGAACTGTGTAGCAGAGAATTGAAAATTAGTTAAGTTCCAGGTACGCACAGGTTCAGAGGAATCCACTGGCGCTAGGTTGGAGGATTTTGAGTCCTCTTTCCAACGGCGCTGGTTTCGTCGCATTCCGGCGACGGGGCTGATCGTAGCAGTTGATTTCGCCAGAGTGCGCGCCTGAAAACAGCAAGCAAAAATCCGTGGGCAGCATTCCACAAGCTTGGAGATCGGAGTTGTTCGGCCACCGATCGGCATTCCCGGCCGACCGCCTTCCGTGGAGGCGTGCCACCAGGGGTCCCCATCATAGTGGGGCCCACCCCCGCAGATCCGTAGGACAGCGCCATCCGTGGGTCCCGCGGGCCCGCAGAACTCGCCGTTCGAAAAGCACGAAAACGCGGAGTTCGGCACCGCCGGGCGACATCAAGATGCTGCCCGTCAACCCGAGTTGCGTGATTCCCGGGCTCCACATGTGATCTTTTACCTCCATGCGTGGAGTGGGTCAAATCATTGTACTGTTGTAAAATTGTTTAACCGGGGATCCGTAATTCGGCTGGGGTTGTCTTCGCCACGCCGGGTGCGTGGAGGTAATGGTCCGAACCTCTTGGCGTTCATTTGCTTAGCTAGTATACAGTCTTTTGCCGCTGCCGAGAGTGTAGGTACTAGCCCGTGTGTTCATGCCACCGCTGTGAGAGTGAGAGTGACCCGTCCCGTGGCTCGATCCGAGTCCGGAAGTTGAGTCGGACTACTCTTGACCTCCGCCGGTTCCTTAACCGCGCACGGTCCGCGCTTTCCCTCGTTTGGGACGACGAGTGAGCTCCCACTTCTGTTAGCGACGTTTTGCCACTAGGAGCTCGTAGTGTCGGGCTTAGTGTCTCCCTGGTGTGTGCTGCTGGTCGCGTCTTCATCTAGCGTCCGAGGGTGGCCCCTAATAGTGTCGTCTCCCGTGTCCCTCCCGCATCAGCTTCTATATTTTTATCGGCTCATCTCTTATTTCATAGCGAAGCAAGAAGCAAGCTGTTGTTTCTCGCTCTAGCACTGAGACAAAGTATCATGCCATGGCAGACACCTCTACTAAGATTGTTTGGCTTCATCGCCTTCTACATACTTTCGGGGTCAAGTCCTTAACTCCTACACCTCTTTATTGCGACAACCGGAATGCTCTTCAGATCACATGCAATCTAGTCTTTCATGAACGAACCAAGCACATAGAGATTAATTGTTATTTTATTTATCACCAATATTTCTCTGGTACTTTATTTCTTCCGAACATTTCCTTCATCGAGCAACTTGCTGATCTATTCACCAAGTCTCAAATGACTCCATGCTTCAGGGAACTCATTAGCAAGGTGTATGGTCCCCCATGGGATTCTCCTTTTTTTCATCTAGATCTCCCTTCTTTGAACCTTCCTTTTCTAACGCTAGACTTTGTACTATTAGGAATAGGACATAGACTTCTTGACCTTATTCTCCCTTTGACTTTTACCCTCTTTTGGGCCTTCTTTTTCTAGGATTATGCTTTGTACCATTAGGAATAGTACATTAAGTCTTTTCACCTTGTCCTCCTTTGGACCTTATTTTTTCTATGATTATATTTTGTAGCCATTAGGAATATGGCATATGTATTTGACTTTGCCTTCCTTTGTACTTATACACAAATATGCCATGAGAGAGGTCAAACTCCCCAACATTTTTCAAATCGTTATTATAGGAAAAAAATATATATGTATTGATGTTGATTAATGATGATTTCACCGGTCAACCTTCGCATATTCTTCAGATAAATCGAGTTGGAGGATTAGTTCGGTCACCGGCCGGGGCGTTTTGATTGACGTAGAAGACAATAGCATGCACTATCTTAACTAGACTCATCAAAGGCTTAAATGATAATGTCCGGATGCTAGACTCATCAGACTCACCTAATCCCATCCTTTTATAATGACCAGGAAAGAAAACTTTAGGAAATTGGGCTAACTTTAATTAATATCCTCTTTTCTTCTTTCCCTGTACGTCCTTGCTGGGGATGATTATCTGGAGTACGTGGCACAGTGAGCAGGGCATGCACTACTACGATAAACCATTGAAAAGGGTATTGTTGTTAATCGTGCATGTCCTCGCGTGTGGTTGGCAATTAAAGAACACATGAATCCGTTAGACAAGCAACATCATGTGCCCCATCTCCTAAAAGCATTAGTTCTGATGGCCACCTGCTTGTTCTTGAGTCCCCCCACTCAACAAATGGAGATAAAGAGGCACTTGAACGCCCCGATGATGGCCATCCGGCATGCCAGGCTGGAGGCTACAAGTACAATGTCGCGATGAACGGGTCTAAAAATAAACGAAGAAAGAGTGGGGGCCATGATTGAATTCTGTCAGGCTGCATTTGTGCTTTGATTAGTGCTCCGTGCAACAACACCCTGTTAATTAATTACATGCAGGATCGTTGTATCAATTGTTTTAATTTTTTTAAAAAAATATTTTTGACATGACTTTTAGGTCGAGTTATCTTGATCTAATAGTCACATCAATATCTCAGTGTGAGCGCAAAGTAAAAAAAAAAAACAAAAACCCTCCCATGAATAGTGCAAATCTCATATTTGCACACAGAGGGTTTCTGTTTTTGGAGAGAGAAATGATTGGAGTACTTTGAACTCTAAAAAATAAAAAAAATTGGTGCCCGTGTGTAATTAGCAGGGCATTGCACAAAATATTACTCTCATGATTTTCACTTTTTGGGGAGCTTCTGCCTTTATCTTCTTTCATGTGGTTAATTTGTATAGGAGCTGGATTTGGTTATCGAGAATCAGTGAGCTTATATTAGTTGGAATTTTGTGGCGATCCAACTATAAGTTGAGATCACCAATATTAATAAAGATTATGTTTAGACAAGCCCATGATGACACTCCAACTAATGAAAGATTTGGTGATTAATTAAGATGGTGATCTATTTGAGTTGCATAATCTAATTTTGACGACATGGTAATGACAATGTCAGTGTTTTATGTGAGATTGTGGAGGTTTTATGTGAACTCTTTCGTATGTTTTTTTTTTTGTAGTTGAAAATCCTACTTTACTAATCTTGTGTACAATTCTTCATATAAATTCTTCTTGCCCCTTACTGAGTTTGAACTTTGGCCACCTTAAGTATACATGAAGAGCCTATACTGAGAGCCACTTCTTGAGTACAACTCTTTTGTAACATGGTAGCTCTCACTTGTTTATTACTGTTATTAGGGTTTCTTTAGATCCAAAGGAGGAGAAATTAATTCCAAGAAGTTTTTTTTCCCTTTTTCTTTCAGCCTCTTCTATAATCGTGTGTTCCAATTCAAATTTAGGTCAAACCCATGCATGAAATCCGGTAACACCATTCATCTATTGGGGGTGCACAATCATCGTGTGCAGCAACTCCATTATTTTGTTATCCTTCTTCACTTGCTGCTGAAGAGCCAACTAAAGTTGCTGTTGTGCAGACTCAACCTTGTCAGAAACGGCGCTTGGATCTGCATCTTCCTTTGACCAAGCGCATCATCCGATCGATACAAGAGTTTCTAACGTTGAACTTGAATTATGTTCTGAAGCTTGAAGGGTAATACATGTATTGTAAAGAGGCCAAATCCTATCGAATTTATCATAAGACCTTTCAGTACTAATAATAAATTATGAACTTCTCAATTAAATGGACCAGACAGAATATGCCAGATCTAAGATTCAGAAGATCTTCTTCACCCAAATGGCTCTTTCCCGTGAAATGCTGATGAAGACCTCTCCATCAAGTATATATTGGGATTCAGCCCTCTTGTAAGAGGGCCACTCACTTGCCTGCATTATTAAGCTGTGGAGGGTCCTTTGCCAGCATGGGAGTCCACAGGAATGCGGCATACTGTTTCGGAGGAACAAGACAAGAAAGGGACCAGGGGCTTTGTGCTTTGTGGTGGTGGTGATTGGCAACCTCTCATGAATGTTTGTACGTTGGGCTCCATCAAGTGGCTAGTTTCTTGAAGGTTGTCCTTGTCCACCGTGCTCCAAGGAAAGCAAACATGAGATGCGGGTAATCTGTCCTCTCTTGGTTGAGTCGACGACATAGTACTATTCTATAATTTCAAACTTCAATAGCATCCAAGAACAAGATTTTTTTACCCTCTCTTTGGTTTTGAATTTCCTCATCTTTGTATGGGGAATATGGGTTAATTGCTGTCTGCCCAACCAAAACCATATTGGCACGTTGAAGACAGCAAGATCTTGCTGGCATGGCTAGGAAAGGTTATTAGACTAATTGTCTGATTGCCATCTTAGTGAAGGTGATGGCATTTAATGTAATGGCGAAACATACCGACAGCCCAAACCCACCTAATTCCCGTGCACTGCGCTTCAGTTAGACTGACGGGCATGACAATGATTAATATAAAGTGTTTTTTTTTGCATATATACTTCTCTAATTAAGATACTGTAATTACATCTACACCCTTGGCTTCTACGGGTTATCAAAAGTATCCCTTAATACTCCAAATACCTGCATCTGTACGTACCCTCTCCGCGACTTGAGTCTGATTTAAGTGTCAAAATGACAAAACAACGCTCAAGCGAGATTGTATAAGGATTTAGATCACGTAATCTTGAGGACATTTTAAATTGTTTACATTTATTAATATTTTTTACAACATGATTTTGCAGTAAAATTATCCTAAGATAAAACTTATAAGGAGAGTGCACACCACTCCACTTCGTGAAAGTGTCATGAATCCGTTCCACCAAGTCGATCGAAGAGTTAATTTTATTAAATACAAGCAAAAGAAAGAATAGTGTAAGATACATCCAAGGGACGAGCAAGGGCTAGCATCTAAGTGAGGGACACCCCAAGCTATACTATTATACATGATTGGGAAACTCAGCCCAAGCTATCCATATAGAGTGGAAATGGGAAAAACAAGCATAACTCAGTAGACTATCGGTAACTTGATTCGCCACTCTGTATGTATGTTGGAAGGAATTGTGTATGCTAGTTGATCGAGAGGTGCAAGATGTTTGCCAGCGTGGGGAGGAGTCTCCAGAGGCATTTGAAAATCCCAATAGTGATGTGGCAGAATCAAATTCCACTTGCGAAGTTGTGAAGTCTCGTTGGAAAGAACAATGGAGACCATCAAGAAGGGCCATCGCTTCAGCCTCTAGGCTGGAATCAAAATAGTAAGGTCGAGCAAAAGAAAAAATCAAATCCCCCATAGAGTTTCTAACACCACCCCCTCCACTTGTCTCGTTGATACTACGTTTAAGAGCACCATCGACATTGAAAGAAAATTTAGACCGAATAATCCTAAATGAGATAGATGAATTAGATTACTGAATCAAATCACAGTATAATGTTCAACCTAATAAACTAAAGATTCATCACACATAATCTCAAGAAGAATGGGGAAAAGAGATTGACAATTGTCCATTCTTGCATGATTAATTATGTCAATCATACCATTCAAGGGCATTTAATTAGGTAATTATGCAGATTTTGTAGCTAACCTCGGCCTTCACACATAAAAATTTAATTAATTTGGTATTGTCAAGTAATAGAGAGGATTTGAGGGACATCTGTATTAATTTTTCACTACATAATTACAAACATTCTTGGTTCACATGCACAATTTTATCACTTTTGTGGATTAAATTGTAAATTTGTGTGTTTAGGGATGCTCATGGCAATTGCAGGATGAACTGAGGGCGAAACAGTAAACAAGTCAACAAAGGGGATGCCTTAAGGCACCCCCCTCCCACCAAGACCAAGTCAAAAACCTCTCCTCCATGCAGCCACCTTCCCTAAATAAAGGAGATTTGAAGAGATCAAGAAATCTCCTCAAAACAAGCAACTAGAAGATAGTCTAACAAAAAGAGAAAAAAGCCAAAGAACCCTAGCCGCCCCCTTCTCTTGGCTGCACCCTCTCCTCCTCAATCTTCTCTTCTCCAAGATGCAATCCTAGCCCTCCATCTGTCCATACCCTAGAGGAAACCATAGGTAAAATTTTCCATCTCCTATATAATCTCTCGATGAGAAGGGTGCCCCCATCATCTCTTCCCTTTTAGGAGTAGGTGTTGATAGGTTAGGTAGAATTCTCCCTCTTCTACCTCCTCCTTTTTCTTTCTATCTCCATCGCCCTCCTCTTTCTCCCTTCTTTTCTTCTATTCACCCTCTCTTCTTCCTCTTCCCATTGCCTCCATAGCCAATCCCTCCTCTCTTCTCTTAGCTAGGATAGAACCTTCTCCTTCCTCTCTTCTCTTCACCTTCATCTCCACCTCCACCTCGTCATCGTCTCTTCTTCTTCATCCTCTATCCATTGCCATCTTCTCCTCTTTCTCCCTCCTCCCATCCACGTTCCTCCAAGGGTAGTGTAGCAACCCCAAAAAATAAAACTAAGAAAAAGCTATAAGGTAAATAAAATCCATAAGGCTTAATGGGCTTTAGTAATAAAACAATCTTAATTCCTATCCAAACATTAATGGGCTAACTGTGAGCCTTTTAGAAGTAGTCCTCGTATTAGGTTGTGTTAAACCCTAAGGTTAAGTTGAACAAGGTTGGTTGCTTGGCAGCTTCGATTAGGGAAAGATAAGAATAAGATAGAAGGGAGTTGGGTTCTAATGGAAGTGGGACTTTTAAACCAAGGAAGGACACGTGGGAGATCAGAACCCTATAAATAGGACCCCCTTGCGATGGCAGACCCTATTCCTGTTGCTACTGGGGATCGAGGAGGCTTAGAGGAGGCGTTGTTGCTGTTGCAGGGAAGCCATAGAGGGTCTTAGAATGGGAGCATCTTCCTTTTTCTTCCAAAAGGTAGGTGTTCTCTTGGGCATAATTAAATTAATCATCATGCTAGGTAGAACTCCATGTCTTCTTCCATGATAGACCCACATCATCTTGTTTCATCATGATTATAAGTAAAATTTTGATTTTTAACACAGTATGGGACTTTTGCTATTTAAAAAGAATTGGCAATGAGATTAGTGGACACATATTAATATTCTCCCTTCAGGGAAGTCACATATTCTTGAATCTATGATAGACCAAGGGACGCGTATTAATACGCGCCTTCCACTGAAACGCAAACTCATGTTTCCATAAAATTGCGCCTAAATCTTTAAAAATCTATTATGCATGATCTACACCAGTAAAACAATGGTTTGAACGTTATCATGATCCTAGAAAATTACTTCTACTTTTCATGTCTTTAATCTGAGAAAAATAATGTTAGTTAGTATACATATGGCTACTGGTCACCCTTAAAAAGAAATGAATAGTAACATGTTAAGCATGATTAGATCGAGGCCATAGATGACATGTGAATTAACGTCGATAAGCTTGATGCATATTAAGAATCTATGCCTCTTCACAAAGTTGCAGATTAATATATGTCAATCCCCTAGACGTTATTTTAACATCCAATTTTTTTATTTAATCAAAAAATATATTTTAATTAACATCTTGATTTAGGACGCAAATTTTGTTTCTGCGCCTTCTATGAAAGATGTGTACTTTAAATATAATGTCCTAACAGAAGACGCTATTGAAGAATTAACGGCTATTGTTCTTGACGCGAATTCTTCTAGATAAATTTTCAATGGGTTTTTCATCCAATACCGTGGATGTTGGCACTATGGTCTCACTGCAGAGACACGGTCTCTATTTTTAGGAGTTTTCTGTGATATACACCTAAATTCTTGGGGAAGGAAGGACCCTCCGTTGGGAATCTCTCTCGCTGGATTGAAATCTCTTTCTCTAAGGCCTCCGTAAGACCCTGACATCAAAGGATTTCCTCTTCGATCACTGGACAGGTTGTACCCTAAAACCCTAAACTTGTTTTCAGTCATGTCCCTCTAAAGAAACGTGACTCCCAACATTCATGGAGCCCCAAATAGGGTGTTCTGTGAAACTCCAGAACTCGAGGCACTATGTCCAGACGCTATTTAATTGGCGGCTGTCACAGATGTCGCTGAAACATTGAATTTACGCCAACTATAGTGACGTGAATTCTTCGTGCCTTTACTATTCACATGAGTTGGCGACTTAAGGCAAGACGCTAATTTCTGGAATTCACGGTGCTCCTAGTGGATGTCGATTTTTCCCAGATTCTCGAGTGTCATGGTTCTCGATCTCAGTTACTCGATATTATCTTGTTAATGTATCCATCCTTAGAATCTACTTACTTCAGAATTCATTAATCTTAAAACATTCCTATTAAAGCTTAATTCTTGAACTCTTGACCTTATTATTTTGATTCCAGCTAAGAGGCTGAACCGATGGCCCTTCTTGATGGTCTCCATTGTTCTTTCCAACGAGACTTCACAACTTCGCAAGTGGAATTTGATTCTTCCACATCACTATTGGGATTTTCAAATGCCTCTGGAGACTCCTCCCCACGCTGGCAAACATCTTGCACCTCTCAACCAGCTTACACAATTCCTTCCAACATACATACAGAGTGGCAAATCAAGTTGATGATAGTCTACTGAGTTATGCTTGTTTTTCCCATTTCCACTCTATATGGATAGCTTGGGCTGAGCTTCCCAATCATGTGAAGAGTCCACTCCAATTAGGTAAATTGGGTTGTCCCTTAATTAGATGCTAGCCCTTGCTCTTGTCCCTTGATGTATCTTATACTATTCTTTCCTTTGCTTGTATTTGATAAAATTAACTCTATGATCGACTTGGTGGAGCGGATTCATGCCACTTTCATGAAGTGAAGTGTTGTGCACTCTCTTAAGCTTTATCTTAGGGTAATTTTGCTACAAAAAAATGTTGTAAAAACTTTTAATAAATGTAGAAAATTTTAAATGTCCTTAAGATTACGTGATCTAAATCCTTATACAATCTTACATGAGCGTTGTTTTGTCATTTTGACACTTAAATTAGACTCAAGTCGCGGAGAGGGTATAAATGCAGCTATTTGGAGTATTAAGGGATACTTTTGATAACCCTCTCTTCTTCCTCTTCCCCTTGCCTCCATAGCCAATCCCTCCTCTCTTCTCTTAGCCAGGATAGATCTTTATCCTTCCTCTCTTCTCTTCACCTTCATCTCCCTCTCTTTCACCTCTTCATCCTCTCTTCTTCTTCATCCTCTACCCATCACCATCTTATACTCTTTCTCCCTCTTCCCATCCACGTTCCTCCAAGGGTAGCAACAAGAAGAGAGGTGACGTCCTCTAGTCCAGCATGAGTGGCAATCACACGGGACTGCACGGGACGACTCGTGATCCAAGGCTCAAGGAAGGAAGGTGCCACCACCAACATCACCGCGGCCTCATCTTCACTCTTGGCTATTGTGTCTTTCATGTTTTGCTTGCAGCTCGTTAGATTCATCGATTTGTAATTTGTGTTTTATTCTCAAAGCATTTATATACTCATTTCTATTAGCAATAGTAGTATATTTTATTATTTCTTTGCTCACAATCTCACTCCTCCCTTTTCCTCTTTATCCTTTCCCTTGCTTTTGTGTTATCATAGTGTGTTGCATTTATTTACAAAGAGAGATTTGGGCGCTAGCAATATGTGTTTTCGAAGTAAATAGATAAGTTTGCTTTCTCCATCTCAAGCTTCAGAAACATAATCACCAATGTTTTTTTGATCATCAAAACTCAAGGTTATTAACTCTAAACTCTCAATCTCTCAATGGATTTGACACGATCTTGTCATTATTCTACGCCCTTTTATTTGTGAAAGTCATAATTTAAGTTGCATAGAGCACATGTAGTAACAACATACGCTTACGCGCTATCAGAGACAATGACCCAATCGCACAAAAAGAACACATCGATTTTATAGTGGTTCGGACAGCACCATGCTGACCTACGTTCACTATCCAAGAACATCTTGAGATTTCCACTAAGAATTACTAGACACAAGGGTGCTAGCTCACCACTACAAATCACTTGACATCAAAGTGCAAGTATATCTTTCAACTCGTTAGACACAAGGGTGCTAGCTCGCCATGAAACTGCTAGACTTGAAGGCACTAGTTCGTCTTAAATTCAGTAGACATAAAGACGCTAGTCTGTCATAAAACCACTAGACACAAAGACGCTAGATGTGTCACAAGATTACGTGTCTCCAACAACTCCTTTTTAGGGCTTTATTTTTAGATTTCAACTTCTTGCATCTACAGTAAAGCTCATCAAGTGCACATTGAAGTTTTTCAATAGGTATAGAATACATTTCAGAAAAAATCTCTTCATCCTGAACATGTGTCACAAGACTAAGATTGCTACTCCACCATCTTCTCCCGTGCTGGAGTAGGGAGAATCATCTTCCTCGATTCAGGCTATAATCATCGATTTCTTCTTTTTGCCTTGATCCTTATCCTTTCTAGCTTTCCTTCTCATCACGGGACACTCACTTCTCATGTGGCCAGCCTTCTTGCATCCATAGCAAATGATTTCCACTTCCTTGGAATTCTCCCCCTTAAAAGGTGCTCTCTTCTAATTCTTATATTTTTGTGGTTGGGACCGGTTCCTTCACATGAATCTTCTTACTTGCTAGGTGATCAAATTGATTTCATCTTCTTCATTTTTTTCTATATCACTCTCATCACTAAAACTTGAAGGAGATTGAATTGCCTTCAGAGCTATGGATTTCGTCCTTCTGGTTTCATGTTCATGTAGCCTTTACAAGTTAATTTCATAAGTCATGAGAGAACCCATCACTTCATCTAAAGTTAAAGTGGATAAGTCCATGGCCTCTTCAATGACTGCGACTTTGGGACTCCATGAGGTTGGTAGAGAGTGAAGGATTTTCCTTACTAGATCGGCATTGGTATAGGTTTTATCAAGGGATTTCAAACTATTTATAATGTCACGAAACCGGGTAAACATTTCACTAATGGTTTTATCTGGATTCATCTTGAAAAGTTTATACTTATGCACAAGATAATTTATCTTCGTCTCCTTTACTTGAGAGGTTCTTTCATAAGTAACCTGCAATTTATCCTAAATCTCCTTAGCAGAATTGCACATAGAAATGCGATTGAATGCATTCGCATTAAGAGTACAATGTAACACATTCACAAGTTTAGCGTTTAAGGAATGCTTTTGGAAATCTTCATATTTCTACTCCTCTTCTTTCCCTTTAGGAACATTAGGCCTTTTTTGGCCACCCTCCACATCTCATAGTCCATAGCTTACATGAAAATTTTCATGCGATTTTTCCTACAATTATAATTGGACTCGTTGAACAGAGGAGGTCAGTTGGCCGATTGACCCTTGTTGCATCCCATGTGGTTCTGAAGTTTTGATGATGACAAATATTATGAGTCCTCATAATATGACTTTGGTCATTTAATTGTGATGCATTCATTGATGATCTCATCATTTATGAAAGCATGAAATATGTCAACAAGTTTTCAAGATGATTCAAAAAGACATGAAAAGAAAGTAAACGGTCAACTCCAACTGACAGCAAGTCAATTTCTGGTAAAATGTGAATCAGCTTCTGACAGGTAGAGTCAATGATCATCCAAGTCTGATACATGTTCAGGTCAGTACAGATATCTCAGACTTCCATTTTGCTGCATGCATCTGAGGTCAGTGCTAGTTGTGTTTTCACACAGCTAAGGTCTGTGTTAACTTTGCATGAGGTCTGTGCAACATTTTGGGTCTATGCATACTTTAGGTCTGTGCATGTTGAAGGTCTATGCATGTTTTACTGATATGCTTACAAGTCTGTGGATATATGTTTTCAGAATAAAGTCTTGTGCATATAACCTCGTGTAGCTTTTACTTAACTTCACATAAGGTTGGTGCTAGTTGCCCCTTTTGCATACATAGAGTCGGTGCACGTTTCGTATGTCAGCAGATACAGTCGGTGCAAGTTTCGCTTGGAGCATATAGAGTCGGTGCATATGTCATGTGTTCATGTATAAGGTCTGTGCATACATGTCTTCAAGGTCGGTGCACATATTGTTGTGTCCCTTGTGCTTTGTTGATGATGTGGTGTTTTAATGATAGCAACATAATTGAGTCACCACTTTGTCTTGAATATGTCTGATCTATTCTGTGGGAGATTGCATGAGTGTGCCATGTCTGAATTGTGAAGAATGCATGTGTATGCTTGAGTCATGCTGTGATAAATTGGTTTGTGCTTGATTTCTGTTATGTGCATTGCTTCTCTGCTGATAATGTTCATGTTGCAGTTCATCAAGTCTATACATCCGTCTCACTGTTCACATGCATCAAGTATGTACAGCGTCCGTCTCATGTCATATGTGTTTACTTCATTCAGAACTTGGTACATAGTTTAACTGTGAGCATGGCATAGATCATGTCTGCATGTCTGTCTTTCATTAATATGGGTTTTGTGCAATGGCTGCGTTGACGCAGTGGATCAGCTGGGTTAACGCTATGCTGCTTTGTCTACTTTTTGTTGCGCATTAAGTCTTAAGTCTGTACAGGGTAGTTCATGCATCACTCTCTTTGCCAAGTGTACACATCGGTCAGCATTGCATCTTGTTCACGAAGTCTATACACTGCTGGATGTTCATGTCTGCACATTGGTGCTTTTCCCTACGTTCTGGCCAAGCCTATACAGCCTCATCCTTACCTTCGTTCCAAGCCAAAGTCTACACATTCGTTTCCTTGGGCAAAGTCTATACATCGTGGCCTTGAACTCTCAGTCTGTACACTCTTTATTTCAAAGTCTGAACTTTGTTGCCTTGAAGCCGTTCCAAGTCTATACATCCAGTTGAACGCAAAGTCTGCACATTAGACTGTTCATATGAAGTCTTGTTCAGTCTTTACATGTTTTTGAGGATAGCAACACTATGAGCCTTAGTGTCGTTATTTGTTCCATCGCGTGCTGAACACTGCAGCACCTCGTGCTGCTTTCTGTGCCTCCTCGTGTCGCTCCATCTGTGTCACCCCTATGTCTTCGAGTCTTCTGTATTCGTGTTGTTTCTTCCAAGACCCCGTGTCTTTCTTGCTTTGTGATTACACTTCGTGTCGGTTTTTGTTTTCGTCTTCGAGTTATTTTCAGCCCGTGTCGTCCTCGTGTTCGAGTCATTTTTCCTATATCTTCGTGTTATCTTTTATTTTTGTGTCTTCGTACTGTGTTTATGTCTTCGTGTTATTTTTGTGTTTGAGTCTTCATGTTATTTCTGTATTCGTGTCTTCGTGTTGTTTTTATGTTTTCATGTTATTTTTGTGTTTGAGTCTTCATGTTATTTCTGTATTCGTGTCTTCGTGTTGTTTTTATGTTTTCATGTTATTTTGTTTGAGTCTACATGTTAATTCTGTGTTTATGTCTTAGTGTTGTTTTTATGTCTTCGTGTTACTTATTTCTATCTTCGTCCAGGTTTCCTCTGATCGCGTGTTTTACTACCATTTTATCTCGTGTCGTTCTCTCTTACCTCGTGCTGTTCTCATCTGACTTCGTGTCGTTATCTTTGTAGTGTTAGCTTTGATACTGTATGTACCTCGTGTCGTTCTCTATTTATCTCGTGCTGTAGTCATCTTATGTACCTCGTGTCATTTTCAGTATAGTGCATCTTTTGCTGTTCTAATGTCTATACATTCATTTCTAAGTTCAAGTCTACACACTTGTTATCACATCTTAAGTCTATACACTTGTGGCTAGCTGTTCAAGTCAATACACTCGTTGGCTAAGTCTTCAAAGTCTATACATTTTATCCTTCTGATTAATCTCCTATGACTGTGTGAAAGGTACTGTTCGTGGAGCCTATGCAGAGTGGGGCACGTGATACGAGGCTGGCATCTGGCACGTGATCCAAGATGCAGAGGAGCCTCCACGTGGACTGAAGCATTTGGGCGGGAATCGTGGAGAGCACACGCTACCCTAATCTGCTGCTGCTATAAATATGTGTCTTCTTCCTCTGAAGCGGTAGTAGCATAGAGAGTGACTGAAGTAGAAGCAGCCAGAGCTAAGAGAAGAAGTGCAGAAGAGAAAGAAGAGATAGAGAAAGCTGAGAGCTAGATCGAGAGAGGAGAAGAAGAAAAAGAAAGAGAGACAGTGAGATAGAGAGAGTGAGAAGAAGGAGAAGGCAGAAGCAGTAAGAAGAAGAAGAAGTAAGAAAGAAGAAGAAGAAGTAAGAAATAAGAAGAAGAAGAAGAAAAGAGAGTTCGTGCTGGGAGAAAGAAAGAAGCAGTAGAAGACGTTCCTGCTGGACCATGGATCAAATCCAGGTCAGCCAGCTCCTGCGAGAGCCACATTTGTTTTTATCTTTTCAGCTTTCTGTTGCTGGGTTTTATTTTTCTTTTGAACTATTCACCTGCTGTATTTTCGATTCTCTGTAGAGAGGTCGGGGTCTCTCCTGTTGGTTCAGGAGAAGGGAGATTGCTATCTCCGGTTGCAAGTAGCTGGGTGCTACTTGTGGGTTCCCTCTAGTTAGAGGAAGGGAGGCTCGTCCTCCGGTTCTGGGCTTGTAGGTTTCAAGTCCAGGGGTCCCTCCGGTTGGGAGGAAGAGAGGTCCGAGACCTCTGGTTTGCAGGTGACATAATGTCACTTGTGCTTCCCTCTGGGGTTCAGAGGAAGAGAGACTTGGGTCTCTAGGTTCCCCTCCGGTTTGGAGGAAGGGAGGTTTGGTCCTCCGATTCTGGGCTTGTGGGTAGCAAGTCTAGGGGTTCCCTCCGGGTCTGGAGGAAGAGAGACCGTGTGTCTCTGGTTTCCAAGTGGCTGGGAGTCACTTGGGGTGTCCCTCCGACTGGGAGGAAGAGGGGAGGTTGTTCCCCTGGTCAAGCTATTTGGCAGCATTTGTTGCAGACTGAGTCTGCTGTGCTAGTGTTACTAGTGGAAGCCTCACTCCGGTTGGGAGTGAGGGGTGGACGTAGGTCTGTTGACCGAACCACCTAAAAACCCTGGTATCCCTTGTGGTTTGATCTTCTTATATGTTCACTTAATTGCTGCGGATTAGATGCTTGCTTAGGATCGGTTAAGGGCTTCTTGAGTTGTTGTCTTGCTTTGTTCCTTCTAAGTTTCCTCAGGCTATTTCTGCAACAGTTTTTAATTCCGCATAACTGAGCTTTAGAATTTTAATTAGGCTATATTTGTAGAGGGATACATTCACCCCCCCTCTGTATCCGGGCCTTATTTCCTAACAATTGGTATCAGAGCGGTGTCTGCATACAAGGTCCAGCGACCTGCAGATTCGATCTTGCTGTCTTAGGTGCTAATTTGTCTTTAGTGCATAATTATTCCTGTTGCCTTGAACTTACTCGCTATTTGTTTTTCAATGACTTTACCACCCGTCTTTAGTGGTTATGGTTTCAGTCAGTGGTACACTGCTTTACATGCTTATGTAAATTCTGCTAATCCTGATTTGTGAAAATTAATTTCACAAGGTCCTCACACCTTACCAACGAAAGTGTCCAAATGGACCGACAGACACAGATCAAAGGATGGAGAAAATCAGAAAGCCTTTAACCTGTTGAAAGCAGCTACTGACAGAGCCTTATGGTCTTGTCTTCATAATTACAGCTCAGCAAAGGACATCCTGGATAGGCTGAAGCAATTTCACAGGGTAAACGAGGACAACTGCATGATGGCTAACAGAAGTAATCCAAATGGCAGCAATCAAGGCAGCAGTCAGACTGAAGATGATGATGATGAGGTAAATCTCTTCGAGAATTTTTCTGTAGAAGATTGGGAGAATGCATATGCTGAATTATTTGAATCTCATGAACTGTTCAGAAAAAAAGTATAAAAAATTGGAGAAGGGTACTGGTTTAGATAGTTCAAGTTCTCCTTGTAGAAAGTGTGTTGAATTGAAAAATATTCATGCTGCCTGTATGTCTGATTCTCTAATGTTGAAGAAACGAATTTCTTTATTGAAAACTGAGAATCAAGATCATGTGAAAGAAATCTCTGAACTTGAAAAGAAGCTTAGTCTAGCTAGTCATGATTCTGTTCAGAGCAAGGATTTGCTGAAAGAAATTGAATGTGTTAAGTCTGAATTAAACAAGCTGAAATCTGAAAATGATTCTCTTAAAGAGTTCTCCAATAAAAATGATGAAAAATCAGAGAAACTTAGACAGGAGAACAAATTGCCGATTGAAAAGCTTAATGCCATAAAATCTGTAAACATAGAATTACATAAAGATTCTGAAAAATAACATGAAATGTTTCAAGAATGTCAGTCTCTCTCAGATGAATAGGTGGTTGATGCTGATCTCCTAGAGCAGAATGGTAAACTGCAAGAGGAAATCAATGAGTTGAAACATCTAAACACCCAGTTGACAGATAGGCTAATAACAATGGAAAAAGGCAAGTGTGTGAGTGTGGATAATTCTGATAGGTTGATGAATGCTGAACAAGAAATTGAGAGTCTGAAAACCATCAACTTAATGTTAAATGAAAATGTCAGTTGTAGTGAACGGAAAATAGCTGGGTATGAGCTTACTATCACATCCCTTCAACAAGAAGTTGATGATCTTTATAAGCCCCTATCTGAAGCTGACAATGAAACAAAACTAAAACAGGAAGTTGAAAAACTCAAGAGTCTGAATGATGCCTTGCATCAACAAGTCATTTCCTGTGAAACAGATCTGTCCAAATGTGAAGCTAAAATTGCTGATTTGAATTTTGAGATTAAAGATTTGAAAAATTCTCTATCAAAATTTGTCAAAGGTAAGGACAATCTGAATAAGCTTCTTGGAAAGAGTGATAACTTTGAGAGAAAGGGACTGGGCTATAGTCCGACAAATAAAAGGAGTAATGGGAATGAAACATCTACTGTTTTTGTCAAAGCCACCAATCAGAACACAACCTCTGCTCCTTCTGTCTTCAAATTCACTGCACAAAAATCCACTGTGAAACCCAAAACTGTGGAACAAAATCAAAAATTGAAAAAGGGTGAAACTTCACAGAAGAAGGATAAAGATACTCCTGCTACTATAAAGAAGGCTACACACAATTCACATGATCTCTCACACACTCGCATTAAAAAGGGTTCATGTTATTATTGTGGGAAGCATGGTCATCTCATGAGTGAATGTTTTATCATGAAAGAAGACAATAAACAACATGCCAAGTTCCCCATTCATGTTCATGGTCCATATGGATCTAACCACAATCCTAGTCAGCACATTGTGTGCTTCAACTGCAATAAGCCTGGGCACAAGGCTGCTGAGTGCTGGTTTAGATCTACTTGGGGTAAAAATGTTTTTCATAGAAGAAATTCTTTAGCTTGCTCCCACTGTGGGAAAAAGGGGCACACAGTCAAGGACTGTTGGTATGTTCAAAAGAACTATGTTAAACCCCATTTTGTCAAATTCCCTGCAAAACCTTTTGTGAAAATTTCATGCTATAACTGTGGGAAGCCAGGCCATACATCTGCTGAATGTTGGATGGTTAAGAACAAGCATCAAACTGCTCGTGCATATAACAGAAAATCTTATGAACATGTTTATAAACATCATCCTGCTGTTAATATGCATCATAAGAATCAAACACCAGCCATTTCATGTAGATACTGTGGAAAATTTGGACATTCTATGGATGATTGTTCACTGATGAAATTTGATGATAATGTTGCTATGAAAGTATTTAGAAAACCTGTCAGGGCTAACGCAGGACCCAAAGCTGCTTGGGTCCCTGCAGGATCAAGATGATCAAATACTTTGCAGGTGTGCCTTGGAGGGAGAAATAAAAGGGGTTAACCAAGGCACTCAAAAAGAAAACCCCAGGACTCAATTCAGGTCAGTTCTGAAATCTGAAAATACTATTTTGTCTGTTTTAATTTCATTATCTGAAACTGTTGTTTTGCTTGGTTGACTTTTGATGCTCTTCTCATGTTGTTGTTTGCACTAAACAAATGAGATTGCTTTGCACTGCATATGTCATTTGCATGACCATCATGATATATTAAATGGAACAGTGCTGAAGGGCATATGGAGTATGTCTGAATGCTACTGTCATGTGTGAGGTGGTCCTTGGACCGAGTCCTCAGCCTAGTACCATGGGTCTAGTTCTCATATAGAGCAGTGTATTGCATATCATAAATTTGAAGAAAATAAATTTCGAAAAGAAATGATTCATTGCACATCATGCATTTTGTCAGGGGGAGCTTGTTTGCTGTTGATTGATCATCATGCTCTCCTTGTTAGAATTGTTGCATACTGCATATGTAGGATAGTGCATATCATAAAATTAAAAAAAAAAATCTAAAAAGAAATTCACTGCACTTAGACAGGGGGAGCATTCCTATTTCATATCTTCTTCACCTCATGAACTCCTTTTGTTTAAGTAACTTGATTCATGCTCTTGACTATGCGCTATTCAACTGTATTCTCTACTGGTATCTCTAAAATAGCTGATCAGTCTGTATTCCAGACTCAGCTACAAATCTCTTCTGATGCTATTCTCTCTTGCTGATTGACTCTTCCACCAGCCTATACTGTTCCTTCCTATACCTCTTAGCTGGTGTGACTATGTTGGCTGCATTATTGAGTTGTTGGTCAGCTAAATTTATTGTTCTGATCTGAGGAACTTAAGCTGCATCTCATACAATTCAGTCTGAGATTTTGGTAGAAACTCCTGTCAAATGGGGTTAAGAATTATCACTGAATCAGACTGATATAAGATTAATGTATTCTCTGCCTTGTAATTAAATGAATTGAATATATCTGTTGATAAGGTTTAATAAACTTTAACCTCTTGTGTCATGTAATCCTTAAAGTCTCTCATCTGATATCTGAAAATTTGAAATCTAGGCTACTTTGGTAGAGATACATAGAGTGAGTTTGTGGTTAAACATTAACTTGAAAAAGTTGACTAAATGAAAAAATTATGAATTCAGAGCAATGACTCGGTCACTGAGAAACTGAGTTCCTTATCAATGAAATAAAGTAACTCATGTCATGAGGTGCCACAGTTATCTCTGATAAAAATTTAGTGAAACAAAACCTGACAGAGCAATAGCTTATTTGTGTTGAGTAGCTGGGGAGTCTGGCCTCTGATAAAGGTGTCTTCTCATGTAAAAAGATACTCATATTGCTAACTCTGCTCTCAAAGTGAGAGGCAATGCCGGTTATCACACTGAGTAACTGGGTCACTTCAACTAAGACTTGCTGTGCCTCATGTAAAAAGATGTTGATCAACTTAAATTGCTCAGGAAAAATATAATGTGCTTCAAATAAAATTATCTTGAAAAAAATCTGTCAACTCATGTTCTTGAAAAAGTGTTTAACTTCAGTACTAACCTGTGTATCTTTCAAAGGTGCAATTGAGATCTTATGTGTAAGATAAAAGATGATTGTTTTTGAGTGTTTTTCTGACTATTTGGTTCACTTTTATTAAAACTTGGATTCAGATATGAGCATTAAGTTTAATTTGGCAAAGTTGGTATACATCAAAATTAAATCAGATTGGTTAAGTTGCCACTTCATAACTCCTTATGATAGAAGAGTCTACATCTTTTAAGACTTATTGAAGTGATGTATGCATTCAAATCCCTCATGATCAGATTCTTGCATGATCAACAAAGTGATCTTCTCTCTTATCAGTTGACTGATTCCATCTGCATTTTTCGGACCATACAAATGTGAGGTGCCACTCCCATTATTACCTTGTTCACTTGCAGCCCTCTGAACTTCAGATTCCTTATGGTGGTGGATTTTAGATTGATTCCTGAGATGCATTTCTCTCCACACTGTTGGAATCTTCCATCTTGTTCTGCAATAAGTTCTGATTCTGTGGTATTTTCACCAGAATTCAGATTCTTTGAAATGGCTGATTTCAGATTGATTTATTGGATAACCAGAGTCCATTCTTGTGCTTCAGGGGGAGTTTTGGTTTATTCACATCTAAGGGGAGAGTAGTCAATCATGCATGTTGATAGGGGGAGAGCTGTTTCTTTGTCATAAGGGTGATCTTCATTTTTAAAGAACCATGACTCATTCTCTACATTTATGTGCTGTCTTTGTGTGCTGCATTTATGTGCTACAGTTGACTATCAAACCATTTCCCTTCTTTTTGATTATGTCAAAGGGGGAGAATAGTTTGATGAGTCAGTGTGACTCATTATGTTGCCATCATCAAAAAGGGGGAGATTGTTGTGCCCCTTGTGCTTTGTTGATGATGTGGTGTTTTAATGATAGCAACATAATTGAGTCACCACTTTGTCTTGAATATGTCTGATCTATTCTGTGGGAGATTGCATGAGTGTGCCATGTCTGAATTGTGAAGAATGCATGTGTATGCTTGAGTCATGCTGTGATAAATTGGTTTGTGCTTGATTTCTGTTATGTGCATTGCTTCTCTGCTGATAATGTTCATGTTGCAGTTCATCAAGTCTATACATCCGTCTCACTGTTCACATGCATCAAGTATGTACAGCGTCCGTCTCATGTCATATGTGTTTACTTCATTCAGAACTTGGTACATAGTTTAACTGTGAGCATGGCATAGATCATGTCTGCATGTCTGTCTTTCATTAATATGGGCTCTGTGCAATGGCTGCGTTGACGCAGTGGATCAGCTGGGTTAATGCTATGCTGCTTTGTCTACTTTTTGTTGCGCATTAAGTCTTAAGTCTGTACAGGGTAGTTCATGCATCACTCTCTTTGCCAAGTGTACACATCGGTCAGCATTGCATCTTGTTCACGAAGTCTATACACTGCTGGATGTTCATGTCTGCACATTGGTGCTTTTCCCTATGTTCTGGCCAAGCCTATACAGCCTCATCCTTACCTTCGTTCCAAGCCAAAGTCTACACATTCGTTTCCTTGGGCAAAGTCTATACATCGTGGCCTTGAACTCTCAGTCTGTACACTCTTTATTTCAAAGTCTGAACTTTGTTGCCTTGAAGCCGTTCCAAGTCTATACATCCAGTTGAACGCAAAGTCTGCACATTAGACTGTTCATATGAAGTCTTGTTCAGTCTTTACATGTTTTTGAGGATAGCAACACTATGAGCCTTAGTGTCGTTATTTGTTCCATCGCGTGCTGAACACTGCAGCACCTCGTGCTACTTTCTGTGCCTCCTCGTGTCGCTCCATCTGTGTCACCCCTATGTCTTCGAGCCTTCTGTATTCATGTTGTTTCTTCCAAGATCCCGTGTCTTTCTTGCTTTGTGATTACACTTCGTGTCGGTTTTTGTTTTCGTCTTCGAGTTGTTTTCAGCCCGTGTCGTCCTCGTGTTCGAGTCGTTTTTCCTATATCTTCGTGTTATCTTTTGTTTTTGTGTCTTCGTACTGTGTTTATGTCTTCGTGTTATTTTTGTGTTTGAGTCTTCATGTTATTTCTGTATTCGTGTCTTCGTGTTGTTTTTATGTTTTCATGTTATTTTTGTGTTTGAGTCTTCATGTTATTTCTGTATTCGTGTCTTCGTGTTGTTTTTATATTTTCATGTTATTTTGTTTGAGTCTACATGTTAATTCTGTGTTTATGTCTTAGTGTTGTTTTTATGTCTTCGTGTTACTTATTTCTATCTTCGTCCAGGTTTCCTCTGATCGCGTGTTTTACTGCCGTTTTATCTCGTGTCGTTCTCTCTTACCTCGTGCTGTTCTCATCTGACTTCGTGTCGTTATCTTTGTAGTGTTAGCTTTGATACTGTATGTACCTCGTGTCGTTCTCTGTTTATCTCGTGCTGTAGTCATCTTATGTACCTCGTGTCGTTTTCAGTATAGTGCACCTTTTGCTGTTCTAATGTCTATACATTCATTTCTAAGTTCAAGTCTACACACTTGTTATCACATCTTAAGTCTATACACTCGTGGCTAGCTATTCAAGTCAATACACTCGTTGGCTAAGTCTTCAAAGTCTATACATTTTATCATTCTGATTAATCTCCTATGACTGTGTGACAGGTACTGTTCATGGAGCCTATGCAGAGTGTGGCACGTGACACGAGGCTGGCATCTGGCACGTGATCCAAGATGTAGAGGAGCCTCCACGTGGACTGAAGCATTTGGGCGGGAATCGTGGAGAGCACACGCTGCCCTAATCTGCTGCTGCTATAAATATGTGTCTTCTTCCTCTGAAGCGGTAGTAGCATAGAGAGTGACTGAAGTAGAAGCAGCCAGAGCTAAGAGAAGAAGTGCAGAAGAGAAAGAAGAGATAGAGAAAGCTGAGAGCTAGATCGAGAGAGCAGAAGAAGAAAAAGAAAGAGAGACAGTGAGATAGAGAGAGTGAGAAGAAGGAGAAGGCAGAAGCAGTAAGAAGAAGAAGAAGTAAGAAAGAAGAAGAAGAAGTAAGAAAGAAGAAGAAGAAGAAGAAAAGAGAGTTCATGCTGGGAGAAAGAAAGAAGCAGTAGAAGACGTTCCTGCTGGACCGTGGATCAAATCCAGGCCAGCCAGCTCCTGCAAGAGCCACATTTGTTTTTATCTTTTCAGCTTTCTGTTGCTGGGTTTTATTTTTCTTTTGAACTATTCACCTGCTGTATTTCCGATTCTCTGTAGAGAGGTCGGGGTCTCTCCTGTTGGTTCAGGAGATGGGAGATTGCTATCTCCGGTTGCAAGTAGCTAGGTGCTACTTGTGGGTTCCCTCTGGTTAGAGGAAGGGAGGCTCGTCCTCCAGTTCTGGGCTTGTAGGTTTCAAGTCCAGGGGTCCCTCCGGTTGGGAGGAAGAGAGGTCGAGACCTCTGGTTTGCAGGTGACATAATGTCACTTGTGCTTCCCTCTGGGGTTCAGAGGAAGAGAGACTTGGGTCTCTAGGTTCCCCTCCAGTTTGGAGGAAGGGAGGTTTGGTCCTCCGATTCTGGGCTTGTGGGTAGCAAGTCCAGGGGTTCCCTCCGGGTCTGGAGGAAGAGAGACCGTATGTCTCTGGTTTCCAAGTGGCTGGGAGTCACTTGGGGTGTCCCTCCGGTTGGGAGGAAGAGGGGAGGTTGTTCCCCTGGTCAAGCTGTTTGGCAGCGTTTGTTGCAGACTGAGTCTGCTATGCTAGTGTTACTAGTGGAAGCCTCACTCCGGTTGGGAGTGAGGGGTGGACGTAGGTCTGTTGACCGAACCACCTAAAAACCCTGGTGTCCCTTGTGGTTTGATCTTCTTATATGTTCACTTAATTGCTGCGGATTAGATGCTTGCTTAGGATCGGTTGAGGGCTTCTTGAGTTGTTGTCTTGCTTTGTTCCTTCTAAGTTTCCTCAGGCTATTTCTGCAACAGTTTTTAATTCCGCATAACTGAGCTTTAGAATTTTAATTAGGATATATTTATAGAGGGATACATTCACCCCCCCTCTGTATCCGGGCCTTATTTCCTAACACATATGATTTGAAGGTCTGTGCATGTTTCGATTTGAAACATTGAAGTCGGTACATATACTGTTGCATGCACACAAAGCTCGGTGCTAGTTTTTCTATAGCATGTTCACATATAGGTCGGTGCACGTTGCTTGGGGTATTAGTTATAATGCTTCATATACATGTCTGTGCATACTTAGTTGCTGTGTTCATAATGTCGGTGCACGTTTTAGTCAATTTCATAATAAGGTTGATGCACATTGTGGTTGGTTGGTAGCAAAGTCGGTGCTAGTTCTTGTAGCACTTCATCCAAGTCTGTGCATGCTTTACGACGTCTATGCACATTGCGTAGATTCAAGTCGGTGCAATGCACTGTAGTGCACTTGTTCAGGTCTATGCATGTCATGAGTCGATAGAGTTGTAGTCAGTGCATACCTTGACCAAGGCACTTTGCATCGGTGCATCTTCACAGTTTGTCTTGTGCATATTTGTGAGTCGAGCTTCTTCACGTCTATGCAACTCTCATGGCTGCAAGCATGTAAGTCTGTGCAACATTTGTTGCTTCACGCGGCTAAGTCGTTGCAGTGACTATCTTTGCATAGATCTAGTCGGTGCAACAAGTGTTGTCGGGCACATTCGAGTCGGTGCAACTCTCGCACCGTGCACATAAAGTCGGTGCATATTTCTTTGGCATGTCCGTGCTTATCTCGCTTAATGCATAGCAGAGTCTGTGCAACTCTTGATTCTTGCACGCGTAAAGTCTGTGCAAGATGGCTCTCGGCATTTTGAGTTAGTGCAGAGTATGTACCAACTCGGTGCACTTATTGATTATACTTACACGTAGCCTGTGCATCTTTTAGCTCTGCACTTGAATCAAGTCTGAGCACATGTTTAATATGTGAGCGTTGAGTCTGTGCATATGAGTACTTATGCTATATTGAGTCTATGCACATTTGCATTAAGGCCTCATCAAGCTTATTCAATCTTTATAATTGCCTGACTATTATATGCGTTGATGGACTAACAGGACATCTACTCGTGATCGTTAAGGGCACATGATCCAAGGCAGACTGTCCCTGAAAGGAACTGCCACGTGGATTCCTACTTTTCTCAGATCCTGACACGTGGCTAATACATTCCTGAAGCTTCTTGGGAGGAGTGTTCCCTCCACACGCCTAGGGCGTGAGCTCCTGGGTCCCAGACTGAAGCTTTATATAAAAGCCTTCTTCTGCGATCAGATAGAAAAAGAGAGGAGAGAAGAAAAAAAATGAAGAAAAAAAAGGATCGAAGCTGAAGAGAAGAGATCAGAAGAAAAGAGAGCCGTAGCCAGATTGGAAAAGAACATGAAAAGTAAAAAAGAGCGAGAGCCAGAGAGGAAGAAGAGAGAGGTAGAAGAGAGAGTAGTTCAAAGAGAGAAGAGTGCAGCAAGCTGATCAGTCTGTTCGTGGATCAAATCCAGAACGACTGTGCTCTTTGGAGCTTCTTATTTTTTGTTCTTAGTTTTGTTTTTCTTTGTTACCCCTTTTACATTTCCTGTGTGTTCTTCTGATTCCCTGGTTTAGGATCGAGTTCCTCCTGTGTGCTCAGGAGAAGGGAGACTTGGGTCTCCGGTTGTGAGTGACTGGGTGTCATTCACATTTTCCCTCCGGTTTGAAGGAAGGGAGGATTGGTCCTCTGGTTTCCAAGTGACAGGGTGTCACTTGTGGTTTCCCTCTGGGTATCAGAGGAAGGGAGACTATGTCTCCGGTTGCTAGTGACGGGGTGTCACTAGTGGTTCCCCTCCGGGTTGGAGGAAGAGAAGAGAGTGTTCCTTTGGGTCAAGCTGTAAGGCAGTGTTTGTTGCAGACTGAGTCTGTTTTGAACTCTAGCTTGTGCTAGTGAAATCCTCACTCAGTTTGAGTGAGGGGTGGATGTAGGTAGACTGTGGGTCTGGCTGAACCACCTAAAACTCTTGTGTTCCATGACTTGCTTTGTGAGTTTGCTCTTGCCTTGTACTTCCCTCACAGGGGCCCTTGTCAGGTTGGGTGTGCGCCGCCTGTTTTATTCATTAATTGCTTGATTCGTCAAATCTGTGGAGTGGTTGATTTGTGTGCGTGTGCTTCAGTATCATTCCCCACTAGTTTACAGATCGCCTTTAAAGAATTCAAGGTTATCCCCGTGCTATTTTCTATTCTGAGAAATCTGTCTTGCCTTGCTTAGTGCTTTACTGTGCTTTCACGTTTTAGTAATTCATCTAGTTGAAAGTATTTCAGACTTATCACAATGTTTAAATTGGCAAATATTTGTATTTAAGATCCATTCACCCCCCCTCTGGATCTAACAAGTGGTATAAGAGCAGGTTACTGGCTTTTCAGATCCAACGATATGCAGTAATTCCCGGTGTTTCTCGGTGGTTTCTTCCTCTCTTTGCCGTTTATTATTACTGGTCGTCTGCTTCCAATTTGCCAATGGCTCATCCTCCGATTTTTAATGGTTCTGATTTCCCTAATTGGCTTGGCTGTCTGTGCACATTCATAAATTCAGTGAATACTAACCTCTAGAATCTTGTTTCCAAAGGTCCACACAGAATGCCTAAAGGTGTGTCCAAATTGACGGACAAACATAAAATGAAAAATAATGAAAATATGAGAGTTCTCAGCATTTTAAGAAGGACTGTTGATTCTGACATCTTTTCGTTTGTTACAAATTGCAAGTCTGCTAAAGATATTGTGGACAAACTGATGGTAGCCTATAAGAGAAGTGATGACATCTGCTTTATGGTTAATGACAGCAACCATAGCAGTGATCAAGATGAGTTCGAAGATGCTGAAGAGGTAAACAATTCATTCTCTAGTTACACTTTAGATGATTGGGAAGATGCCTATGCCAACATGTTAGAATCTTATGAAAAACTAGGGAAGAAGAATAAAAGTCTGAAAAAGAAGTTAAATAATCTAGAGAATCCTAACTCTGGAGGTGAAAACATTGAAATTCTGAAAACTGAAAATGAAATATTCAGAAGACAATTGCCGAATCTAGATGCAATCAACTAAGAACTTGATCAAGTAAAATCTGAAAACGGAAAACTCAAAAAACAACGTCAGGAATCTGAACAAAGATTAATCAATCTTGAAAGTGAAAACAGATTGATCACTGAAAAATTCGAGGCTGTTAGAGCTGTCAATTTAAAGTTTCAGGAAAACCTTGAAAAAATATGAACCAGAAAACCAACAAGAAAATGTTAAGGAAAACCAGAGTTTCCTAACTGATGTTTTGTTTGATGATGATAAGCTTGAGGAGGAGAACACTAAATTGAAGGCAGAAACTGAGAAATGGAGAAAAGAAAATGAGGAATTGAAACAGTTGAATACTGTTATGTCGGAAAGACTTCTTGTCTTAGAAAAAGGAAAATGTGCTCTTGACGAAAATCAAAATGAGCTCGAACTGAAACAAGATGTTGAAACCCTCAAAAATCTGAATGATGCAATGTGCCAACAAATTAAGTCTTGTGAAGAAGAACTGGCCAGTTATGAGTTTAGTATTCTAGCTCTCCAACAAGAAAACAATAATATTAATGAATCCTTGTTTAGATTTGTTGAAGGAAGGAACAATTTAGATAAGCTTCTTGGAAGCAATGTTAATTTTCAGAAGGAAGGGTTAGGCTATAATGCTGCAAATAAAAAGAGTTTTGGAAACAAAACTCAAACACCTTTTATTTCCAGTTCTAATACTCACAATTCTCCGGACCAACCTGTCTTTCAGTTTACTGCTCAGAAAATTTTGAAAACAACTGAAAAACAAAAGAACAAAATTGTTTCTGCAACCTCTTTGCATGTTCCCCATAAGACACCCTCACACACACATGCATACAAAAAGAAAGTGATTTGTCATTACTGTCACAAAATTGGCCACATGATGCATGAGTGTAAAGTGATGGAAAAGGATGATCTAAATGCTAGTAAAAGGCATGCTAGGAAAACTTATCTTATAAATCATGCTGTTCAGAAAAAGGGGATTCAATGTTATTGTTGTGGCAAATTAGGCCACATTGTAGCCCACTGTTGGCATGCTCAGGGAAGGAGATTTAACTCTGAATTTGTTAAATTCCCTATAAATCAAGATGCTTTCAGCAGAAATAAATCTGTTTTCAAAAAAAAAATTATTTCATGTTTTGAGTGTGGAAAGCCTGGCCACAAAATTGCTGATTACTGGTTGGCAAAGAATAAAAGATAAAGTTTCCGTGATGAAAACAGGTACTTCCATGAAAATGCACATAGATCCCATGTTAATGTTAATTTGCACAAAAAGAGTTCAAAATCTGATTTATCATGTCACTACTGTGGTCTAGTTGGGCATTCAATGAACAATTGCTCTTTGATGATATTTGATGATTCAAAAGTCCATAGGTTGTGGAAAGCACCCATCAGAGGTGCTACTAACCATGCAGGACCCAAGAATTCTTGGATACCTAAATCTACAAAATAAGAATCTATTTTGTAGGTGTGCCTTGGATTGGGTAATAAAAAGGTGTTCAATAAACTAAGGCACCTAAATATGATAAACGCCATTTCTGCACTCTTCCAAGTTTGTTATCAGAATTCCTTTTGATTATGTCCCCACAGTTGCATGTCTTGATTGATCTGTCAATGCACAAGTTTGCACCTCATGTTTACATTCGCATTGTTATTTGCTTTGGTATGTTTCCTTAGTATTGCATTCATGGAATAAAAAGGCTGACTAATTGGTATATCAAATGGCGATTGTGGAAGGACATGTTAAGCCTATCTGGAAACTTTCCCCATGCGTGATGGTGACCCTTATGGTCTATGCTCTACACCAAGTATCAATTGTCAGTCTGTATGAATTTGAATCATAGATTGCATATATTGAAAACTCATGTTCACAATTGAAAATTCATAAAGATTGTTTGACCTAGAAGCTTTCATATGATAACATTTTGAGAGATTACCCATGGGTTCAATCTGGTCAAGTCTACTCTACATACATTTGATTCATAAATGTCATCTCTTGCCTTAACTTCTTGTTTACTTGATATCTTGCTGCATATAAGGCTCACATGCATATGCTCATGCTCAGTAATAGTGCATTTATATAAGACTGCAGTTGCATCTCATTTTTTTTTACATCACCTAGAGGGTACTCCGCCAAGTGCCATGGGTATTTTTGCACTTAAGGCAGTCTAGATAATCATGAGCATAAATCATAAAGTCTTGCGCTAAGCTTGCATGTGTTGCATATAGTCAGGGGGAGTTAATTAGGGTAATTCTTGTGTCTCACACATATGTGCTTACACTATGTCTCATGCATATTGTCAGGGAAGCTTTTGAAAGTTCTGAATCTGAATCATGTCAAACTGATAGTCAAGTTCATTTATCCAAGCTGCTAAAATCAGTCATCTTTTCTTATAAGAAGTAGTGATACACCTTGAATGCATTGTGGGTTTAAAACTAATGAACCTTAGAGATTAAAAACAAAACTCAATGAAAAAGGATCGTGAAACACTTTTAATAGTTCTCAACCAACTAGCACATATCATGTCTTTTGGAGTCTTTCTAAATCTGATATTGTCTAGACTCAGGTTGATTTGGTTGAGAAAACCTGGAAGCTTGTATTGTTTTTAAACAACACTCTCTGAAAATCAAATGAGCAGCTGTGTTAAAATGATAAAGCATACATGCCAATGGCAGAGCAATGATTGAATGCATTGAGAAACTGGGTACTTCATCAATGAAATGGAGACAAACTCATGTCATGAAATGCTTCATGTTATCTCTGTTCAGAAAATCATTAAAGGTTAGTCTCACTAAGTATCTAGGGGTACTGGCGTCTGATAAACGTGTACCCTTACAAGAAAGGTGAACACTAAACCTGAAACAGAATAGTAAACCCTGTTGAGTAACTAGGGGCACTGGCGTCTAATAAACGTGTGCTCTTATGTCAAAAGGCAAGGTTATACTTGACTGTTCTACTAGAGTAAGGAAAAGAATAGAAAAATTGACACTGCTCCTCTGAACTTTAGATTAGAACTATGTTTTTGTTTAATTTCAATACATGTTTTGGTTTCTCCTGATAGATACATTGATGTTTAGATAATTAAGATGAAGCAAGAGAAAATCTGACATGCATCATGTTCTTCTGGTTCTCCAATATTAAGAGTTCACACTGATTTCTTTTCAATAGAGTGAAGTGGCTATTCTCTAACCTTCATAATTTTTAAACCACATAATTCTTGTATGCATTAATCTGAATTCTTATACTAGAAGAATCTGTGCTCGGTTTTCTTTGTCAATGAACAACCATTCAGTTTGTCTATCAGATTTTTTCTTCTTCATGGGCTTCATGTCCTGATATCATTCACATAGTCAACTGCATTTCATGCATATTGAATATTCCAAATAGACTATTTGAGTGCATTCATTCCGGGGGAGAATTCTTGAATGTCCCTGTGGTTTTGCTATGTCACAAGAGAGTATCTATTCAGGGAAAGATTTTGAGTCATAACCTCTCTTTCAACAATAATGATCATCCCTTTTTGATGTTGTCAAAAGGGGAGAATTTTTGTGAGTCATTTGTGTTGAATGCTCATTGCATATTTCATACTGGTATTTCATATTGGCTTAATCAACATGTTGAATCTATTACAATGACTCATAATATTGCCATCATCAAAAAGGGGGAGATTGTTGCGTCCCCTGTGGTTCTGATGTTTTGATGATGACAAATATTATGAGTCATCATAATATGACTTTGGTCATTTAATTATGATGCATTCATTGATGATCTCATCATTTATGAAAGTATTAAATATGTCAACAAGTTTTAAAGATGATTCAAAAAGACATGAAAAGAAAGTAAACGATCAACTCCAACTGACAGCAAGTCAATTTCTGGTAAAATGTGAATCAACTTATGACAGGTAAAGTCAATGATCATCCAAGTCTGATACATGTTCAGGTCAGTACAGATATCTCAGACTTCCATTTTGCTACATGCATCTGAGGTCAGTGCTAGTTGTGTTTTTACACAGCTAAGGTCTGTGTTAGCTTTGCGTGAGGTCTGTGCAACATTTTGGGTCTATGCATACTTTAGGTCTGTGCATGCTGAAGGTCTATGCATGTTTTACTGATATGCTTACAAGTCTGTGGATATATGTTTTCAGAATAAAGTCTTGTGCATATAACCTCGTGTAGCTTTTACTTAACTTCACATAAGGTCGGTGCTAGTTGCCCCTTTTGCATACATAGAGTCGGTGCACGTTTCGTATGTCAGCAGATACAGTCGGTGCAAGTTTCGCTTGGAGCATATAGAGTCGGTGAATATGTCATGTGTTCACGTATAAGGTCTATGCACACATGTCTTCAAGGTCAGTGCACATATGATTTGAAGGTCTGTGCATGTTTCGGTTTGAAATATTGAAGTCGGTACATATACTGTTGCATGCACACAAAGCTCGGTGCTAGTTTTTCTGTAGCATGTTCACATATAGGTCGGTGCACGTTGCTTGGGGTATTAGATATAATGCTTCATATACATGCCTGTGCATACTTAGTTGTTGTGTTCATAACGTCGGTGCACGTTTTAGTCAATTGCATAATAAGGTCCATGCACATTGTGGTTGGTAGGTAGCAAAGTCGATGCTAGTTCCTGTAGCACTTCATCCAAGGCTGTGCATGCTTCACGAATTCTGTGCGCATTGCATAGATTCAAGTCGGTGCAATGCACTGTAGCACACTTGTTTAGGTCTATGCATGTCATGAGTCGATAGAGTTGTAGTTGGTGCATACCTTGACCAAGGCACTTTGCATCGGTGCATCTTCACAGTGTGTCTTGTGCATATTTGTGAGTCGAGCTTCTTCACTTCTATGCAACTCTCATGGCAGCAAGCATGTAAGTTTGTGCAACATTTTTTGCTGCACGCGGCTAAGTCGTTGCAGTGACTGTCTTTGCATAGATCTATTCGGTGCAACAAGTGTTGTCGCACGCATTCGAGTCGGTGCAACTCTCGCACCATGCACATAAAGTTTGTGCACATTTCTTTGGCATGTCCGTGCTTATCTCGCTTAATGCATAGCAGAGTACGTGCAACTCTTGATTCTTGCACGCGTAAAGTCAGTGCAAGATAGCTCTCGGCATTTTGAGTTAGTGCAGCGTATGTACCAACTCGGTGCACTTATTGATTATACTCACACGTAGCCTGTGCATCTTTTAGCTTTGCACTTGAATCAAGTCTGAGCACAAGTTTAATATGTGAGCGTTGAGTCTGTGCATATGAGTACTTATGCTATATTGAGTCTATGCACGTTTGCATTAAGGCCTCATCAAGCTTATTCAATCTTTATAATTTCCTGACTATCATATGCCTTGATGGACTAACAGGACATCTGCTCGTGATCTTTAAGGGCACATGATCCAAGGCAGACTGTCCTTGAAAGGAACTGCCACGTGGATTCCTACTTTTTTCAGATCCTGACACGTGGCTAATACATTCCTGAAGCTTCTTGGGGGGAGTGTTCCCTCCACACGCCTAGGGCGTGAGCTCCTGGGTCCCATACTGAAGCTTTATATAAAAGCCTTCTTCTGCGATCAGATAGAAAAAGAGAGGAGAGAAGAAAAAAAATGAAGAAAAAAAAAGGATCGAAGCTGAAGAGAAGAGATCAGAAGAAAAGAGAGCCGTAGCCAGATTGGAGAAGAACATGAAAAGAAAAAAAGAGTGAGAGCCAGAGAGGAAGAAGAGAGAGGTAGAAGAGAGAGTAGTTCAAAGAGAGAAGAGTGCAGCAAGCTGATCAGTCTGTTCGTGGATCAAATCCAGAACGACTGTGCTCTTTGGAGCTTCTTATTTTTTGTTCTTAGTTTTGTTTTTCTTTGTTACCCCTTTTACATTTCCTGTGTGTTCTTCCGATTCCCTGGTTTGGGATCGAGTTCCTCCTGTGTGCTCAGGAGAAAGGAGACTTGGGTCTCCGGTTGTGAGTGACTGGGTGTCATTCACATTTTCCCTCCGGTTTGAAGGAAGGGAGGATTGGTCCTCCGGTTTCCAAGTGACAGGGTGTCACTTGTGGTTTCCCTCTGGGTATCAGAGGAAGGGAGACTGTGTCTCCGGTTGCTAGTGACGGGGTGTCACTAGTGGTTCCCCTCCGGGTTGGAGGAAGAGAGGCGAGTGTTCCTCTGGGTCAAGCTGTAAGGCAGCGTTTGTTACAGACTGAGTTTGCTTTGAACTCTAGCTTGTGCTAGTGGAATCCTCACTCAGTTTGAGTGAGGGGTGGACGTAGGCAGACTGTGGGTCTGGCCGAACCACCTAAAACTCTTGTGTTCCGTGGCTTGCTTTGTGAGTTTGCTCTTGCCTTCTACTTCCCTCACAGGGGCCCTTGTCAGGTTGGGTGTGCGTCGCCTCTTCGATTCATTGATTGCCTGATTCGTAAAATCTGTGGAGTGGTTGATTTGTGTGCGTGTGCTTCAGTATCATTCCCCACTAGTTTACAGATCGCCTTTAAAGAATTCAAGGTCATCCCTGTGTTGTTTTCTATTCTGAGAAATCTGCCTTACCTTGCTTAGTGCTTTACTGTGCTTTCACGTTTTAGTAATTCATCTAGTTGAAAGTAGTTCAGACTTATCACAATGTTTAAATTGGCAAATCTTTGTATTTAAGATCCATTCACCCCCCCTCTGGATCTAACAACCCTCACTATAGAGAAAAGAAGCACCGAGATTAACCATGGATCTCTCTTAGGTGGTTAAGTATTTACCAAGCAACATGGCTCTGATACTAATTGAGAGAAAATCTGAACCGAATAATCTAAGAGAGGAGGGGTGAATTAGATTATTGAATCAAATCACAACATAATGTTCAACCTAATAAATTAAAGATTCATCACACATAATTTCAAGAAGAATGGAGGTGAGAGACAATGAGCCAATCACACAAAGAGAACATAATGATTTTATAGTGGTTCAGATAGTACCATACTGACCTACGTCCACTATCCAAAAACACATTGAGATTTCTATTAAGAACTGTTAAACACAATAGTGCTAACTCACCACTACAAACCACTAGACTGTTGTGGGAGCTTTTGTGGAATAATATATTTCATGTCATGTCTCCTTTGACTTAATTCTCTGAATTTAATTTCCTATTTTGTTTTGATGATTGGCAACAATACAATTTGTTCTTCAGCCCTTGGATTTTGATAAATAATGATTTTCAAAACTATTAGCATTTCATAGCTTCATGTACATGCATTTCATACTAAGGTCGGTACATGATAGACTTTGTTCACAATAAAGGTCGATACACAATACATGGTAAGCAGAGGCAAGGTCGGTGCACATCATCTCTTAGTCTACTAAAGTTGGTGCAGATCTTATAATACGCATTTAAGGTCGGTGCACGTCTTGTATGACTCTATACAAGGTCGGTGCAAGTCTTTGTAGAAGTGTGCATAAGGTCAGTGCAGTATTTACCATGCATATCTAAGGTCAGTGCACATCGATCTTAGTCATTGATAGAGTCTGTGCACGTCTGCATTGTGCTTGCATATAGTCGGTGCATGTCTCTGTAGAAACACGCTTGCATATAGTCGGTGCACGTTTCTATAGAAGCACACATAAAGTCAGTGCAGGTTTTGCCATACACAACAAGGTCGGTGCACATTCTTATTAATGCACAACAAGGTCGGTGCACTTTAACAGTTTGCATCATGCACACATAGGTCGATGCACATTTATGTAGAAACACACATAAAGTCGGTGCATGTTTTGCATTGTACACAACAAGGTCGGTGCACATTCTTATTCATGCACAACAAGGTCGGTGCACTTTAACAGTTTGCATCATGCACACATAGGTCGGTGCATATTCCCTTGGGCATACAGGTCTGTGCATACATTGTGTGTCTACGTACAAGAACAAGCATAGAGGTCAGTGCACCTTTCTATTATGATAAACAAGGTTAGTGCACATTTATCTTTTATGCATATCAGGTCCGTGCACGTTCTGATCGGTCAGCATATAGGTCCGTGCATATTCTACATATCTACATATAAGGTCTGCATATAAGTCGGTGCATGTTTGAAGGCATAAGGTCGATGCTAACACTTCTGTCTGTTATATTGCCAGGTCAGTCACTTGGTCGAATACATGATGGGTGTACTGACAACCTACGAACTTATCTCACGTGGAAGTCAAAGTATCAAGTTAAAGGCACGTGATCCGAGGTAAGGAATGGAATAGATGATCCTGCCACGTGGACAGTTACAGTGCTGAGATTTTGACGCATGGAACCTCGAGGGATCAGATCTGAGTGAAACTTTTAGCGGGAACGTGGTGACCACATGCCGATTGCCTGCTGCCTATAAAAGGAAGAAAGTCGCCCAAAATTTGTGAGGAACAACAAGAAAAATAGAGAGAGAAAAGACAGATAGAGAAAGTGAGTGAGATCTGAAGAGATTGGCAGAGCGAGTGCAAGAAGCAGAGAAGAAGAAGTCTTCGGAGCTGAAGAGAGCTGAAAGTTGAGAGGAGAAGCTAGAAAGAGAACAGAGTATCGTAAGTTTGAGATTGAAGAGAGTTTAAGTGAATTGGTACTTGTAATTGACTCGTGGATCAAATCCAGAGTCAATCTGCACCTAGAGAGTTTCATTATTATCTTGTTTCTTTCTTTTGTTTCTATTTTTGAATTTTGTCAAGCTGTGAGTCAGCGGGCGAGGGTGAGTCCTCGGACAGCAAAGCTGTAAAGCTCAGCGGTAGCAAGCTGTGAGGCTCAGCGGTCTGGGATCATTTCCCCAAAGCTGTGGATCAGCGGTGTGTAGGGATTTAATCCCCGAAACTATGGATCAGCGGATCGAAGCTGTGAATCAGCAGTAATCCACACTTAGTCTGAGTGTGGGGTGGATGTAGGTGAAAACTGAACCACCTAAAATCTCTGGTGTTCTGTGTGATTGATTGTGTGCTTAACATTCTAGTTCATGTCTCGCTTAGATGAATGGATAGGATCGCCAATTGAAATTAACTCTGTCTGGTCATATATTGCCTAATCTGCTTGCTTAGATGTTCTTACTTCCTCTCTATGTCTGCTACTGCCTAAATCTGGTTATAGATTCTTATATCTGTGATTAGTGCATCTGATAGTTTCGTAGCAGAACCTTTATTCCGCAGTTAATTTTTGTTCATGTTTTTAAGGGGTAGATCTATTCACCCCCCCTGTAAATCTTAGCATCCATCCATTCTAACACGTGGTATCAGAGCCTAACTCTTCCTTAGGGCCTCACATCCTGGAGAGATTTGATATGGATGCCAAAGGATTGATCCCTGAGGGTCATTCTACGAGTAAGTCACCATTCTTCAATGGTAATAATTATGCTTACAAGAAGAATAGGATGCAGGTCGTCCTGCGTGCAAAGGACTACGAGATCTGGAAAGTAGTCAGTAAGGGTCCATTTGATTTGCCTCCAGACGAAGAGTTCTGGACTAAGGAGCATATCTGTAAATCTACCTTGAATTGGGGTTCCATTAATGCTATAAAATGTGCACTTCATCCCACTGAATTTTCCAGAGTTTCTTCTTGCAACACTGCTAAGGAGATGTGGGATAAGCTAGAGGTCATTTATGAAGGGACGTCTCAGGTTAGAGAAACCAAAGCCAACATGTTAGTCTCTGAGTATGAGGCTTTCAAAATTAAGCCTGAAGAGTCAATATCTGAGATGTATGCGCGTCTGAATGTTATAACCAATAGCTTAAGAAGTATGGGAAAAACCTACAGTGAGTATGAGTTGGTTAGAAAGATTCTAAGGTCCCTGACACCTATCTGGCACACTAAGGCCACCGTAGTGGAGGAGTCTAGGAACTTAGCTACTACCACTATAGATAAGCTCATCGGTTCTCTCATGACATATGAGTTGAACCTTAAAAAAATTGACAAGTCTGAAATAAGAAGAAAACCCTTAGCTCTTAAAGCTAACTTTAGCAAAGGGTCGTCTAGTGAGTACAACTGCACTAGTTCTAAGGAAGATCAGGATGAATTTGCAATGATTACCAGAAAGTTCAAGAAATTCCTGAGAAAAGAAGGGAAAGGGCTAAGAAGAAAATACTTCTCTGGAAAAAGATAGCCCAAACAAAAATATGTTAATGTTAAGAAAACTGATGCCATAGTTTGTTACAATTGCAGGAAAGCAGAACATCTTAAGGCAGATTGTCCTGAGATCAAGAATAAGCAGCCCAAGTGGAAGAACAAAAAGGGGAAAGCCATGATTAGCACTTGGAGCGATGAAGAAGAAGAAAGTCAGAGTAGCTCCTCTGAAAGTGATAAAGAAAAGAAGATATGTCTGATGGCAAAGAGTGATGAAGGCAAGGAAGATGATGTCGAGGTATTCTCCCCATTTGAAAACTTTACACAGAATGAATGGGATGATGTGTATGCTGAAATCCTTGAAAAATATGAAAACATGCGTAGGGAGAACAGACATTTGAAAAAGAAACTGAATCCATTAGTTAATGATACTTCTTTGTCTGATAAGATTGCATGTCTACAAACTGAAAACTTAGAGCTGAAAAACTCCCTTAATGAAGCTGAATGTAGAAACATCATGTTAACTGATTTGAAAAATGAAAATGAGAATTTGCTGAACACCATTGATGAACTTAAAATGAGAATACATGAATTTAAGGAAGAAACTAGAACAACAACTGAAAAATATGAAGCTATCAATGGTGTAAATGCTGAACTCCAAAAGGTCATTGAAAATCTGGAACAGGAAAACAAGGACAAGCAAAAATCCCTTGAGGGCATGACACAAGGAACAGAAAATCTAAATGCCCTCTTAGGAACAAAAATAAACTTTAGAAAGGAAGGTTTGGGTTTTAACCCAACCAATCAGAAAAGGTTTGATGTTAGGTCAATTTCTTTTGTGGCTGAAAAAGGAACATCACTACCTCTGATTCAAATGACTTCTGGTGAAAATCTGAGATCAGCTGAGAAAGTCAAGCCCAGTGCCAAAGACAAGGGCAAAGGGAAGATAGAGGTGTCTAGGGAATCTTACTCACACACTCCCACACCTCAGATCAAAGGACAAGCTAGGACTCAAATTGTTAAGGCTAGAGTTCAAGGAAAATCCAAGCTCAAAACTGTTCAGCCTCAACAGAAAGTCAGAGGCAACTCCAAACCTCACTCAACCCGCAGTACTACTGGGTTCAAATCCTTTGAGAAAGGTCTAGGCAGAGGTACCTCAGGTCGAGGTCATTATCAGAATACCTCGACCCATCCTCCTTTCTATAATTCCTATCACCACTACTCTGATGGGAGAGGTCAAGGCAACCTCTACACTAGGTCAATGCAGTTCCAGAACTCCTATTTTACACAAATGCATAGACCCTATTCTTGGAACTCCTATGTGCAACCTAGGAACAAAACCTTCAGAAGCCAGAATTCTTATGGCTTTGTCAAATACATGCCAACCCAGTCCAGCGTTCCCTATGCTCATACTACTTCCAATGCCCGTTGGACTGATCACTGGCAAATAAATTTTCAGAATAGGCTTAAGAAGAAAATTGTTTCACCTCAAAAATAATATCCCAAAATTAATGGTGACAAGAAAAAATAGACCAAACTGAATGATAAGAGATCCACAATTGCCATGAAGAAGCCAAATAAAATGTGGATACCAAAATATTTACTTTCTTGTCTGCATGAAATAAATACTTTTATGAGACCCAAGAAGTTCTGGGTTTCAAATCATTCCACTTAATTCCCTTGCAGGTATGCCTGGCAGCCCATCATAACAAGTGGTCTCTAGACAGTGGCTGTTCCAGGCATGTACATGACCGGAGATAAAGAAACATTTTACATGTTGGTGAAGAAAGATGCTGGTCATGTTACATTTGAAGGTAATACCAAGGGAAGGATTATTGGATCGGGAAAGGTTGGTAAGTGTTCTTCCTGTTTAATTGAAGAAGTTTTGTTAGTTGAAGGTTTATCTTATAATCTTCTTAGCATAAGTCAACTCTATGACAGAGGCCATAAAGTTGTATTTGATTCTCTTGCATGCACCATCTATGAACCCAATTCTGATTCTGTGAAATTTATTGACAAGAGAGTCAATAACATCTATATGGTAGACTTAGATGATGTAGCACACTCTAATCTCTGTCTTAATGTTAATAAGGATGACCTAGCCTACCTATGGCATCGTAGATTAGGTCATGTCAGCTATAGTGTGTTTCATAAACTGAATAAACATAGCATGGTAAAAGGGCTTCCTGAAATTTCTTTCAAAAATGACAATAAAATCTGTGAGGCATGTACCCAATGTAAACAGACCAGAAAATCATTTAAATCTAGAACCGAAAACCTGTCTTCTAAACTATATGAGCTAATTCACATGGACTTATTTGGACCCACTAGGTCAGTTAGCTTATCTGGAAAAAGATATGGTTTTGTACTTGTTGATGACTTCTCTAGATTTACTTGGGTTTTCTACCTGTCTCACAAAAATGAAGCTTTTGAAGAATTTCAGGAGTTCTTTTATAAAATAAAACAGACCAATGAGCATGCTATTTTGAACATTTTTTCTGATCATGGTGGTGAGTTTGTTAACTCATAATTTGATGATTTTTATAGAGAGAATGGCATCATTCACAGGTTCTCCTCACCAAGAACTCCAGAGTAGAATGGAGTGGTGGAGAGAAGAAACCGAACCTTAGTTGAGATGGCTCGGACTATGCTGGTAGAAAGTAACCTACTAAGGAAGTTTTGGACAGAGGCTATTAACACTTCATGTTATATAATTAATAGAGCCCTGGTAAGACCAACTACTCAAATGACTCCCTATGAGATTCTTATAGGTAAGAAACCCTCTCTAGCTCATTTCAAGGTTTTCAGTTGTAAATATTTTGTTCATATAAATTCCAAACGAGACCTTAATAAGTTTGAAAACAAAAGTGAACCTGAAATATTTCTAGGTTATTCTGATCAGTCTAGAGCCTACAGGATTTTTAATCTCAATTCTAAAATTGTAGAAGAGTCTCCTCATGTTGTCTTTGATGAGTCTGCAATTAGAACTGAAATTGATTTATGCAGGGACAAAGTAGATGGGGAAATTTTGTAGACCAAAGAGGCATCGAAAGGAGATTCTGCAGAAGGGGCTGAAGTAGAAGGATCTAAAGCTCAGGGGGAGGTAAGTGAAAATCTATGTAATCAGGTCACCAACATTAAATTTCTTAGAGACCATCCTCTTGAAAATATTATTGGTAATCTAAATGAACCTCCGAGAACTAGAGCTCACTTAAGAATTGAGAATGAATTGAACTCTTTTGCTTTAGTATCTCAGATAGAACCAAAAAACATAGATAGTGCCCTTTAGTATGAACATTGGATTAATGCCATGCATGATGAACTTAGTCAATTTGATAGGAACAAGGTCTGGCACTTAGTTCCTAAACCCTCTCATGGCAACATAATAGGCACTAAATGGGTCTTTCGGAATAAAACTGATGAGCAAGGCAAAATTGCTAGAAATAAGGCTAGGCTGGTTGCTCAGGGGTACAACCAAGAGTTTGGTATTGACTTTGAAGAGTCTTTTGCCCCTGTAGCTAGGCTAGAAGCCATTAGGATTCTTTTGGCTACTGCATGCAGTCTAGGAATAACTCTACAGTAGATGGATGTCAAGTCTGCTTTTCTAAATGGTGAAATAAAAGAGGATGTATATGTAAAGCAACCCCCTGGTTTTGAGTGTCTTGAATTTCCTGACCATATTTATAAACTTGATAAGGCACTATATGGATTAAAGCAAGCTCGCCGAGCATTGTATGATAGACTGAGCAACTTCCTCACAGAAAAGGGATTCTCTAGAAGTAAGGTTGACCAAACATTATTCACAAAGGTATGTGAAAAAGAAAATTTTGATCATTCAAATTTATATAGATGATATAGTGTTTGGATCAACCAATTTATCCATGTGTGAGGAATTCTCAGCTTTAATGACTATTGAATTTGAGATGAGCTCAATGGGAGAGCTAAAATCTTTTCTTGGGTTGCAGGTCTGTCAGACCAAAGAAGGAACATTTATAACTCAAGAGAAAAATATCAAGGATCTTCTGAAGAAATTCAAGATGGAGAACCTCAAAGCAATAACCGCACCAATGGGAACATCAACCAGCCTTGATTCTGACCCTGAAGGTAAAACGGTAGACCCCAAGCTATACAGAGGTATGATTGGATCCTTGCTATACCTTACTACTTCTCGACCTGATATTCAGTTTTCAGTATATTTGTGTGCTAGATTTCAAGCATGTCCTAAGGAATCACATTTAATAGCTATGAAATGGATTTTTAGGTATCTGTCTGGCACCCTAGACTTAGGCTTATGGTATCCTGCTAAGTGTGAGCTGGACCTTATAGCTTACACGGATGTAGACTATGCTGGGTGTAGGATAGATAGGAAAAGCACTAGTGGATATTGTCAATTTCTAGGTGGATGTCTAGTGTCTTGGGCATCTAAGAAACAACACACTGCCGCCTTATCCACTGCTGAGGCAGAGTATGTGGCTGCAGGAAACTATGTTGCCCAAGTCCTCTGGATTAAACACCAGTTAATTGACTATCTTATAAATCTTGGTTGCATTACAATTCTTTGTGACAACACAAGTGCTATTTCCTTAACCAAAAATTTAGTTCACCATTCGAGGACTAAACATATTGAAATCAAACATCATTTGCTTAGAGATGAAGTAAGTAAAAAGGAAATTGTTCTAGAGTTTGTTGAATCTGAAAGACAAATTGTTGATATTTTTACCAAGCCTCTTCGTAATGAAAGATTCAAATTTCTAAGAAGAGAACTTGGTCTCTGTAAATTCCTAGCATGAGCTCTGGATCACATTTGTTTCTAAACTTTGTATTCTTGAATGCTGCATGTGTGATGACTATTATTGAACTTTCTGAATGTCTGTCTGTTGCATTTCATTGTTAACCCATAGGTATATCAAATGGTAAGTTGGGAGAAGGACAGATATTGTCTGTCTGGAAACCCACACTATGCGTAGAGGCTAGCCCTTCGCCTAGTACCATGGGTCAACATTACATACATCTAGATTAAGACATGAAATCATCTGCGAAAACTTAATGCATACATTGAGGGGGAGTTTCTGGTTCATCATGTCATCCTTGATGGTCTTGAGCATACACACAGATACCACATATATAGTTTTCATGTCATGATCATCTCATGGTATTCACTTTGTGAGGGGGAGCAGAGAATAAATTTTGAATCCGAGTTAGACCATAGGTCAGCTTTTGAGTAATTCGTTTGAGCTCACTTTCTGTCAGTTCTTCATTTATTTGATCTGTTATCATCCTTAATATCAATATCTGAACAAATGACAAACTGATAGACATGTTCATTAATCTAAGCTTCTGAAATCAGAGTTCTTTTCTTATAAGAAACAGCAATGAACCCTGAATGATTTGTTGGTTTAAACTTAATGTCCTTTAGAGACTAAAAATCAGACTCAATGAAAGAAGGACTGTGGAATGCCTTTTAATAGTTCTTAACCATTTCGTGCATGTCATGTTCAATTGAGTCTTGCAAAATCTGAATTTCTTCTAGACTCAGGCTAAATTGGTTGAGAAAACCTGAAAATATGTATTTTTTTTAAACAACACTTTCTGAAAATCAAATGGACAGCTGTGTCAAAATGATAAATCATATACTCTAAAGGCAAAGCAATGATTGAATGCACTGAGTAACTGGGTACTTCATCAATGAAATGGAGAAAAACTCATGTCATGAAGTGATTCAATTTATCTTTGTTCAAAAAATAAAAGGTTAGTCCCACTGAGTAACTAGGGGTACTGGCGTCTGATAAACGTGTACCCTTACGCAAAAAGGTGGAAACTATACCTGAGACAGAATAGTGGATCTTGCCGAGTAACTAGGGGTACTAGCATCTGATAAACGTGTACTCTTATGTAAAAGGCTAGATTATACTTGACTGTTCTAAAGCAGTAAAGAAAAGAAATATATGAAACTATCTCTACTTCTCTGTAGATTAATTCAAAACTGTGGAGTTTGTTTAATCTCAATACAAGTTCTAGTCAATCCTGATGATGCCTTGAGGCTTAGATAAACAAGATAAAGTAAGAAAAAAGCTGACATGTCCCATGTGCTCCTAGTTCATTACTATTAAGAGCTTATACAGACTGGTTCTCACACAGTGGAGTGGCTAGTCTCTCACTTTCATACTTTTTAAACCACCTAAGTTGAAGAATGCACTATCTGCACTCTTATAATAGAAGAATTTGTGCTTTACTTGCTTCGTTACTGAAACGCTTAAATAGTTTGTCACATCAGATTTCTTCTTCAATGTGGTACTCCTCTTGATATCTTCCTTTTATCCTTTCTGCTAATGGCAAAGGGGGAGAGATTTTGATGTTGATAAGTCTTTAGAGAGTTTGAAGGGGGAACGCGTTTTGCATTAAGGGCAGCCTTTGCATTTGCATCTCTTGAATTTTGCTGTGTGGATACTATGTGCATATTACTGTGAGCATAATTCTTGACTCTTAATAAAACCATTGTGGACATCAGAATGTAAACGTGTTGCCATCATCAAAAAGGGGGAGAATGTTGTGGGAGCTTTTGTAGAATAATATATTTCATGTCATGTCTCCTTTGACTTAATTCTCTGAATTTAATTTCCTATTTTATTTTGATGATTGGCAACAATACATTTTGTTCTTCAGCCCTTGGATTTTGATAAATAATGATTTTTAAAACTGTTAGCATTTCATAGCTTCATGTACATGCATTTCATGCTAAGGTCGGTGTTTGACCCCGAGGTTATGATGTATGGATGTATATGTTTTGATGATTAATGAATGCAATGTGTGATCATGGTTTAGAGTGAACCGGCTTCATACTCTTATGAATATCTTTTTGATCGTGTGGTGAAGATTGGTTTATACTCAAAATGCTTTGTGAATGATCAATTTATCAAATGAGCAAGCAAACTGAAGACCGATGGTGAATTTAGGCAAACTGATGAAGGAAACATTTATATGTGGTTTGTTATGGATCTTTCATTCAAATGGGAAATGAAATCTGTTTTGAATTGGCCTACCGTGGTAATATCTTTTAAGTCCTACTTTCATTAAAGAGAGTTGAAATGAATGGTTATTTTTTGTAAGCTCTATGTGTATCAATCTAACGTTTACATGGCATTTTTACAGGTTCGGAGAGCTTCCCACAATTCACATTTCATCATGCTTTTTAACTCTGAAGAAGTTGGTATATTATTCTCTTTCTCTGGGTTACTGGGCCTTATGGAACAGCAAGAGTCGACACCTGGTGTCGACACTTGGTTCCAGAATGTGTTCCCAGCAACCAGTTTTGGAGGTGTCGACACCAGGTGTCGACACCAGGTGTCGACACCTACTCAAAACTGGTTCTGGCAGCTTCTGTCTGCTAACCTGAACATCAGGTGTCGACACCAGGTGTCGACACCCATTGTCCAAACCACCCCAGCCTGGCTATACTGCAGCGGCATCTTTCTCAGTTGCGATTTCTCTTCTCTACTCAATTTTATCTCTTTGTCAGCCTAAGAAGAAATTTTTCCTTCCTTTGCTAAGATAGTAATTAACGAACAAATTAACTGAAAAGGAGTGCAAACCATGGATTATATATATTAGCGATTGAAATTACAATCTGAACGATGGCATTGACTAGAATATGCATTCATATTTTTATTGAAGAGGCGAAATCTCGCATTGGTTCCTGAGCTGGCTGGTAATCACCAAGATAATGAACTGCAAGACAGGGAAATGGGTCAGAGGCCCAGGGGGATTCCCTGGGGTAAAACCCTCCGACTCTCAAGTCAGTACAGCAATGGTGGGAGCAGCGATAGGGAGGAGAAGGTGAAGGCGCGAGATCCCTCTCCACCAATGGGGTGAAGTGATCCTTGCTCAGGAGTTGGGGGTGGAACGATGCCCTTCTTGACTTACCTCTCGCAGGAGGGTATCCCAAGTTTTTATAGTGTGCCGCCTTCTGGAGTCCTGCAAGCTGAGAGGTCTCCGGTGGAGGTTACGTCCTCGTCGTGGGCTTTGATGGCCTCATCGTGGGGGTGTTATCCTCGCGGGGAAGCCGGAGCTCCTGGACTTCTTAGCGTTTGGCCCGTTGTGGACTCTAATGGCTGCAGAGATGAACATTTCATCGGTCGTTCCGAGCTTAAGGGGGCCGGCCCTATCGGGCGATAGGCCTAGCTCGGTGAGGAGATGGGTCGGATAGACCGGCTAGCGCTTCCCCCCTTCGGAGGGATAGCTCGTGCGCGAGTCTTCCTGTGACCTGACCGAGGCTCGGGCTCTCCGAGCCTTGGGGCCGCCTAAGAGAGTTGTTTCCTCGAGCCTTATTTTATTGGTCTTTTCCGAGTGGGCCCTGCGGGCTGTCACTTGGGCGAGCTTGCCTCGTTGGGCCTTGTTGGGCCTAGTTGGGTCTGATCTTTGAGTGGGCTGCAGGAATCCCCCTCTCCACTTGTCCCCCTCCTACTCCCGAGCCAAGGAGGCTCGGTTGAGTAGTTTTTTGAGGCTTTGGACCGGCGTGGCTCGGGTGGGTGGAATCCTGTTGGCGTGATGATGTCACGTGTAGCGGTTGCCTGGGCCCATAGTAATAATGATCCTGACGGATTTTGAAATGAAGGGGCCCCCTTTTTCTCGGAGGTTGAAACGGCGCGTCGCCTCCCGCGAGGGTTTATAGGCGTAGGGCGCTGCTCGTTCCTCCCAGTCTTTTTAGGGTTTTCGGCCTTTCCTCCATTTCTCTGCTTCTGGGGCTCCTTGATGCGCCGTGAAGATACAGCGGGGGAGCAAGCTCTTGCGGCGGCATTTGAGGAGCTGGCGCGTGTAACCGCGGAGGCGATCCAGCGGCTTCCTTCTCCTCCGGAGTCTTCGGGCTCTAGTGAAGGTTCTTCTTCCAGCTCGATGGCAGATCTGCGCTCGGAAATCGAGCAGGTGAGGCGGGAGCCCATCCCCAATCACAGCGAGTTGGGGGAGGCTGATGTGAAGAAATTAGAGCACCGGTTTCACCTGCCTCTCCGATATAGCTTTGTAGCTACTGCCCCATACGAGATGAGCTTGGACAGCCGTACGAGCCATATTTGTACTTTTCTCCTGGCGTGGAAGAGCGGATTCTGCCTCCCCTTCGAGCCTTTCATCTTGAAGCTTCTCAATTTTTTCGTGTTGGCGCCTGTTCAGCTGGTGGCCAACTCGTATCTCCTGCTTTCTGCCTTTCGGATCCTCTGCCGCCTGCAGGGGGTTCCCCCATCGCTGGATCTTTTTCATTATTTTTTCGAGTTGAAGGCACATCCGTCGGCGGGGAAAGGCTTCTATTTTATCCAGGCAGGCAGGAATCGGAGTTGTATTCCGCTGGCGGCGAAGGATTCTTCACACAAAGGGTGGAAGAGGCAGTTTTTCTGGGTGAAGGCGGAAGCAGTGGACGAGTCCTGGAGGTGCCAGGTTATGCCCAACTTCCATCCGAATCTTGCCCCGCGCCAGGAGGAGTTCCCCGCCGACGTGGAAGAGTACGCCGCTCTCTTGTTGACAAATCGCCGGTCGACTGAGGAGCTGGTGACGCTGGAGAACGTGGAGCGGTATCTGCTGACACAGCTCAAGCCATCAGATGCCATTCTTCGGATTCTGCCGCGGGGTCGGAGGGTCGACTTTTCGTTTCCTAACCAAATCTTCTTCTTCATTGCAGACATCCGGCGGGAGCCCTTGGAAGAGGTCACCGAGGTCGTCGATCTTAGGGATGATTCGGCGGCCGATGAGCCTGTCGCTCCCACGGGTCGTTCCCAAGCCCGGGATAAGGGCAAGGGGGCGACCTCCGGGGGATCTTCGCGGTCAAGCGGGGCGAAGCGCAAGGATCCCCTGGAGGGGAGATTGCGGGAAGCCGCGAAGGCCAAGAAACGGGCCAAGAAGGCCGGCCATCCTACCGCTGTTGGGGGTGATTCAAGCTCGGCGGCGCTCCCCTCTCGGGGGCAAGGTGGGGCTGACCCTTCCGGGCCAGCTCCCCCACCTACCAGGCGAGAGGGGGCCAAAGAGACCGGGGGCCCCTTAGAGGGCAGAGATGGGTCGGTTCTCCCCTCCCCGGGGATGGAGGGGGCCGGCGCCGTCCCGGGCGGAGAGGCGCGGGTCGAGACAGATAGGGATGGAGGTTCGCCCGCGAGGGCATCGCAGCCCCAAGTGCCCGAAGTTCTTGGTGCGATCGATCCTGCGGCGTCGGTCGAGGTTGGGGGTTCGCCCGCGAGGGCGTCGTAGCCCCAAGTGCCCGACGTTCTTGGTGCGGTCGATCCTGCGGCGTCGGTCGAGGTTGGGGGTTCGCCCGGGGAGGCGTCGCAACCCCAACCGACCGCGGCGCGTGGGGCGGTCGGCCCCGTTGCTCGAGCCGAACCTTCTGGCGGGGCATCCGGTGGGGAGCGGATCTCCATGTCGGAGGCCTTGGAAAGGCTCGGTGTTTCGGGCGACCTGTATCGGGTTTGCCGAGAGGTTGCTGCAAAGACGAGGGGCGAGACAAGCACCACTCCCCCTCCGGAGTCCTCGACGTCCTCATGGAGGGTGGCCTAGTCATGGCTCGGTCGGCGGCCTTGATGGCGGAGACGTACGCTCGGACGGAGGCGGAGCGGTCGAATCTTGCCTGGGCCCTCGGGGGGTGCGAGAGGAAACTGGCCCGCCTCAGCGAGGAACATGAGGGGCTCCGACGGGAATTCTCCGCGATCAGGGACTCGGCACGGGCGAGCCGGCTAGAAACCGAGGCGCTGACTGAGCAGTTGGCTAAGGCCCGGGAGTCGCTCGAGAGGAAAAGCAAACTCTTAGAAGAGGAGCGTCTGCGTCACCTCGAGATGGACGGTCGCTGGGAGCTCGAACGGGCCGAGTTACTGGACCGGGCGGAGGTAGCGGAGCGCCTTCGTTCCATGGCCGAGGTGGACCGAGTCCGGGCGGAGAGGCGGTCGAGCGAGGGATGGTCGCGGTAGAGGAACGCCTAGCGGGAGCAGAGGAGCGTGCGGCCGAGGCGGAGCGGGCTCGAGTCGAGCTCGTTGGAAGGACGGAGCAGATTGAGGCAGAGACGGTCGAGCGATATAGAAGCTCAGACGCTTACTCAGTCGACCTGGAGAGAGCCGCCCTACCATATTACGAGGTAGCGCTTCGTCGTGGCGCCCGAAAGGGGTTTAAGCAGGGTTATCGCCGGGCGGTTGACTACGCCTTCGATCGAGACTCCGGGATCGAGTTCCCTTTGGGCCAGGCTTATGACTCGGATGAGTCGGTTTCTAGCTCCTCTGCGTCGAGCGGGGAAGATCCAGAGGGGTCTCCTACGGCGGGGTCACCAACTCCGGACGTCTCGGGAGGGCTCGCAACCAAGACAGTTCTCGCGCAGGCGAGGTCAGTGCCCGGGTCGACCGTCACCGAAGGTGCTGGGGGTGACGCACCTACTTCCGTTTCTTCCGAGCTTCAAAGTGGGCCCGAGGCCTGATGTATTTTGCCTTATTTTGCCCCTTTCTCTTGTTTGTCTCTCTTTCCTCCTTTAGGGAGTTTCCTCTTTATGAGATAATAAATGACTTACTTGTTTGATCGCCATCCATGCCGTGATTTGGCTGGCGTATCTGGAGTAGTTGAAAAGATGCCGATATGTCCCGCGTGATTTTCGCACGCTGATTTGGTAGGCTTCTGACGGGGCGTCTTTCCGTTCCCTCGCGCTTTGAATGCCAGGCCGCTTTGTGAATCCCGCTGGGGCAAAAAATGAGGAGTTAGAGGTGACCGTTCAGGGGAGAAATCCTTTGGCGTGTTTTTGAGGGGGGGGGGGGCATTTAAGGCGTGTAGCCTCCTTTGGCCTATAAGAAGGACCGAAAGGCGCCCTTCCCTCTTTACCGCTTGGGATTTTCTCTAACAGTCTTCCCTCACTCCTTCTTCTTCACTCTGCGTTGCGTCGTTGCATGGAGGATCCTTCGGAGGGTGACGCCGCTGACGACGGGGAGCAGAGAGCTCTTGCTGTCCTGGCTTGTTGGACGGGTCCCATGGTCGCCGCGCGGGTTTAAGACGGGTCCGACGGTCGCTGCGCGGATCTGGAGAGGGCTTCGACGTGCGAGGGCACGGCTCTTGCCCTTTCTCAGTTCTGGCGTGGCTTCCAGGCGGGCACCGAGGCGGAGGACGGATGGGGGTATCAGGGACGCCTGCCGCCACTCCCCCTCCGCATGGGGGGGGGGGCGCATCAAGTTCCCTCCTCACCGAAGCCTTCCTCCATCTGCAGCCTCTTTTTCCCTCTTCTGCTCTTCATTTCTTTCACTCTTCGGAGGCTTCTTGCTCTCTGTTCCCTTCCAAGGAGTTGGCAGGTTGGGAAAAAAGGGGTCTTCACGGTGCTCCTTCTCCCTAGCCTCCATCAACTTGGAAGGTAGCCTTCTCCGACTTTAGAAGGTGGCTACCTTCTCTGCAGTCCCTCTGTCACCTTTGTCGGGGGTCGTCTGAGCCAACTGGATCGGCCCCCTCTTGTCCGAGCCAGTTTTTACGCGAGGCAGAGTCAGTGGCTGGACGTGGGGAGATCGAGATCGAGTCAACCGAGCGATGTCCCCTTGCAGTGGTGTTAGACAGATTTTCTTACTTTTTGTCATGCAATGTACTGGCCTTTGCCTTTCTGATGTATCAATAGTTTTGAATGGAAAGGAATTTATTTCATCCTTCTTGTTGTACAATTTCAAAAATAGAATTTGCGTAGTGCGGCTGCGTTCCATGTCCGGGGAATGGGATCCCCTTCCATTGTTGCTAACCTGTACGCACCTTTCCCGAGCGTCTCGACCACTCGGTAGGGGCCTTCCCAGTTAGGGGACAGCTTGCCCGCCGCCTCTAGTGGTCGAGAGGCTTCGGCTTTTCTGAGGACGAAGTCTCCCGGTCGGAAGTGTCTGCTTCGGACTCTGGCATTGTAGTATCGAGTGAGGCGTCGCTGGTATTCCGTCGCTCGGATGCTGGCAATATCCTGGAGTTCATCGGCTAGGTCGAGGTTCTCGAGTAACTTTTGGTTGTTTTCCTCAGTCGAGTAGCGGATGACTCGGAGAGACGGGTTGGCGATCTCCAATGGAATGACGGCCTCAGTGCCGTACACCAACTGAAAAGGACTTTCACCGGTTGCTGTCCTAGGAGTCGTTCGGTGTGACCACAGTACGCTAGGCAATTCCTCGAGCCAACTACCCTTGGCTTTGCCGAGTCTGGTCTTTATGCCTTTCAAGATAGTCTTATTGGCATTTTTGACCAGCCCGTTGGCCTGAGGGTGGGCGATCGAAGTGAAGTGGTTGCGGATGTTTAGGTCGGCGCATCTGTCTCGGAAATACCGAGAATCGAATTGCCGACCGTTATCGCTCACTATCACTCGGGGGATGCCGAAGCGACAAATGATCGATTTCCAGACGAAACTCCAGACGACTGTCTCGGTGATCCATGCAGTGGCTTCGGCCTCGATCCATTTAGTGAAGTAGTCGATGGCGACGATGATGAACTTTTTCTGGGACTGAGCCGTGGGGAATGGTCCGAGAATGTCGATCCCCCACCGAGTGAAGGGATAAGGCTCGGCGAGGGTGACGAGTTCTATGGCCGGCCGATGGACCAAGTGGTCGAACCGCTGGCATCGGTCGCACTATTGAGCATAGGCCGAGCAGTCATGCTGCAGGGTGGGCCACCAGTACCCCTGTCGTAACAGGATTCTAGCCAGTGACCTTGCCCCTGAGTGCGCTCCGCACAGGCCTTCATGAACCTCTCGAATGGCTCGGCTGGCGTCGTCGGGGCCGAGGCACTTCAGGAGAGGGCCGGCGAAAGACCTTCGGTAGAGTGTGTCGTCCAGGACAACGAAGCACCGGGCTTGGTACTTCATTCGGCTTGCTTCCCGAGGGTCGGAGGGCTCTTGGGAGTCTCGAAGCCAAGATAGGTAGGGGGTGCGCCAGTCGCTCGGGACGGCCGAGTCAACAACGAGGAGCTCCGAGTCAATGCTCGGGCGCTCTAGCTCTTCGAGGTGGACCAATTGGGTACCTTCTGGGTCTAGGGAGAAGGCCAATCGAGAGAGGGCGTCCGCTCGGGAGTTTTCTTCCCGGGCTATTCGGACTACCTCGAATCTCTCGAATTGTTGGGCCAAGCTCCTGACCAGCTGGAGGTATTTGATCATGGGTGCCTCTCGAGCTTCGTACTCACCGTTGACCTGGCTCGCGACCAGCTGAGAGTCGGTGTGGATCCTGACTCGCTCAGCCCCCAACCGCCGGGCCATGCGTGCTCCCGATATAAGGGCCTCGTACTCGGAAGCGTTGTTGGACGCCTGGAAGTTGAATTTCAAGGCGTACTGCAGCTCCACTCCTTCGGGGGATCTTAGGAGGATCCCAGCACCGCTACCGATCGAGTTGGAAGAACCGTCGATGTACAGTTCCCAGGTTGGCCCGGGCATGGTCAGTAGCCTCCCTTCGGTCGGGATGGTGCTTTCGGCGATGAAGTCGGCGAACGCTTGACCTTTTATAGCTGAGCGCGGGCGATACGAGATGTCGTAGGCCCCAAGCATAAGGGCCCATTTGACGAGTCGCCCCGAGGCCTCGGGGTGGGCCAAAATCTTCTTCAACGGCTCGCCGGTTAGCACGGTGATGGGGTGCCCCTGGAAGTAGGGTCGGAGGCGTTTCGCGGAGGTAACCAGCGCTAGCACGAGCTTCTCGGTTGCGGGGTACCTCCTCTTGGCCTCGCTAAGCACCTTGTTGGTATATTAGACTGGTCTTTCGATTCCCGAGTCATTTCTGACCAGGACTGAGCTGACCGTTGATGACGTCGCCGAGAGATAGAGTAGCAAAGCTTCGCCCGGCACGGGCTTGGAGAGCACCGGGGGCGAAGCCAGGAACTCCTTAAGCTCAGCGAACGCTTTCTGGCATTCCTCATCCCATGCGAACGTAGCAGATGCCCACTTGGGCCCCTTCAATAGTTTAAAAAAGGGTAAGCATCGTTCAGCCGCACGGGATAGAAAACGGCTGAGAGCGGCGATACGCCCTGTCAGACGCTGGACGTCCTTGATGCAGGCGGGCGGGTGCATGTCCAGGATGGCCTGGACCTTGTCGGGGTTAGCTTCGATCCCACGCTGAGTGACCAAGAAACCCAGGAACTTCCCGGATCTTACTTCGAAGGCGCACTTGGCAGGATTGAGCTTCATGTTGTACTTTAGGAGGACGCCGAAGGCTTCGGCGAGGTCGGTGAAGTGGTTCTGGGCCTTGGGGGTCTTGATGAGCATGTCGTCAATGTAGGCCTCGACGTTCCGACCTAGCTGCTCCTCGAACATGTGGTTGACCAGTCTTTGGTATGTGGCTCCGGCGTTCTTCAACCCGAAAGGCATCCGGGTATAGCAGTACACGCCGTAGTCGGTGATGAAGGCGGTCTTCTCGATGTCTTCAGAATTCATTCTGATCTGACGGTAACCCGAATAGGCGTCCAGGAAGCTGAGCATCTCGTTGCCCAATGTCGAGTCGACCAGTTGGTCGATGCTGGGCAAGGGATAGCAGTCTTTAGGGGTCACCTTATTCAAGTCGGTGAAGTCCACGCACATCCGCCACTCACCGGAAGCCTTTGGTACCAGGACGACGTTGGCTAGCCACGTCGGGTACAGGACCGGTCTAAAAAGACCAGTCTCTTGCCCCTTGGTGACCTGCGCCTTGATGATCGTCTGTTTCTCTGGTGCGTGCTTCCTTCGGCGCTGCTGCACGGGCTTCGTGGTGGGGTTGAGGTTCAGTCGGTGCAGCACGGTCTCCTCTGGTATCCCAGGGAGCTGATCGTCGGACCAAGCGAAGACTCGGATGTACTCAGAAAGAAAATTCTTATATTGCTGCTGTTCCTCGGGTGGTAGGTCGGCTCCGATCCTTACTCCTAGGGTCGGGTCATCGTTTAGGAAGATTGTCAACAACTCGCCACCTGGCTTAGTAGCTGCGAATTTTTCCTCGACTTCCCGGGGGCCCTTATTATTCCCGTCCGGCCGCGTGGCCTCCACCGAGATGTTGTAGCACCTTCGGGCCGTGTCCTGGTTACCTCGGATTTTCCCTACTCCGTTCTTGGTGGGGAACTTCATTTTTTGGTTATAGGTAGATGGTACTGCCTTGATCCGGCTGAGGATTCCCCGGCCGAAAATGGCGTTGTACGCTATCATCCCTTTGATCACCATGAAGTCCACCATGACCGTAACGGTTTTGGGTGGGGAGCCGAGGGTAACCGGCAGGCTTAGGGCTCCTTCGGGGAGAGTGGCCAGGCCATTGAACCCACAGAGGGGCGTCCGGATCGGGCGGAGTTTGGATGGACCCTCTCCCATTTTGAGGAAACAGTCATAAGACAACACATCAGGGGCACTTCCATTATCCACAAGAATACGATCTACGTTACAATGGTTTATAGTGGCCGAGATTACGAGGGCGTCATCGTGCGGGGTGCTCAGCCCCTCCAGGTCTTGATCGGAGAAGACTATGACCTGGGGCGGGGCCTTGGGTGGCTCTGGGGCTCGGCTCGCCCGCTCGGCATGACGCTTCCTTCCACGGCTGCTGTCGCCTCCTGATGCTATTCCTCCAGAGATGACGTTGATGTGAACCCCTCGGGGGGCGTTGTCAATCTCCTCTGCGGCGCCTTGATCTTCTCTGCGCTCGGCAGTGAACCGAGCCAGGTGCCCCAGGCGGACGAGGCGCTCGATTTCATCTTGGAGCTGGTGGCAATCACCGGTGTGATGTCCGTGATCACCGTGGAATAGACAATGTCTGTCTCGCTTGCGGTTCTTCGACCTCATCGGCTCGGGCCGACGGAGAAGTCCCGAGTCTTTGACGTCTTCATAGATTTCATAGACCGGGGCGGTTAACGGGGTGTACCGCTCGTACTTCCGCTTGCGCTCTCCATCTCGATCTCGCTTCTTTCCCGAGCTAGGATTTGGCTCAAGGCCCCGCTTCTTGTCCCCCTCCCGACCCGAGCCGATTGCGTCTCGGCAAGCGCTGAGCACTTCTTCGCACTCGGCGTGGCGTAGAGCCAGAGTCACTAGCTCGGCAAGGGTCGAGGGAGGGTGGAGGACGAGTTCGCGGCAGAGGTTCTCGTCCCGGGTACCCCCGGTCAGTGCGGTTGTGGCCGAGGCCACATCCAGGTGGGGGATTCAGAGGGCTTCTGATTTAAACCGGTGGACGTAAGCACGGAGCCTTTCCCCTTGCGCCTGTTTGAGGGCCAACCTTGGGGGGCACTTCCGACGAAGCTCTCCTTGAAGACTCGCCCGAACTGCTTGAAGTCTCGGATGGATCCGGGGGCGAGAGCCCGGAACCACGCTTGAGCGCCCTGGACCAGAGTGGTCACGAAGGCTCGGCACTTGATGGGGTCCGACGCTCCGTGTAGAGTCATCAGGGCGTCGAAGCTATCGTAATGGTCGGCCGGGTCGCCTTGGCCGTCGTAAAGCTTGAAGGTTGGTATGGGGGCTCTGGGAGATACCTCCGCCTTCAAGATATACTCGGAGAATGAGGATTTCTCCTCGTCTTCCGGGGAAGAGGCCTTCTGTAGGGCGCGAAGGACGCGCTCCTCCTCAGCAAAGCGCCTTTCAAAATCTCGCAGCCGGAGGGATAACTCCGGTTGCTGTCGTGCCGCGAGGCTAGGGGGGGTGCCTTGGCGGTCTCCGGGAACGTCGGCTTCCGGATCTGGCCGTTGCGCCCCCCGCCTTCCTTTCCTCGGCGTGGAGGAGGCCTCTTGCTCCGGAGGTGGAGCTTGCGAGGGTCCTCCGACCCTGTTACGGATGAGCTGCTGTCCGCGGAGGGTGAAGCGGCCCCCAGCTGTGTGCTGGGACGTACTCCTGCGGGGGGGGCTCCCTGACGGGGCGCGGGACCTTGCATCCCTAGCCGTTTGGGTCTTCATGAGCTCCACGAGGACATCCAGTTTGGCGTTGAGGGCCTGGAAGGCTTCGGCGCCACCGTAGGGGGGTAGCCCCACCGCTGCGGGGGGGGGGGGGGGGGGGGGTGGTGGTCCGTCGGCGGGGATGCTGGCGTTGGAGGGAGGGTTCTGTGAGGCCCTGGAAGGGCCATCCCCTGCTGCTACCATGGCCTTACCCCTTTCGCCGGCGGACCTCCTCCCTGAGCTCCTTCTCACCATGTTGGCTCTTCGTGCGTTTCCCACAGACGGCGCCAGATGAAGAGGCGAAATCTCGCGTTGGTTCCTGAGCTAGCTGGTAATCACCAAGATAATGAACTGCAAGACAGGGAAACAGGTCAGAGGGCCCAGGGGGATTCCCTGGGGTAAAACCCTCCGACGCTCAAGTCAGTAGAGCAATGGTGGGAGCAGCGATAGGGAGGAGAAGGTGAAGGCGCGAGATCCCTCTCCACCAATGGGGTGAAGTGATCCTTGCTCAGGAGTTGGGGGTGGAACGATGCCCTTCTTGACTTACCTCTCGCAGGAGGGTATCCCAGGTTTTTATAGTGCGCCGCCTTCTGGAGTCCTACAAGCTGAGAGGTCTCCGGTGGAGGTTACGTCCTCGTCGTGGGCTTTGATGGCCTCATCGTGGGGGCGTTATCCTCGCGGGGAAGCCGGAGCTCCTGGACCTTTTAGCGTTTGGCCCGCTGTGGACTCTAACGGTTGCAGTGATGAACATTTCATCGGTCGTTCCGAGCTTAAGGGGGCCGGCCCTATCGGGCGATAGGCCTAGCTCAGTGAGGAGATGGGTCGGATAGACCGGCTAGCGCTTCCCCCCTTCGGAGGGATAGCTCGTGCGCGGGTCTTCCTGTGACCTGACCGAGGCTCGGGCTCTCCGAGCCTTGGGGCCGCCTAGGAGAGTTGTTTCCTCGAGCCTTATTTTATTGGGCTTTTCGAGTGGGCCCTGCGGGCTGTCACTTGGGCGAACTTGCCTCGTTGGGCCTTGTTGAGCCTAGTTGATCTGCTCTTTGAGTGGGCTGCAGGAATCCCCCTCTCCAATTATATATGTTATTGGATCACCAAAGGATCCGTGTTTAAATTATCAATTTCCAAGTTTAGTCATGATAAAATTACTTCGTCTAATAATCACGTTTTTCCAGTAAGAGCTAACTATCGGGTTATTTGTTAAAAATTACATCCTTCTTCATCAACTTGCCATCATTGATGGCGCCTAGAGGAGAGCAACCCTCTGGCGACCCTCCAGGGTTGCCGGGCGAACTTGTTCAAAACCCTGGACTCTACCCCAGATCTCACTATGTTGCACCTGCACAGGATGACAAGCTCTCTTATGCGGCGTGCGATGAAGAAAATTCAGCTTGAGTTGTAGGGCGTCCTGTTCTCAAGCCCTTGTGGGCTATGTCATTGGCCTTAAGACGTCGTATGTTCCACTCTCATCTTTCATCAAAACCCGCTGGAGTCCCAATCGGTTTGAACTTCATATGTTAGACAACGGGTTCTTCCTAAGTTTGATTTGATTGAGGATTTGCAGCGGGTCCTTGAAGGCTTTTAGACGATTAAGAGGCACTCGGTGATACTTCGTCGGTGGACACCGGAGACGCGTATTGGACTTCATAGCCTGCGTAGCATTCCACTGTGGGTTACCTTGCATGGAGTTCCCCCGCATCTCTGGACGTGGAAGTTTTTCAGTAAAATTTGTAGTGTGTTGGGGGAGCCCTTGTATACAGATAAGCAAACGGCATCTAGATAGCGTCTCTCATTTGCCTGAGCATGTGTTTTATTAGTCTCTGCAGAGAAGGAGTTGCCAGATGAGATTTTATTCCAAGGTCTCGGAGGGACTAAGTGCAGGATAGCTGTACGCCTCTTATCCTTGGAAGCCTAGGATTTGTTCTGAAAGCTCATCCTTTGGGCATTTAGAGGGGCAGTGTATCAAACAGAACGGCATCATTCGGAAGGAATATAAGGAGGGAAGCCCGTTCCACAGAAATCTATTGCGCCTGTGGAGTCTGCAGCTGCGTCGTCTGCAGTTCCCACTACGAATCAGTTCACAGCCCTTGCCATGGCGGAGGGTATAGAGGAGCAACACCAGATGGCAATCTCAGGCAGGAAGGACGACCGGCATGTGTTATTGCAGGTAATTCTAAATGTGCAGGAAAAGGTACCGCCGGCATGTCCCTCCGGTGTGCAGGAACATCGGAGAGGCAATCACGTGGCAGAACGGGGGGCGGACGTGAGCGTAGCTTGCGAAGCTGGGATAGTTAACAATTCTCCTACTAAAAACTGCCCATGCAGTACAAGGAGTCCAACCAAGGCGAGGAAGGAGCTGTTGGATTAAATCTGCAAATAGAGGGAAGCAACAACTTTTGTATGCTCTGTCTTACTGCAAAAAACAGAACACGAGTAGAACCTGGACAGGAGATGAGAAAAAAAATGGGAACTAAAACATGAGATGAACTGCTATGAAATTGATAAACTGAAACAGGATATATACAGACACTAGAGAGAAGAACGTGGCTGCATACAGCCTTCTTTCTACAAGACACAAACGTGAGACACGTTCTAAAAACGTGGGGAATAACTGAACTGTTTTGCCTAAACAGAAAAGCAGAAAAACAAACCAGAACTACGATCCTAAATTGTACATCACTATTCAACACTTCCCCTTGATGTAAAATTGGACACACCCAGTAAGTTTCTAAAATATGAATGATTCGTGAATGAGAGTCCCTTGGTCAGAATATCAGCCACTTGCTCATTTGTTGGGCAGAACTTAAGCTTGATCAGGTCCTTGTCCACCGTCTCTCGGATGAAGTGATGTCAGATCTGTATGTGCTTTGTCCTCCCATGGAACACTGGATTTTTTGTTATTATTATGGCGGATTTGTTGTCACAAAACAGTTCGGTAGCTTCTTACTGTGTTTGTTGAAGATCATCAAGAAGCCTTCTTAGCCAAATTGCAGCTATATACTCGGCTTCACATGATGACAAAGCTATTGTTGATTGTTTCTTCGATGACCAGGAAATGGCACCTGGTCCAATGTTGAAAACATAGCCTGAAGTGCTCCTTCGATTGTCTTGTGAACCTACCCAATCATTGTCAGTGAAACCAATTAATTTAAAATTGGAAGTATGAAAATACCATATCCCATAGTCCACTGTTCCAGCCACATATCTCAATATTCTCTTTGTTGCACCAAAATGATGTTTTGTAGGACTGTGCATAAATATGGAAACCAAACTTACAGAGAAAGCAATATCAGGTCTTGTATGTGTCAAGAAAATAAGACCTCCAATCAAGGATCTGAAAAGTGATGCATTCACTTCCCCAGTCTCATCTTGCATATTTAACTTCTCATTGACATTCAAAGGAGAGTTCACAACTTTACAATTCAACATATTAAACCTCTTGAGTAGATCTCTAGCATACTTTTCTTGAGTTAAAAAGATACCATCTTCATGCTGTTTGATCTCGAGGCCAAGAAAATAATGCATCAATCCCATATCAGATATTTCAAAACCTTTCATCATATATTTTCTAAATTCTTCTATCAAAGTGCAAGATGTCCCAGTGTATATGATATCATCAACATAAACACACACAATGAGAAATTCATTCATACCTTGCCTTTTTATGTAGAGTGTGGGCTCATTTGGACTCTTTTCAAAATTATGTGCAGTGAAGTATGCATCCAATTTACTGTACCAACCTCTTGGGGCCTGCTTAAGTCCATAAAAAGCTTTTAGAAGCTTGTATACTTTCTCTTCTTTTTCCTTGACCACAAAGCCTTCAGGTTGAGCTACATACACATCCTCTTCCAATTCACCATTAAGAAACGCAGTCTTAACATCAAATTGATAAACAGTCCATTTCTTTTGTGCTGCTATTGCAAGAATTGTTCTTATGGTTTCAAAACGAGCAACGGGGGAGAAAGTTTTTGAGAAATCAATACCTTCTTTTTGTGCATACCCTTTTGCATCAAGACGTGCTTTGTGTTTTTGGATGCTCCCATCATCATTATACTTGGTCTTGAAAACCCATTTCAGTCCAATAATGTTGTGATTCAAAGGCTTATCCACAAGCTCCCAAGTCTCATTCTTCTCGATTGCCATCATTTCCTCCTTCATTGCTTCTTTCCATTCTTCTTTCTTTTCTGCATCTTTGAAACAAAGTGGATCTGAAACAGACAGATCAAAATTACATGAATCATAAATCTCCTTCAAAGTTTTTTCTTTCCTCGGTGGTTCTTGTTCCTCCTTATCTGATTCTGATTTGGCATCATCCGGAGAATTTAATTGCACATTCCTTGGTGGTTCTTCACTTCCTTTCCACTCCCAGCATGAACTTTCATCAAACACAACATCACGGGTAATGATAACTCTACCATCTATAGGATTATAAAGTCTGTAAGCTTTAGATTTCGGACTATAGCCAATAAAGATACAATTTTCAGATTTATTGTCAAACTTCTGATTGCTATCAGATTTGACCAAGGCATAAGCAATAGAACCAAAAATCCTTAGATGGCTTACCTGGGGCTTCTTACCTCTCCATGCTTCATATGGTGTTCGATTTTGTACTGCCTTTGTTGGAGAAATATTTAACAAGTATACAGCTATTGCCACTGCCTCTGCCCAAAATACATTTGGAAGCCCTTTAGCTTTTAGCATACAACGAGCCATTTCCACAACTGTGCGATTCTTTCTCTCCGCAACTCCGTTCTGCTAGGGGGTATATGGAGCTGTGAATTCCCTGCAAATGCCATTCTCATCACAAAACAAATCAAATTCATTAGACAAACTCACCACCTCTATCTGTACGAAGTGTCTTTACAACATGCCCACTTTGTTTTTCAGCAAATGCCTTGAAAATCTTGAACATATCAAATGCCTCATACTTCTGTTTCAAAAAATAAACCCAGCTCATGCGACTATAATCATCAGTGATCAGTAAAAAATATTTGCTTTTACTCAAGGACTCAGTCTGCATAGGCCCACACAAATCTGCATGTATTAGTTCAAGGGGATTTTTACCTCTCCATGCCTGTCCACTAGTAAATGGTTTTCTGATTTGTTTTCCATAGACACAACCTTCACACACATCATTAGTCTCATGTATTTTAGTCAACACAACTACCATATTCTTCCGATTTAGTAGTTGTAAGCCATTAAAATTTAAATGTCCATAGCGTGAGTGCCATAATTTTGACTTATCATTTTCACTCACAACTAATGCATGATTGCCTATAAATGAAATTTCAAATGGAAACATCTTATTTGCTGCTATCTTTACATTTGCAATGATATGAGCAGACTTCTTATCTGCAATGGTGCAACACTCATCCTCAAACAAGACCGAATAACCTTTCTTTATCAATTGGCCTACACTTATCAAGTTGTGTGCTAAATTAGGAACATAAAAAACATCATCAATGTATTTTACTTTATCGAAATTTGTGGTGACTGCTATGTTCCCTTTTCCTTCCACTGTAACTTGTTTGTCATCTCCAAGTCTGACCTGCATCTTCACAGATTCATCAAGATTCTGAAACAAGGCTTTCACACTAGTCATATGATTAGAGCAACCACTGTCCAAGAACCACACACTATTGTCCTCAGATTTAGAAAAAAAACAAGTCATGAATAACTTGTTTTCCTCTATTTCTGCAAGATTAACCTGCTCTCTTGCCTTATTCCAGCAATAAGCCTCTACATGCCCAAACTTCTTACAATGATAGCATTGAATATTTTTCAAATTTCTAGTACCTTTCTTACCATTATTTTTCTGCCCACTTGTGGAGTTCCTTCGATCATTTTGCCAATTAAATCTTCCACGGCCTCTTCCTCTACCTCGAGGCCCTCCTCGACCACCACCTCTTCCTTTTGAATTTTCAGGCCTATCTTTATGCATATTTGAATCAGATTTAACCTCAAAAGCTTTTTCATCATATTTTTCGACTGATCTATTCAATCTTACTTCATGAGTTTTTAGAGAACCAACTAATTCTTCAAAACTAAATATAGACAGGTCTTTGGACTCTTCAATTGCAGTAACCACATGATCAAATTTGGGGGTTAAACTTCGTAACACCTTTTCAACAACAGTCTGGTTTGAGATTTTTTCTCCAAAAGATTTCATTTGACTTACTATCTTAGTGACTCTGGATAGAAAATCTGGAATAGATTCACTACTTTTCATGAGTAGAGTTTCAAATTCTCAACGAAGTGACTGAAGTTTAACTTGAATATATTACCTCCGTCGTACCTTGAAACTCCTTCTTGAGAATTGTCCAAGCTTCATGAGAGGTGGTTGCCGTAGATTTTCTTGCAAACATTGACTCGTGGACTGCTTGCTGGATGAAGAATAATGCTTTGGCATCTTTCTTTCTAGTCTCCTTCAACTCTGCTCTTTGTGCTATAGTTAATCTCACTTCTTCTTCACCTACCGTTGGATCTGCATATCCATTTTCTACCAAATCCCATAACTCTTGTGACAAAAACAAAGTTTTCATTTTAATACTCCAGTGCTCATATGCTTCCCCATTGAAAACAGGAATTGAGGGTTGAGAAATACTCAAAATGGCTCCATTGTTTGCCATGGTTCTCTCACAGACCTTCTAACAAACACTTAGTGAGCAAGACAAACCTTACCCTCTTTACCTCTATCAGAAGGATGACTCCTCCAAATTGCAGGCTTGATCTCTACAACTCTTTGTGAACCCAACTATTTCACCCAGTTTTGATCGGACGAGGCTCTGATACCACAGATTGTTGGATTAAATCTGCAAATAGAGGAAAGCAACAACTTTTGTATGCTCTGTCTTACTGCAAAAAATAGAACACGAGTAAAACCTGGACAGGAGATGAGAAAAAAAATGGGAACTAAAACATGAGATGAACTGCTATTAAATTGATAAACTGAAACATCATATATACAGACACTACAGAGAAGAACGTGGCTGCATACAGCCTTCTTTCTACAAGACACAAATGTGAGACACGTTCTAAAAACGTGGGGAATAACTGAACTGTTTTGCCTAAACAGAAAAGCAGAAAAACAAACCAGAACTACGATCCTAAATTTTACATCACTATTCAACAGGAGCGAGCGTTCTCCACTTCTGGTAAGAGTCCTACCAATGCGAGGAAGCTTGATCACGGATGCCAGCGGGAATCCCAACTTGCCTCCGTTGATCCAGGTAACAATACTTCCTCGTCCATTCTGGCAGGTGAAGATATGGAATGTAGGAAGACTATTATGGGCAAGGGTGTTATCTTCCGCCGACTCGATCCTGAAGGAAGAGGTAAAATGGCCTCCAAGCCAAGGCGCTCTCCGCGCAACTCTTCCTAACAATATATCCTTTCTTTATGATGAGGATCCTTAGTTGGAATGTTAGGGGGGCATAAATAAGTCCCAGAGAAGAACTCAGCTCAAGGATATCTTGACTAGAAATAAATGTGATATTGTGGTGCTTGTTGAAACAAAGGTCTCTCCAAATTATATTACTGCGATGTTTAAGCAGCAAGTTTGGACTGATGCAGACATTTTACATAACAACAATTCTTCTGTTAGCAAGAGGGTATGGGTCCTTAGTGATCCGCCCACTGTAAGATTGCAATTGTAATGGGAAACACAACAGTTGTTACATATCCAAGGAACTGAATTGGCATCGGGATGGAACTTCTTTACTGGCATTTATGCATCTAATCATTTGCTTGACGGAAGGTTACTCTAGGGTGATATTGGGTTGATCTCTTCTTCTATTTCTGGGATGCCATGGATTGTTATTGGCGACTTTAATGGCATCAGATATGCAGCGGAGAAGGAGGGTTGAAAACCTGTACCGCATCTCATTCTGAATGAATTTGGTAATGTGATGCAATTGGCTAATCTTATGGATATGAAGATGGTAGGCAATTCCTTTTCTTGGAGCAACAATTCTTTACTCCCCCCCTCTGAAGAATTGTTGCCAAATTAGATCACCGCCTTATCAACGACCAATGGCTGAACCAATTTCCAGAATCTTTTGTTGAATGTGGCAGTCAATTGTTTTGAGATCACCCTGTTCTCGTTGTTAATTCTGATAAGGTGATTGAAAGAGGCCGACGACCATTTAGGTTCTTTAATATGTGGATTAACCATCGACAATTCTTGACTTTGGAGAGGGATGCTTGGAGTGTTGAGGTGCAGGGTAAACCACCTTACACTCTCTGGGTTAAGCTCCAGGCAGTAGTGAAGGACGCTTCAAAGGTATGGAACTCTAATTCGTATGGCCCAGTGCAGGGTAATGTCTGCAAGGCAAAGAACAAATTGTCCCTTATCCAGCAACATCTAAGAAATATCCCATGAATATTGATTTGATTAAACAAGAAAAGGATGCAAAGGAAGAATACAATAGAGCAAGGGTGGCAGAGGAGTCTTTTGCAAAGCAGAAGTCACGACAGACGTGGTTTTCATTGGGGGATTCAAATACAATTTTTTTTTAATGCCTCAATCAAGAGCAGAAGAGCTATGAATATAATAAAGAAATGTAGACTTGAAGATGGGAGCTTCATAGATGATTTGGAGATAGTGCAGTGACAATGACTTCTAAGATCTCAAACTTCGAGTGGATCTAGATTTGACGGTCACTCACATATGCAGTGAGGACATGAGGGGTGCCGAGTACAACCTGTTCAACGTCCATGTGAGAATCCACTAGTCGTGGAGACTTATGGAGGTCCCCAAATAAGCACTCCTAGTTGACAATGAGGAATTCATAGCTGAGAGGAATACTTAATGGGGTAGGACAGGGAACTAAAATATGATAGAATTGATGACCCTATGTGTACCGAAGTACATGCAATTTCTAACCTAGGACTACAAATCGAGAGAATGAACAATAGCAAATAATAATATCTGAGATGAAATGAACTAAACAGACAAAATAGAGCAAGAATAATCACCAAAAATCTAGAAAATAAACATAAATCCATGGATCGGTGAGTGTACCAGAACGCGGTGCTCTCAAAGGACTGACTGAGAGCGCGGTCTCTGAAAAGTGTGCATTCCGAATAGAATGTGGCCTCTGAGAGTTGTGTGACCTAAACGTGGCTTCTGTACTTCTATCAAACCGAGCGGGAAATTAGACTCTTCTTCTTCCTCTGTCTTCAGCTGGCCAAAGAGCAAGGGCTTCACGTCCACTTTCTATCTGTGCCTACAAAGATGAAGAAAAATAGAGGGAAATCCAATTAGAGTTTGAATGGTGAATAATCTATCCCTTAAGAGAAATAAACATGCAAAAGGAAGAGACTTTACCTAGAGGGTTGGGTTTTAACCCCTGCTTGGGTAAAAAGCTAGGTGTGTGTGTGTGTGTGTATGTGATGTAGAAAATGAAGTAATGAATGTTTGAAGAGGGGCGATCTCACGCTACTCCTGAGCGGGGAGGAAGATGACCACGTATCCTTGAAGTATGAACTGCAAGATGGGAAACAGGTCAGAGGTGCCCAGGGATGGATCCCCGGGGAATACCCTCCGATGCTTAAGTCAGCGACTGTAGTAGAGCACTGGTGCAAAGAGAGGAGTTAGGAGGAAGATGGGAGCATGAGATCCCTCTCCATCAAAAGGTGAAGTGGTTCCTACTCAGGGTTTTTGGCTTACCTTCTCACAGGAGGGTTCTTCCCGTTTAAATAATGGCTCATTGAGTGAATGATCCCTGTAAGATGAGGAGTTTCGGGGGGGGTTACGTCCTCCTTGCGGGCTCTTTATAGCATGCGGACTCTTGATCTCCCCTATCCCCATGAGCTCCCAGCTTTTAAGGGACACGTAACGGCCATACAGATACGCTTCTATCAGTTGGCCCGAGTATGAGGCACTGGCCTAGGAAATGCCTCCCGAGCGATGAGTGCGTGGTCTGGGGAGAGAATACGGGGCTCGGATGGAACTCTCCCGATCAAACTGATGCTCGGACTTCCTAACCCGAAGGCCGCCTAGGAAGTGCTTATTCCGAGTGAGTTATTAGGCTTATATTTAGTGGGCCTGGGGGCTACCACTTCAAGGAGCTGGGCCTCATTGGATCCAATTGGACCTCGTTTGGCCTCTCCGTTCGGGCAGTGTGGACGCCAAAAAAATGACGATAATGATCATGGCGACATTCGCGTCTACACATTCGAGCGCAAGTCAAAGATGGAAGTGCCAAATAAACCTCATGCCTCGCCCGATCAGGATGAGAACTCGCTTGGTGGTCCGCTACCCGCTAAGGAAGCCCTCTAAGCAGAAGATACAGCCACAACGCTCCGACCGGCCATGCCGAGAGCTGAATCAGAGAAAAGTCAAGAATTCCGGCATAGTCTCGGCACGCACCGAAGTCACGCAAAGTCTGGGACCGAGTCTCGGAGGCTGCGAACAGAATGTTACGGAGGCCATACATCGCAACCGGAACATTTTGGGAATGCCAACATTCACATAAATGGCCGCAGCTTCGAAAAGAATCCATTTTGTGCTTAAAATGGCGCGGAAGGGCCTTAAAGCGGAGCGCCTTAAAACGGCACGCCCCCTTGCTTGGACGGTGCGCTCACCTTTGATTCATGCCCCCCTTTACCTTGTTAAACCGGCGCGCCCTTGAGGATGACAAAACCGGCGCACCCATTTGCCCATTTCTAAAAGTCTTTTCTTCAAATATTTACCATGGCTTGCTCACGTTGAAAGCAAAAGGAAAGCTATTCCGGCGCGGTTACTATTACCCCCACGCCAGATTAGGTGATGCGAACAAGCCGTTCTCTGAAGCGTTTCCCCGGCGCGCAATCAACCCATCCCATCCGCCAGCCGATACCCTATTTTTGCATCAGCCTGGTGCCTAGAGGGCATTCAATGCTCTGAAGCCCTGTCTCCATGGGCATTCAATGCTATGGAGCCATATCTCCACCTCCGTTCGACAACGCAGCTGCATCGACGGTGAAGGCATGCATCCACGGTGGAGAAGCGGCAGCAGATCTCCCGGCAGACCTGCGAACATCCCGTCCTAGGATGAGCACCAGTGTACGGCGCGAATCAGCATCATCAAGCACAACAACAATGTTGTTGCGAACAAGGCAGAGGTGGCAGGAGTTTTCTCCCCCACTGTTCGTTCCATATATACTCTACCTGCTCCACTGGAGAAAAAAGAGAAGAAGGAGGCTCGAACCCCCGAAGGGCGATGAAAAAAGAGAAGAGAGGGCCACCCGAAGAGAAAAAAGATGCTTCGTCCCCGTGCCGGAGAAGAGAAGAGAAGAGAGGAGAGTGAGAGTGAGAGGTGAGCTCAGAGGGGGAGGAGCTTGTGCTCCGTTCCCCCTCCCCCACCGATGTATTTCTTTCTTCTTTCTCTGATATGTTTTCCTTGCTTCGGGGTAGATCCCCTCATGTATCTCTTGTCCCCCTTTCCCTTGCGGATGAATAAAAGGAATGATTTTTGATGGGCATGAGTAGTGTTCTACTGCCTTGACCTCCTCCCCTTTCTCTCGGTTCTTTTGTCATCCAGGGACCTTGGAGACCTGCCTCCCTATGGCACGGCCTTCAGGGGAACCCATCGAAGGGATGAACATCTAAAGCCTCTCGTGGCACACACTTGTCCCACTTCATAGAATCATCACCCGTGAGCTGCTGGGACTCTTGAAGGCTAGTCCTCGAGTCTCTACACGCACTCATGGGTTAATGGAGGCCTCACTCCGTGTTTTGAGGTTCGCCCAGGAGCAATCTGTTTGGCATTCCTCTATTTTCTCTAGCAAGCCTCTGTCCGGGGGAGATGCTGCCCAAATTTTGCCAGAGGAACACGTAAGAACAGATGAACAAACTAAGCCCCTGAATCAAGCTAAATCTATGAGTTCCTGCACAAACTCTTCTAATGAAACACTTGAGTCTTCATGCTAATCCACCTTAATAAACAACTAAAACATTTACTCTCTCTTTCCACAAGCTTAATCCATCAATAAGATGAATAAATCAATCAATGGATTAACTTGCAGTTGAAAGAAACAAGAAACAGAGCAACAGAGTGAAAGAAAACCTCATAGAAGCTTAACCCGGCGCGCCCTAATCCGGCGTGGGCTAACCCGGCGCGGTACCCCCCCGCGCCGGTTTAGCTTCACACTCAAAAACTCCCTCCATTTCCTGACGCTCTCCCCGGCGCGCCCCTCTTCCTTCATGGCCATTAACCGGCACGCCCCTTGGCATCCCTCTACCCGGCGCGCCTCCTTGAGCCCCCTTAATCCGGCGCCCCCCCCTTCGGTGTCCCTTTTCCGGAGCCCCCCTTGAGCTACCTTAATCCGGTGCGCCCCTCCTTTGTAACACCATAACCGGTGCGCCCCTATTCTCTCTTGGTATCTTCCTAAATCGGCATGCCTGAAAGGGAGAAATGATTAATTGAATGAGAGAAAAGACTTAAGGATAATGAATAAAACTAATAAAAAAAGTTTCCCCCTTCCATAATCAAATTTTTGTTCTGGGGGCAGCGCCCCCGGAAACCCCCGCAAGGGGCGCTGCCCCCTTGACCCCCGCGACCTGACAGGGCAGGTCGAACCGCGTGCGAGGGCGCACGTTGGCGAGTTCGGGCTTCACACTTAGCAATCCGCTTCCCTCGGACTGCGTATGAAGAGAAAAAATGATGATGCCCCACTAGATCGGACTTGGATCTCGGGAGCCTTCCCCCGAATGTGACCATGATCCGATCTTATTCCAGGCTGATAGTTCGTTAGCTCGACCCGTCTTTTTCGGGATCCGATCCCGCACCCACATTAAACTTGTCGTACCTATGGCAGACATCTGTACGGTTTTATCATCATCCTCGACGCTACTAATACAGACTTCCGTCCGAATAATGAATGGTCCGTTAGTGACCGACATATATGCCGGGATCCAATCCCGCACCCACATGAAGCTTGCCGTACCTATGGCAGATATTCACATGGCTTTATCGTCGTCTTCGATGCTTCAAATGCGGGCTTTCGTCTGAATACTGAATGGTCCGTTAGTGACCGACACGCATATACTGGGATCTGATCCCGCATTTGCATTAAACTTTCCGTACTCATGGTAGGTATTTGTATGATTTGCCACCGTCTCTTATGCTACAAACACGTACCTTTGGCGGAATGTAAAATCGTCCGCGTATGACCAACAAAATCCGAACGGAATGAGGCGGCTCTCGTCTTCCCCCAACCACACGTGTGGGAATATCAATAAGACCTTCGTGAGTCACGTTTGGACCTTGGGTTCGCCTCAACCATGGTCATCGCTTGACCCACATCGTAGGCCTATAGCCGGCTATCTCTGTACACATCTTTGTTTTGGAATATAGTCCCGGGACACTTTCCCGCTGCCCTTTGGCACCGGAAATATTAATGATGCCCACGCGAGCCTGACTTTGACCGCGGGGGGCCCACCGCAGTATTGTCGTAGCTTGGTCTTGCACCGGGCGAACAAAATTATCGATTTCCGACCGCTCTAACCGGGATTCAACCGAATGCCTCCTATCCCTTTGAACAATAAACTTGCCGTACCCCGGCATATATATGCTCTAGTTTCCCCGTGATGATCACGATTCTCTAAAGCCGGACGCTCGTCCGAATATCAAAATGGTCCCTTGAGTGACCGACATATTTCGAATGCTTGTTTCCCTAGACATAGGGCTTTCCGATTGATTCGAGACCGCTATCGGCTCGTTTCTCTCGATATAGTTTCCTGGCCATGAGGCCCCTTTTCCTGGCGATTAATCAAGGGTGTTCCCCTCTCCGAGGGGATGTAAATAACGCCGTGACCTTTATGGCGCGGCGGGTTCCAGTCCCGACACGAATCACACAATTATCTGATTAGTCAGATCGAGTGCACAATAAATCGTCACTTTGTGACTGGCACGCCCACGCACTTAATAAACGCCAATAAACAAATAAACAACGATAATAAATAAAAAGTGCGTCCACAGGCGGTTAGATTTCCCCTCTCCACTTGTCCCCCTCCTACTCCCGAGCACAAATTAGGCTCAGGCGAGTAGCATTTGGGCTGGACTTTTTATGACTCAGGTTGGGTAGAGATCTCTCTCTGGTAGGGGCCACATGATGCGGCTTGTCCTGAAAATATGCCCGTCATGATGATAATTTTGAAAATTATTGCAAGAAGGCCCCTCTACGAAAGATCAGAATGTCGCGCCGCTTCCAGCTAAGGGTTATAAGCATTGCGCGTTGTTTGTGTCTTTTTATCTCCGGGGTTTAGGGTTTTGCCTTCTATTGCATTTATATTTTGAGGGGGGCTCATGCGCCGTGAGAGCAGTTCGGAGGAGCGGAGAATCGCAGCGGCTTTTGTGGAGCTAAGAGAGATTATCGCGGTGGTGATCCATCAACTTCCTTCTCCTCCGGGGTCCTCTGATCCAGAGCTTTCTTCTTCTTCTTCCAATCCTTCTGGCACCTTTTCTCCGAGCTTCTCAAACCAACGGGGCCGGCTATCCCTTATCCGAGCCAGTTTCTACACTAGGCAGAGTCAGTGGCTGGACGTAGGAGTGCTTACCGAGTTGGCCGAGCGTTCTGCTCATGTCATAGTACCAGTGGATGTAATTTTTTGTTTGCTGAACTGTATATTGTATTGGCTGCGGCCTATTGGATGTACACTAGAGTTTAATGAAAAGAAAATAATGGTGTTTATTCTACTTTGCTTACATGTGCATGTTTGCCCGATGATCAAAAGTAGAACTTGAGAAGTGTAGCTAAGTTCCATGTCCGAGGGACGGGTGTTCCTTCCATGGTGGACAATCGGTACGCCCCTTTCCCGAGCATCTCGACCACTCGGTAGGGGCCTTCCCAGGTAGGGGCTAGCTTCCCCACCGCCTCCAGTGGTCGAGAGGCTTCGGCCTTTCTCAGGATGAAGTCCCCTGGCTGGAAATGTCTGTCTCGGATTCTAGAGTTGTAGTATCGAGTGACGCGCCGTTGGTATTCCATTGCTCAGATATCTGCAATCTCTCGGATCTCGTCCACTAAGTCGAGGTTTTCCAGCAGTTTCTACTCGTTCACCTCGGGTTTGAAGTGGACGACTCAGAGAGAGGGATTGCCGACCTCCAATGGAATCACGACTTCCATGCCATACACCAGCTGGAAAGGTGTTTCACCTATATCTGTTCTCCGAGTAGTTCGATGCGACCATAGTACGCTAGGTAATTCCTTGAGCCAGATTCCCTTGGCCTTGCCGAGCCTAGTTTTGATGGCTTTCAAGATAGTTTTGTTGGCATTCTCGACCAGTCCGTTGGCCTGAGGGTGGGCTACCGAAGTGAAGTGGTTGCGAATGTTTAGGTCGGCACATCTGTCTCTGAAGTAATGAGAATCAAATTGCCGACCATTATCGCTCACGATCACTCGCGGGACACCATAACGACAAACGATTGACTTCCAAATGAAACTCCATACGACTGATTCGGTGATCCTGGTGGTGGCCTCGGCTTCGATCCATTTGGAGAAGTAGTCGATGGAGACGATGACGTACTTCTTCTAAGCCTGAGCCGTGGGGAACGGCCCGAGAATATCAATACCTTACCGAGCGAAGGGGTATGGCTCGGCAAGGGTGATGAGCTCCGCGGCGGGCTGGTGGATCAGATGGTCGAAGCGCTGACATCGGTCGCACTTCTGTACATAGGTCGTGCAGTCGCGCTAGAGAGTGGGCCACCAGTAACCCTGTTGAAGCAAGATCCTGGCGAGCAATCTTCCTCCTTGGTGCCCGCTGCAGATGCCTTCATGTACTTCCTAAATCGCTCGGCTGGCTTTGCCGGCGCCGATGCACTTGAGGAGGGGACCGGAGAAAGATCTGCGGTACAAGGCATCATCCAGCATGACGAAACGCCGAGCTTGGTACTTGAGTTTTCAAGCTTCCTGGGGGTCGGGAGGCACTTGAGAATCCCGGATCCAGGATATGTAGGGAGTCTGCCAGTCGCTCGGGGGTGCTGGGTCAACGGTCATAAGCTCGGACTCGATGCTCGGTCGCTCGAGCTCTTCGAGGTAGACCGACTGAGTACCTTCGGGGTCGAGGGAGGAGGCCAGGTGAGAGAGGGCGTCCGCTCGGGAGTTTTCCTCCCTTGCTATCCGGACTACCTCAAAGCTCTCAAAAAGTTGGGCCATCCTCTTGACCACCTGGAGGTACTTGATCATTTGTCCTTCCCGAGCTTCGTAATCGTCGTTAACCTGACTAGCGACCAGTTGGGAGTCGGTGTGGATCCTGACTCGCTCGGCTCCCAATCGTTGAGCCATCCTAGCCCCTAAGATAAGGGCTTGTTGGAGGCCAGAAAATTGAATTTCAAGGCGTACCGCAGCTCCACTCCTTCGGGGGACTTGAGAAGGCCACCAGCGTCGCATTCGGTTAAGTTGGATGACGCGTCGACGAACATGTCCCAAGTGGGCCCGGGCGCAGGTGAAAGTGCTTCTTCAATCGAGACCGTGCTTTTGGTGATGAAGTCTGTGAGGGCCTGTCCTTTGATGGTCAAGCGGGGGCGATACGAGATATCGTAGGCCCCGAGCATGATGGCCCATTTGACGAGGAGTCCCGAGGCTTCAGGATGAAAGAGAATCTTCTTCAGGGGTTCATCGGTCAACACGACGATGGAGTGCCCTTGAAAGTAGGGTCAGAGGCGCTTGGTTGAGGTAACCAATGCTAGCACGAGTTTCTCGATTGTGGGGTACCTTCTTTCAGCCTCATTAATCACCTTGCTAGTATAGTAAACCGATCTCTCGACTCCCGTGTCGTTCCTGACTAGGACCGAGCTTACTGTGGAAGGGGTCGCCGAGAGGTAGACGTGTAGAGCTTCACATAGGGTTGGCTTGGACAGCACCGGGGGCGAGGCCAAGAATTCCTTAAGTCTGGTGAACGCCTTCTGACATTCCTCGTCCCAGGCGAACGTAACAGAAGCCATTTTGGGTCCCCTCAACAATTTGAAGAAGGGTAGGCATCGTTCGGCTGCCCGGGACAAGAAGCGGTTGAGCGCAGCGATGCGCCCCGTAAGGCATTGAACGTCCTTGATGCAGGTGGGTGGCCGCATGTTTAGGATGGCCTGAACCTTGTCAGCGTTGGCCTCAATCCCATGCTGAGTTACCAGGAAGCCTAAGAACTTCCCGGATCTTACTCCGAAGGCACATTTAGCAGGGTTGAGCTTCATGTTGCACCTCAGGAGGGTGTCGAAGGTCTCGGCTAAGTCGGCAAGATGGTCTTCGGCCTTTGGCATTTTGATGAGCATGTCATCAATGTAGGCCTCGACGTTTCGATCGAGCTGTCCCTCAAAGATGTGGTTGATCGGTCTCTGATATGTTGCTCCAGCGTTCTTCAACCCGAACGGCATTCGGGTGTAGCAGTGTACGCCTAAGTCGGTGATGAAGGCAATCTTCTCGATGTCCTCCGGGTCCATCCTGATCTGATGGTAATCGGAGTAGGCGTCCAAAAAGCTGAGCAACTCGTTGCCAGAGGTTGAGTCGACCAGTTGATCGATGCTTGGCAGCGGGTAGCAATCTTTCGGAGTAGCCTTGTTGAGGTTGGTGAAGTCTACGCACATTCACCATTTCCCCGAAGCCTTTGGCACCAGGACGACGTTAGTGAGCCACGTAGGGTACAGGACCGGTCGAAAGAGGCCAGTCTTCTGTCCCTTGATGACTTGCTCTTTGATGACCGCTTGCTTCTCCGGGGCGTGCTTTCACCTGCGTTGCTGGACAGGTTTCACTGTTGGGTCGAGGTTGAGCTTGTGCGTCGCCATGTCTCCCGAGATCTCGGGAAGATGCTCGTTCGACCATGCAAAGACTTGGATGTACTGGGCAAGGAAATCTTTATATTTTTCTTGTTCCTCAAGTGGTAGATCAGCTCCGATCTTGACTCCTAGAGTCGGGACACTGTTGAGGAAGACTGTTAGCAACTCGCCACAAGGCTCAGATGTTGCTGGTCCCTCCTCGGCTCCCTTTACTACTTTGTTTTTACCTTCCGGCCTCGTGGCTTCAACCGAGATTATATAGCACCGTCTAGCTAATGCCTGGTTACCCCGGACCTCCCCCACGCCATACTTGGTAGGGAACTTCATTTTTTGGTGAAAGGTAGAGGGCACCGCTTTTATTCGGCTGAGGATACCTCGGCCGAAGATGGCATTATATGCCGTCATCCTTTTAATCATGATGAAGTCTACCATAACCGTAACGATTTTGGGCGGGGTGTCGATAGTAACTGACAGGCTCAGGGCTCCCTCGAGATAAGTTGCCTGGCCGTTGAACCCACAAAGGGGGGTTCGGATCGGGCGGAGTTTAGATGGATTCTCTCCCATCTTGAAGAAACATTCATAGGATAATACATCAGGGGCACTACCATTGTCGACTAAGATCATGTCTACATTACAATAGTTTATTGTAGCCGATACAACGAGAACATCGTCATGCGGGGTGGTTAGCCCTTCCAGGCCCTGGTCGGAGAATACCAGGGCCTGCGATTCGCTCGCCTGCGGGGCCTTAGGAGGCTCGGCGGAGGCTCGGCTCGCCCGCTCGGCGTGACACTTTCTTCCTCGGATGCTATCTCCTCCTGATGCCTGATCGCCCGCGATGACATTGATGTAGACTCCACGGGGGGCATTGTCGATTTCTTTCGGGGGTGCCTCGGTCTTCTTTCTGCCCGGCCACGTATCGGGATAGATGTCCTTGGTGGACGAGGTGCTCGATCTCATCTTGAAGTTGATGGCAATCGCTGGTGTGATGCTCGTGATCGCTATGGAACATACAATGCTTGCAGAAATTGCAGTGCTTAGCCTTCATAGGCTCGGGCTGGTGGAGGAGACCCGAGCCTTTAATGTCTTCGTATATTTCGTAGACGGGAGCGATAAGGGGGGTGTACCGCTCATACTTCCGGGACGGCTCTTTGGGGTCTCCGTCCTGGTTCCACCTTTTTCTTTGGCCCGTCCCTTGCTCGGATGGTCGCTTCTTGTCCTCCTCCCGACCCGAGCCTGTCGTGTCTCGACAGGCGCTGAGGACTTCCTCGCATTCTGCATGGCGCAGGGCCAGGTTCACTAGCTCGACGAGGGAGGTAGGAGGATGAAGCACTAGCTCGTGCCATAGGTTCTCATCACGGTTACCCCCGGTCAATGTGGTGATGGCCGAGGCAAGATCCAGGTGGGGGATGCACAGGGCTTCCAATTTGAATCGATTGATATAAGCCTGCAACTTCTCCCCATGTTCCTGCTTGAGGGCCAGTAATCCCGCCACTGACCGGGGTTGACCGATGCCGGCGAAGCTTTCCTTGAACACTCGCCCAAATTGCTAGAAGTTGTGGATGCTACTGGGGGATGTTGTGCCCCTGTGTGGTTTTGATGATGGCTGACACACTATGAGTCACACTGAGGTGTGCTAGATTCTTATAGATGACTGTTTGACTGCCTGAATATCTGACTGTTTACTTGAATAGCTAATTCATGAATATGGCTAGATTGGGTTAACGTAGTGGCTAATTGTTTGTTCATGCATTACTCTATTTGCCAAGTGTATACATCAGTCAGCATTGCATTTTGTTCACGAAGTCTATACACTGCTGGATGTTCATGTCTGCACATTGGTGTTTTTCCCTACGTTCTGGCCAAGTCTATACAGCCTCATTCCTACCTTCGTTCCAAGCCAAAGTCTACACAACGCCCTTCACTGAAAGTCTATACATTCGCTGCAGAGATCACGGTCAAGTGTGTACACTCTTTCACTGTAGCTTCCACATATTCAAGTCTTCACATTGAAAGCCTATACATTGTTGGATGATCAAGTTTGTACATCCACACTGGAACTTCGAAGTCTGTACACTGCTTCAGGAGCTTCAAGTATGTACATCCACAGTTAAACTTGAAGTCTGCACACTAGTCTTCAAAACCAAGTCTGCACATTGGTCTTCGATTTCAAGTCCATACATTGGACTGTTCTTCAAAGTCTGTACATCAGACTGTTACAGTAAGTCTGTACATTGGCTTATTCTTCAAGTCTGTACAGCCGCTTGCTTTGGATTTCATATCTAGACATTGCACTGCAGCAACCATCGTCTTCGTGTTGTTTTAGTATTTGTGTCTTCGTGTTGATCTGTCTTCGTGTTGAGTTTACTTCGTGTCGTTTCTTCTTTATTTAGTTGCTCATCTCGTGTCATCCTCTTTATGTTTGCTTTTGTGTCTTCGTGTCATTTACTGTTGTTCTTCGAGTCGTTCATTCGAGCTATTTTGTGCTCGAGTTGTTTTTCTTATGTTTTCAAGTGTTGTTTCACTTCGTGTCGTTTCCGTATTATGTCTTCGTGTTGCTTTTCCTAGACCTCGTGTCTTTCCTGATTTGCAACCACTTCGTGTCGTTTCTGATGTCATCCTCGAGTTGTCTTCGTGTTACCCTTGTACTCGTGTCTCCGTGTTGCCTTAGTTTTTGTGTCTTCGTGTTATTTTTATGTTTCTTGTCTTCATGTTGTTTTCGTATGAATGTTCTACTTTTGTTTCACTCTGTGTTGTGTCCTCTCACCTCATGTCGTTCTCTGTGTAGTGCGTGTTTTTGTCACCACTATACTTCGTGTCATTTTTTCTTTGTAGTGTTATCTCTGTTACCTTGTGTATCTCGTGTCATTGTTCTTTTCCTCGTGCTGTTCTCACTGACTTCGTGTCGTTTTTGTTCTATTGCGTGCAGGACATCGTAGCACCTCGTGTTGCTTTCTGTGCCACCTCGTGTCGTTCTCTGTGTAGTGCGTGTTTTTGTCACCACTATACTTCGTGTCGTTTTTTCTTTGTAGTGTTATCTCTGTTACCTTGTGTATCTCGTGTCGTTGTTCTTTACTGCGTGCTGTTTTCATCGTCTTCGTGTTGTTCTCTTTGTAGTGTTATCTCTGTTACCTTGTGTATCTCGTGTCGTTCTCAGTGTATCTAGATTTGCTACCACATACCTCGTGCAGCTTTAGTTATTGTGGCCCTGAGTTCTAATCGTGCTAATTCCTTGCAGGAGAAGAAGAAGAAGGTGGTCCGAAGAACATTTCCCAGTGTCTGGGCAGCACGTGATCCGAGGCTGGAATGAAGCCTGCTGAGAGACTGCCACGTGGTCCTAATATTTAGGGCTGAAAGTGTGGAGGTCACATGACGGGGCTGCCGCTGCTGCTGCTGCTCCTGCTATATATATGAACCTTCTTCCGCAGAAGAAGAAGATCGTTTTGGCGAAAGGTGAAGTCCATACAGAGAGCCACGATCCAGACAGAGAAGAAGAAAAGGAAGAGAAGAAGAGGAAGAAGAATAGAGAAGAAGAGAGAGCTAGAGTGATAGAAGCTTCAACAGAAGATCTGTTCCTGCTGGACCGTGGATCAAATCCAGGCCAGCCAGCTCCTGCGAGAGCCACATTTGGTTTTATCTTTTCAGCTTTCTGTTGCTGGTTTCATTTTTCTTTTGATCTATTTACTTGCTATTTTTCCGATTCTCTGTAGAGAGGTCGGGGTCCCTCCTGTTGGTTCAGGAGAAGGGAGATTGCTATCTCCAGTTGCAAGTAGCTGGGTGCTACTTGTGGGTTCCCTCTGGTTAGAGGAAGGGAGGCTCGTCCTCCGGTTCTGGGCATGTAGGATTCAAGTCCAGGGGTCCCTCCGGTTGGGAGGAAGAGAGGTCCGAGACCTCTGGTTTGCAGGTGACTTAGTGTCACTTGTGTTTCCCTCTGGAGTTCAGAGGAAGAGAGACTTGGGTCTCTAGGTTCCCCTCTGGTTTGGAGGAAGGGAGGATTGGTCCTCCGGTTCTAGTCTTGTGGGTTGCAAGACTAGGTGTTCCCTCCGGTCTGGAGGAAGAGAGACTTGCGTCTCTGGTTTGCTAGTGACTGGTGTCACTAGTGGTTCCCTCCGGTTGGGAGGAAGAGGGGAGGTTGTTCCCCTGGTCAAGCTGTTTGGCAGCATTTTGTTGCAGACTGAGTCTGCTGTGCTAGTGTTACTAGTGGAAGCCTCACTCCGGTTTGGAGTGAGGGGTGGACGTAGGTCGGTTGACCGAACCACCTAAAAAATCATTGTGCAGTGGTTTGTTTGATTGCCTGCTTCCGCTAGATGCATGCTAGGACCGTGATTTAATTGATTATCTACATCCTAGAGTTTAATTGAGTTTGTATATCTTGTTTGATCAATTGTCCACTGATCTAGTTGTTATCATCTCATGCAAATTTTAAATTGGGTAGAATTCCTTGATAGATCCATTCACCCCCCCTCTGGATCAGTGTTTATCAATCGCACCTAGTTAACAATTGGTATCAGAGCGGTTCTCTGATTGATCAGATCCAACGATCTGCAGAGGATCCTGTTGTCCCTTCGTGCATTTCTGTTTCTACCCTTTGCTGCATTAATCTAGTTGCCGATTTATTCAATGGGTTCTCCACCGATTTTCAATGGCTCTAACTTTAACTCATGGATTAGCAGTCTTCACAATTATGTGAAAATGATTAATCCGGATTTGTGGAAATTAATTTCACAAGGTCCCCACAGATTACCAAAGGAAAAGTCCAAATGGACTAAAAGTCACAAGTCAAAATATGGAGAAAATCAGAAAGCCTTTAACCTGATGAGAGCAGCTACTGACAAGGCTCTACATTCTCATTTTTATGACTGCAGGTCCGCTAAGGACATTCTGGATCAGCTGAAGCTAGCTCAGAGGATGAATAAGAACAACTGCATGATGGCTAACGAGAGCAACCATAGCAGTGATCAAGAGGAACTCCAAGATACTGAAAAGGTAATCATCCCCTTCTCTAGTTTCACTTTAGATGAGTGGGAAGGTGCCTATGCTGATCTGTTACACTCCCATGAAAAAATGAGTAAGAGGTATAGAAGACTGAAAAAGAAGCTGGAAAAACTAGGAGGTGAAAATCTTGAAACTCTGAAAACTGAAAATGAAATATTCAGAAGACAGATAACAGAGTGTGATACTATTAGTTCAGACTTAGATCATTTCAAATCTGAAAAACAATCTCTTATGAAACAAGTTGCTCTACACAAAAAGGAGCGTCAAGAGTTTGTGTGTGAAATTACTGAACTAAAGGAAAGGCTTAGCTTAGTTGATCAGGCTCACAACAATGATATTGTTCAAAATGAAAAATTGGTGAGAGAATTAGAATGTGTCAACTCTGAATTGGAAAAAATGAAATCTGCAAATGAAATACTCAATAATCAGCTCAAGGAATTTGAACTCAAATCAATAAATCTTGAAAAAGGAAATAGATTGATTTCTGAAAAACTAGAGGCTGATAGAGTAACAAATTCAGAGATTCAGAAAAATCTTGACAAACTTCAATCTGAAAAACAACAGGAAATGTTTCATGAATGTCAGTCTCTCTCAGATGAATGGGTGCTTGATGCTGATCTCCTAGAGCAGAACAGTAAACTGAAAGAGGAAATCAATGAGTTGAAACATCTAAACACCCAGCTGACAAATAGGCTAATGATAATGGAAAAAGGCAAGTGTGTGAGTGTGGATAATTCTGATAGGTTGATGAATGCTGAACAAGAAATTGAGAGTCTAAAAACCATCAACTTAATGTTAAATGGAAATGTCAGTTGCAGTGAACAGAAAATAGCTAGATATGAGCTTACTATCACATCCCTTCAACAAGAAGTTGATGATCTTTACAAGTCCTTATCTAAAACTGACAAGGAAATAGAATTAAAACAGGAAGTTGAAAAACTCAAGAGTCTGAATGATGCCTTGCATCAACAAGTCATTTCCTGTGAAACAGATCTGTCCAAATATGAAGCTAAAATTGCTGATTTGAATTTTGAGATTAAAGACGTGAAAAATTCTCTATCAAAATTTGTCAAAGGTAAGGACAATCTGAATAAGCTTCTTGGAAAGAGTGATAACTTTGAGAGAAAGGGACTGGGCTATAGTCCGACAAATAAAAGGAGTAATGGGAATGAAACATCTACTGTTTTTGTCAAAGCCACCAATCAGAACATAACCTCTGCCCCTTCTGTCTTCAAATTCACTGCACAAAAATCAACTATGAAACCCAAAACTGTGGAACAAACTCCAAAACAGAAAAAGGGTGAAAATTCACAGAAAAAGGAAAAAGGCACTCCTGTTGCTGTAAAGAAGACTGCACACAATTCACATGATCTCTCACACACTCACATTAAAAAGGGTTCATGTTATTATTGTGGGAAAGGAGGTCACATAATGGAGGATTGTGGATTGATGTTAAAGGATGAGCATGCTAGTGGAACTTTACATTCTAGAAATTCTTTTGATAGAAACCATGTTGCTAGGAAGCATGATGCCTCATGTTATTATTGTGGGAAGCATGGTCATCTCATGAATGAATGTTTTATCATGAAAGAAGACAATAAACTACATGCCAGGTCTTCCATGCACTTTTATGATCCATATGGATCTAAACACAATTCTAGTCAGCACATTGTGTGCTTCAACTGTAATAAGCCTGGGCACAAGGCTGCTGAGTGCTGGTTTAGATCTACTTGGGGTAAAAATGATTTTCATAGAAGAAATTCTTTTGCATGCTCCCACTGTGGGAAAAAAGGGCATACAGTCAAGGACTGTTGGTATGTTCAAAAGAACTATGTTAAACCCCATTTTGTCAAATTCCCTGCAAAACCTTTTGTGAAAATTTCATGCTATAACTGTGGGAAGCCAGGCCATAAATCTGCTGAATGTTGGATGGTTAAGAACAAGCATCAAACTGCTCATGCATATAACAGAAAATCTTATGAACATGTTTATAAACATCACCCTGCTGCTAATATGCATCATAAGAATCAAACACCAGCCAGTTCATGTAGATATTGTGGAAAATTTGGACATTCTATGGATGACTGTTCACTGATGAAATTTGATGATAATGATGCTATGAAAATGTTTAGAAAACCTGTCAGGGCTAACGCAGGAACCAAAGCTGCTTGGGTCCCTACAGGATCAAGATGATCAAATACCTTGCAGGTGTGCCTTGGAGGGAGAAATAAAAGGGGGTTAACCAAGGCACTCAAAAAGAAAACCCCAGGACTCAATTCAGGTCAGTTCTAAAATTTATTTCAATTTCACTATCTGAAATTGTTGTTTTGCTTGGTTGATTTTTGATGCTCTTCTCATGCTGTTGTTTGCACTAAATAAATGAGATTGCCTTGCACTGCATATGTCATTTGCATGACCATCATGGTATATGAAATGGAACAGGGCTGGAGGGCAGATGAAGTATGTTTGGTTGCTACTGCCATGTGTGAGGTGGTCCTTGGACCAAGTCCTCCGCCCAGTACCATGGGTTAAGTCAGATAGAGCAGTGTATTGCATATCATGTTGAGTCTTATGTGAGTCACTGCATATAGACAAGGGGGAGCATTATTATATTGTTGTCTCTTTTTGAAATTCACTCTCTACACTCTTTGAAATCATCAATTGACTATTTTGAGTTCATACCTCTTGAATCTGAAATGGTGGCTGCTAATCCTCAATCTGTTGAAGAAAGAGTGTCTCATTCTGTCTGACTGAAATGACTTTAACCTGTATTGAGTGATTGACTATGCTAGTGGCTTTAAACCTTATTCTCTCTTGCTGATTGACTCTTCCACCAAGCTGTACTCTTCCTTCATATACCTCTTAGCTGGTGTGACTATTTTGGATCCATTATTGAGTTGTTGGTCAGCTAAATTTATTATTCTGATCTGAGGAACTTAAACTGCATGTCATGCAATTCAGTCTGAGATTGTGGTAGAAACTCCTATCATATGGGTTTAAGAATTATCACTGAATCAGACTGATATAAGATTAATGTATTCTCAGCTTTGTAATTAAATGAATTGAAAATATCTGTTGATAAGGCTTAATAAACTTTAACCTCTTGTGTCATGTAATCCGTAAAGTCACTCATCTGATATCTGAAAATTTGAAATCTAGGCTACTTTGGTAGAGATACATAGAGTGAGTGTTGTGGTTATTCTTTAACTTGAAAAGGTTGACTAAATGAAAATTGTGAATTCAGAGCAATGACTCAGACACTGAGAAACTGAGTTCTTTATCAATGAAATAAAGTAACTCATGTCATGAGGTGCCACAGTTATCTCTGATAAAAATTTTAGTGAAACAAGACCTGACAGAGCAATAGTTTATTTGTGTTGAGTAGCTGGGGAGTCTGGCCTCTGATAAAGGTGTCTTCTTATGTAAAAAGACACTCATATTGCTAACTCTGCTCTCAAAGTGAGAGGCAATGCCAGTTATCACACTGAGTAGCTGGGTCACTTCAACTAAGACTTGTTGTGCCTCATGTAAAAAGGTGTTGATCAACTTAAATTGCACAGGAAAAATATAATTTGCTTCAAATAAAATTATCTTGAAAAAATCTGTCAACTCATGTTCTTGAAAAAGTGTTTAATTTCAGTACTAACATGTGTATTTTTTCAAAGGTGCTTTTGAGATCACATTTGCAAGATAAAAGATGATTGTTTTTGAGTGTTTTCTGACGATTTGGTTCACTTTTATTAAAACTTGGATTCAGATATGAGTATTGAGTTTAATTTGGCAAAGCTGGTATACATCAAAATTAAATCAGATTGATAATGTTGCCATTTCATAACTCTTTATGATAGAAGAGTCTACATTTTTTAAGACTTATTGAAGTGATGTATGCATTCAAAACCCTCATGATCAGATTCATGCATGATCAACAAAAACTGTTTAGTCAACTCCTCTCTTATCAGTTGACTGATTCCTTCTGCATTTTTTCTGACCATACAAATTTGAGGTGCCACTCCCATTATTACCTTGTTCACTTGCAGCCCTCTGAACTTCAGATTCCTTATGCTGGTGGATTTCAGATTGATTCCTGAGATGTATTTCTCTCCACACTGTTGGAATCTTCCATCTTGTTCTGCCATAAGTTCTGATTCTGTGGTATTATCACCAGAATTCAGATTCTTTGTAATGGCTGATTTCAGATTGATTTATTGGATAACCAGAGTCCATTCCTGTGTTTCAAGTGGAGAGTAGTCAAGCATGCATGTTGATAGGGGGAGAGCTGTTTCATTGTCATAAGGGTGATCTTCATTTTTAAGAACCATGACTCATTCTCATGTCAAAGGGGGAGTATTTGTTGCATACGCATCACTGCATGAGTTGTTTGACAAAGGGGGAGAATTGATTTAATTACTTCTGATATTGAGATGTCCGCATCTCATATGACATCTCTGAATTATTTGTCTTGCTAAAGTAAAAGGGGCAGTTTAATTCACTCTTCAACTCATGTCTTTTTGATGAAGGCAAAGGGGGAGAAGAATCTAATCTGAGTCAGTGTAACTCATAGTGTTGCCATCATCAAAAAGGGGGAGATTGTTGTGCCCCTGTGTAGTTTTGATGATGGCTGACACACCATGAGTCACACTGAGGTGTGCTAGATTCTTATAGATGACTGTTTGACTGCCTGAATATCTGACTGTTTGCTTGAATAGCTAATTCATGAATATGGCTAAATTGGGTTAACGTAGTGGCTAATTGTTTGTTCATGCATTACTCTATTTGCCAAGTGTATACATCAGTCAGCATTGCATTTTGTTCACGAAGTCTATACACTGCTGGATGTTCATGTCTGCACATTGGTGTTTTTCCCTACGTTCTGGCCAAGTCTATACAGCCTCATTCCTACCTTCGTTCCAAGCCAAAGTCTACACAACGCCCTTCACTGAAAGTCTATACATTCGCTGCAGAGATCACGGTCAAGTGTGTACACTCTTTCACTGTAGCTTCCACATATTCAAGTCTTCACATTGAAAGCCTATACATTGTTGGATGATCAAGTTTGTACATCCACACTGGAACTTCGAAGTCTGTACACTGCTTCAGGAGCTTCAAGTATGTACATCCACAGTTAAACTTGAAGTCTGCACACTAGTCTTCAAAACCAAGTCTGCACATTGGTCTTCGATTTCAAGTCCATACATTGGACTGTTCTTCAAAGTCTGTACATCAGACTGTTACAGTAAGTCTGTACATTGGCTTATTCTTCAAGTCTGTACAGCCGCTTGCTTTGGATTTCATATCTAGACATTGCACTGCAGCAACCATCGTCTTCGTGTTGTTTTAGTATTTGTGTCTTCGTGTTGATCTGTCTTCGTGTTGAGTTTACTTCGTGTCCTTTCTTCTTTATTTAGTTGCTCATCTCGTGTCATCCTCTTTATGTTTGCTTTTGTGTCTTCGTGTCATTTACTGTTGTTCTTCGAGTCGTTCATTCGAGCTATTTTGTGCTCGAGTTGTTTTTCTTATGTTTTCAAGTGTTGTTTCACTTCGTGTCGTTTCCGTATTATGTCTTCGTGTTGCTTTTCCTAGACCTCGTGTCTTTCCTGATTTGCAACCACTTCATGTCGTTTCTGATGTCATCCTCGAGTTGTCTTCGTGTTACCCTTGTACTCGTGTCTCCGTGTTGCCTTAGTTTTTGTGTCTTCGTGTTATTTTTATGTTTCTTGTCTTCGTGTTGTTTTCGTATGAATGTTCTACTTTTGTTTCACTCTGTGTTGTGTCCTCTCACCTCGTGTCGTTCTCTGTGTAGTGCGTGTTTTTGTCACCACTATACTTCGTGTCGTTTTTTCTTTGTAGTGTTATCTCTGTTACCTTGTGTATCTCGTGTCGTTGTTCTTTTCCTCGTGCTATTCTCACTGACTTCGTGTCGTTTTTGTTCTATTGCGTGCAGGACATCGCAGCACCACGTGTTGCTTTCTGTGTCACCTCGTGTCGTTCTCTGTGTAGTGCGTGTTTTTGTCACCACTATACTTCGTGTCGTTTTTTCTTTGTAGTGTTATCTCTGTTACCTTGTGTATCTCGTGTCGTTGTTCTTTACTTCGTGCTATTTTCATCGTCTTCGTGTTGTTCTCTTTGTAGTGTTATCTCTGTTACCTTGTGTATCTCGTGTCGTTCTCAGTGCATCTAGATTTGCTACCACATACCTCGTGCAGCTTTAGTTATTGTGGCCCTGAGTTCTAATCGTGCTAATTCCTTGCAGGAGAAGAAGAAGAAGGTGGTCTGAAGAACATTTCCCAGTGTCTGGGTAGCACGTGATCCGAGGCTGGAATGAAGCCTGCTGAGAGACTGCCACGTGGTCCTAATATTTAGGGCTGAAAGTGTGGAGGTCACACGACGGGGCTGCCGCTACTGCTGCTGCTCCTGCTATATATATGAACCTTCTTCCACAGAAGAAGAAGATCGTTTTGGAGAAAGGTGAAGTCCATACAGAGAGCCACGATCCAGACAGAGAAGATGAAAAGGAAGAGAAGAAGAGGAAGAAGAATAGAGAAGAAGAGAGAGCTAGAGTGATAGAAGCTTCAACAGAAGATCTGTTCCTGCTGGACCGTGGATCAAATCCAGGCCAGCCAGCTCCTGCGAGAGCCACATTTGGTTTTATCTTTTCAGCTTTCTGTTGCTGGTTTTGTTTTTCTTTTGATCTATTTACTTGCTGTTTTTCCGATTCTCTGTAGAGAGGTCGGGGTCCCTCCTGTTGGTTCAGGAGAAGGGAGATTGCTATCTCCAGTTGCAAGTAGCTGGGTGCTACTTGTGGGTTCCCTCTGGTTAGAGGAAGGGAGGCTCGTCCTCCGGTTCTGGGCATGTAGGATTCAAGTCCAGGGGTCCCTCCGGTTGGGAGGAAGAGAGGTCCGAGACCTCTGGTTTGCAGGTGACTTAGTGTCACTTGTGTTTCCCTCTAGAGTTCAGAGGAAGAGAGACTTGGGTCTCTAGGTTCCCCTCCGGTTTGGAGGAAGAGAGGATTGGTCCTCCGGTTCTAGTCTTGTGGGTTGCAAGACTAGGTGTTCCCTCCGGTCTGGAGGAAGAGAGACTTGCGTCTCTGGTTTGCTAGTGACTGGTGTCACTAGTGGTTCCCTCCGGTTGGGAGGAAGAGGGGAGGTTGTTCCCCTGGTCAAGCTGTTTGGCAGCATTTTGTTGCAGACTGAGTCTGCTGTGCTAGTGTTACTAGTGGAAGCCTCACTCCGGTTTGGAGTGAGGGGTGGACGTAGGTCGGTTGACCGAACCACCTAAAAAATCATTGTGCAGTGGTTTGTTTGATTGCCTGCTTCCGCTAGATGCATGCTAGGACCGTGATTTAATTGATTATCTACATCCTAGAGTTTAATTGAGTTTGTATATCTTGTTTGATCAATTGTCCACTGATCTAGTTGTTATCATCTCATGCAAATTTTAAATTGGGTAGAATTCCTTGATAGATCCATTCACCCCCCCTCTGGATCAGTGTTTATCAATCGCACCTAGTTAACAGGGGAGAGGGCCCTGAACCATGCCTGAGCACCATGGACCAAAGTGGTCACGAACGCTCAGCACTTGATCACGTCCGACGCCCATGCAAGGTCATCAGGGTGTCGAAGCTGTCGTAGTGATCGGCCAGGTCTCCCTAGCCGTCGTACGACTTGAAGGTCGGAAGTGAGATCATGGGGGAGATCTCGACCTTCAAGATATAATCGAAGAACGGGGATTGCTCCTTGTCCTCCACAGGAGAGGTCTTCTGCAAGGCGCGGAGGGTGCGCTCTTGCTCTGTGAAACGCCTCTCAAAATCTCGCAGCCGGAGGGACAACTCCGGTTGTCGCTGGCCCGAAGGGCTGGGGGGGTGCACTTGCATGCTGTCCCGGTGCTCCTTAGGGGCCTCAGTTTCTGGGAACTGTCGGCGTGCTCCAGACTTCACCCTCCTTGGGGTGGAGGAGCCTTCCTACTCCAGGAGAGGGGCATGCGATGGTCCTCCTGACAAGTTGCGGATGAGCCGCCACCCCCGGAGGGTAAAACGGCCTCCAGCGGTTTGCTGGGAGGCATCTCCGCGGGGGGGGGGGGGGATCTTTCATGGGAGATGCGACTTCTCCTCCCTGGCCGCCTGGGCCCTCATGAGATCCACGAGGACATCCAATTTTACGTTGAGGGCTTGGAGGGCGTCGGTACTCCCGCCGGGAAGCTGTTCCCCCACCACCGACGGAGGTATTTCATTGGCGTGGTTGCCTGACGGGGAATTCTCTGTGGGGAGGGAAGGTGCGCCTTCTTCCGTCGCCATGGCCTTTCCGTTGTCGCCGGCAGTCCTCCTACCAGAACTTCTTCGCACCATGATGGCTCTTTGTTCGTTTCCCACAGACAGCGCCAGATGAAGAGGGGTGATCTCGCTGTACTCTTGAACGGGGAGGAAGATGACCACGTATCCTTGAAGTATGAACTGCAAGACGGGAAACAGGTCAGAGGTGCCGAGGGATGGATCCCCGGGGAATACCGTCCGATGCTTAAGTCAGCGATTGTAGTAGAGCACTGGTGCAAAGAGAGGAGTTAGGAGGAAGATGGGAGCGCGAGATCCCTCTCCACCAAAAGGTGAAGTGGTTCCTGCTCAGGGTTTTTGGCTTACCTTCTCACAGGAGGGATCTTCCAGTTTAAATAATGGCTCGTTGACTGAATGATCCCTGCAAGTTGAGGAGTTTCAGGGGGGGTTACGTCCTCCTTGCTGGCTCTTTATAGCATGCAGACTCTTGATCTCCCCTATCCCCTTGAGCTCCCAACTTTTAAGGGACACGTAATGGCCGTACAGATAAGCTTCCATCAGGTGGCCCGAGCATGAGGCACTGGCCTAGGAAATGCCTCCCGAGCGATGAGTGCGTGGTCTGGGCAGAGAATACGGGGCTCCGATGGAGCTCTCCCGATTGAACTGATGCTCGGACTTCCCAACCCAAAGGCCGCCTAGGAAGTGCTTGTTCCGAGTGAGATATTAGGCTTATATTTAGTGGGCCCGAGGGCTACCACTTCAAGGAGCTGGGCCTCGTTGGGTCAAATTGGACCTCGTTTGGCCTCTCCGTTCGGGCGGTTAGATTTTCCCTCTCCAATGTTCTATACTATGCTATGAAGTGAGGAGAAGAACACAAGAGGGAACAAACAACAAACTAGAAAGAACTCAAAGCAAAAGCAAGACGACGTCTCTGGTTGAAGTAGTGGATTGAAAATGCAGCAGCACTTCATCCAAAGCTCCATAATTCGTCCTTCCTAACGCTAGGCCCAAGGGGTCTATTTATAGGAGAGGGAAAATTCTAGTTCGGATTTAGAGGATAAAGGCTAGAAAATAGAGTCCTAAGAGAGATAATTCCATTCATAATAGATTGGAAAAAACTTCTAGGGTGGATAAGAGCTGGTCTGGATTGAAATCTTAAAAGAAGAAGTCCCCAAAGAAAGACTCTAGGGTGATCACTGCCGAAAGAGACATGTTATGACTGTACTCCATGAAAACCTGAGAACGCGATCTATAGTATGACTGCGACTTGGTCAGAACATTATCGTGCGATAGACTGTGTTCATGCTGAGTTTTTCAAAGTATGGAATTTTGTGAAAATTGAAAATTCAGGGCTTCAATGGACTACAAATTGAGTTGAGTGAGCTCATAATAGATCAAAGGGTCACTCAACAACAATGAACAATTCAGGACATTATTAATTTAATGTGAATAAGAGAAAGGCTCAACTTATGGGTCAAAAATAGGTGTCTACAACATCATCTAAGACAAATAGGATAGACAAACTTTAAACGATACATCGTCTAATTGGTCAGAAAAGGTTGGCAATACAAGAGCAGTTAGATGATAATCCATCTAAGTGGGAAATGACAAGTGCTCAAAATAAACGATACATCGTCTAACTGAAGAAGCGTTAGACAAAACTTCATCTAACTCACAATATATGATGAGTTAGATGATATTCTGTCTAAGTTGAAAACGATAAAAACTCAAAATAGATGATACATCGTCTAACTGAAGAAGGGTTAGATGAAACTTCATCCAACTCATAATAGACGATGAGTTAGGCAATATTCTGTCTATGAGAAAAATGACAAAAACTCAAAATAGACGATGCATCGTTTAATTGAAGAAGTGTTAGACGAAAGTTCGTCCAACTCACGATAGACTGGGACTAAAAGATGATAGACCATCTAAGATGAAAACAACAAAAACTCAAAATAAATGATACATCGTTTAACTGGCAAAGCGTTAGACGATATTCCGTCCAAGTGGAAAACGACAAAAGTTGCGATAGACGAACTTCGTCTAATCTATTAAGTTGAAGTATTAGACAAATAGGACTCTAGATAGGCGAAGCATTAGATGATTTCTAAGTGAAAAATGACAAAAATCAAGAATAGATGATGCTTCATCCAATATAAAAAGTAAAAATAAAATACTTAGATGAATAGGTAGACGATATTTCGTCTACTTTTGTTAAAAGATAAAACCCATTGCCTTAATTTTATCTTCCATTCAAATAAGGTGATACATGTATTACACTCTTGACTTGGTAAAACATATATTTCAATTGCACTAAATGACAAAGGAAATTTGAAATAACTGAGCCCTCACGTACGTAATCAGGGCCATGCAAAATGGAAACATACCCTAGCTTTTTATGATGTTCTCTAGATAGTAAATTTTCTGAGATAATAAATTTTCTGAGCTAAACAAAGTATAATCTATTTAAAAAAAGTCGTTAGATTGTTTATTTTTCTTGAACGCATTTGACGGATTACATATTTTTTGAATTAATTGAGGACATTTTATGAAATCATCTCCATCAAAATCATCATTTGATATGCAAATCTCTATGAAAATTTATTTCCATAATTCTTTGGGTCATTTTGTAAAAATCACATTTTTTGGGCATATTTATTTGAGCATTATTGAGAATTATTTGAGTGTATAGATTATTTTTTCTATTTTATTTGGGCATGTAAAATAAGAAAATGATATTATTTGTAAAAAACATTTATTACAGGAGGGCATTATTGGAAATAGAGTTGGCATACATGATTGCCCTAAGAGAGGTGCCCCTCTCTCCCTGTGTACGAGCCTCCATGTGCCCCCCCCCCCCTTACCCAATTACGAAACCCAAGTGGAAAGGAAAGAGATCTCAAGGAATTCCAATCGAAAGGAAAGAATCAAAGGATGAAGGAAAGTTTGGTTGTCAGAGGATACAAAAAATAAAGAAATAATTAAAAATCATGTGATTTTTCTTCCAAGAAAATCGTGAAACCCTGGCAATATCTAAACAACCCAAAGGGGGGCGCCCAGGGGCATGAGAGAGGTTAGTAGTAGAGCAAGACAGGGGTGGCCATGGTTCCCGGGGGCACAACACTCTCTTACTCTCTAGAGACACACACTCTCTCCCTTCTTATTCTTCTTAGTTTGTTCTTATTAGTTTAATCTTTTTTTATTGTATGTGCACCATCTTCTTCTTCTTCTTAGTCTCACTAAATTAATCTTTTCCTCTTAATCTCTTTTTTTCTTCTTCTTGTGCCTTCTTTCTCTCTCTCTCGATCCTTCATTTTCTTCTTTTTAATTCTTCGTCTTCTCTCTTCTACGTGTTTTTATTCCCTTGCATCATCTTCTGTCTTCTTTTTCTTTTATTTTTCTTCTCCTTCTTCATCCTCTTTCCTACACACTCTCCCGCTCCTTTTATTCTTCTTTTTCTCTAGTTTTCTTCATCTTTTTCTCTGGTATTTTACAACATCCACCCCCTTCTCTTTTCTTTCCTTTTTTCTCTTTCTCTCTCTCTTTTCTTATCCCTCTCTATTATACCTTTATATCTCTTTTTTTAGCTGCACTTTCTCCCTCTCTTTGGTGTCTCTCTATTATTCTCTCTCTCATATTCCAGTATTACATTATTTTTCTTCATCTTCTCTCACTTTAGTTGTTTATTTTATCTTAGTTGTAGGTGGTGGAGACCTTCCCCTTGAGGAGTTCAAGATGTAAGGAGGAAAGAAGGATGTCACGTGTGACAGGCATGGAGTCCCGAACAGCTACCTGGCATGCCACACCATAGTCATAGTCTTAGTTTTAGCTTGATTTTCTTTATTATTGTAATAAGAAGTTAGTTGAGAGTTTACTACATTTGTTGTGGTGTTAATTTGATTTATTAGTTTCTATTTAAGTTAATCTCCGTGCCTATTTACTATTCTCTCTCTTGCACCCCTTCACATTAATCAAAGTTTCAAATCAAATCTCCGAGTCTCTCAATGGATTTGACTGGACTCGCTACTATTCTTATTTTGCTTTTTTGCAGTCAAATTTGAAATTGGTAGTCGCGGTGCCTAACGACACACTTGCGATCCTACCATGTTTTTGACGCCGTTACTAGGGAGGCATGACGAGCTTTTGGTTTGAATTTTGATCCTTTATTTCTATATTATTTCTAACCTCTTTTTATTTATTTATCTATCTTTCTTTTGCAGTAAGAATCTTCTTCCTAGCTACAAGAAACAAAAAAAGAAAAAAAAATCCAAAAAAAGGGATTACTGTGCTCCTAAGTTAAGTCTTCTCTCTCTTTCTCTCTTTCTTTCACATTTTCTAAAAAAAGGAACGAGGGATCGTGATTAAGGTTAGTCTTTTTACCTTCTCTCTCGATCTAGTTTCTTGTTTTCACTTTCCATATCTAGTTAGTTCTCATGTTTAGGAATTCTCTTAATTAAAAAAAATCCTTGCCAGTTAGATAGGTTCATTAACTAAAAATAAGAAAAAATTTCACTTGAACCTCAAGAATAAAAAAGAAAAAGATCATTCCAAGATTAGAAACCATATGTATCATGCTTAGGCTATGCATCATATAGATTGCATCAATTTTCTTTAGCAATTAATTATTCATGCATTTGCATTAAAACCCCTCGTGTGAAATTATTTATTGCATTGCATCCTTTTAAAACATCGTAAGGACAACACCCTAATAACATAAGGTAGGGATTTCATCACCCTTCCTTGGCCTACAAAGCACCATCATCTCTGTATCTTTTGCATTAACTTAAGCCTAATAAAAGTAAGTAGACATTGGCCTCTAGGATCACATTGAGAGTTAGGTGTAACGTGAGTCTACAATCACTTTTGGAAACTGGTGTCTAGGCTAGAGGTTAAAAGGTAAACACCTAAGTGGACAAGTGGTTCTCTAATTAGATCCTTGTGAAAGCAAGAGGAGCCCCCCACTTCCTCACCTCTTACCTAGTCAGTTAACAAATTTGAGGGTAGATTTAAGTTGTGTCTAGGTCAATTTGTGAAACCCAATTTCTAGGTCTAGACTACACATAAGTGTCTTGTAGGGTATTTATAGGAACACTTTAAAAAAAACACTTTCTACCTAAAAGATTATGTTATGTTAAAGTTTAACTTAATTTTTAAAATTGATAAAAATAGGTAACTATCTGTTTGGTAAAAATGTCATAATTTTTAAATTGTATGTGAACTTATTTGTCTGGACTCCTCGCCGGCCCTCTCTCTTATGCCATCGCCGGCTACCACCGCGTCTTCCGCGGACTCTTCCCTGTGGCTGCCGCCCAGCACCCCAGTCGCCCTGCCAGGCTGCCATTGTAGATACTGCTCGCCCACGTCCGCGGGGGCAGCGCCAGCTTCGAGGATATCTTCCTGCACTATCGCAACGCCGACGTGTGGTCCACCCTATAGGACTTTACCGTCTAGGTCTCTCTGGTCGACGCCGCCGACTGCGACCTAGGCACGTTCGACGTCTACCTGGGGGGGTTAGTGGCTGCGGACGATACCAGGGACTCAAAGTTTGGCTGGAGGACGGTGACTATGGATCTGTCCGGGGCAGCTAAGGGAGGGATGCTCAAGGTGAGCGTCTACTACAGGGTGAGCGAGGGCCAGATCTATGAGCTTTAGAAGTAGAGATTTGATCCAGATGGTAAGATTTTGTGGCTACATATATACATGAAAAAATGCTTCCTTTTTCTTCCTATTCTTGCATGGAAAAATGGATTGATCACATATCATGCAGATGCCATAGAATTCATAGTAGAGAAGTTCACAGATACGAGCATAACTTAATGTAAAAATCTGACACCCGACCACCCCGCCGCCGGCCCTCTGCTCTGGTGCGTACGTCCCATGACCCACGGCCCGCCGCAGCGCCCACCTGCGGCCACCTCGAGCCAACACCGCCGTAAGGGGCAAACTACCCACCATTGGATGCCGGCTACTCTGCGCCCATCGCCGATCCTATGCCCAGGGTCGCCGCTGCCGCTGGCCACCGTTTCTACCCGACTATAGCGAGCCAGGATAGCCGGCAGGACGTGAAGGTGGGATGGGGGGGGGGAGATGAGGATGAGGAGGGAGAGGGGAGGGGAGCCCTAGCGGGCCGTGAGATTTTATTTTTTTAAAAAATTGGTCAACCCTTGTTTTTTAGAGAGATTCTCAAAAGATAAAATTTCACCCTAAAAATTAGGGGAGAGGTTACCAAACACGTCGAACTGGGTTTCCTATTCTTATTTTTAAAATTGAGAGAAAAAAGAGGAAAAACAGAGCAACCAAGCACCCTATAAGGTTAATTTATTTGACAACTTGTTTACATTTTAAAAACAAAAAATTAGAAAAAAGGGGGGAGGCTCTAGTATATGCAAGGTAGGAGATCTCATCACCCTGCTTTGATTGAACTAATCCCTGAAATTGAGAGATCCCTACATCAAAGGCAAAAGGTTCCAATGGCTGAAAATTGAGATCCCCTAAGCAAATGAAGGAATACTTCTTTCCAACTAATTACAACCCTTCATCTTACATTCAATTATCTCAAACCCAAGCCATTCAATATAAAATCAAATCAAGCATCATTCAAATGCTCTCATCCTTTTATGAAAATACCAATGAGGACCCATACAAACATCTTAATGAATTCTTGGAGATTTGCTCCACAGTCAAGCTCAAAATTTCTCTAATGATACCCTCAAATTGGTGCTCTTTCCATTCCCTCTAAAATATTTTGATTGGGAACCTTGGGAAAACCCACTAGAACTTGGGCAAAAATGTAAAAAGAATTTCTTTAAAATTTTATCCTATAGGCCTAACCAATACCATTAGAAGGGCCATCATAGGATTTACTCAAACATCAGGTGAGCAAATTCATGAATCATGGGAAAGACTAAAGGAGTGACTGAGAAAATGTTCACATCATAGGTTGTCCAAATGGCAAATAGTCCAAGCATTCTATGAGGGATTGATAGATCAATGTAGACATATGGTAGATGCATCATATGGGGGCATTCATGAGCAAAAGTGAGCATGAGGCTTATGATATTTTTAAGATCCTGAGTGAGAATTCCATTAAGCGTGCCTTATTATCTTCATATAAGAGAGGCATGAGACCATCTAAGTGGGATTGGCTATATGAGATTAGAAATCATGTAGAGCCTAACTCAAGAATGGACATGAAGATCATTGCCCAAAAACTAGAAAAGGTGGACCTTTTGGCCCAAAAGCTTGACCAAGTGTTGGCCATAAAATAGTGAACTCCCACTTACTAGCCTCAACCAAGTCCATATTCGGGCCAATCTCAACCTCTGCAAGAAGCGTGTGTCTTGTGTGCAAGCTCGGCCCATCATGTGAGTGAGTGTCCCACTGCGGCCCAACTCTCACCTTTTATCCAAGAACATGTTCAAGCAACCCAGGGGTTCTCTAATTCTAATTATGACCCATTTTCAAACACTTACAACTCAGGTTGGAGAAATCACCCTATTTTTTCTTAGAAAAACCGGCAAACCCAAGTAACGAATCATTCGACTCCACAAGCCCACAGGCGACCCATGTACAACCAATTCCAAACCCATCAAGTTCAGCTCAACTTTTAGGACAATGCACATGGTAGAGGGCCACAAACTTTTTCATAAGCAAGTCATCCACCTCAGCCCAATTATTCTCAACCCAATTACCAATAATCTTTTCAGTCCAACAATTTTGATGAAAAACTCATGCAACTCCAACAGCTAATCTTAACCCAACAACAATCCATCTCAAACATAGAAAGCCAAATAGGTTAGCTAGTGGAAGCCACCCTAAGGAGAGAAGTAGGTCAACTACCAAGCCAACCAATTGCTAACCCAAGAAATCAACCTCTGGGCTTTCAACCTCAACTAGACCCATTACCACAAAAGGCCCATAATTTGAGAATGCCAAAGGAATTTCAGCCTGAAGAAGTGGTAAATTAATCTTAGAGGACCCATTTATATCCCAGATGGTAGGTGAAAGTACCTCTAATCAAGCCCAAGAAGATGCTAAAGAGAGTGAGAAAGAGCCCATTGAGGTCAAGTTGGGGTGGAAGATAAAGGGAAGAAGAAGCTTAATTAGGACCCTAGCATGTTCCAACCCAAAGTTCCTTTCTCAAGTGCTTTAGAGCCCAAGCCCACTAGCAAGAAGAAGCCAACCCAAAATGAAAAGATGATGGAGTTATTCAAACAAACATCGATATTCCAATGCTCTTTGATGCCATCAAGCATGTTTCGGCATATTCCAGATTTCTTAAAGAGCTATGCTCCTAAATGCGGGAGCCTTGGTCTACCCCCAAGAGAATCATGCTCTCGAAGGATGTTAGTGTTCTTACCAACTCTCCCGGAACTAAAAGATCCTGGTGACCCTTTTATTTCTTATAATATAGGAGACATAACCTTTGATAAGGCACTTCTAGATCTTGGGGCTAGTGTGAACCTTCTACCCACCTCCATTTATGAGCAGTTTGATATTGTTGAGCTCAAGCCACATCTGTCATTCTCCAACTTGCTGACCGGTCAGTCAAGACTCCATAGGGACTCATTGAAGATGTCATTGTGAAGGTTAATGATTGCTACTTCCCTGTGGACTTCCTCATTCTTGATATGACATCATTCCAAGAAGTAAACCACACTCTAATCATTTTGGGATGTCCATTCCTAACCACTGCAAAACAAAACATCAATTATGAAATTGACATGATGGACATTTCTTTTGGAAACCAAATGGTTAAGATCAATATTTTTATGGTCACCAAATATCCAGACCCAGATGAAGGTTGTTATGTAGTAGATACCATTGATGATTTGCTAGATTCTAGTGCAGACCTTGAGCATGATCCTTTAGAGGAAGTGAATACGTTGCATGACTCTCCTCATTCTCTCAGTCCTTGGCCTAAAGTTAAACCTTTGTCGCCATTACAATCTGAGCCAACACTTCCATCTCTTGAATCTCCTCCACAACCTGAGCTCAAACCTTTTCTAGACTCCCTTAAGTATGTTTTTCTAGGTCTAGATCAAACTTTAACAGAAATCATAGCGTCCAACCTTACCCCAACCCAAGAGGAACAATTGATTGATGTCCTCAAATCTCATAGGGGTGCCATGGGTTGGTCCATGACTGATCTCATAAGGGAATTAGTCCATCCATTTAATGCATCATACATATATGAAGAAAAATTCTTGGCCAAGTAAGGAGATGCAGAGGAGGCTAAACCCATACATGAAAGAAGTGGTCAAGAAAGAGATTGTTAAGTGTCTTGATGCAGATATCATCTGTTTGATTTCAGATAGCAATTGAGTTAGTCCAACCTAAGTGGTACCCAAGAAGTCTAGGCTCACTGTGGTAAGCAATGATCAAGGTGAATTGCAACCCACTAGAATTACTACAGGGTGGAGGGTTTGCATTGATTATAGAAAATTGAATGTCATAACCAAGAAAGATCATTCCCCACTCCCATTGATCAAATCCTAGAGAAGTTGGCTGGGAAAAAATACTTTTGCTTCTTAGATAGGTATTCTGGGTATAATTAGGTTGTCATTTACCAAAATGATCAAGAGAAAATCACCTTCACATGCCCATGTGGCACATTTCCTTTTAGGAGAATGTCATTTGGATTGTGTAATGCACCGACAACCTTTCAAGGATGCATGATGGCAATATTCTTAAACATGGTAAGTGAATTTCTGAAAGTATTTATGGATGAATTTTAATATTTTGAGATTCTTTTGAAAGATGTTTGGAGCATTTGAATAAAGTCTTGGAAAGGTGCATAGAAACAAATCTCATGTTAAGTTGGGAGAAAAGTCATTTCATGGTTAAGGAGGATATAGTGCTTGGCCATATAGTCTCGGAATGGGGACGAAATGGGGAATAGAGGTGGATAAGGCAAAGGTTGATCTGATTTCCAAAGTTCTCCCTCCAACCTCAGTTAAGTAAGCTCAATCTTTTCTGGGCCACGTCGGCTTCTATCACCTGTTCATTCAAGACATCTCCAAGATCTCTCGCCCTTTAACAAATCTCCTAGCTAAGGATGTCCCATTTCACTTGGATAAATTTTGTCTTGAGGCATTCGAATTATTGAAGGTAGCATTGACCAAAGCCCCAATTATCCTTCAATCTTCTGATTGGTCTTTACCTTTGAGATCATGTGTGATGTCTCAGACAATACTATTGGGGCAGTTTTGGGACAACATGTGAATAAATGTCCTGTGGTGATTTATTATGCAAGCCGCACACTCGTCGATGCCCAAATGAACTACACCACCATGGAGAAAGAATTACTTACAGTCGTGTTTGCCCTAGAGAAATTTTGTTCTTATCTTTTTGGGGCTAAAGTCATCATCTACTCAGATCATTCAACCTTGAAACATATGTTGTCCAAGGAGACTAAACCTAGTCTCATAAGGTAGATTTTGTTATTGCAAGAATTTGATCTGAAAATTTGGGACAAGAAAGGGTCTGAAAATGTAGTAGCTAATCACCTCTCCCAAATTGTGATCCTAGAAAGTATACCTATGCAAAATGCCTTCCCAGATGAACACCTCTTAGTCATTTCTCAAATATGTCCCACATGGTATGCATATATTTTCAATTACCTAGCGGTGGGTCAAATTCTTATGAGGTGGTGTAAAAGTGAAAGAGAACACTTTTTCCCCTAAATCAAGCATTAGTTTTGGGAGGACCCTGAGCTTTTCCACATGGGCTCTAATCAAATCATTAGAAGATGTGTCTTTGAAGAAGAATAACAAAGCATTCTAAACTTTTGTCACATTCTAACTTGTGGGGGGCATTTCTCAGGGAAGAAGACTGCTACAGAAGTTTTACAACTGGCCCACTTTTGTCACATTTTTCCCAGCCAACATAGGATTTCAGCAAAACTTGTCTTAGATGTCAAACTATGGGGAATATGTCTAGGAAAGACATGATGCCACTAAATCCCATCTTAGTGGTAGAGATTATTGATGTTTGGGGTATTGATTTCATGAGACCCTTTCCACCTTCTTTTGGCCATGAATATATCTTAGGGGTTGTAGATTATGTGTCCAAGTGAATTGAGGCAATAGCAACCCGAACCAATGACCACATTGTGGTGATAAAATTCTTGCAGAAGAATATTTTCTCTAGATTTGAGTGTCCTAAAGCCATCATTAGTGATAGAGGGTCTCATTTCACTCATTTCTAATTTCGAGCCTTACTTCGTAAATATGGAGTCACCCATAAGATTGCCACTCCATATCATCCCCAAACCAGAGGCCAAGTTGAAATTTCCAATTGAGAGATTAAGAACATTCTCCTAAAGTATGTTAGGCCTAACCGTAAAAATTGGTCGAAGAGACTTGACGATGCATAATGGGCTTATTGGACTGCATACAAAACTCCCACCAGCATGTCCCCATATAGGCTAGCTTTTAGGAAAGCCTGTCATTTATCGGTAGAATTAAAGGATACGACTTATAAGACCATTAAGTAATTCAACATTATCGCTGCCCAAGTTGGATCTCATAGATCTCTTCAACTAAATGAATTACAAGAATTACGCAATGAGGCCTATAAAATGTAACAATCTATAAAGCCAAGATCAAAGCTTTTCATGACAAATACATCTCAAGAAAAATATTTGAACCAAATCAAAAAGTTTAACTTTTAAATTCCAAGTTGCGTTCGATGGAATGGAGCCTTTGTTGTTCTCAAGGTATTTGACCATTGTGCAATAAAAGTTCTAGATCAAAAGACTGGTACAAATTTCACTATTAATGGTCAACACCTCAAGCCGTGTGTGAAAAATATGCAAAACTTGAACATTGAATCCATTGAGTTGAGGGATCTTGAATAAATGGATGTGCATGCCGTCTGACTGAAGACGATAAATTTAGCACTTATTGGGAGATAACCCAATGTTTTTAAGTACTTAAGTTTAATTTCTTTGTGCCATGTAGGCCCTCATGTATGACGAGTTGGGGGGAGATGATTGGATGCACCCTCACTGATACCCTAGGTTGTTTCTCTTCTTTATTCAGATTCTTGTTCTCATCACTAAAATTTCCCATCATACCATTGAGGACAATGGCACTTAAGTTGGGGGGAGGGAAATCATTTTTTTGAAATTGCATGCAACTCTTTCAATAATATGAAAAAGATATTTATTCCCCTAACCAAGTTTTTCATGTTCATAACTCACGAAAGAGAATCTGGAGTAGAATAGGCTAAGGAAAGGGATGATAAGAATGTTTGTTAATATCTAGCCATGAAACTGACTTGGAGTCACCTAAAGTCCACTAGCACTAAAAAAAATACATTTGCACACTAATGAAACAAGCAGGCCAATCCTTCTTTATTTTGTTTGGTGATTGATACTTTGCATATCCTAGTTGAGGAACATTTTTTTGGAAAAATCTACCTCCCAAATAAAGTGTAAAAAATAAAAATAATAAAAAATATGAAAAATATCCCTGATCTTAGTAACTAGGTCACTACACCTAAGACAAGTGTTGAGGTTCATGTCAAACTGTGAAGGGATATAAAGTACCATGTATCAGAGAGAGAGAGAGAGAGAGAGAGAGAGAGAGAGAGAGAGAGAGAGAGAGAGAGAGAGAAGAAGATAGAGTGAAAGCTACTATTGTCAAAATTCTGATGTGGGATGTGTAGGGTTAAAAAGCACCTACTTGGAGTGGCAAATAAGGAATACAATTATCCAGTTATGGAGTTAAACATCACAAGTTCAAGTACTGTGGATCTTTAGGCGTATTCTAAGGAAGTTCTAAGCATTACTCCCTACTGATGAAATTCTAAGGCTCATGTAAAGCTAGCATGCATTGATGATTCTAAAGTCTTAATCCTTAACTAATTTTGTGAAAGATGATCTTGACACGAGGTATGAAAATTTTAAACTCTTGATAGTCTATAACTTTTGATTGTTTGCATTGCTAAAGGACTAGCAATAAGTAAGTTGGGGGGTGTGCTAGGTTATATGTAGCAACCTATATTAAAAGAAATTCATAAATAAATAAATAAAATCTCTTGAATAATATAAGAATAATTTTATAAGACATGAAATATAATTATTATGAACTAAATAAAATTAGCAATAATTATAATTGTAAATTGGGCTAATGCTAAAAGTCTAGTTGGGCTTTAAAAAAAGAATAAATTCTTAAAATTCATAATGTCCTAAATCTCTAAATTTAATTGGATTAAATGGGCTAAAACTTAAGTAAATGAGCCTAAAATCATAATTAAACCCTAATCCACTTAGATTAGGTCGTTGTCTTGTGAAACTCTAGTCTAATTAGGGTTAAATTATGGTAGGAGACATTAATTAGGGATAGAAATAATCAAGATTTTTGAGATAGGTTTTATCCCTTGGGGAAATAGGTCAAATTAAGACTCTTGTGAGTCTTAGATCTATATATAAAACTCTAAACCCCTTCTAGCCATCCCTAATCGATCATGGAGGAGGTTAGAAATGAGACTAGGATGTGTTAGGGCGAGCATCGAGGAGGAGGATCGAGGGTATAAGCGTCTTCACATTCTTCTTCCCTTTCTTCCTTAATCAATCCCTAAGGTTGGTGTTCTCTCAGACTAAACGTAAATTGATTAAGCAATCATGATTAGATGCTTGTCTAGATTATTTTAGTACATATTTCTCCAAATTCTATCGATTGTTCTTCATGGATTTTGAGTTCCATGCATGAGGTATCACTATTTTCTCTTTTTTCTGTCAGAACGTGTTTCTATGTGAGATCACATTCATCATAAGAACCATGTTTTGAATGTGTCCCTATGATAGATCGTGAACCAGACTGATCACAACTCACATGGAGACCATGTTCATCCTTATTTTGCCAAGAACGCGTCACTTGAGGCGATCGCATCCTGACCCGTATTTAACTAAATTTCCATTTTTTAACAGCATGTTAACCTCATAATTATTATTCTAAAATCATAGTTTTCTTTAATCACACCATCGGAATGGAGAATTAGTTACATAAAATATATTGAAATCATGATTTAATTTCTTAAAGTCTCATCTTGTGACCTTCATGAATCTCTCTTATGACTAATTCTACCTTCATGTCATCTTTCATCTTCATGTCATGTTCTTTCTTGAAATTTGATTCCATCATGTTTAAAAGATTTAGATAATAACATATGATCAAAGTTAGTCTATGAAAGCATCCGATTTCTAAAAGTTTAATTGTTGTATAATCGACATTTTAATATTTGATTAGATTATTATTTTATGTTGAAGATCATGTCACTCCGGTGGCGTGTATCAACTGTCTATTTTGGTTTTGGTTCCCGCATAGCCTATTTTTCTTAGTGAAGTTAGGACCCTCTGTCAGGTATTCCTCTTGTCGGACTGAAACTTCTTCACTAAGGTCTCCGTAAGTCTCTGTGAGCCATGGATTCCCACATAGATATTGAGCTGGTTATATTCTAAGAATCCAAAAAATCCCTTTAAATCTTGTTTTACTTTTCTATGATGAGATTCGTTCGGTCTTTGGAACCATGGAACAAAATTTTGTTTGGTTCTATTCTGTCCATTATAAATGTGATGGACCGAGAGACCGCATTCAGACTTCTATCCCCTGAAGGCGGCAGCACGATAGACCTTGTTCAGGTCACCCTATTATGAAGGCATCCACCTGCCAGACCGTGTTCTAACTGTCTTGTTATAATCGCGGCCCTGACCCTGACAGCGTTCTTTGTAACATGTTCTGAACGCGCCCATGTGGCAGACCACATTCCATCCATATTCTCATGAGACGTACCCGTACGATTGATCGCGTTCTATCAGAATGTTTTAAGTCCGTGATTGAATGTTTTAATGTGTTTTGACCTGTGTGTTAACGTGATTATCATCCTTATAAGCTTGTACCCTCCTGATTCTCTGTAGAAATAAGAGATTTCTTTATAATTGAGTCCTCAAAATTCTTTCATGAAATTATCCTAAAGTTCTATACTTGGTCTTCATTCAAATGATACTTTTCTTAACATGGTCCTTGCACTTGAATAGTGTTAATTATTATTTCTGGAACATAACTCTCTTGATTCCACTTGGCCATAATTGTTATATGGAATTGCCTAGTGACTACTAAGGGCTTTATGTCCCTTGACACTCAATGCTAGTTCAGACAGAATGTCTAATTATACTATACCCATGAGAAACTATGGTATGGCATTGCACCAACTGATTTCAAGATTGATCTAGACATTTCACCTAAATATGATTGATTGATTGATTGATAATATTGAATATGATTGAATTAATTTACAAGATACAAATATCCTTGGCTAGGAAGAGTAAATATATTTTTGGAACTCTAATGTTAATCGGTCAAATCTATCGTTATGTTCACTTGTACCGTTCATTCATTTGATACACATTGTCGTCTTAATATTGACCTATGGATTTCTTCATATTGATCGCCATGCTAGTCCTTGATATTTAAACTCTATTATTCTATATCGTGTTATTTGATTCTCTATTCTACCCTCTAGTCTTGATTATTTATTATCTCATAGATTTGATTCATATTTTGCACCATTTCATCATATATAGTACTTTAGCATATTGTTAAAAAATGTTAATTACTTAAATTTATCTGGTCAAAGAGATGTAATTCCAATTGAACTTTTCACTCACTTAATGTCATTTTGTGTTTTTCAGGTAATAATGAAGATGAAATCTATTTAGATAGGAAAGGGCAAGTGTGATCAAGTGCTCCTGGAGTTTCTAGGAGACCCCCTGCCTTTTCTTCTTTTTTTTTTGAGTCAAGATTAGAATTTTGAGAGTGTATAATATGTCTTTTTATTTTGGATTTGGAATTTGTAAGTTGAGTCATTAAGGAGTTTGTAATATGTAGTGAATTTTGATTATTAATAAAATTATGATTTTGATCTTATTTTGGTTCTATTGGAGTTGTATTTTGTGGTTGTGTCCCGTAGTTCCTTTGATTGACATGATTGATATAGCTGTGCCACATTCCAGGTCCTTTCGCTAATGCGCTCGGAACGCGACATTACATTATTTTGAATTAATTGAAGACATTTTATGAAATCATCTCCATCAAAATCATCATTTTATATGTAAATCTCCAGGCAAATTCATTTCCACAGTTGTTTGTGTCATTTTGCAAAAATCACATTTCTTGGGCATATTTATTTGAGTATTATGGAGAATTAGTTAAGCGCATACATTATTTTTTATTTTATTTGGGCATGTAAAATAAGAAAATGATATTATTTGTAATTTGTCTTATTGCAGGAGGGCATTTTTGGAAATGAAGCAGGCATACATGGTTGCCCTAAGGGGGGCACCCCTCTCTCCTTGTGCACAAGCCTCCATGCGCCCTGGTTACTAGTTCATGGAAAACCAGTGGGACAAGTTCCTGGAAAACTAGTGTGACAATTTTGTTGAGACCTTAAGATCAATTGGAAAACTAGCCCTAGAAAATAAGAGGTGTAATCTTGGACAGCAAGGTTTAGTAGAACCCCAAGTGAGTTGCAGGGGACTATACGTAGGGAAGCATAGGAGGGTTGACTAAACCAGTATAAAAACCTAGTGTTCTTGTGGTTAGCTTACTGTTCTATGTGTTTATTTCTATTGCTTTTCAACGTTCGATTTTAATAGGAAATTATTTTTATTTAGCACACATGTTCACCCCTCTCTAGGGTATGCCCGACTACCAACATTAGTCTAAAGGAGGGCAATATGATTGTCTTATAGTATGAGACTAGGTTTGTGAAGCTGGAGAGGTACGCACCACGCATATGTCAGGAGGAGCGCAGGAGGGCTAGAAGGTTTGTGGATGGACTCAGAGACTATCTAAGGGAGAAGGTTGCTATAATGGCACCGCAAACGTTGGTAGTAGTAGTGACCACAGCATGTGTTACAGAGGAGAATGCTGATTGGACTCAACATCGCAAGGAGGCATGGAGAAAAAGGAAGGCATCAGTTCATGGTGTGTCTTCATTCCCAAAGGAGAAGGTGAGGTTTTAAGGCAGGCCAGTTCAGAATGTATAGCAATAATAGAGTTAGTTTTCCCATCTTCCCACTTGTTCCAATTGTAGTAAGAAGCATGCGGGGGTGTCCCTGAAAGTGTCAAGGAAGTGTTATCTATGTGGCAATGCGGGGCACATAGCCAAGAACTGTCCAGTGATGGTGGGAGTGAAGGCTAGGGGAGTGGAGCGACAAGTAACAACACTAGTGAGGGTGTATCACTTGACTAGGGAGGATGTTGATGCTTCGGAGCAATCGGCTGGTGGTATAGTTTCTATTGTTGGATATGTCACCCATGTTCTTTTTTACCCTAGTGCTATAAATTCATTTGTTTCTACTAGTTTTGCTAGATTGATTGGTAGCAATGTTCCTATAGTTAATACTATTGCTATGCTTGTTTGTACACCTGATAGGGAGGTTATATCTGCTTAGATGATCTAGGGGTTAGAGAAAATTATTGATGGAAGAAGTCTACCCAAGGATTTTCATTTGCTTGATGTAAGTGATTTTGATGTTATCTTGGGTATGGATTGGCTTGAAAAGTATCATGCATTACTAGGTTGTCATCTTGCGTATCCCTAGAGAAGAACAGTTTGTTTTTTGTTGTCCCAAGGCTAAGTCTTCCAAGACTGTTGTGTTTGCTCTGAATGATAGTAAAATGATTAGGTGGGGTTGTCCTTCCTTTTTGGTGAATATATATAGTTACTCAGAGTCAGGTAGATCCTCCTAAAACTGTTGACAACACTGATGTGGTGAAGGACTTTTTGGATGTGTTTCCCAAATATTTACCAAAGTTGCCCCCAGATCAAGATGTTTAGTTTACTATAGAGTCGTATCTTGGTACATAATCTATTTCTAAGGCTTCCTATAGGATGGCACCGACAAAGTTTGTGGAGTTGAAGAAGCAAATAGAAGAGTTGCTTAATTAGTAAGAGGTCTATTCATTCTAGTGTTTTTCCGTGGGGTGTGCCAATACTATTTGTAGGGAAGAAGGATGAATGCATGAGGTTATGTATTAATTACAAGATGCTTAATCAGGTAACAATGAAAAATAGATATCTATTATCGAAGATCGATGATTTGTTTGATCAACTTCAAGTTGTTAGTGTTTTTCAAGATTGATCTCAGGTGGACTTATTATCAGTGATTCGGGGTCAAGATATTTTCCTAAGACGGCATTCAAGACTAGATATAGTCATTTTGAGTTTGTAGTAATTAATGCCCTTTGGACTTACTAATGCACCATCGACTGTTATTGATATGATGAATAGAGTGCTCCAGTCTTATCTTGATGATTTTGTGGTGATCTTCATTAATGATGTATTAGTGTTCTCTCCTACTGCTGAGGCTCATCAGGATTATCGAAGATCGATGATTTGTTTGATCAACTTCCATTTGTTAGAGTGTTTTTCAAGATTGATCTCAGGTGGAGTTATTATCAGTGATTCGGGGTCAAGATATTTTCCTAAGACGGCATTCAAGACTAGATATAGTCATTTTGAGTTTGTAGTAATTAATGCCCTTTGGACTTACTAATGCACCAGCGACTGTTATTGATATGATGAATAGAGTGCTCCAGACTTATCTTGGTGATTTTGTGGTGATCTTCATTAATGATGTATTAGTGTTCTCTCCTACTGTTGAGGCTCATCACGAATATCTGATATTAGTATTGCAAAGATTAAGAGATCATGAATTATATGTCAAATTCAGTAAGTGTGAGTTTCAGGTTGAATAAAGTGAGTTTCTTGGGTCATGTTATATCTTCTATTAAGGTATTTTTGTTGATCGAGAGAAGTTGTTATAAGTTCATATTTTTGCATATAATTTTGATATTTTTTGGGGAATAATTTTAGGTAAGTGGTGATTATGTGTGAAAACCTTAATGAAAACACATTTTTATTAATACGTGAGCTTTCATGCAAAATAAAAGTTGTTGAGTATTTTTTAAATAAATTAGAGTGCATATTTCTTGAAATAAGGTTTGGATACAGTAAGGTTTGGATGCATACTTAACCTCTTATGCGTTAAGCATTTTGCATAATGACGTAATGCTTGTATTATTTCTTGGATTACATGGCGAAACACGAACTCTTGATGTAATAAGGCGGCTGGCGTGTTGAGGCTTGGATGGCGGGGCCGCCCGGATTGGCTACGTGGATTACCATGTTTAGTAGGTTTTCATGTTGCATGTGGAAGCGGCGAATGGCGGAATCAGGAGGCGCTTGCTCGTGGGCGAGGAAGGACGGAAGGCACGAGCTTCCCCTGTTCGCCGCTGGCGGCATGCAGGCTTTGGGGAATGTTTCCCCAGTTTACGTGTGTGCATAGGTGGCAAGCGGCGTATGTGGAAGGTGGCGAAGGGAGGCCGACGGCGGCGAGGGTTTCTGGTGTGCAGCGCCTGTAAAACGGCCTGCGCTAAGAGGAGCGCTTTTGGGGTCATTTTTGTTGTTGCTATGGGTTCGGTCTGGTGTTTTTTTGATTCGTGGAGTTCTGCAGGAGCGCGAGGAAGCGAAAAGAAGGGCACAATTAGGCCCTTGTTGCAATTTCTCTCTCTCTCTCTACTTAGTTCTTTTAAATCTTTTCGTATTTCTCTTGTAATATTTTTTTAGTAGTTTGAGTTATTTCTTTCGTAAACTTTAGTCATCTTTAATTTAATTTCTTTGATTAAGTACTTTGTAAACTTGTTCTTTAAATTTAGTAAAAGTGGCATCGCTCTTTTGTTCATTTTTCTCCCTTACTCCCTCTCTTTCTCCCTTCTAAGTGTGGTGATTGTGATGTTTTTTCTTTCACTTGTTTAATTAGTAATTTAAGTCTTAATTAGGTTTTAGTGTTCTTTCATCTAGATTAGTTAATTTTAATTTCTCAATTTTTAATCTTATTCTTTTCGACTCTATTCTCTCACTATTGTAACCTGCAAATTTTAAGATTTTCAACTCTAAAATCTAAACTTCTCTGTGGATTCGACTCGGTCCCACCTCTTAACTCTTATTCTTTTTAATTATTCATGGGCCGAAATTTAAATTTGATAGAGGACACATTAGCGACATGTGTTCTAATCTATCAAGGTGAAGGCAATGTTGGAATGGAGTCCACCTTAGACTCTTACTTGAGGTTTGTAGCTTCGTGAGGTTGGCTAGTTATTATCATAGGTTTATTGAATGGTTTTCTAAGATTGTAGCTCCTATGACCAAGTTGACCAGGAAGGGAGTGAAGTTTATCTGGACTACAGATTGTCAGAGTAGTTTTCAAGAGATGAAGAACAAATTGACACAAGCTCCTATTCTTACACTACCTAAGGGGATAAGAATTTCATTATGTATATAGATGCTTCGAGCACTACAAGAAAAATGAAAAATTCTGACGTCTATTTGCCGTCGCAAATACGTCAGAGATACGTCGCAAAGTGAATTTTTGACGTATTTACGATGGAATATGGACGTCGGAAATCTTACATCGCAAATTTCTGACGTATTACAATAGCGTCGTCAATTCGTCCAAAATTACCGACGAAACTATATCGTCGAAGTTATGGTGGCTATTTATGTCGGTAATTAATAATAATGAAATTAATTAATCATTGCGACGGAACATAATTTAGTTGAAAATAGGTTTAAAGTTTTTGACGTATTTTCGACAGAAATATTATGTCGTCGCAAACATTTGGGTTTCATTAGTTTCGACGAAAGTTATTTTGGTGGGAAATACGTCGTTAATTTTCGACGTATTTCAATCGGATAAGTAATACATTGAAAACCTGTGGGTCAAATTAGTTCCGACGAACTGTTATTGTGTCAAAAATACGTCGTTAATGTTCGACGCATTTGAGACGGATAATTAATACGTCGGAACTAATGTGGATCAAATTAGTTCCGACGAAACTACCTGGGATCGAAAAGACGACGTTAATGTTCGACGTATTAGAGACGGATAATTAATACGTTGGAACTCATGTGGCTCAAATTAGATCCGACAAACATTTAGTTGGTCGGAAATACATCTGAATCTTTCGACCGATTTACGCTGGAAAATAAATAGGTCAGGAAATAAGTGCGTGAAAATGGTTCCGACAAATTATTATTTGGTCGAAATTCCATCGAAAACTGTCTCCACATTTTTTTATATATTTTAAAATTTTAAAAACCTGTTTAAAGTTACAATTATACACCACAATCGGCACAACTCAACATAAAATATGCAATAAACAACATATACAACACACAATAGGATAAAGTCATATTGTAAATTACAATAAAGAACATCCACAACACATAAATCTTTGAATAAAAAAAGTTACAGTTACATTAATTGAAATGTATCATTTTTTTATAATATCATTAAAAAAAATCAAGAGATATCCGCTGCATCATCGTCATTCGTCATTCGTAGTATCTCCACCATCACCGGCTGTAGGAGAATCCTACATCACAAAAAATTAATAATAAATAGATTTAATTAAATATAATTATTAATAAATCTAGTTTAATATCTTTTTAATTTTCTAAATTCGAAAGTAGATAACATGAAGATGATTTCTTTCACTCTCAAAGTTGAATTCTTTGAACTAAGTAGTAATGTTATTGTTGTGCTTTGTGGTTTTGATGATGTCTAACACTATGAATCATATTATGATAATAGTTTTTTATATCATGAATTTGATGTGTGCTGGCTAATGTCCATATGTTTTCTAATGCCTTGAACAACATTTTCATATGAAGGCTTGAAGAGTTGTAATGTCAATCCTGTGAATGCTTGAACTATTATGTTTGTATGCTTGAAGAATGTCTGTTTGAAGAACTGTACTATCTGAAGAATTCTGGTAAGCATAAGCATGGCAGTGTCACAGCAGCCCTAAAAGTAACTCTACAGAAGAAGCCTCCAATCGCTGAAGAAACAAGCTGATATATCACCTTAAGATAGACTTTGTACCCGCTGAAGAATAAGGGTGAAAAATATTCCTTAAGGCTGACAAATGTGCATTACGGGTGACAGATACTACCTTAAGGGTAACAAATAGATGAACTAGGTGAATAATAGGCAACAGTGGTGACAAATAGTAGTGCAAAGGTGAATAATAGGCAGCAGGTGTGAAACGGCTGAAAACCAAGAACCTCAAGCCGACTTGGAAGGACTTACAAGTCGACTTCTGACAGAAGAATTCACAGAATGAAAGAAGACTTTTTAGCTACGGATTAACGGTGAAAATGGGTGGACAAAGCAGACAAATGGTTGTATAGCAATGTGAAATGGCTATTCAGTGGTGTAAAGTGGCTCATGGCTATTGGAGAGGGGGATTTCTGTAGTCCATATAAGAGCAGCCAAACTAGGTCCGTCAGGACTGAACGAGGCTCAGCTCATCCAAGTGACAGCCCCACGGGGCCCACTTAGGCTAAAAAGCCCAATAAAGATTACTCGGGATCCCCCCTTCCTCGACGGCCCTTAGGCTCGGAAGGCCCGAGCGTCAGAACAGAGGAGGACACATGCCCGAGTTATCCCTTCACCGGGATAGAGACAAGCGCCCTGCACCCACTCCGACTTGACTCCGTCCGAGCTATGCCTATCCCCCGGACAGGGCTGGCACCTTTTATGCTTAGACCAACTGACGAGTGCTTATCCATGCAGCCGTTGAAGAGCCCTTTATAAACAGGAGTTTACGAGGATAAAGGATCCATGATCCCTCAAGGCCATGAAGAGCCCACAATGAGGACGTAACGATCCCACGATGAGGACGTAACGATCCCATGATGAGGACGTAACTCCCGCCTGAAACTCCTCAGCTTACGGAACTCATAAGGTGAGCACATTATATAAACCAGGGATTCCCTCCAGTGAAAGGTAAGGGCAATACACGCCTAAAAGTCCCTGAGCAGGAACCACTTCACCACCTTGGTGTTGGGGGATCTCGTGCACCTCTTTCTACCTCCCTCCCTATCTTCCACCAGTGCTCTACTGACTTAGGCATCGGAGGGTTTTCCCCAGGGAACCATCCCTGGGCCCCCTGATCCGTTTCTCTTTCTCTGCAGTTCACTTCCCGGTGATCATCCTCCCATCTCAGGACAAGCGCGAGATCACGCCCCTTCATCTGGCACCGTCTGTGGGAAACGACCAAAGAGCTAGTATGGTGATAAGAAGTTCAAGGAGGAGGTCTTCCGGCGACAGGGGAAAGGCCATGGTGGCGGCAGGGGGAGGCCCCTCTCAAGCCTCCCAAAACCCCCCCTCCGGCGCCAGCACTCCCACCGACGGACCGCCCCCTCCCCCCGCGGTAGGGCTGTCGCCCCCTCCCCCCGTGGCGGCAGGGCTACCGCTTAACGGCGGCGCTGACGCCTTCCAAGCCCTCAATGCGAAACTGGACGTCCTCGTGGAACTCATGAGGACCCAGACGGCCAGGGATGGAAGGTCATGCGCCCCTCTAGAGAGCCCGCCCCGCCAGAACGTGTCCCAGCACACCACCGGAGGCCGCTTCACTCTCCGAGGGCAGCAGCTTATCCGCAACAGAACCGGAGGACCCTCGCAAGCCCCCCCTCCGGAGCAAGAGGCTTCCTCCACGCCGAAGCGGGGTAGGCATGGGGCACGCCATCCCCTCGTGGAGATCGAAGTCCCCAGGGAGCGCCAGGCCAGCCTGCCATCACGCCCCCTTAGCCCTACGGCGTAGCGGCAGCTGGAGCTATCCCTCCGACTGTGAGAATTCGAGAGGCGTTCCGCAGAGCAAGAGCGCGGCCTACGAGCCCTGCAGACGACCTCTCCACCAGTGGACGAGGAGAGATCCCCGTTCTCTGACCATATCTTAAAGGCAGAGGTATCTCTCAGAGCCTCCATCCCGACCTTCAAGCCCTACGACGGCGAGGGTGACCCGGCCGACCACTTTGACAGCTTCAACGCCCTGATGACCCTTCACGGAGCGTCCGACGCCATCAAGTGCCGAGCCTTTGCGACCACCTTGGTCTAAGGCGCCCAAGCATGGTTCCGGGCCCTGGCCCCCGGATCCATCCAAGACTTCAAGCAATTCGGGCGAGTATTCAAGGAGAGTTTCACCGGCAGCGGTCCCCCAAGGTCGGTAGCGGGGCTTTTGGCCCTCAAACAGGCGCAAGGGGAGAAGCTTCGGGCCTACATTACTCGATTCAAATCGGAAGCCCTGAGGATCTCCCGCCTGGACGTCGCCTCGGCCATAACCGCACTAACCGGGGGCAACCGCGACGAGAACCTCCGCCGCGAACTTGTCCTCCACCCTCCCTCGACCCTTGCCGCGCTAGTGACTCTGGCATTATGCCACGCCGAGTGCGAAGAAGTGCTCAGCACATGCCGAGACGCAACCGGCTCGGGTCGGGAGGGGGACAAGAAGCGGGCACTCGAGCCAAGCTCGGGCCAAGGAAAAAGGCGGAACCGGGATGGGGAACGCAAGGAATCGTCACGGAAGTACGAGCGGTACACTCCCCTAACCGCTCCAGTGTACGAGATATATGAAGACATCAAAGGCTCGGGCCTCCTCCGCCAACCCGAGCCAATGAAGTCGAAGAACCACAGTCGCAGCAAGCATTGCCTGTTCTACAGCGACCATGGGCATCATACCGGCGACTGCCATCAGCTCCAGGACAAGATCGAGTGTCTCATTCGTCAGGGGCATCTCTCCCGGTTCGTGGCCGGGCACCAGGAAGATCGGGGCGCCCCAGAAGAAATCGACAACGCCCCCCATGGAGTCCACATCAATGTCATCATCGGAGGAGTTGCATCAGGTGGAGACAGTGGCCGAGGAAGGAAACGTCATGCTGAGCGGGCGAGCTGAGCCATCGAGCCTCCCAGGGCCTTGCCGAGTGAGCCCCAAGTCATAGTCTTCTCCGACCAAGACCTGGAAGGGCTAAGCACCCCGCATGACGACGCCCTAGTCATATCGGCCACAATAAACTATTGTAACGTAGACAAGATTCTAGTTGACAATGGAAGTGCCCCTGATGTATTATCCTATGAGTGTTTCCTTAAGATGGGGGAGGATCCGTCTAAACTCCGCCCAATCCGAACCCCCCTATGCGGGTTCAATGGCCAGGCCACTTATCCCGAGGGAGCCCTAAGCCTGTCGGTTACTCTTGGCACCCCACCCAAAACCATTACGGTCATGGTGGACTTCATAGTGATCAAAGGTATGATAGCATACAACGCAATCTTCGGCCGGGGAATCCTCAGCCGAACGAAAGCGGTGCCTTCTACCTATCACCAAAAGATGAAGTTCCCCACCAAAAATAGGTTGGGGGAAGTCTGAGGCAACCAGGCCATGGCCAGAAGGTGCTACAATATCTCGGTTGAAGCCACAAGGCCAGACGGGAAAAACAAGGGCCCTCGAGAAGTCGAGGAAAAATCCGCAACCGCCAAGCCTGGAGGCGAATTGCTAGCGGTTTTCCTAAACGACGACCCGACCCTAGGAGTAAAGATCGGAGCCGACCTAACATCTGTGGTGCAACAGCAATACAAGAAGTTTCTTTCCGCGTACATCCGGGTCTTTGCATGGTCTGTTGATCAACTCCCCGGGATACCGGAGGAGACGGTGGTGCATAAGCTCAACGTCGACCCAGCCATGAAGCCCGTGCAGCAACGCAGAAGGAAGCACGCGCCAGAGAAGCGGGCGATTATTAAAGAGCAAGTCACCAAGGGGCAAAAGACTGGCCTTTTTAGACCAGTCCTGTACCCGAAGTGGCTGGCTAACGTCGTCCTGGTACCAAAAGCTTCGGGAAAGTGGCGGATGTGCGTGGACTTCACCGACTTGAACAAGGCTACCCCAAAGGACTGCTATCCCTTGCCGAGCATCGACCAACTGGTTGACTCAACCTCGGGCAATGAGATACTGTTTGTGATGGGATCTTTCCGTTCTCTCCGGTTTTCTTTTTATTTATTTATGATTATCATTTGGGTTTATTTAGTTTATTTCACGTGTCGATCAATCAATTAACTGACTGGCAATTAACTGACTGATTGACTGCGCGGGCGTGCCAGTCACGTGAGTGACAAATTTATTATGCGCTCATTCTGACCTGTGTCGGGCGAAAGTGAGATTCGGTCGGGACCAGCAATCCGCCATACCATAAAGGCTATGGCGTTAATTACATCCCCCGCGAGGAGGGAAAACCTTTGATTAATTACCGAGATAGTGGGCTGTCGAGGCCGGAATAAAGATGCGATGTTGTGAGCATGACGGGATCATATGAGATGCATTTATCTATCATGCAAGAGAGGCATGGTTCATTAAATTGGAGGCCCTTGGTATGTGGTGGAGGACGTAGGTCCGAAGACCACCATCGCGCATAGCGGAGACTTCCGATCGGGGGTAACCCGGTCTTCCGTCAATGCCATTTGATATACCCGAGGGTCTATGCAAGCATGCAGGCATGATGTTCGTGACTGTGCTAAGCATGGCAATAGAGTTATGAAAACAAACAGTGATCAATCACATTTATTAATCTCCGCCAAGGGGAACGAGAATGGTAACACAAGCATGATAACGAAAGCAAAGTGCTGATGGACATGGTAGTGAAAGCATGATAACAAGACGATTCGGACTTGAACAGCCCTTCCCTTATTCAGTTTATCACTAATTAGGGTTTGTTAACTCTGACCACGGGAGACGAGGATCGCTCCGGAGGCGAGTGAGTGATTAAAACAGCACAAGGGTTCAAAATCGGCGCGGCCACGCGTAGGGGTAGGTTTCCCCGGCGCGGCGAAACGTAGGTGAAAGTGTTTAATCCGGCGCGGCCATGGCAAAGTTAATCCAGCGTGATGGCCTTGGGGCGCGCCGGTTTAGGGCTCGCCGGGAACAAGCCAAAGAAAAACAAGAAGATATGAGTCTATCGTTAATCCGGCGCGGGGGGGTACCGCGCCATATTACGGCGCGCCGGATTAGGACCGCGCCATTTTAGCTTATTTTTGATGAATTTTGAAACCATTTAAGTTCACTAAGATTCTGTTGAGAGTTTTGAAGTTAGTTGGGCCGATTGCTTGTTTAATTGAAGTATAGAACCCTTCCAGAATGAAGTGATGAGCTAGTGCGAGGTCCATACTCGAGCACTAGGGTCCCTGATTCAGAATGAATGTTTTTATTATGGCCGGTCCGCAGAGACGACTTGATCATCTAAAACATGCCAAAAATTGGGCAGCATCTCCCCTGAACCTGAAAGGTTGCAGGAGAGGAACAGGGTCATACTCACTTGTGGAGTAAGCCCCTAAACTGTCGGCCTGCATCGTGACAGCCAGCAAATTCCCAACGGATAGGATACCCCGAGGACTGACCTACGAGGGGCACCAAAGCTCCGTGGGTGGAAGCAGAGGACCGAGGCAGCTCGTGACGGAAGCAACACCCCGAGGACTGGCCTACAAGGGGTGTGCGACCAACATCACACACTGCACCTGCTAGAGAGAGAGACCCTTAGGGAAAGAGGCTCCGAGGACTAGCCTGCTAGGAGCATTTACCCCTTGGTCACCACAGGGTCCCGAAGGGCTGTGGGTTTGAGATTGTTGGGCTGGAGCCCCCTGTTGTTGTCAGCTTCGTGACTCATGAGAAACATCCATCACTCGAGAGTGGAGTTCCCTTGGCCAATTACCAGCTCTGTGGAATGATGGAAGATACCCCCCCTCCCTAGGTGGAGGGCTAAGATGTTAATGCTCACGAGACCGGGTTGCCATTCATAGAATAGAATGCAACATCAGTCACGAAAAGAGGCGATCGATATGCAACTAGAAAAGTTTGCCTACACATGCATACCCACAAATGACTGGAATGCAGTAGTCGCGAAGCGGACTTCACTATCCCAGAAATGTCACCGGCCTCCTCTGAACAACGGAGAAATGCAAAGAGGAGGGGAGGCGAAGGTCAGATTTCGTATAAAAATGGAGAGAAACATGTGCACAGGCACAGGCACGGAGGACCCAGGGAGGGGTTATCCATGTAGCCTATGGCATACCAGGGCGCGTTCGGAATCTGGAGAAACCGGGATCTCGAAGCCGTATACGGGAAGACCCTAATAGATATATACATCTATCGAATGAAACAGCAATGGAGGAGGAAGACAAGACGTTAAACATTCAACCCATTGGTGCATTCATATACACATGCTATCATTCCATTGACGGGGGGAAACCACCCACATATCGCGAGTTCGGTGCCGGCATCGTGACACGGCCACCATTCTACTCGCAGGAGAGTTCATAGAAGAGCAGATAAAAAAAAAGGACGCAGAGAAGGGGGGAGGGGTTGGCTCATATCATCGCCATCCCTCCCCCTCTCGCTTACATTCGATAGAGAGAAAGCAAGGCCAGGAATCAATGGAAACGTAGGCGCCCACCTGTTCCCAGAACAGAGTATCGGGATGCCTTCTTTTTCTCCGGCTCCAGAGGGCTTCAGGCAGAGGAGGGAAGACGGCGGCGATGGGCACTCAGGGGAACCCTGCTTCACTCGCAAGAAACCCTTTCTCCCCCCCGGATGATTGGCTCTCAAACCTCTGTCTTTCCTATCGATTTTTCTCCTTTTCTCTTCTTTTTTTTCTTCTCCAAAAGCCCCTCCTTTTCTATTTCTAAAATGTCTCTCCCTTTATCAATCGAACGGCTGCCTATATATAGGAGCAGATTCGAAGTCTTTAACCCGGCGTGGAGAATGGCGCGCCGGGAAAGGGAGCTCCATCCTTTGCGTGCCGGAATAGGAGGGCGCCCGGTGGAAGGTTCTTTGTGCGCCGGAATAAGGGGCACCAGATGGGGGGCGCGCCGGTTTAGGGCGCGTCGTGTTAATGCTCTTCGCACGTCACGAGTCAGCCGATGAGTCCGGGGATGATTTCGGGTGTCACCGTGAACATTTATCTCGCCAATGCTCCTTCAAACCTCGAAGAGACGCCTTGTTAAAGCTTTCAGGTCGACGTACGGCCATTCTCGAAACTTCCGATGACTTTGGTTTGATCACGCGGGTTTTTCACTGACACGGCTCTCGGCACTATGATAAGTGTCGCTGGCTCGGTCTGGCTTGTGCTCAAAGCTCCTTGGAGGGTGGGATAACACCAGGGATAGTCCCGCCTGAGCTGGGCGATCATTCGGCCACTAAGGGGCCCATCTGGGCGGGAAGCCGTACCCATGCTGGGTGACCAAGATCTTTTGCCGACAGAGCTTTCGGTCCTCCGTTCTGAAGAGCCAAGGGGACTCTTTCATCTCAGGAGAATCTTTCATGAGGTGGGTAGCCACTGGGTAGACCGTCGTCCTTGGTCGGACAACGGGTATAGTGTTTGCGGCACGACGGAGTCAATGCCAGTTCATTGGGCAGGCTTGGTCGCACTGCCGGTTGGTTATGAGTTCATCTCGGTTCTCCTGAGGTGAAGTCCCTGGCGTTCATACGGGGTGACTTGAGGCTCTGGTAGCTTGAGAAGTCTTCAGTATGTTGATCTTTATCAGCTTCCGTGCTTCAGCGGACCGCATCATTCGTCTTTATGGCTTGGCCGCCGACGATCACATTTTGGGTGCCAACAGATACTCAGCTTCCTGGATGCCTATTCAGGTTACCACCAGATCAGGATGCACCCCGAAGACATCAAGAAAACCGCATTTATCACCAACTTTGGTGTACACTGCTACACCCGGATGCCTTTCGGGTTGAAGAACGCTGGAGCCATGTACCAGAAGCTGGTCAATCATATGTTCGAGGGATAGCTCGGTTGGAACATCGAGGCCTATATCGACGACATGCTCGTGAAGACCCCCAAGGCCGAGGACCACTTCACTGACCTAGCGGAAACCTTCGACACCCTCCTAAAGTACAACATGAAGCTCAATCCTGCCAAGTGCGCCTTCAGAGTAAGGTCCGGGAAATTCCTGGGTTTCTTAGTCACCCAGCGTGGGATCGAGGCCAACCCCGACAAGGTCCAGGCTATCCTGGACATGCGCCCACCCACCTGCATCAAAGATGTTCAACGCCATACCGGGCGCGTTGCTGCGATCAGCAGATTCCTGTCCCGCCGGCTGAACGATGCCTACCCTTCTTCAAGATGTTGAGGGGGCCTAAAATGGCATCTGCTACATTCGCCTGGGACGAGGAATGCCAAAGAGCATTCGTCGAACTTAAGGAGTTCCTGGCTTCGCCCCAGTGCTTTCCAAGCCCGTCCCAGGTGAAGCCTTGTATCTCTATCTCTCGGCACCTCCATCCACAGTTAGCTCGGTCCTAGTCAGAAATGACTCGGGAATCGAGAGACCGGTCTACTACACCAGCAAGGTGCTCAACGAGGCTGAGAAAAGGTACCCCGCAACTGAGAAACTCGTGCTAGCGTGGTTACCTCAGCCAAGCGCCTCCGACCCTATTTCCAAGGGCACTCCATCACTGTGCTGACCGGCGAACCATTGAAGAGGATCCTTGCTCACCCTGAAGCCTCGGGACTCCTCGTCAAGTGGGCCATCATGCTCGGGGCCTACGATATATCATATTAGCCTCGCTCGACTGTCAAAGGCCAGGCGCTCACGGACTTCATCGCCGAAAGCACCATCCCGACTGAAGAAAGATCTCCGTCCGCACCCGGGCCGACCAGGGAACTGTTCGTCGACGGATCTTCCAACTCGGCCGGAAGCGGCACCGGGATTCTCCTGAAGTCCCCCGAAGGAGCAGAGTTATAGTACGCCCTGAAGTTCCACTTCCAAGCATCTAACAACGCTTCCGAGTATGAGGCCCTCATATCGAGAGCCCGCATGGCCCGGCGATTAGGGGCTGAGCGAGTCAGGATCCACACTGACTCCCAACTGGTCGCTAGGCAGGTCAACAGCGATTATGAAGCTCGAGAAGCACCGATGATCAAATACCTCCAACTGGTCAAGACCGTGGCACAACAGTTCGAGAGTTTTGAGGTAGTCCGAATAGCTCGGGAGGAAAACTCCCGAGCGGACGCCCTCTCTCGACTGGCCTCCTCTCTTGACCCCGAGGGTACTCGATCGGTCCTTCTCGAAGAGCTAGAGCGATCGAGCATCGATTCGGAGCACCTAGCTGTTGACTCGGCCTCCCCAAGCGACTGGCGTACCCCCTATCTGTCGTGGCTTCAAGACTCTCAGGAGCCTCCCGACCCTCAGGAAGCCCGAAGGTTGAAGTACCAAGCTCGGTGATTCGTCACTCTAGATGGCGCTCTCTACCGGAGATCATTCTCCGGCCCTCTCTTGAAGTGCCTCAGCGCCGACGAAGCCAACCGAGCGATCGAAGAAGTTCACGAAGGTCTGTGCGGAGCGCATGTAGGGGGAAGGTCGCTCGCCATGATCTTGCTACGGTAAGGTTATTGGTGGCCCACCCCACAGCGCGACTGCTCGGCCTACACACAACACTGTGACCGCTGCCAGCGTTTCGACCACTTGGTCCATCAGCCAGCAATGGAGCTCGTCACCCTATCCGAGCCTTATCCTTTCGCTCGCTGGGGAATCGACATCCTCGGGCCGTTCCCCACGGCCCAGGCCCATAAGAAGTTCATCATCGTCACCATCGATTACTTCACTAAGTGGATCGAGGCCGAAGCCACAACAAAGATCACCGAGACAGTCGTCTGGAATTTCGTCTGGAAGTCGATCATCTGTCGCTACGGCATCCCCCAGCTGATAGTAACCGATAACGGTCGGTGAAGAGGTGAAATCTCGCGCTGTGTCCTGAGCGGGCTGTGGATCACCAGAAGATGAACTGCAAGACATGGAAACGTATCAGAGGGCCCAGGGGGTTTCCCTGGGGAAAAACCCTCCGATGGTTAAGTCAGTAGAGCTGTGGTGGAAGCAGTAATGGGGAGGAGAAAAACTAGTGCGCGAGATTCCTCTCCACCAGAGGGTGAAGCGGGTTGCTCAGGAGTTTGGGTGTATGAGTACCTTAATGGCTCTTACCTTCGACCGAAGGGTATCCTTGGTTTAAATAGTACGCCGCCTTCAGGAGTCCTACAAGCTGAGGGGTTTCCGGCGGAAGTTACGTCCTCAACGTGGGCTTTCATGGCCTTATCGTGGGAACGTTATCGCCTCAAAGTCCGGTGGCTTCTGGATTCCCCTGTCCGTTGGGGACTCTTAACGGCAGCACGAGCGGATAATATCCGGTCTGGCCGAGCTTCTGAAACGCCAGCCCTGTCCGGGCGATGAGCGTAGCTCGGTGGAAGAGGGGTCGGATAGGTCGGCGAATGCCTGTCTCTCCTGGGCGGGGAAACGGCTTGGGCCGGACCTTCCTTATGACCTGACCATTACTCGGGCCCTCCGAGCCTAGGGGCCTCCGGGGAGAGTTGGTTCCTCGAGTGTTTGTTCAATGGGCTTTTCTTCCCTAAGTGGGCCCTGTGGGATGTCACTCAGGTGAGCTTGCCTCGTTGGACCCTGTTGGGTCTTGTTGGGCTACTCTTTGAGTGGGCTACAGAAATCCCCCTCTCCACTTGTCCCCCTCCTACTCCCGAGCCATGGAGGCTCGGTCGAGTAGTTTTTGAGGCTTTGGACCGGCATGGCTCGGGTGGGTGGAATTCTGTTGGCGTTATAGAGCCACGTGTAGTGGTCGCCTGGGCCCGTAATGATGATCCTGACGGATTTGAAACGAAGGGGCCCCCCTTTTCTCGGAGCACGGAACGACGCGTCGCCTTCCTCCAGGGTTTTATAGGCGTTGGGCGCTGTTCGTCGTTCTAGGCTTCTCAGGGTTTTAGGCTTTCCTTAGTTTCTTCGCTTCTGGGCCTCCTTGATGCGCCATGAGGGCACAGTGGAGACGCAAAGTCTTGTGGCGGCGTTTGAGGAGTTGGCGAGGATAACCGCGGAGGCGGTCCGGCAACTTCCTTCCCCCCCGGAGTCTTCGAGCTCGTGCGAGGGATCATCTTCCGGATCGATGGCTGATCTGCCTCTGGAAGTCGAGCAGGTGAGGCGGGAGCCCGTCCCCAACTGTAGTGAGTTGGGGGAAGCCGAAGTGAGGAAGCTGGAGCATCATTTTCGCTTGCCTCTCAGGTACAACTTCGCTGCCGCCGCCCCGTATGAGATGAGTCTGGACAGCCGTACGGGGCACATTTGCACTTTTCTTCTAGCTTGGAATAGTTGGTTCCGCCTTCCCTTTGAGCCTTTTGTATTTAAGCTCCTCGAGTTTTTCCGGTTGGCGCCTATTCAGTTGGTGGCCAACTCGTATCTCCTTCTTTCCACCTTTTGGATTCTCTGTCGTCAGCATGACATTTTTCCTTCCTTGGACCTCTTTCACTATTTTTTCGAGTTGAAAGCGCACCCGTCGGCGGGGAAGGGCTTCTACTTTATCCAGGCGAGGAGGAACAGGAGTTGCATCTCACTCGCAGCGAAGGACTCCTCGCACAAGAGGTGGAAGACCCAATTCTTCTGGGTGAAGGCGGAGGCGACGGACGAGTTTTGGAGATGTCCGGTCTCGCCCAATTTTCATCTGAATCTTCCCCCTCGCCAGGAGGAGTTCCCTCCCCACGTGGAGCGGCAGGCCGCTCGTCTGCTGGATAACCGCCAGTCGACCGAGGAGCTGGTGACGCCGGAGAACATCGAACGGTGTTTGCTTACGCGGTTGACGTCGACAGGTACTGCTCTCGAGGCTCTTCTCCTGGGGTGGTAGTTACTTTCTTTCTCCTCACCGGGTCTTCTTCCTTTGTTGCAGACGTGAGGCGGGAACCTCTGGAAGAGGCTGCCGAGGTCATTGATCTGGGGGATGACTCAGCGGCCGACGAACCGGATGCTTCTGCGGGTCGCGCCCAAGCCCGAGACAAGGGCAAGGGGGTGGCCCCCGAGAGATCTTCACGACCAACTGGTACGAAGCGCAAGGATCCCACGGCGGGAAAGTTGCGGGAGGCCGCGAAGGCCAGGAAACGGGCCAAGAAGGCAGGCCTTCCTACTACCGCCGGGGGTGACTCTGGCTCGGCGGCGCTCCCCTCTCGGGGGCAAGGTGGGGCCGACCCCTCGGGGCCAGCTCCCCCACCTGTCAGGCGAGAGGAGGCCGAGGAGACCGGGGGCCCTTCAGAGGGTGGCGATGGGTCGGCTCTCCCCCCTACGGGGGTAGAGGGGGGCGATGCCGAGGTAGTTGACGCCGAGACCGGGGGATCGGTCGGAGGCGGTGATGTCTCGGTCGGCGAGGTGCGGGCCGAGACAGGCAGGGCCGGGGGTTCGCCCGCGAGGGCGTTGCAGCCCCAGGTGCTTGAAGCTCCCGGTGCGGTCAGTCCCGCAACGCCGGTCGAGGTTGGGGGTTCGCCCGGGGAGGCGTCGCAACCCCAACCGACCGTGGTGCGCGAGGCGGTCAGCTCTGTCACTCGAGCAGAGCCTTCTGGCGGGGTGCCCCGGGCAGAGCGGTCCCCTCTGCCGGAGCCCTTGGAAAGGCTCGACATTACGGGCGACCTGTATCGGGTCTGCCGATCGATCGCCGCAAGGACGAAGGGGGGAGAAAGGCGCAATACCCCCCCGGGATCCTTGATGTTCTGATAGAGGGCGGCCTGGTCATAGCTCGGTCGGCAGCTTTGAGGTCGGAGGAGCACGCCCGGACGGAGGCGGAGCGGTCGAACCTTGCCTGGACCCTTGGGGGATGCGAGAGGAAACTGGCCTGACTCAAGGGGGGAGCATGAGGGGCTCCGGTAGGAGTTTTTAGCGTTCCGGAAGGTGGCGCGGGCGAGCCGACTGGAAGCCGCGGTGCTGACCGAACAGCTTGCCAAGACCCGGGAGTCTCTTGAGAGGACAAGCCGATCCTTGGAGGAGGAGCGTCTGCGTCGCCTCGAGCTAGACAATCGCTGGGAGCTCGAACGCGCCGAGCTACTAGATCGGGCGGAGGTGGCGGAGCGTCTCCGAGCTGAGGCTGAGGTGGACCGGGCCCGGGCGGAGGAGCGTGGGGCAGAGGCGGAGCGGGCTCGGGTCGAGCTCGTCGAAAGGGCGGGGCAGATCGAGGCGGAGGCGATCGAGCGTTATAGGAGCTCGGATGCTTACTCGGCCGACCTGGTGGAAGCCGCCCTACCCTACTATGAGGTAGCACTTTGCCAGGGCGCTTGAAAGGGGTTCAAGCAGGGCTATCGCCGGGCGGTAAACTACGCCGACGAGCAAAACTCCGCGATCGAGTTCCCCTTTGGCTAGTGTTATGACTCGGATGAGTCGGTTTCTAGCTCCTCCTCGTCGGTCGGGGAAGATTCGGAGGGGTCGCCTCCATCGGGGTCACCGGCTCCGGGCGTTTCGGGAGGGCTCACGACAGAGTCAGTTCTCACACAGGCGAGGTCAGTGTCCGAGCCGGCCGTCACCGAAGGCGTCGGGGATGACGTGTCTCCTTCCGCCGTTCTCGAACGTCAAAGTGGGCCCGAGGCCTGATGCATTTTACCTTATTTTGCCCCTTCCTCTTGTTTGTCTCTCTTTCCTCCTTTAGGGAGTTCCCTCTTTATGAGATAATAAATGGCTTACTTGTTTGATCGCTGTCCTTGCTGTGATTTGGTTGGCGTGTCTGGAGTAGTTGGGAGGTGCCGATATGTTCTGCGCAATTTTCGCATGCTGATTTGGTAGACTTCTGACGGGGCGTCCTTTCGTTCCTTCACGCTTTGAATGCCAGGCCGCTTCGTGAATCCCGCTAGGGCGGGGATCGAGGAGTTGGAGGTGACCATTAAGGGGGATCCCTTGGCGTGTTTTAAAGGGGGGAGTCATTTAAGGCGTGCGGCCTCCCTTGGCCTATAAGAGAGACCGAAGGGCGCTCCTTCCTCCTTAACGCTAAGGATTCTCGCCGACGATCTGTCCTTACTCCTTCTTCTTCACTCTGCGTTACGCCGCTGCAATCTAAGCATGGAGGGTCCCGCGGAGGGGGACGCTGCCGACGATGGGGAGCGGCGGGCTCCTGCTGTCCTGGAATGTTGAACGGATCCCACGGTCGCCGCGCGTGCACGAGATGGGTCCGACGATCGCCGTGCGGATCTGGGGAGGGCTACGGCGTGTGGAAGCACGCCGTTTGCCTCTTCTTAGCTCCGGCGAGGCTTCCGGGTGGACGCCGAGGCGGAGGACGGATGGGGGTATCAGGGAAACCTGCCGCCACTCCCCCTCTGCATGGGGGGGGCGCATCAAGCTCCCTCCTCACCGAAGCCTTCCTCTATCCGCAGCCTCTTTTTCCCTCTTCTGCTCTTCATTTCTTTCATTCTTCGGGGGCTGCTTGCTCTCTCCTTCCTTCCAAGGAGTTGGCAGATTGGAAGAGGGGAGGCCTTCACGGCGCTCCTTTTTCCTGGTTGTTGCCAACTTGGGAGGTAGCTTTCCTCAACGTTTAAAGGTGGCCTCCCTTCTGCAGTCCCTTTGTCACCTTTGTCACGGGCCACCCGAGCCAACTGGCTCGACCACCTTTTGTCCGAGCCAGTTTCCACACGAGGCAGAGTCAGTGGCTGGACGCGAGGAGATCAAGACCGAGTCAGCCGAGTGATGGCCCCTTGAAGCGGTGTTAGACGGATTTTTACTTTTTGCTATGTGATGTACTGGCATTTGCCTATCTGATGTACCAATGGTTTGGAATGAAAAGAAAAGGGATTTATTCCGTCCATCTTGCTGTATAATTTCAAAAATAGAATTTGCGTAGTGCGGCTGCATTCCATGTCCGAGGAATAGGTTCCCCTTCCATTGTCGCTAACCTGTACGCACCTTTTTCGAGCGTCTCGACCACTCGGTAGGGGCCTTCCCAGTTAGGGGACAGCTTGCCCGCCGCCTCTAGTGGTCGATAGGCTTCGGCCTTCCTGAGGACGAAGTCCCCCGGTTGGAAACATCTGTCTCAGACCTTGGCGTTGTAGTATCGAGTGAGGCGGCGTTGGTACTCCGTTGCTCGGACGTTCGCGATCTCTCGGAGTTCGTCTGCCAGGTCGAGGTTCTCGAGCAACTTTTGCCCGTTTGCCTCGGGTGAGAAGCCGATCACTCGGAGAGACGGATTGGCGATCTCTAATGGAACGACGGCTTCGGTGGCATATACCAACTGAAAAGGGCTTTCACCGGTTGTCGTCCTGGGGATCATTCTATGCGACCATAGTATGCTAGGCAATTCCTCGAGCCAGCTACCCTTAGTCTTGCCGAGTCTGGTTTTTATGCCTTTCAAGATAGTCTTGTTGGCATTTTCAACCAGCCCGTTGGCCTGAGGGTGGGCGACCGAAGTGAAGTGGTTGTGGATATTTAGGTCGGCGCATCTGTCTCGAAAATACCGAGAGTCGAATTGCCGACCGTTATCGCTTACTATCACTCGGGGGATGCCAAAGCGATAAATGATCGATTTCCAAACAAAGCCCCAAACGACTGTCTCGGTGATCCTTGCCGTAGCCTCGGCCTCGATCCACTTGGTGAAGTAGTCGATGGCGACGATGATGAACTTCTTCTGGGACTGGGCCATCGGGAATGGCCCAAGGATATCGATCCCCCACCGAGCGAAAGGGTAAGGCTCGGCTAGGGTGACAAGTTCCGTGGCCGGCCGATGGACCAAGTGGTCGAACCGCTGGCATCGGTCGCATTGTTGAACATAGGCCGAGCAGTCGCGCTGCAAGGTGGGCCACCAGTACCCCTGTCGTAACAGGATTCTGGCCAGCGACCTTGCCCCTGAGTGCACTCCGCACAGGCCTTCATGAATCTCTTGGATGGCTCGGCTTGCTTCGTTGGGACCGAGGCACTTCAGGAGGGGGCCGGAGAACGATCTTCGGTAGAGAGTGTTGTCGAGGACGACAAAGCGCCGAGCTTGATACTTCATTCGGCGGGCTTCCCGAGAGTCAGAGGGCTCTTGGGAGTCCTATAGCTAGGACAGGTAGGGGGAGTGCCAGTCGCTTGGAGTGGCCGAGTCAACAGCGAGGAGCACTGTGTCGATGCTCGGGCGCTCTAGCTCTTCTAGGAGGACCGATCGTGTACCTTTCGGGTCTAGGGAGGAGGCCAATCGAGAGAGGGACTCTGCCCGAGAGTTTTGCTCCCGAGCTATCCGGACTACCCCAAATTCCTCGAACTGTTGGGCCAGGCTCCGGACCAACTGAAGGTATTTGATCATGGGGGCCTCCCGAGCTTCGTACTCACTGTTGACCTGTCCTGCGACCAGCTGAGAGTCGGTGTGGATCCTGACTCGCTCTACCCCCAACCGTCGGGCCATGCGTGCTCCCGAGATAAGGGCCTCGTACTCGGAAGCATTGTTGGATGCCTGAAAGTTGAATTTCAAGGCGTACTGTAGCTCTATCCCTTCGGGAGACCTCAGGAGGATCCCCGCACCGCTGCCTGCCGGATTGGATGATCCATCGATGAACAGTTCCCAGGTTGGCCCGGTCGTGGTCGGAGGCCTGTCCTCGGCTGGGATGGTGCTTTCGGCAATGAAGTCGGCGAGCACTTGGCCTTTGATTGCTGATCACGGTCGGTACGAGATGTCGTAGGCCCCGAGCATAATGGCCCATTTAACGAGTCACCCTGAGGCCTCGGGGTGGGCCAGAATCTTCTTCAACGGCTCGCTGGTTAGCACGGTGATGGGGTGCCCCTGGAATTAGGGTCGGAGGTGCCTTGCGGAGGTAACCAACGCTAGCACGAGTTTCTCGGTTGCGGGGTACCTCCGTTCGGCCTCATTGAGCACCTTGCTGGTGTAGTAGACCGGTCTTTCGATTCCCGAGTCATTTCTGACTAGGACCGAGCTGACCGTGGATGGTGTCGCCGAGAGGTAGAGCAGTAAGACTTCGCCTGGGACGGGCTTGGAGAGCACCGGTGGCGAAGCCAGGAACTTCTTAAGCTCGGTGAATGCTGTCTAGCATTCCTCATCCCATGCTATCGTAGCAGATGCTAGCTTGGGTCCCCTCATCAGTTTGAAGAAGGGCAAGCATCGTTCGGCCACACGGGACAGGAAACGGCTGAGAGCGGCGACACGCCCTGTCAGACGATGGACGTCTTTCACGCACGTGGGCGGGCGCATGTCCAGGATGGCCTGGACTTTGTCGGGGTTGGCTTCGATCCCGCGCTGAGTGACCAGGAAACCCAGGAACTTCCCGGATTTTACTCCAAAGGCGCACTTGGCGGGGTTGAGCTTCATGTTGTACTTCAGGAGGGTGCCGAAGGTTTCGGCAAGGTCGGTGAAGTGGTCTTGAGCCTTGGGGGTCTTGACGAGCATGTCGTCAATGTAAGCCTCGACATTCTGACCTAGCTATCCCTCGAACATGTGATTTACCAGTCGCTGATATGTGGCTCCGACGTTCTTCAACCTGAAGGGCATCCGGGTGTAGCAGTACACGCCGCTGTCGGTGATGAAGGCGGTCTTCTCGACGTCTTCTGGATTCATCCTGATCTGGTGATAACCCGAATAGGCATCCAGGAAATTGAGTATCTCGTTGCCCGAGGTTGAATCAACCAATTGGTCGATGCCCGGTAGCGGATAGCAGTCCTTGGGGGTAGCCTTATTTAGATCGGTGAAGTCTACGCACATTCGCCATTTGCCTGCAGTTTTTGGCACCAGGACGACGTTGGCTAGCCACGTGGGGTATAGGACTAGTCTAAAAAGGCCAGTCTCTTGCCCCTTGGTGACCTGCGCCTTGATGATCGTCTAATTCTCTGGTGCGTGCTTCCTTCTCCGTTGCTGTACGGGCCTCACGGTGGGGTCGAGGTTGAGCTTGTGCATCACGGTCTCCTCTGGTATGCCAGGGAGTTGATCATCGGACCAAGCAAAGACCTGGACGTACTTAGAAAGAAATTTCTTGTATTGCTGCTATTCCTTAGGTGGTAGGTCGGCTCCGATCCTTACTCCGAGGGCCGGGTCATCGTTTAGGAATACCGTTAGCAATTCGCCACCGGGCTCGGTGGTTACGGTCTTCCCTTCGACTCCCTTGGGGCCCTTTTCCTTCCCGTCCGGCCTTGAGGCTTCCACCGAGATGTTGTAGCACCTTCTAGCCATGGCCTGGTTACCTCGGACTTCCCCTAACCCGTTTTTGGTGGGAAACTTCATTTTCTGGTGATAGGTAGATGGTATGGCCTTTATTCGGCTGAGGATTTTCCGGCCGAAAATTGCGTTGTACGCTATCATACCCTTGATCACTATGAAGTCCGCCATGACCGTAACGGTTTTGGGTGGGGTGCCGATGGTGACCGGCAGGCTTAGGGCTCCCTCGGGGTAGGTGGCCAGGCCGTTAAACCCGCAAAGGGGTGTTCGGATCGGGCAGAGCTTGGATGGGTCTTCCCCCATCTTGAGGAAACAGTCATAAGATAATACATCGGGGGCACTCCCATTGTCAACCAGAATTCTATCTACGTTACAATGGTTTATCGTGGCTGAGATAACAAGGACATCATCATGCGGGGTGTTCAGCCCTTCCAGGTCTTGGTCGGAGAAGACTATGACCTGGGGCTCCCTCGGCGGGCCGCTGGAGGGCTCTAAGACCTGGCTGGCCCGCTCGGCATGACGCTTCCTTCCTCGGCTGGTGTCGCCGCCCGACGCCGTTCCTCCGGAGATGACGTTGATGTGGACCCCTTGAGGGGTGTTGTCGATCTCCTCGACGGCGTCTCGGTCTTCTTTGCGCCCGGCTGCGAACCGGGCCAGGTGCCCCTGACGGATGAGACGCTCGATCTCGTCTTGGAGCTGGTGACAGTCGTCGGTGTGGTGCTCGTGGTCGCCGTGGAACAGGCAATGCCTGTCGCGCTTGCGGTTCTTCGATCTCATTGGTTCGGGCCGACGGAGGAGTCCCGAGTCTTTGATGTCTTCATAGATCTCATAGACTGGCGCGGTCAACGGGGTGTACTGCTCATACTTTCGTTTGCGCTCCCCTTCCCGATCGCGCTTCTTGCCTGAGCCAGGATTTGGCTCGGAGGCCCGCTTCTTGTCCCCCTCCCGACCCGAGCCGGTTGTGTCTCGACAAGCACTGAGTACTTCTTCGCACTCGGCGTGGCGTAGGGCCAGAGTCACTAGCTCGGCAAGGGTCTAGGGAGGGTGGAGGACCAGTTCGCGGCGGAGATTCTCGTCCCGGGTGCCCCCGGTCAGAGCGGTCGTGGCCGAGGCCACATCCAGGCGGGGAATTCTGAGGGCTTCCAATTTAAATCGGTGGACATAAGCCCGGAGCCTTTCCCCTAGCGCCTGTTTGAGGGCCAGGAGCCCTGCTACTGACCTTGGGGGGGCGCTTCCGGTGAAGCTCTCCTTGAAGACTCGCCCGAATTGCCTGAAGTCCCGGATGGACCCAGGGGCGAGGGCCCGGAACCATGCCTGAGCGCCTTGGACCAGGGTGGCCGCAAAGGGTCGGCATTTGATAGGATCCGGCGTTCCATGCAGAGTTACCAGGGCGTCGAAGCTGTCGTAGTGGTCGGCTGGGTCGCCCTGGCCATCATAGAGCTTGAAGGTCGGAATGGAGGTTCTGGGAGACACCTCTGCCTTCAAGATGTATTCGGAGAAAGGGGATTTCTCCTCGTCCTCCGGGAAAGAGGTTTTCTGCAGGGCGCGGAGGGCGCGCTCTTGCTCTGCAAAACATCTTTCGAAATCCCTCAATCGGAGGGATAGTTCCGGCTGCGGTCGTGCCGTGGGGCTGGGGGGAGCGTCGTGGCGATCCTCAGGAACGTCAGCGCTCGGGCGTGGAGGCCTCGCCCCCTGTTTCCCTTTTCTGGGCGTGGAGGAGGCCTCTTGCTCCGGGGGCGGAGATTGCGAGGGTCCTCCCACATTGTTGCGGATGAGCTGTTGACCGCGGAGGGTGAAGCGGCCCCCAGCGGTATGCTGGGACACACTTCGACGGGGGGGGGGGGGGGGCTCCCGGACGGGGCGCGGGACCTGGCATCCCTTGCCGCCTGGGCCCTCATGAGCTTCACGAGGACGTCAAGCTTCTTATTAAGGGCCTGGAAGACCTCATCGCCGCCGTTGTGGGGTGCCCCTATCGCCGTCGGAGGGGGCGGCGGCTCGTTGGTGGGGACGCTGGCGTTGGAGGGAGGGTTCTGTGAGGCCCTAGAGGGGCCATCTCCTGCCGCCACCACGGCCTTACCCTTCTCGACGGCGGATCTCCTCCCTGAGCTTCTTCTCACCATCTTGGCTCTTCGTGCGTTTCCCACAGACGGCGCCAGATGAAGAGGCGAAATCTCGCGCTGTGTCCTGAGCGGGCTGTGGATCACCAGAAGATGAACTGCAAGACAGGGAAACGTATCAGAGGGCCCAGGGGATTTCCCTGGGGAAAAACCCTCCGATGGTTAAGTCAGTAGAGCTGTGGTGGAAGCAGTAATGGGGAGGAGAAAAACTAGTGCGCGAGATTCCTCTCCACCAGAGGGTGAAGCGGGTTACTCAGGAGTTTGGGTGTATGAGTACCTTAATGGCTCTTACCTTCCACCTGAGGGTATCCTTGGTTTAAATAGTACGCCGCCTTCAGGAGTCCTGCAAGCTGAGGGGTTTCCGGCAGAAGTTACGTCCTCAACGTGGGCTTTCATGGCCTTATCGTGGGAACGTTATCGCCTTGAAGTCCAGCGGCTTCTGGATTCCCCTGTCCGTTGGGGACTCTTAACGGCAGCACGAGTGGATAATATCCGGTCTGGCCGAGCTTCTGAAACGCCAGCCCTGTCCGGGCGATGAGCGTAGCTCGGTGGAAGAGGGGTCGGATAGGTCAGCGAATGCCTGTCTCTCCCGGGCGGGGAAACGGCTTGGGCCGGACCTTCCTTATGACCTGACCATTACTCGGGCCCTCCGAGCCTAGGGGCCGCCGGGGAGAGTTGGTTCCTCGAGTGTTTGTTCATTGGGCTTTTCTTCCCTAAGTGGGCCCTGTGGGCTGTCACTCAGGTGAGCTTGCCTCGTTGGACCTTGTTGGGTCTTGTTGGGCTGCTCTTTGAGTGGGCTGCAGAAATCCCCCTCTCCAGTCGGCAATTTGATTCTCATTATTTTCGAGATAGGTGCACCGACCTTAACATTCGCAATCACTTCACTTCGGTCGCCCACCCTCAGGCTAACGGGCTGGTCGAAAATGCCAATAAGACTATCTTAAAAGGCATCAAGACTAGACTCGGCAAAGCCAAGGGCAACTGGCTTGAGGAATTGCTGAACGTACTTTGGTCACATAGAACGACTCCCAGAACGGCAACCGGTGAAAGCCCCTTTCGGCTGGTATACGGTACCGAGGCAGTGATCCCGTTAGAGATTGGCAACCCCTCCCTCCGAGCCGTCTGTTTCTCGTCCAAGGCAAACGACTAGAAACTGCTCGAAAACCTCGACCTAGCAGATGAAGTCCGAGAGATTGCCAGCATCAGAGCAACGGAATATCGACGCCGCCTCACTCGATACTACAACGCCAAAGTCCGAGATAGACACTTTCAGCCAGGAGACTTCGTCCTCAGAAAAGTCGAAGCCTCTCGACCACTTGAGGCGGCAAGCAAGTTATCCCCTAATTGGGAAGGCCCCTACCGAGTGGTCGAGACGTTCGGAAAAGGAGCATACCGTCTATCCACGATGGAAGGAGAGCTCATCCCACGGACCTGGAACGCAACTACATTACGCAAGTTCTACTTCTGAGTACTAAGTATTGTGCAAACGACATGAGATAAAACAAAAGGCTTCTTTCTTTTATTCAAACAACCCGCTTGTACATCAGGAAGGCCAAAGCCAAGAAAATACATGTCAAAAAATCAAAAAACCTAGCTGGCACCGTCGTATGAGCCCATCGCTCGGCTGACTCGGATGACCTTCCTGCGTCCAGCCACTGACTCTGTCTCGTGTAGAAACTGGCTTGGATAAAGGATAGTCGACCTCGTTGGCTCGGGTAGTTCGAGACAAAGGTGACAGAGGGATTAGGAAAGAGAAGGCTACCCTCCAAGTTGAACTTGGAAGAGAAGGGGGAGAGGGAATGCATATGAAAGCATCTTCCCCGCCAACCTACCAACTCTTTGGAAGAAAGAGGGTTCAGGCACCCTCCGAAGAGTGAAAGAAAGGAGGACCAGAGCAGAAGAGGGAAAAAGAGGCCGCGAGAAAGAAAAAGAAACCAGCAGAGTTGGGCGAGGAGGCAGGGGAAGGCCCGGAGAGGAGGGAGCTTAGTTGGCTTCCTCCTCCCCTCCGTGAAGCGAGCAGGAAGGGACGGGCGGCTAAGATGTCTAATGCCCCCATCCGTCCTCCATCTCGCCCCCCCTGCAAGCGCCGCCGGAAGTGATGAAGGGAAGATGACGTGCCTCCACACGTCAAACCCTCTTCAATTCCGTTCGATGACCGTCGAACCCTCTTCAAATCCGAAGCAGCGAGAACTCTCTGCCCCCCATCGTCGGCAGCCTCATCTTCCAGAGCGTCTTCCATGCTACAGATCCAACGGCACAACGCCACGTGAAGAAGGAATGAGGAAAGACTGTCAGGGAAACCCCTAAGCGGTGGAGAGGAAGAGACGCCCTTCAGACCTTTTATAGGCAAAAGGGAGGCTATTTGCCTTAAATGATTCTCTCCTTGAAAACACGCCAAAGGGATTTCTCCCTACGAACGATCATCTCAAACTTCTCGTCTTTCGCCCCAGCGGGACACACGAAGCAGCCAAGCATTCAAAGCATGAGAAAACGGAAAGACACCCTGTCAGACGCTCACCCAACCATCAGGCGAGATCCACACAGAAAGTATCGGCTCTTTCCAACCACTGCAGATACGCTGAACAAGATATGGCAATGGTGATACGGAACAGATAAGTCTCCATCATAATGCTATTGCCTTATTTATTTCTACACAAAAGAGGAAGTTTTTCCCTTCAAAAAGAAAAAAGGCATACAAAAAGAGGAAGCGAAGCAGATACATCAGGCCTCCGGCCCACCCTGAGACTCGGAAGTAGAGGGCTCGAGCGGTCTGCCCCTGGCATCCTCGGCGACGGCCGACCCTGGCACTGACCCCACCGGTGTGGGAACTATCTCAGTCGCGTGCCCTCCCGAGACATCCGGAGTTGGCGACTCATCGAATGATGAGCCCCCCTGATCCTCTTCATCCTACACCGAAGCAGAGGAACTGGAGGATGATAAGTCCGAGTCATAACATTGCCCGGACGGGAAGTCAACTACCTGAAACGCCTACTCCTCGGCGTAATAGATGGCCCGGTCGTAGCCCTGCTTGAATCCCTTGCGGATGCCCCGGAAAAATCCTAGCTCGTAGTAGGGGAGGGCAGCCTCCTTAAGGTCGACATGGTAGGCCTCTGAGCTCTTATACTGCTCGAGAGCCTCCGCCCCGGCCGATCCCACCCTACCAATGAGCTCGGCCTCCCTCCGCTCCGCCTCGGCTGACTTCCGCTTGGCCTCAACCGTCCGCTCTGCGGCCTCCGCCACCTGCTTCTCCGCCTCGGCCCAATCAACCTCGGCCTCCCGCCGAAGACGCTCGGTTTCCTCCGCTCGATCTACTAGCTCGGCACGCTCAGTCTCCCACCAGCTGTCCAGCTCAACGCGTGGTAGGTGCTCCTCTTCAAGAAGCCGGTTCTTCCTCTCGAGCGATTCACGGGCCTTGGCTAGCTGTTCGGCTAGCGCCCGGGTCTCCACTTGGCTCGACCGTACCAGCTCCCTGATTGAGGAAAGCTCTCGTCGAAGCCCATCACGCTCCTCGACGAGCCGAGCCAACCTCCTGTCCGACCCACTAAGGGTCCAGGCCAGGTTCGCTTGCTCCCACTCCAACCGAGCGTACGCTTCTGCCAGAGCAGCCCCCATCTGGGCTAGGGCCAGGCCGCCCTCCATAACCCCGGCGAGAGCCGTGGACGGGGAGTGCTACCTACCTCCCCCCCTCACCTTTGCGGATATACCGCGGCATACCTGGTGCAGGGGGCCCGAGATACCCAGCCTCTCCAAGGCCGCCGGAACGGAGAACCCCCCATCGCCCGGTGCCCCACTATATGGCTCAGATCGAGCCCCAGCCTCGGTCGCCCCTCGCACCCGGGCCGGATTTTCCTGCGGACTCTCAACCTGGACTGGCTCAGCACCTGCACAATAGCCTGAAGTGCCAGCCTCGGCCACGGTCCCAACATCCCCCACTTTGGCCACGGCCCCCTCGGTTCCTGCCGAGGGGAGAGCCGGGTCGGCACCGCTGCTAGTTGTAGGAGCATCCTCGGCCCCCTCGGTCCTGGCCAAAGGAGGAACCAAGCCCGCATAGTCGCCGCCTGTAGGGGCAACCCCAACCTCCTCGGCCCCCTCTGACTCGGTGGGTGGGAGAGCTCGCCCGATAGGGTCGACCCCATCACGCTCGGTGGAGGGGCGAGCCGCGGCAAGGTCACCCTCAACCGCGGGCACGACCCCGGCCTTCTTGGCCTGCTTCCTGGCCCTCGCAGCGGCCTGGATCATACCCTCCACAGGGTCCTTACGCTTGGACCCCCGCGGTCTGGAGGATTCACCCTGGGTCGCTCCCTTGCCCTTATCTCTGGTTCGGGAGCGACCCGCGGGAGCAGTCGGCTCATCAGCAGCCGCGTCATCACCAAGCTCGATCACCTCGGCGGCCTCCTTCAGAGCTTCCCGCCTAGTGTCTGCACGAAGAAGAAGACATATTCAGGAAAAGAAAAATGACCCCCACTTCCGAAGGAGAATCTAGTTCGTGGCACCTGAGCCCGACGGATGCAGCCGCGTAAGAAGACACCGCTCGATATTCTCTGGAGTAACCAGCTCTTCGGTGGATTGGCGGTGCTTCAGCAAGATGACTGCGTATTTCTCCACATGTGAAGGGAACTCATCCTTCCTGGGAGGGATATTTGGGTGGAAATTGGGGATTATTGGGCACCTCCAGGTTTCCTCCACTGAACAAATCTCCACCCAGAAAAATTGAGTCTTCCACCCCTTATGGGAAGAATCCTTCACCGCTAGGGAGATTCAACTCCTATTCCACCTCGCCTGGATGAAGTAGAAGCCCTTCCCAGCCGAAGGGTGTGCTTTCAACTCAAAAAATTAGCGAAAGAGGTCCATAGAAGGAGGAACCCCACACTGGCGGCAGAGAATGCGGAAGGCGGAAAGAAGGAGATAAGAGTTGGCTACCAACTGAATGGGCCCCAACATGAAACTGAAGAACGAAAGGTTCGAAAGGAAGGCAGAATCTACCCTTCCACGACAGAAGAAACATACAGATGTGGCCTGTACGGGAGTTCAGGCTCGTCTCGTATGGAGAAGCTGTGGCAAAGCAGAATTTGTGGGGCAGGCGATACTGGTGCTCCAACCTCCTCACATCAGCCTCCCCCAGTTCGCTACAGTTTGGAATCGGTGCCCTCGCCACTGGCTCGTCCTCCCACTCCTTAGCTTCCGTGCACTGGTCCGCCATGGAATCCGGAAAAGACTCTGAGGAAAGGTGATCTCGAGACTCTGAAGATTCCGGGAGAGGAGGAAGCCGCCAGACTACCTCCGCGGTTATCTCCGCCAACTCCTCGAACACCGCTGCAAGCCTCTACTCTTCCGTCGCGTCCTCACGGCGCATCGAAGAGCCCCAAAATCAAGGAACGGAGGAGAGCCAAAACCCTAAAGACGAAGGGAGTCTGGAATGACAACAAGCGCCCAATGCCTATATCCCAACGCGGGAGGTGGCGCGTCGTTCCGACCTCCGAGAAAGGGGGCCCCTTATGTTCAAATCCGTCAGGATCATCATTAACACGGGCCCAGGTGACCACGACACGTGGCTTACTGACACCGCCAGATCTCCACCAAATTGAGCCACGCTGGTCCAAAACCCCAAAATAGCTACTCTTCCGAGCTTACTAAAGCTCGGGAGTAGGAGGGGGACAAGTGGAGAGGGGGATTTCTGTAGCCCATATAAGAGCAGCCAAACTAGGCCCGTCAGGACCGAACGAGGCTCAGCTCATCCAAGTGACAGCCCCATGGGGCCCACTTAGGCTAAAAAGCCCAATAAAGATTACTCGGGATCCCCCCTTCCTCAGAGGCCCTTAGGCTCGGAAGGTCCGAGCGTCAGAACGGAGGAGGACCCATGCCCGAGTTATCCCTTCACCCGGATAGAGGCAAGCGCCCTGCGCCCACTCCGACCTGACTCCGTCCGAGCTATGCCTATCGCCCAGACAGGGCTGGCACCTTTTATGCTCGGACCAACTGACGAGTGCTTATCCACGCAGCCGTTGAAGAGCCCTTTATGAACATGAGTTTACGAGGATAAAGGATCCATGATCCCTCAAGGCCAAGAAGAGCCCACGTTGAGGACGTAACGATCCCATGATGAGAACGTAACGATCCCATGATGAGGACGTAACTCCCGCCTGAAATTCCTTAGCTTACGGAACTCATAAGGTGAGCACACTATATAAATCAGGGATTCCCTCCAGTGAAAGGTAAGGGCAATACACGTCTAAAAACCCCTGAGCAGGAACCACTTCACCACCTTGGTGTTGGGGGATCTCATGCACCTCTTTCTATCTCCCTCCCTATCTTCCACCAGTGCTCTACTGACTTAGGAATCGGAGAGTTTTCCCAGGGAACCATCCCTGGGCCCCCTGATCCGTTTCCCTTTCTCTGCAGTTCACTTCCCAGTGATCATCCTCCCAGCTCAGGACAAGCACGAGATCACGCCCCTTTAGCTATGACATTTGAAGAATGATCAAACTGGTTGAAGAGAATGATTCCCTCTATGCTTCAGAGGAAGAGAGGACTGGTCCTCTGTGTTGGCCTAGTTAGGAGGCAATTGAGAGGGGGGTGAATTAATTGCCCACCCTTTTCGACAAATTTAGACTTAAATAAATTAAACCACAGATATGGTAAATAACCCTTAGATAAAGCTTGATTAGAATGAATGATTGAGAAGCAAGCAAGCCCTCACAACTTCTCAGCGCAGAAATATAATCACTCGGAGAATAAAGTATGAATGAACAGTTAATCAAACTCTTGTCTCACCGACTCACACTCGCAGTATGAACGGATAGAAAATATCAACAACCACATAAAAGGCAAACCACAGGATAGTGATTTTTAGGTGGTTCGTACGCACCAAGTGCCATCCTACGTCCACCCCTCTCACCTCGAGAGGATTTCACTAAAACACACTACACGACGACAGCAACCACCACACACGGGCACGACGGCCCACACACGTGGGTTCTCGTACGACGACGAGAAGCCCCACACACACTCGGAGCAAGCTCCGAAATCGTCTAAAGATGAAAATAAGATGGAAATACAAAGCCCAGTCTGAGAATAGAAATCTAAGTAAAAGACATAATAGCAAACATGATCTTCCCCATAAATCCTTAAACAAACTCGGAGATTAAAGAAGGTAGCACTAGAACGATGGAACCGAGGGATGGAAGAAGCCGGTGTTGAAGATATGAACGCCCAAAGCAGTGGATGAAGAGGACGCCGACTGCGGCCTCCCGATCTTGTCTCGGGCTCGTGAGGGATGAACTCGGTGATGCCTTCCTACTCCTCCAGCAGGGTGTGACTCCTTCTTCTCCTACAAGCAAAAGATGAACACGTTAAAAGCTTTTCTTCTATACTTCCGATCGGAACAAGGTCGGCTACATATACAAGAGGGATTGAAACCCAATAAGACACAAAAGCCCATGCCAAACCCTCTTCTAAACACATATAATATATGGTGGACTCCCTAAGGGTAATATGGTAAACAAGCAACCCAATCGGATCTATATTAGGTGGGTTCGAAACAGATCTGGAAAACCCGATCGGTTCGCTGAGAAAAAGTGTCGACTCATAGAGTCGACTATTTTTCTCGAGTGTTCTGCCATAACACATAAAAATAATACCCGTGAAACAAGTGTCGACTCATTGAGTCGACACTTTTTACCAAGTGTTCTGGCCTGTGAAAATCATAACATTTGTGGTGAAAAGTGTCGACTCTTGAGGTCGACACTTTTTCACGAAGGTTCTGTTTTCACAGAATTAAACGAACTTACCTGAAAGTGTCAACTTTCGAAGTCGACACTTTTTCACGAGGCATCTGTCTCAGCCAATTAACAGAACCCTGGTGAAAGTGTCGACTCTAGGAGTCAACACTTTCTGCCAGTGTTAGAAAACTTAACGCAAAGCAGAAAAGGTCTAAGCAAGTGTCGACCGCATGGGTCTACACTTTTCCTGGTAGATGGAAAAGCTTGATAAAAGCATTGAAACTACTCAATTCATGAAACAAAGTATCAAGATCAATCAAATATATACATATTACTCAGATAGCCATAACAAAACCTGATTTCAACTCTAATCAATCCATCCACATTGAAATCCAATTAGACATTTGTTCATACCATGGCCTTGAGTAATTGAGTGAAACTCTCCACAAATGTCCTACCTTTTCAGATTGTCATACAACTCAATACTTTAAGTTATCAATTGGAATTTCCAACACAATCCATATCATGTGAATCAGTTAATGCAACCATTCAAACGGCTTTGCAATGTAGTGCAGTGAGGCATAGACATCCGTGCAGTTAAACTCATTCATCATATGACTTAAGCTCCTTATAACATAACTCAAGTTCTCAAGCATTCATTTTATCATTGAAATCCTACATTTGTCAAATAATATCAATGCAAATCAAATTATCTGACACATGACATTTTCATTCAAGATCTTAGTCAAAACAGTCCGGGGCACAACAATCTCCCCCTTTTTGACGAAGATAAAACCATCGAAAAAACAATAAGATTTGCATGAAAGTTGACATTATTTGAACCAAAACAAGCATTTTCTCATGCATACAAGATGCATGAATTCCATTTAGAAAAAGCATATCTTGCTGAATCAACATGCAAGAATCAACATGCAACCATTCAAGCATTTAGCTCTCAAGCATTTAATTCACCCTTTTTGTCAAAGACACGAGCAAGCCTGCCAAGTAAACATCCTGTAAGGACACTAAACTTCATGCAAAGGCAAAGATGCTGTGATTTCATTTCTCTCACTTTTTTGTCAGAGTCAAAGAGGGGATTATTAAAACCCTGGAAGTAAAGTCTCAAAATTCACAGTTAACTCAAAGAGATTCATATGAAATGCAAGAGTTGAGCATGCAAGCACATATGCACTCATTATGATATATAATACCAAGTATGTTCTATGAACATGTTAGGAATATGCTGTAGACCAAGAACATGAGTTTCATGAGCAATAGTAAAAGGGTAGTGCTTACAAGAAGTGGTACTGCAAGACTCATGAAATATGACTGATTCAAGATGTACATTCATACAATCACTCCCTAGTTGTATATGTGAAGTACGAGCAATGAAGACTAGATAGTATGGATTTTCAAATTTTCTAAAGAACACAAGTAGGAACTTTTCCTCCCTACACTTCCATACACCGTGCTCGACTTTTGGTAGCTTCGCACAACCCCAAAATTATTTTTCAATTTTCAACAAAGATGACTAACCTTTGGACACGAGTCATGTCTTTTGTTTTAGGGGCATTTCCCGGTTACTCGGTATCGTCACTTATGATTATGTGGATAGGTGTCACGCCCCGAGCGCGGAAGATACCCGGAGATGCGTGACGTGTCTATATCAATCATGTCAATCAGAGTGGTCGTGTATTCGACACGAAGACAGAGATGCGCAAAATAGCAAGATAACCCAATCCTTATTTCATAATGGATAGACTATTACAAATCCAATACTCTGTTTAACAAAAAGAAAAGTACATAGTTGACTCGAGAAAACTATAGAACCAACTAGACGACACTTGTAGAAGCTCTATCACTTTCACTCTTGACCATTCCCATCCGATTGACTTCCATCGTCGTCGGACTTACCTGAAAAGTACAAAGGGACAAACGGAATGAGCGAACGCTCAGTAGGAAATTATATCTCAAGTACTAGCGAGGGGTTTAAGTAATTACATTTTTATGAATGCAATAAAGCTATGCATGCTCGCATAACACGACAGGATAGATAGAATGTAGTATCAAGGAAATAAGATGAACTTATCATGAACTTTCAACAAGATAACAAGTTTATTCGAGATATTCAAGCAAGTACATTTAACAAATCATGTCAAGGACTTTGGCTATCATGTATCAAGCAAGCAAGTAAATTACCCTTTTTTGGGCCACGCATTTCATTTCATGTCAAGTACGAGTCAAGTACAAGATGTGTGTGGAATGTCCAATCAAGCAAGTCAAGTATTCGGTATAATGCCAGATACCTTATCATTTTAACTCCCATGGGCACAAGTACTTTCGGGTGCTCCTCCCAGGACCAGATCGGGCCCTATATGCGCAGGCATTTATCATGTGTTTTGACATCCACTCTTGTTTATATAGCCAATATAGAATTTCAATAATCAAGCTTGTAGATACGTATAACAACATTGATAGAATAGAGTCCAAAAATATGACAAAGGCCGTAGAATGGCGATAATAACGGTATAATCACGAGTTCGATAAAACTAGGTAGAATATGGCTCCCTTAACTTAGGTACCATGATAAATCGATATGGACATTCTTTATATAGAACTGAGGTCCACATGAACATAAGATCAAGCAAGATACCCTCATTCTTATCATAGAATTGGGGTTTACAAGAACTACATGATATGGCATGATATCATCATCCCATTAAGAATTTCTTATGATATACTCTTTGTATAATCATAAGGGCCGGTATACCATGTTTCTTTAGATTGACATGGCAAGGATCGTGTAATGGGTTTTTAGGGTACAACCAGCTCAGTCGGCCTTGAGGGAATCCAAGGCTACGAGGAGTCTTACGGAGGTCTCTATGACTAACTCGCTAGTCCAAAGGAACGGAATGTCCAATGGAGAGCTTGTATGTCAATGAGAGTTGAGTGTGATCGATAAATCAACGTAAAAAGTGGGACTATACTCACGGAATGGAGAATAGTGCCGATATATATATATATATATATATATATATATATATATATATATGTATAATATGAAACCATCGGTAATAGAATCAAGACGAAATCAGGTTACAGTAAAATAACGACTTGAGTAAAGTCGTGTATTGAATAATTAACGCCTAACATGAGGGCGTTTACATATATTGCCAATTTGCAGAATTTTTATTATTTCATTAATTTATCAAAAACACGCCTTGCCTGGGGGCGTTTATTCAAAGTTGAGATCAAAAACGCGCCCTTGGAAGGGGCGTTACTTTCTAATTCCATTTTACAGAATATGTAAATTTCAGGATTTTAACAGATACACGCCCTAGGAAGGGGCGTTACTTTTCAGATTCACGCCTTGTTCTGGGGCGTTAAAATATGGAAAACGACTTTGTCCAAGTCGTGAATTTCAAGAATTTTACAATATTACAGGAAGTAAAATTTCAAGGGACATGAGACATGTCGTTGCAGTATAACAGGAATTCACAGGTAGGGGTATGCAAGATATCAGAATCTATATTTCATAATTTATTGAATTTTAAACAGGATCAATTATCAATTTTCAGGTGAGTCTTATGAAATTAACGCCTGCGTACATGGCGTCAAATATTAAATTGACGACCACTGCATGGTCGTGTATTTTAAATTAGCGCCCTGATCAAGGGCGTTTCTTTCAAAATATTGCAGAGAACGTAATAAAAACCTTATAAACAGTATGCATGCCATGCTTATGTATAGATATCTTGCATTAATTCTTATTTGGGCTACAATAACTTGAGAAAATCCTACCTTAATTGATATCTGGAGATGGAACACGTGAATGACTTGATGAGAACACACTGAAGCTTCTAATAGCAGCCGTATGCAGATCGGACAGGAAGAAGAAAAATTCAGTTGATGAAGATGATGGCGACGATGATCTTCAATCAACCTGTAGGGGAAGAAAGGAGGGAGTATGAAGATATAACCGAAGTTTAGGAAAACGGTTTGAAGAACATTACCTTGTTCTTCGGCAGTGGCTGTGGAGCCTCCTACAAAGAAAAGACAATGAAGAATTATCAGTTCTTCATGCAGTCGAAACAGAGGGCAAAAGAAAATAAGAAGAACATACGTTCTTCACTTACCTTGCAGCAGCAGAACGATCAAATAGGTTTAGGGTTTGGTCGATCAAGACTATTTATAGGATTTTGGAGTTCTAACAAAAGTAGTGTTTGATTGGAAGTAATATTTCCAAGATTGAGTTATTACCACATTCGAACTCTTCCTCATAGTTATCACTTACCCCGGATAAGTTCTGGGTTCGAACGGTTCCGAATGGAATTAACGACTTTGGTCAGGGCGTGTATTCTTTAATTAACGCCTTGCATAAGGGCGTTTCTTAAAAAGCGCCTTGAAAAAGGGCGTTTCGTGTTTTAAAACACGCCCAAGATAGGGGCGTTTCTTTTACTTACCCATTTGGTTGCGTGAGAACTGACGACCGTAGGTGTGGGCGTCCTTTCTTTATTCACGCCATGGATAGAGGCGTTTCTTTATAAATTAACGCCTTAATAAGAGGCGTTATTTTTAATTTGTTTTATTTCGTCCAATTAACCCTATTCCTTTTATATATATTAATTCTGTAATATATATGTTTTAATTCATTTCAATTATTCATTTATTAGGGTTGCTACACCCTCCCCCACTTAAAAAGAATTTGGTCCCCAAATTCAATATATATATAATTATACACGTGGAGAGTGTAGGACATATACCTCTTAGAATAACTCGGGAAATCGTTTCTTCATAGATTCCTCGGTCTCCCATGTCGCTCCGTGTTCAGGATTCTTATTCCATTGCACCTTAAGCATGGGAATGACCTTATTCCTTAGAGCGCGTATTTCTCGATCTAATATCTTTAAAGGCCTCTGTTCATATGTGAGATCTTTCTGGATCACCAGATCTCCATGCTCAATAATATGTGACGGATCGTGCACATACTTCTTCAACATAGATATGTGAAATACATTGTGTACCTCGGACAACTGAGGAGGCAACGCGATGCGATAAGCAACCTCGCCAACTCTTTCGAGTACCTCAAATGGTCCGATGAATCTTGGCGTAAGCTTGCCCTTAACACCAAATCTTCGTATGCCACGTCCAGGGGATATTTTAAGAAATACATGATCTCCAACCTGGAATTCAAGATCTCTTCTCCTGGTATCAGCATAAGCCTTTTGCCTTGTCTGAGCAACTTGTAATCTTTCTCTGATTACATGTATCTTCTCAGTTGTATCCCTTACCATGTCTGGACCTAATAGTTGTTTCTCTCCAACTTCGTTCCAACATATGGGAGATCGGCAACTCCTTCCGTATAAGGCTTCGAAAGGTGCCATTTCGATACTAGCTTGGTAGCTATTATTATATGCAAATTCAACTAAAGGTAAGTGGTCATGCCAGCTTCCTCCAAAGTCAATAATGCATGCTCTCAGCATATCTTCAACAACTTGATTAGTTCGCTCGGTCTGACCATCCGTTTGTGGGTGAAAAGTAGTACTAAAGTTGAGCCTTGTTCCCAACGAATGTTGTAATCCCTTCCAAAAATGAGAAGTAAAACGGGGATCTCTATCAGACACGATTGAGATAGGAATTCCATGTATCCTGACTATTTCTTTGATGTATAGTGCAGCTAGCACATCAATTGACCATCGGCTTTTGATTGGCAAGAAATGTGCCGATTTAGTCAATCGGTCAATGATAACCCAGATTCCATCATGTCCTCCTTTAGATTTAGACAAACCCATGATGAAGTCCATACCAATATCCTCCCATTTCCACTTAGGAATATCTAGAGGATGTAGTTTTCCCGCAGGCTTTTGGTGTTCCGCCTTGACCTGTTGGCATGTGAGACAGCGTGATACATAGTCCGCTATTTCTCTTTTCATATTGGGCCACCAAAAGTTCCTCTTTACATCTTGGTACATTTTAGTTGATCCAGGATGAATAGTGTATCTTGATCTGTGAGCTTCATCTAAGATCTTCTTCTTTAATTCCGGACAATCGGGTATACAAGTTCTATCTTTGAACGATAATCTTCCATCAGAAGTTAGTTGAAAATCAGATTGTCCTTCTAATCTGCCTTTGATTTCTACTAATATAGGATCATCATCCTGAAGTGTTTGTATCTCAGATAACAAATCTGACTGTATGCTTACATGAGATAGTGTGACAATTTTGGATTCCGTGTCCAAGCTTATATTGAGCTCGAAGAATTGTTCAAGTAACCTCCATTCTTGCATCATACAATTTGCTATCATTGCTCTCGGCTTTCGACTAAGGGCGTCAGCAACATAATTACCCTTTCCGGGATGGTATTGTATATTGAAGTCGAAGTCCTTGAGATATTCTAGCCAGCGTCTTTGTCTCATGTTTAGCTCCTTTTGTGAAAATAGATATCTGAGACTTTTGTGATCGGAGTATACAGTAAACTGTACTCCATATAAGTAGTGTCTCCATATCTTTAGGGCAAATACTACCGCGGCCAGTTCTAAGTCATGGACGGGGTAATTCTCCTCATGCTTCTTCAGTTGACGTGAAGAGTATGCTATGACCATTCCTTGTTGCATTAGGACACATCCAAGGCCAATGCCAGAAGCATCAGTGTAGACCTCGAATTTCTCTCCTTCTGTTGGTAGAGCTAACACTGGAGCTGTAGTGAGATGATCTTTGAGAGTTTGGAAACTTCTTTCACATTCCTCACTCCATTCATATCGGATCTCCTTACGAGTTAACCTTGTAAGTGGCACGGCGATTGTTGAGAAGTCTTTGATGAATCGCCTGTAATAGCCTGCAAGGCCTAAGAAACTTCTGATCTCGCTAGCATTGGTTGGTCTTTCCCATTTCCTAACTGCTTCAACCTTTGACGGATCTACAGATAATCCATCCTTGGATATCACATGTCCGAGAAAAGCCACTTCTTCAAGCCAGAATTCGCATTTGCTGAGCTTAGCATATAATTGATTTGTCCTCAAGATTTGTAATGAAATCCTCAAATGCTCTTCATGTTCTTCCTTAGTCTTGGAATATATCAATATATCATCAATGAAAACCACCACAAATTGATCTAGATAAGGCCTGAATATGCTATTCATCAACTGCATAAAGGCAGCAGGGGCATTTGTTAGTCCAAAAGGCATAACAACAAATTCATAGTGGTCATACCTGCTTCTGAACGCAGTTGTATGAATATCTTCGTCTTTAATCCTCAATTGATGATAACCAGACCTGAGATCAATCTTGGAGAAATGTTTGGATCCAGAAATCTGATCAAATAATTCATCGATTCTCGGCAGTGGATACTTGTTCTTGATAGTAAGATGATTCAACTGTCGATAGTCGATACACAATCTCATGGATCCATCCTTCTTCCTTACAAATAGGACTGGGGCTCCCCACGGGGAAGTACTTGGTCTAATGAACCCTTTTTGAATCAATTCCATCAATTGCTTCTTCAATTCTTTTAGTTCTGCAGGGGACATTCTATAGGGTGCCTTTGAAACAGGACCAGCACCAGGGGCTAAGTCGATGGTAAAGGCCACATCTCTTTGCGGGGGTAATCCCGACAATTCTTTCGGAAATACGTCTGGAAATTCTCGCACTACCTGAATGTCCTCTATCTTGGTTTCTTTAGCTTCTTTAATAGTGACAAAAGCAAGGAAGGATACACATCCTTTCTTGACGAGCTTGCTTGCTCGAAGAGCCGAAATAAGAGGGGATTTACTTCGACTCTTAGGACTAGTATAAGTCAGTTCCGGAAATTCCTTGAAAACAATCTTGCTATCACGGCAATCAACCGTTGCCTGGTATTTGGATAACCAATCTGCTCCTAGTATAACATCATACTCTTTTAGATCTAAGCAGATAAGATCAATAGGAAAATTCTTTCCTCGAACCAATACCTCACAGTTTTGGTAATGATGTGTGATATCCGTCTCGTTTCCGAGAGGAGTAGACAATACTAATTTCATCCATTCCGGTTCTAGAGGCAATGGGTCAGCAAACTTCTTGGAAACAATGGAATGCGATGCACCCGTGTCAAATAAAACATGTGCATATTTGGAACAAATTTTTAATGTACCTTCCACCAATCCACCTTCTTCTTCTGGTTCGGTCTCTTGGATTGCATGAAGACGCGCGTTCCTTGTCACTGGGCGTTTACCCTCACCGTCTTGGTCATTCATTAATGGACAATCGGGAATCCGATGTTCACGACTCCCACAACGGAGACATGCTCCTAATTTCCTCCAGCATTCTTCTGTTTTGTGACCAGCCTTGTCACAATGCTTGCATACTACGTTTGAAGGTGTAGTGGTGATAGAGAAAGGCTTGGATTTCTTGAACTTCTGATCTTGAGAGGAAGAACCTCCATTATTGGGCCTCTTCTTAAAGTTGGGTTTAAAAGAACCCGAACTTGTGACTTGCTCCTTTTTGTCTTTCCCACCGATCCTATCAGATAGTTCCGTGGCATCTTCAAGCAACTGAGCTCGGCGCACTATTTCAGTATAAACTTGAATATCCATAGGCGCCAGTTGAGTAATGTAGTGGGGCCTAAGCCCATTAAGAAATCTACGGGCTTTCATCTTTTCCGTGCTAATTAAATGCTTAGCATATCTAGACAGTCTAGAGAACTGTGCTTCATAATCAGCCACCGATAAAGATCTTTACTTTAATGCGGCAAATTCGGCGGCCTTCTTTTCCTGGACCCTATCAGAGAAATATTTGGCGTTGAAATATTCAACGAATTCTCCCCATGTAACTTGAGTTGGGTCAATTGTAGCTTCAATCGACTCCCACCAGCATCTAGCATCCTTTTCTAACTGGAAAGTAGCTAATAAGACTTTATCCTGATCCGTGCATTGCATAACACGGAATATACGTTCAATCTCCCGAACCCAATGCTCGGCATCGTCTGGATCGGTCGATCCCATGAACTTCGGGGGATTCATATTCTTGAATGCTTGGTGTAAGCTTCCAGCTCGTGGAGCACCACCTTGTGCTACCTGTTGTAGCACTTGGGTCATCCCTTGAAGGGTACGCTGCATGTTGCGCCATTGAGCACGTTCGGCAGCCATTATCCTACAATTACAATAGCTATGTTAGTATTATATCACTATGATCTTATAAAGGACTCATTGATCATTTAACCCTTGGTTCTACCCACTCTCACTTGGTTAAAGGTTTTGAAACCTATCCTTGGACTTGGGTTTCCTAGGAATTGAATACCTTAGGCTCTGATACCACAAAGACTGTCACGCCCCGAGCGCGGAAGATACCCGGAGATGCGTGACGTGTCTATATCAATCATGTCAATCAGAGTGGTCGTGTATTCGACACGAAGACAGAGATGCGCAAAATAGCAAGATAACCCAATCCTTATTTCATAATGGATAGACTATTACAAATCCAATACTCTGTTTAACAAAAAGAAAAGTACATAGTTGACTCGAGAAAACTATAGAACCAACTAGACGACACTTGTAGAAGCTCTATCACTTTCACTCTTGACCATTCCCATCCGATTGACTTCCATCGTCGTCGGACTTACCTGAAAAGTACAAAGGGACAAACGGAATGAGCGAACGCTCAGTAGGAAATTATATCTCAAGTACTAGCGAGGGGTTTAAGTAATTACATTTTTATGAATGCAATAAAGCTATGCATGCTCGCATAACACGACAGGATAGATAGAATGTAGTATCAAGGAAATAAGATGAACTTATCATGAACTTTCAACAAGATAACAAGTTTATTCGAGATATTCAAGCAAGTACATTTAACAAATCATGTCAAGGACTTTGGCTATCATGTATCAAGCAAGCAAGTAAATTACCCTTTTTCGGGCCACGCATTTCATTTCATGTCAAGTACGAGTCAAGTACAAGATGTGTGTGGAATGTCCAATCAAGCAAGTCAAGTACTCGGTATAATGCCAGATACCTTATCATTTTAACTCCCATGGGCACAAGTACTTTCGGGTGCTCCTCCCAGGACCAGATCGGGCCCTATATGCGCAGGCATTTATCATGTGTTTTGACATCCACTCTTGTTTATATAGCCAATATAGAATTTCAATAATCAAGCTTGTAGATACGTATGACAACATTGATAGAATAGAGTCCAAAAATATGACAAAGGCCGTAGAATGGCGATAATAACGGTATAATCACGAGTTCGATAAAACTAGGTAGAATATGGCTCCCTTAACTTAGGTACCATGATAAATCGATATGGACATTCTTTATATAGAACTGAGGTCCACATGAACATAAGATCAAGCAAGATACCCTCATTCTTATCATAGAATTGGGGTTTACAAGAACTACATGATATGGCATGATATCATCATCCCATTAAGAATTTCTTATGATATACTCTTTGTATAATCATAAGGGCCGGTATACCATGTTTCTTTAGATTGACATGGCAAGGATCGTGTAATGAGTTTTTAGGGTACAACCAGCTCAGTCGGTCTTGAGGGAATCCAAGGCTACGAGGAGTCTTACGGAGGTCTATATGACTAACTCGCTAGTCCAAAGGAACAGAATGTCCAATGGAGAGCTTGTATGTCAATGAGAGTTGAGTGTGATCGATAAATCAACGTAAAAAGTGAGACTATACTCATGGAATGGAGAATAGTGCCGATATATATATATGTATATATGTATAATATGAAACCATCGGTAATAGAATCAAGACGAAATCAGGTTACAGTAAAATAACGACTTGAGTAAAGTCGTGTATTGAATAATTAACGCCTAACATGAGGGCGTTTACATATATTGCCAATTTGCAGAATTTTCATTATTTCATTAATTTATCAAAAACACGCCTTGCCTGGGGGCGTTTATTCAAAGTTGAGATCAAAAACGCGCCCTTGGAAGGGGCGTTACTTTCTAATTCCATTTTACAGAATATGTAAATTTCAGGATTTTAACAGATACACGCCCTAGGAAGGGGCGTTACTTTTCAGATTCACGCCTTGTTCTGGGGCGTTAAAATATGGAAAACGACTTTGTCCAAGTCGTGAATTTCAAGAATTTTACAATATTACAGGAAATAAAATTTCAAGGGACATGAGACATGTCGTTGCAGTATAACAGGAATTCACAGGTAGGGGTATGCAAGATATTAGAATCTATATTTCATAATTTATTGAATTTTAAACAGGATCAATTATCAATTTTCAGGTGAGTCTTATGAAATTAACGCCTGCGTACATGGCGTCAAATATTAAATTGACGACCACTGCATGGTCGTGTATTTTAAATTAGCGCCCTGATCAAGGGAGTTTCTTTCAAAATATTGCAGAGAACGTAATAAAAACCTTATAAACAGTATGCATGCCATGCTTATGTATAGATATCTTGCATTAATTCTTATTTGGGCTACAATAACTTGAGAAAATCCTACCTTAATTGATATCTGGAGATGGAACACGTGAATGACTTGATAAGAACACACTGAAGCTTCTAATAGCAGCCGTATGCAGATCGGACAGGAAGAAGAAAAATTCAGTTGATGAAGATGATGGCGACGATGATCTTCAATCAACCTGTAGGGGAAGAAAGGAGGGAGTATGAAGATATAACCGAAGTTTAGGAAAACGGTTTGAAGAACATTACCTTGTTCTTCGGCAGTGGCTGTGGAGCCTCCTACAAAGAAAAGACAATGAAGAATTATCAGTTCTTCATGCAGTCGAAACAGAGGGCAAAAGAAAATAAGAAGAACATACGTTCTTCACTTACCTTGCAGCAGCAGAACGATCAAATAGGTTTAGGGTTTGGTCGATCAAGACTATTTATAGGATTTTGGAGTTCTAACAAAAGTAGTGTTTGATTGGAAGTAATATTTCCAAGATTGAGTTATTACCACATTCGAACTCTTCCTCATAGTTATCACTTACCCCGGATAAGTTCTGGGTTCGAACGGTTCCGAATGGAATTAATGACTTTGGTCAGGGCGTATATTCTTTAATTAACGCCTTGCATAAGGGCGTTTCTTAAAAAGCGCCTTGAAAAAGGGCGTTTCGTGTTTTAAAACACGCCCAAGATAGGGGCGTTTCTTTTACTTACCCATTTGGTCGCGTGAGAACTGACGACCGTAGGTGTGGGCGTCCTTTCTTTATTCACGCCATGGATAGAGGCGTTTCTTTATAAATTAACGCCTTAATAAGAGGCGTTATTTTTAATTTGTTTTATTTCGTCCAATTAACCCTATTCCTTTTATATATATTAATTCTGTAATATATATGTTTTAATTCATTTCAATTATTCATTTATTAGGGTTGCTACAATAGGACACCTTTCAATGCGAGTTTCCTCCTTTTTTTCAAGGGGGATTCCCGATTTACTCGATGTCAAAGCACACTTATTGATATTTTTGACGGGGCTGACAACTTTTTCCTCACAAGTCACGTGATTTCTATGTAGGGGATCTAGAGCCCTGAAATGTGTTAAGTGGAATAAGTGAAATCCTTATTTGTTAGAATCATTAAACTCGACGTGCAAGTGGTGTGAGAGATTGCATAGAATGTAAGAGATGAATTAGCCTATTCATTGTGATGTCTCCCCCTAAGTGTATGCACTGTTATAACAAAAACCTCCCCCTTAATATGTGCCATGTAAAAACATGTCATAGTCAGAGCATTTTTATTTAGCAAGGGTGTAAGGACATAAGAGATATCAAAACTGAAAGGTGTGTAATCTATATACACTCAAGCACGTATCAAAATGGTATTATCAAGCAGATTGATTATCGGTACGAGGCGGAGAACGTAGGTCCGAAGACCAAATTCACGCATAGGGAAAGCTTCCAGCTGGACTTGTTCCAACCTTCGACAATCGACATTTGATATACCGATTAATCATGGCATTCATGCACACGAATATGAAGTATATCCTTTTATGTACATGCGGATGCGAAAAGATAAAAGCATGTATGAGAACCAAATTGTTATTCACTGTGATATGCATAAAAGCAAAGTTTGAAAAGTAAAGGCCATGAAAGGACTTCTTATGTGCAAAAGATAAAGCAGTATGACCAATTTCTTTATGAAAAGGTGAAAAGTGTGTATGTACAATTTAGCTCAAAAGATTTAAGTATATGACCTACACACTCCTAATTCTCTCCTAAGAAAACAAAACTGATTAGAATTTAAAGGTTTTGTAAAGATATCTGCAAGTTGGTTTTTTGTATCAACAAAAACAAGCTCAAAATCACCTTTATTTATATGATCTCGTATGAAATGGTGTCTAACCTCAATGTGTTTGGTACAAGAATGTTGGGCCGGGTTTTTGGACAGATTTATAGCAGATGTGTTATCACACATGATGGGAGTGTTTTTCAAACAAAAACCAAAATCAAGCAATTGATGTTGGATTCATAGCACCTGAGCCGCACAACTACCAGCAACCACGTATTCAGCTTCGGCAGTTGATAAAGCCACACAATGTTGTTTCTTTGAGGCCCATGAAACCATGCAGCCCCCTAGAAATTGACAGTGACCGCTTGTGCTTTTACGATCCATTTTACATCCAGCATAATCAGAGTCAGTGAAAGCATGTAAATCAAATGAATTATTCTTTGGATACCACAAACCAAGGTCAGGTGTACCATTTAAATATCTGAAAATTCTTTTCATAGCCGACAAATGAGAATCCCTGGGACAAGATTAATATCTTCCACAGAGACAGACACTAAAATGGATGTCAGGCCTACTAGTAGTCAGATATAGCAATGAACCAATCATACCCCTAAAAAGTTTTTGATCGATTTTGTTACCTTTTTCTTCTTCCATTTTCTGTGAGGTGGACATGGGTGTTTCAAAGAGTTTGGCAGTCTCAAGTTGGAATTTCTTCACAATTTCTTGTGTGTACTTTAGGTTGATGAAAATGCCATCGTCCAATTGCTTTATTTGCAATCCCAAGAAGAAGTTTAGCTCGCCCATCATGCTCATCTCGAACTCTCCCTACATGAGTTGGGCAAATTCATCATTCATCTTTAAATTAGAGGCTCCAAAAGTTATGTCGTCTACATAAACTTGAACAATTAAAGAATGTTCATCACAAGTTTTTGTAAACAACGTCTAATCTATATTACCTCGTTTGAAGCCATTATCAATAAAAAATGAACGTAAACGATCATACCATGAACATGGAGCCTGTTTTAATCCATACAGTGCCTTATCCAATCTGTACACGTGGTGCAGAAGTGTTTCATCCTCGAATCCCGGTGGTTGTTCCATGTACACTTCTTCCTTGACGATCCCGTTGAGAAAGGTACTCTTCACGTCCATTTGAAATAACTTGATGTTCCTGTGACAAGCATAAGCAAGTAAGATTCTAACGGCTTCTAATCCAGCCACATGAGCGAAAGATTCATCAAAATCAATATCAAATTCCTGAGAGTAGCCCTTGGCTACTAACCTTACCTTATTCCTCACAACCACCCCATCTTCACTAAGTTTGTTCCGGAAAATCGACTTAGTTCCGATTATATGATGGTTATCAGGCCGGGGCACGAGGAATCACACCTAATTCCTTTGGAATTGGTGTAGTTCTTCTTGCATGGCGAGAACCCAAGAATTGTTATTCAACGCATCATCTAAAGACTTAGGCTCAATGCTAGAGAGTAAAGCTAAGTTATCGTGAATTTCAACTTCCCTCATTGAAGCCCGCGTTCTAATTCCTTCATCCACACCGCCGATCACATTCTCCAACGGATGGTCCTTGTGCGTGGTCCATTGGTGTGGAAGGGTTGGATGTACTTGATCTTCTTGTTGTGCTTCCTCCTCTTGCTCACTTTCTTTATCTTGATTTGTTGTCTCACCTTGTTTGCTCGACTCTCCCTTTTCAATTTCAGTCTCACCTGTAACAATAAAATGATCATTATCATTCGACTTCCTCATAGTATATTCATCAACAACAACATGCGGACTCTCCTCGACAACAAGTGTCCTAGAGTTATAAACACAGTAAGCTCTAGAGGATAGAGAATACCCGACGAAAATCCCTTTATCACTTTTTGCATCAAAATTTTCAAGATTGTCTTTGCGATTGTTCAAAATGTAACAAATAGATCCAAATGGCTTAAAATGTGGTATGTTGGTTTCTTACCTTTGTAAAGCTTGTAAGGAGTTTTCTTAAGGATCGATCTTGCCATTGCTCGATTTGTGATGTAGCAGGCAGTGTTCACTGCCTCTGCCCATAAGTACAGTGGAAGATCGTTCTCGGCAAGCATGGTACACGCCATCTCCACGAGTGTCCTATTTTTCCTATCGACCCCACCGTTCTGTTGCGGAGTTCTAGGTGATGAGAATTGATGCTTGTACCCCTGCTTTCTGTAAAATTCATCAAACTCATGATTTTTAAATTCTCTTCCGTGGTCACTTTGAATTTTTTGAATTGAATAACCTTTTTCATTTTGAACTCCAGCACAAAAATCAATGAATTCATTGCATGCATCACTTTTGTTAGCTAGATACAAAACCCATGCATATCGCGAGAAATCATCGACAATCACGAAACCATAAAGCTTCCCTCCAAGACTGCGAGTCCTGGTGGGACCAAACAAATCCAGATGCAACAATTGAAGGGTTTTTCTGTTGAAACAATGTTTTTGCATTTAAAAGAAGTTGTGGTTTTTTTTCCTTTATTACATGCTTCACATACTCTAGAGGTTTCAAAGTTCAACTTAGGAAGTCCTCTGACTAAATCATGACGATTCAGCTTCGTTATGACATTAAAACTGGCATGCCCAAGATGGCGATGCTACAGCCAAACATCTTCACTCTTGTTAGCAACTAAACATAATTTTTTAGAAGCAAATTCATCAAAGTCAACCTGGTAAGTATTATTACTCCTCACTCCTATGAATTTGACTTCAAGTGACTTAGCATCAACAATGGTGCAGTGAGAAGACTCAAAAATAACCTTGTGACCCTTGTCACAGAGTTGACTAATACTTAACAAGTTTTGGCGAAGACCTCTAACAAGTGAAACATCTTCAATGCAATGGTTGAGATCCTTACTAATTCCTCCAATTCCGATTATTTTACCTCTGTCCTGTCCACCAAAAATTACCATACCACCATTTTTCTCTGCAAGGTCTGCAAAAAGTTATTTATTCTCGGTCATGTGCCTGGAGCATCCGCTGTCCAGGTACCATTTATTCTCTCCAGCCTTCATGGACCTACACCAATAAGCAACCATGCTCATTTTGATTTGGGTACCCAAGCCAACTTGGGTCCCGTGATGTTAACATTTCCAAAAGATTGATTGTATTGACTGAAAAACATGTCATCATCATATTGCATTAACTGGCATATGTACATGTCATGCCCTATCTTCCCACAGTAAAAATAAGTGGGTCTCTTCCTACCAAAATTTCTTCTGTTATTTACATTCCTAAAAGTGGAGGGGAAACTAGTATTAATAGTTTATGTAGCACGGTGTGTGTGTGAACATTCTCCATGATGAAATGAACTTTTAACAGCATAGTGAAAATGATTTTTGTTGCCATGCATGAAATTTGAATTCTTCATAAATTATTTTTCTTTTCCTTTCAACATCTTCTCACTTCCATTCTTCACTTTTTCAATTTGACTGATAAGACTTTCATTTTCACTGTTCAATTTTTCTTTCACTTTCTCACATTCAGTTAATTTAGCATTCAATTTTTCCAACTCATTTTTCAACAAATCATGCCTTTCTTGGATTTCATCTTTGAGTTTAAAAGCGTTTTTCTTTTCTACATCTAGGCATGCAATTTCATCTTCGAACATATTCACTTTTGATTCTAAAACATCATTTGTATTTTTGAGATTATTTACTTGCATCTCAAGCAAACTACATTTCTCACATGAATTAGATGAATGCAAGATTTCATGTATTTTCTTCTTTAGAGTTTTATTTTCATTTTTCATTCTTTTGTACTTTTCATCTAATTCCTCATAGGCAAGCTCCCATTGTTCATTGGTAATTAGCTCTGAGTCAGAGATTACCTACTCCTGATCGCTCCTTGCCATAAGGCACATGTCCTTCACTAGCTCCTCAATATCTTGTTCATCATCGGACATGGACTCATCCTCTTCCTCGTCGCTCCACGTGGCCTTCATCGCTTTGGGCTTGATACCACTTGTTGAGTAGTGGAGAGCGGATCTAGAGGGGAGGGGTGAATAGATCTGCCCCTGTTCTCGCAATGCAACCCTCTTTAAAGCTAGATGATGATAATAGTAGCGGAATATAACTAACTTAACGAAGGACACAAATGATTTGCTTAGCAAGATGATTATGCAATATAGATATTGAACCTAAGCATGCATCTAACACAAAGTAATCGCACAAGCAAACCACAACACACGAGATTTTAAGGTGGTTCGGACTGAATCCCCAGTTCTACGTCCACCCCTCACCAAATCTGGTGAGGCTCCACTAGTGCCACGCATTGAACTGCAAATCGGAAAGACCTCCGATCACCCTCGGAAATCCCTGCAATGGGGCGCTGCCCCCTCGACCCCCGCGACCTGACCGGGCAAGTCGATCCCCGCGACCTGACCGCGCAGGTCGATCCGCGTACAAGGGCGCAATCATTGAGCTTTCACATTTTCCATCTCCACTCCATTCCTTGTCCATTCATTGGCTTACCTGTCATGAATAGAGCATCACGTATGTCAGTCATATGAGAGTGGAAAATAATAATGACTTATAGTTTTTAGCCATTATCAAAACCATAAATATCAAATAACTCAAATGACCACAAGGGCACAACATTCTCCCCCTTTTTGATGATGGCAACACTGTGAGTCATTATGTGGCAGTAATGTCCAAGATGACAAATTTTATAACATATGCAGCTCAAGATATGCAACTCAAGATCCATGATAATTAAAGCATGTAAATGCGGATATGTATGCATGGACGATCAAAGCATGTGAATGCTATGCAATCCCCCATCACAGATGAAGGCTCTCTCCCCCTTTGACTCGCCCCCTTTCATAATTCGCTTCTCCCCCTTTGACAAGATGACAAAGGCACACAAAGGATGGACTTACAAAGTGGTACTAACAAACAAGCTCAAGGTAGTAGCTCACAAAGGACTCGCATATGCAGATTCTCCCCCTTTGACAACAACAAAAAGGAGGGAGAAGGCAGAGAAGGCTACAAAAGTCTGAGAGACCAGAGCTGAATGGAAGTGGAAAACAATCCATTATATGCAAACCTGAAACATACCGCGAGCAACATATATGGTTCAAAGCTAATGAGATTCGAGATCATCAACAGAGTTCGAAAAGCATCTACATCCATGTTCTAATAGAAATGAACCAAAAGTGCATATCATGGCGGTGTGTAACTGTCCCTTGTCTTATACATCCATATTCAATAACTATAAAGGGAATAACATAAAAACTAGTATTGAGGCTAAACAAGCATGAGTAAAGCATAGAATTTTATGAGTGCAACAAATTGGATTTTCAATATCTTTTGAGTTTGAAGGCACATGACTCATATTTTACGAGCAATCAAGTCTAGTACATGCCTCCTAGCCGTAAGAATACACGTTGTTTAGACGCCAGTATCCCTAGGTATTTGGCAAAACTAACGCTTATGCTTCAGAATGAACAGAGATAGTAAAGTCACGTCATGACATATCCAATCTCATTTCTGTGATAAGAAGATATATTTCTCAGCAATTATGCCAGTGCCATGCCTAGAGTCCAAATATAATTAAGACAGAGATAATAGGGGCACATCATGACATATCATTCGTCACTTGATTTGATGACGTGACATATTTCTCCGTGCAAAAATATCATTGCTCTATCAAATTGATTTCCAAGAATTCCAGCTCATCAATATGTTTATAAATAATACTAAGCTCTAGAGTATCACCAAAATTATCATGACGTTTGGATTTTCAGATTTCAGGATAGTCATGTAAAGCATAATATGCAATCTCTAGTTAAGGTCTATTAAAATCATAGAACATAGATGATTTCAGAATAAATATTTTTGAACTTCAAGGAAATCATTAAATCTGAACCATTTTCATTGGATGGACAATCATCAGGGCATATAATAGAAAGCTCTTACGTCGTAGTTCTGTCGGTCTCATGATCTCAAATTAGACTGTAAACCATTGAAGTTCAGATTGCAAGAGATTAAGAAAAGCAACAAGACTCCCCCTAAGGATATGCAATGAATGCACTCAAGGAGTTATGTTTGCAATCAAGTGGAATGACGAATGTCAAGGAGAGGTTGACTAGAACCATGTAGGGGTTGACCTGATCAAACATAAATTTGGCAGACATGAAATGCATGACCCAACACATGGTTGTACACTTATTAAATGTAACATAATGAAGATGAAACATATGCATGAATGCTGCAAAAAGACAACTGCCCCTTACTATAAGGCCTATATGCGACAGTAGCACATGATACTTGGCGGAGGTGAAACCTCACGCATATTGAGTGCTTCTAGACAAGCATAACCTGCCTTTCCACACATCAATATTTAATATACCATGGCCATGCAAGAAGGATGCTACATAAACCATGCAATACATTATGAACATGAATTCAATTTTATTATGCATCATGACTACATGCAATGCTACACCATATGCAAAATGACACAATTACATATAAACAATGCATGTACACCAATCTGTAAAAACACACAACTAAATTGAACAAGATCATCATTTCAATTTTTATTGGCCTGAGGTCGGCAAAGACCAAGCTCCCTCCTGAGTGTAGAAAACCTGTCATTGCACAAGGGCTTGGTGAAAATATCAACAATTTGATTTAGAGTATCAACAAAATGCAGTTCAAAATTTTTCTTAACGACCTCATCTCTAATGAACTGATGCCTAATCTCAATATGCTTAGTCCTAGAGTGCTGGATTGGTTTTTTTGCAAGGTTGATAGCACTAGTGTTATCACACAGAATTGAGACACAACCAAGATCCACTAGGTAGTCTTGGAGTTGGTGTTTAATCTACAACACATGGGTGCCACAGCTCCTAGCAGTAACATATTCTGCTTCTGCTGTTGAGAGGGCAGCCGAGTGTTGTTTCTTGGAGGCCCAAGAAACTAAACACCCACTTAGAAATTGGCAGTAGCCACTAGTACTCTTGCGATCCAGCTTGCATCCAGCATAGTCCGCATCAGAATAAGATATAAGAGATAAATCACATGATGACGGATACCACAATCCCAAATCTTGAGTGCCGGCAAGATATCTAAGGATACATTTGACGGCAGTCAAGTGGGATTCTCTAGGACTAGCTTGAAATCTAGCACAAAGGCATACACTAAACTGGATATCTGGTCGGGATATAGTCAAGTAAAGAAAAGAGTCGATCATACCTCTATAGATCTTTGCATCCACTAATTTACCATTTTCATCCGAATCCAGTGATGTTGTGGTGCTCATAGGAGTTGCAATTATTTTTCTATTTGTCATGTCAAATCTTTTCAGCAGCTCCTTGATGTATTTGGCTTGACTTATGAAGCAGCCATCTTCTCCTTGGTTGACCTGCAAACTGAGAAAGAATTGGAGATCGCCCATTAGGCTCATCTCAAATTCGCTAGTCATGAGGTTAGCAAATTCCTCACACATTTTAGATTTAGTAGAACCAAACATAATATCATCAACATAAATTTGAACAATCAAGATGTTCTTACCTTACTTCTTGATGAAAAGTGTTTGGTCTACCTTACCTCGTGTGTACCCTTTTTCAATGAGGAATGAGATTAGTCTCTCATAGCAAGCTCTTGGTGCTTGTATATAAAATCTGTTGTGCCCCTGTGGTTTTGATGATAGTTTTGATGATTGGTTTTGATGTGAGTTAATCACTGTGAGTCATCTTGCTGTGTGAGTTATCATGCTGTTATTCAGTCATTTTCTGATCATAATGCAGTCTTTCAAATGTTCAGTCATCTTGCTGCTCAGATTAGTTTAACAGATCTAAAGCATTGCATATTTGATGTTCAGTCATGTTATCTGATGCATAAAGCATTCATTACTTTACTCTGCTTGTGGATGTCTGCTTGTGGAAGTCTGCACAATTGCATTGAGCATACTGTCAGCACTCTCGTTAAGCCATAAAGTCCATACATTTGTCTTCTCTTCAAAGTCAGTACATTGGCATTGGGCATCCAAGTATATACATCACCTTCTGCAAGCTTTACTTCAAGTCTGTACAGCCTACTGTCTTAATTTGCGTCTCATGCATCGTCTCTCAAGCATTCAAAGCCCATGCATTGAAGTCGAAGTATGTACAGCCAACCGTCTCATTCAGCGTCTTTGCAAGTCTGTGTATTGCTTGCATTTAGACAAGTCTGTACATCAGACTGTTTCATCAGCAAGTCTAAACATTGGGCTGTAGCTTGCTTGAAGTGAAGTCTACACATTGATTCACTGTTCATGCCCTCACTCAGAGTCTGTACAGCCATTCCTTGAGTCCAAGTCTGTACATCGAATTCAAAGATTTCCAAGTCTGTACATTGGTCTTCATATTGGAAGTCTATACATTGGTCTTCACCTGAAGTCTGTACAGCCATTCTCTTATCAAAGTCCATACATCCTTCTGTTGGAATTCCAAGTCCATACATCGGACTATTTGAGCAAAGTCTGTACAACGTTTCATTCACACTGGAAGTCTATTCATTAGACTGTGGCAAAGTCTATTCATTCGTTTCCAGAAGTTCAAGTCCATACATTGATCGTTTGGGTAACTAAGTCTGTACATCGCCTTCAAGGCATCAAGTCTATACACTGGACTATGCTCATAAAGTCTGTACAACGTGAGCTTCGGTTCTTCAAGTCTATACATCCACAGTTGGACCCCAAGTCTGTACAGCCAAAGCCTGATCATGCTTTCACACAAAGTCTGTACAGCCACATCTCAAAGGCCAAGTCTATACATCACTGTGGTTGCTCGAAGTGAAGCATAGTCTATACACTCCTCACCTTTCCCTACGTTTGGCCAAGTCTATACACTCATACCTTTCTCTACATTTTCTGGCCAAGTCTACACATCGTTTGCCTGGCGTTTGCTTCAAAGTCTATACATCGGTTTGATTGAGTAAGTCTGTATAGCGGTAGCTTTCATTAGAAGTCTGTACATCGCTGTTGTGTCAAAGTCTGTACAGCCGTTTGCTTGCCAAAGTCCATACACTCAACTGCCTTGTCTTAATCAAGTCTGTACATTGATTCAGACTTTTCAAAGTCTGTACATTGGGCCTTCAAGCTTTTGAAGTCTATACACTGGCTTACTCTTCAAGTCTGTACAGCCTGCTTGGGCGTTCAAGTCCAAAGTCTATACATCCGTTTGTGCCTTGTCCTGGCCATCGTCTCTCAACCATCTAGTCTACACATTGGTCGGTGGCAAGTCTGCACATTGGACTCTTTCTCAAAGTCTGTACAGCCTGCCTTGATTCAGAGTCTATTCATCGCTGTTGAGTTAAAGTCTGTACAGCCGTTCCTTTGACAAGTCTGCACATCGTGAAGTCTACACACTCGATTGCCCTGCTTTGCTTCAAGTCTGTACAGTCGCTCCCTCAGCAAGTCTATACACTGGAGTCGTCAGCTGCAGGGACAGGATGTCTGTACATTGGGTGCTCATGCATTGGTCTCATCGAAGTCTATACATCCGATAGGCTTGTTACAAGTCTATACACCAAGGATGCTTGAAGGCTTCCAAGTGTATACACTCTACACACTTGGTTAACTAATGCATTTAACTGCAAGTATATACACTGAGATCGCATAAAGTCTCACAAGTCTATACACTCTCCCAGTGTACACACTTACTCACTTACTGTTTCTAAGTATATACATTGTGTTGCATTGCTTGAATTTCCTCAAGTCTATACACTGAGCTCGCATGAAGACTCAAAGTCTATACACTCACTCAGTGTTCACACTTGCTCATTTGCTGCTTATAAAGTCTATACAGACTTCATTGTCTTAGGGAACGTCTCATGCCTTTGCCAAAGTCTATACAGTCTGTATCTGCGTTGCATTGCATGCATCATGGTTTAAGTCTAGACATTGCCTCAGGCTGAGCAAGTATATACATTGCATGTTCGTTCAATCAAGTCCATACACTAAGCAAGTATATACATTGTCTGCCTGTCGATTGAAGAGTCTATACATTGCTGTTTGTCTTGTAAAGTCCATACAGTAATGTATGTACGTTGGCTTTAAACTGAAGTCTATACAATGTGTTGTATTCTTCAGAGACTGTAAAGGGTTTAGACTTAACTGATAATTTGTTATTTGTCTAACAGGGAATCTTCGTGAAGCCTAATGAAGGCACGTGATCCAAGGAAGGATGAGGTGCCCAGATGAGGACACGTGTACTGACAGCCTGTTGGAAGCTGCCACGTGGTCTGAATTCTTAGGGAGGGAAATGTGGAAACCACACGCGCCCTGGCTGCTGCTGCTGCTGCTACTGCTGCTGCTATATATACGAGCCTTCTTCCACAGAAGAAGACTGATCGATGTGGCCATGTATATACAGAGAGAATAGAAGCCAGTGAAGAAAGTAGAGAAGCAGAAGAAAGAGAGCAACGATCAAAAGAGCAGAAGAAGAGAGAAAAGAAGAGATAGGGAGAGCCTGCGAAAGAGAAGAAAATAGAGAGTGAGAGCAGCAGAAGAAAGAGAGAAAGATTGCGTGAGCTGAGAAGAAGAAAGAAGAGGAAGAAAAGAAGAGAGGAGAGAGTTCTATTGAAGACCTGTTCAGTCTGTTCGTGGATCAAATCCAGAACGACTATTGTGTTTCATTTCCAACCTTTGTCGCTGTTCCTTTTATGTTCTCTTATTTTTCATTTTGTTTCTCTGGTTAGCTTTGTTCTTCCGATTGCCCTGTTGGGGATCGAGTTCCTCCTGTGGACTCAGGAGAAGGGAGATCTGATCTCCGGTTCTGGGCTTGTGGGTTGCAAGTCCAGGGGTCCCTCCTGGTCTGGAGGAAGAGAGGTCTTTGACCTCTGGTTTGCTGGTGACTGGGAGTCACTGGTGGGTTCCCTCCTGGTCTGGAGGAAGAGAGACTTCGGTCTCTGGTTTCCAAGTGGCTGGGAGTCACTTGGGGTGTCCCTTCGGTTGGGAGGAAGAGGGGAGGCTGTTCCCCTGGTCAAGCTGTGTGGCAGCAAGTGTTCGCAGACTGAGTCTGCCTGTTTCTAGCGTTGGCTAGTGAAGCCTCACTCCGGTTGGGAGTGAGGGGTGGATGTAGGTCTGGAGGACCGAACCACCTAAAATTTATATGTGCAGTGGTTTGCCTTACGTTGGCTCCATATCTTCTATCTCCCATTCACAGGTTGTGCATGCTTGACTAGTTGTATTATCTAGGGAGTTAACCTTGAGCATTGTATTTTTGCTAGGTGTGATTGGTTTGCTTTGTTCTGTCTGCGTTTCTGGTTTGATCAAGTGGCTGCATTGTTGCAGTCCAACTGTTTGATCTATTGTTGTCTTATCATCTCATCTTAGAAAGCTCATTAGTTTTTATTCCGCATATCTGAGCTTTAGAGATTTAATTTGGGCATAATTTCTGAAGGGGATACATTCACCCCCCTCTGTATCCGGGCCTAGCACCCTAACAATTGGTATCAGAGCGGTTTCTGCATACAAGGTCCAGCGACCTGCAGATCCGATCTTGCAGTCTTAGGTGCTAATTTGCTTTTGGTGCATCAATATTCCTGTTGCATTATATTTGTTTGTCTCCATGGGTGAACCACCACTTTTTAACGGTTCCAATTTTAGTGTATGGTTTGCTAGTCTGAAAAATTATGCTAAATCTGTTAATCCAGACCTGTGGAAAGTGATTTCACATGGTCCTCATGAACTACCAAAGAAAAAGTCCAAATGGACTGACAGTCACAAATCACTGCATGAAGAAAATCAGATAGCAATAAATCTAATGAAGGCAGCTACTGATAGAGCTTTTCATTCATGTTTCTTTGATTACAGTTCTGCTAAAGATATTCTGGACATGCTGATGCGAACTCAGAAGAGGAATGAGGACAGCTGCATGATGGCTGACAGAAGTAATCAAAGTGGCAGCCAAAATCAAGATGATGATGATGATGAGGTAAATCTCTTCGAGAATTTTTCTCTTGATGATTGGGAGAATGCATATGCTGAATTGTTAGAGTCACATGAGAGCTTAAGAAAATAGTATAAAAAGTTGAAGAAGGGTACTGGGATAGATAGTTCTAGCTCTCCATGTGAAAATTGTTCAAGTACGAAGCAATTTCATGATGCATGTCTGTCTGATAATCATATGTATAAAAATCAGAATGCAAAACTGAAGAAGGAACTTGAATGTGCTTACTCTGAACTAAACAAGCTAAAATCTGAAGATGACTCTCTCAGAAAACTCTCCAAAGAAGATGAAGAAAAATAAGAGAAACTTAAACAGGAGAACAAATTGCTGATTGAAAAACTTAATGCCATAAAGTCTGTAAACATAGAATTACAGAAAGATCTTGAAAAATAGCAAAAAGATATGAAGGAAATTGAAAATGGAAGAAAGTATGAAGTTAATTCAGAAGATCAGCTTCTAATAAATGAATTGGTTCAAAATGACAAACTTAAGGAAGAAAATGAGAAGTTAAGAATGCTGAACTTCACCATGTCTGAGAGACTTCTAGCTTTAGAAAGAGGTAAAAGTGTTTGCGTTGAAGATTCTGATAAACTGAGCAATCTGGAACAGGAAGTTGAAAAATACAAAACTGCTAACAATGTGTTAACTGAATGTGTGAATTACAGTGAGCAAGAAATTGCCAGTTACGAGTTGCATATTTCCTCTTTAGAAAATGAAATTCAAGACTTAAAAAACTCTTTGTCTAAATTTGTTAGTGGGCAAGATAATCTGAACAAATTGCTGGGAACAAAGATTAATTTTAAGAAAGAAGGACTGGGTTACAGTCCAGTCATGAGGAAGGTTAATGGAGCCAACCTAAAAACTGTTTTTGTTAAATCTTCTGAACAGGAAAAGCCTTCTACTTCATCTCCAACTCAGTACAAGGCTAAGAAAACAGGAAAACATGATAAAAATCAAAAAAGGACTGTAAATCAGAAAATAAATGAAAAGGGTTCATCAGTGCATATTGATCACAATCCTTACACACATTCACAGGCATCTAAAAAGAAGATTATCTGTCATTACTGTCATAAATTTGGACATCTGATGTATGAGTGTAAGTTGATGGAGAAGGATGATAAGAATGTTAGGAGATCTCATGATAAAAATCCTTCACCTCAGAAAAGGAAAACTGAATGTTTTCACTGTGGCAAACTAGGACACGGCATTGCACAATGCTGGTTTGTAAATAGTAAGAAAATATCTTTTTCACATCATGCTAAATTTCCTGCAAGCCATAATGATGTTGATAGGAATAAATTTGTTGTAAATAGAATATATTCTGCATGTTTCAACTGTGGAAAGACAGGCCACAGGGCCATTGAATGCTGGCTGAATGCTGGTAGGAGAAATTCTATTTCATGCTTTGAATGTGGAAAGAGTGGCCACATGGCCATTGATTGCTGGCATGCTCAGGGTAGAAATGAGAATTTTAAACATGCTAAAATCCCTGCAAATAGACATGCTTTTCATGAGAATTTTAAGAGAATGGATTCTTCTCATTGTTTTAACTGTGGAAAGCCAGGTCACAGGGCTGCAACCTGTTGGCTGGCAGGATACCAAAGCAAGACTGGTGTTGGTAAATAGAATTTTAATTCTGTTAACAAAAATTTTCATACATATGCACATAAAAATTATGTTTATAAGAAGGTGCATAAATCTAATCTGAAACCTGCTGCATCTTGCTATTATTGTGGCACATCTGGTCATTCAATGAAAAACTGCTACTTGATGAAATCTGATGACCATGCTGCTAGGAATGTCACTGTTAATTCAGGACCCAAGAACTCTTGGGTACCTGTTTGTGCAAAATAACTTTGCTTTGTAGGTGTACCTTGGAATGGAATAAAAAGGGATATTAATCCAAGGCACTCAAGAATGAAAACCCCTTCTGAACTTTTCAGGTAAATTCTCTGCATTTCCTATTTTTGAAACTCATTGCATATGTGGTTTGATGTGTTCTTGCATATCTGTCATCTTTTGAACACTATGAGCATTCGTGTCTCTTAATGCTCATATGAATTGGCTGTTTAGATATTGAAATGAGAATAAACTTGCAATTTCTGAAAATCTGAACTGCATATGTATGTTGTTTGAAATCTGACTATTGCATTCTAAAAAATCTGATAAGCTGAAATTTGATCCATGCATGCTGCCCATGTTGAATTATCATGATTGACCTCAATGGTATATCAAATGGTAAGCTACCAAAAGGCAAGAAAATCTGTCTGGAGGTTCTTACTATGTGAGAGGTGGTCTTTTAGACCAAGTACTCCGTCTAGTACCATGGGTCACTTTGCTGGATAGGACAGTCTGAATGTGCACAAGTCACAATATCATTTGGAATCATATGTTCAGTTTTCAGTAACATTGCATGTTTTCAGGGGGAGTAAATGGCATATCTTTGCATAGCATTCAATGTTGAGTCTTTGCATGTCCTTGCATACATATAGTGCATTGCATTTCATTTCATTGAAAATGCCAAAAAGATTGACTGAATGCATGTTGTCAGGGGGAGTCAATGCATTGCATATAGGTTGTCAAATGCATACTCTTGTGAGAATTCATTGCATACACTTTCTTATTGATTCTATTGACAAACCTTGATCACATTTTGAAAATACTGGGCTTCAAAATCTCTCTTATCAATTGGTATCATTTGATTTCAGAATTCTATCAGTCTTTCATGAAGATTTCAATGGGCTATCTCGATCATAAATCTGAAAACTCTTGAACTAGAAATCTTCTATTATACATTTTTATGAATGTCTGAAATAACTCATGTGGTTTAAATTTAATGTTCATGGAGTTTGACTTTAAAATCTCTTAAAAATATCTGAAGCATGTTTAATAAACCTTAACCATCTATTTCATGCTGTGTCTTGTAAAATCTTCTGAAATCTGCATTATTGAATTCATGGCTTTAATTGGTTAAGTACATGAAATTATTATTGACTTGAAGCTAATGAATTAGTCTGAAATATCTAAAGGGTAAAGTGTTGTCAGAGCAATGACTTTGGTCACTGAGAAACCATGTCCAAAGGACTGTGTCATGAGGTGCCTTAGTTAACTCTACAAAATAAAATTCATTGAAAATCAGGCAGAGCAATGGCATGCACACTGAGAAATACAACTCACTCATCCAGAAATGATTTGGAGTGTGTCAGGATGTGTAAATGCTACCTCTGTTCACATAAAGCATGACAGTTAGTCACACTAAGTGAAGTCCCGCGATCAATGACACCCAAGAGGGGGGTGAGTTGGGTGATTACAATGTTTACGAAAACTTTTGGCCTTTTATAAACTATGTGATAGAATGCTAGTTTAGGGATTCAAAACTAATAGTACACAGATTGGATTTATCAAACTCAATTGATGATAGTATAGATAATGCAAGATATACGAAGATAAATCCAGAACAACAATAAACACAAACACCCACCTAGAATGGACGTAGAGGAAATGGATCAAACCATACAATTCAAACCACACTGCACATCGATTTTTAAGGTGGTTCGGATGCACGACGGCAATCCTACGTCCACCCCTCACCAAACCCGGTGAGGCTTCACTCAGGGATAAATCCCCAAACGGAGACGACGTTCCAACCACACACGCAGGACGACACCTGCACACGCACATGGGGACGTGCCCCAAACTACACACGGAGACAAGCTCCAACACACACACACACGGAGATGAACTCCAACATGATCCGACAACCAGATCATTACCACACACACACGCTGCGACAAGTGCAGCAAACCACACACTAAAACAACTGGATCTAAGAGATCCACACATGCACGTAGATCTAGGAAGATCTACGCACACACGAATGGAAAACAGCACACACACATGACCACGGATCCAACACGATCCACACACACACAGATTCTTCAGTTTATGATGAACATAAATACAATACCCAAAAACATAAATATGATGAGGCTTAGTTTAGAAAACTCTTGTTTTGGGTTCCCCTTGAATGCATGTTACGGATCTTGAACATATCATCAATCTTCAATCTTTACTTGAACACCTCCTCTTGATCTCCACTTGAATCCCCTTGGATGGCTTACTTGCTTGCTTGCTTGCTTCTTCTTCTTTCTTCTTTGAGCAATCTTCCTTTGAATCCTTGCTTCCTTGCTTGCTTCTTTTCCTTGGAAGATGCTGGCTTCAGATCTACCTTGAATGGCTTGAAGTTGGATGAAGATTGTTGCTGCACGAGGTACTGTTCACGGAGCTACAGTACCCTCTTCTTCCTCCTTGGACAGCCTCCCCTTGGATCTCTTGGATGGTTGGGGTTATGTCTCCAAATGAGATGTTATATAGCCCTTGAAAGGTCTATGGACATCCCCCAGACCAGATCCACATTTTGTGGGTGATTTGGTGTCATTAGGATTAAAGAATTACAAGAAGAAGGGCTCTTCTCGAAATGGAAAAAGTCAACAATTGTGGGCAGCTCGGGGCTGGTGGTCGACCTGCAGCTTCTGGCGGTCGACCGCTACTGAAAAACCTGCGAACGGGTGATCCCTGGGAATTTCGATCGACCGCTACTGGGCTGGCGGTCGACCGCCACTGAGAGAGCTACAGGCAGTGGGTTCCTGGCAGGGGCGGTCGACCGCCCCTGAGCTGGCGGTCGATCGCCAGCTGGGCAGACCCCCCGGGAGTCTCGGTTCAATCTGTTAAGCCGTTAGCTCAACCGCTTATCTCCTTTAGCAGCCCATTCTCATCTGTGCCATCGACTTTGATAGTCTTGAACGTGTCAACGGAGTCTTTAACTTGCAAACACATGGATAGTTGATTAGAATTATAACTTAAACATCCATATGATAAATGCTTGAAGTTCATGCAAACCATTTGAGCATTTATCAAAAATTTTGTTCCGGGGGCTCCGCCCCCTGAAACCCCCGCAAGGGGCACTGCCCCCTTGACCCCCGCAACCTGACCGGGCAGGTCGATCCCCGGGCGAGGGCGCACGATGGCCAGAAGGGTTTCATCTATAATGAGCATGAATGAGGTGTATATATGAGATACACAAGGTAAGAGTCTCACCAACGGTTCTTGATAGTAAATGACATATACCACCTTTTTTGGATTGTAGAACAGCAAGGTGCTTATACACACGTAGGTTCACCGAGTGACTGCCGTGATTTTAATCCTGCAAGAAAAATAGTCAGAGTTAATACCATGCTTATTCACATTAAAGAGGTTATGAAATCTCTTGCCTCTTTCAAACCCAACATAAGCAACAAGATGAATGAACATAATCATCAAGAACATGTGTAATCAACCACTGGTTTAGTTATCATCATTAACGCACACATTAAGTTTAGTTATCATCAAAACCATAGCTGCTTAACAAATACAACATTCATCAAAACAATAACTCAACAATCTCCCCCTTTTTGATGATGACAAACTTATTGATGATGACAAACTTAATGATGATATAGATGATATACAATGGAATGACACAGATATTCTTCTCCCCTTGACACACACAATCATCAAGTTCTCTCCCCCTTTGACATAATCAAAAAGCTGGAAGAATCCAAATGAGGAAGAACAGGGTTATCTCCCTTTGAAGTATAAAAAGCCCATCTTATCAAATCAGAAGAAGCGAGGCAAACCATGGATGAACAAAGCAATATGATTCCAATCCGAGGGAACCAATTGGTGATTATTCGCACAAATCAACTTGATACCATCCAAGGCAATTATAGTCAAGCATGTATTGGTACCAATTGAAAGTGGTGATTGACCTCAATTATATGAACCAATGGAGGAAGATGTTTACAAAATGAGGTGTTCAGCATGATAGCATTCAAAGTCTAGAGCCCATGGCAGATTTTTACACAAACAAGAGCAGGAGGGCATATCAAAAGAATTTTTCTTGATTGTCAAATTTTCTGATTTTTACATTTTCTGTTTAAATGCATGAAGCTATGAATATGCATATGATGACTATTGAAGTGCACACAATGCAGCCAAACATTTACATATAAACATACATGCAATCTCCCCCGTACATATATAAACAGGGAATGGGTATAAGAAAGATGCAAGAGAGTCATGCTCACCAGAATGTACATGTGTAGCACATGGGAGATCGTGCAATCATATAGGAGATTTATGCAATTGCTGATGCAGTCAATCAATTTTCTGAATACATATTAAATCAAATTCATAGATGTGTAAGTGAGTAACATGAAAAATGATAGTTTCAACATGGATATTTAGATTTTCAGATAAACAGAATGAGACATTTCACAGACTGCACTTCAATTTTGAGAACAGCGTATTGGAGGCTTCGCTCTACCACAATGAGTTTTCACCACATTTTTTTTTAACTCAACCAGTATCACATGATAGGCAGAATTTTTCAAGAGTGATCAGGTTCAAAATGATTCCTTTTTACATGAGTAGACGGATGGAGCTCATGCCAGAATCCCCGGTTACTCAGAATACTGAACCATCTCACTTCATTTGAACAGAGGTACTAGTCCACACTTTTCAGATATGAACCACATCACGTCTCAGGTGACATGTGCCCAGTTTACTCAGTGAGACCAAGCATTGCTCTGCCGTTCTTTTACCTTAAAGATTTTTCAATAAAGATAGGTAGGCAGCTTTTTCCTCAACTGTCTCTTCTACATACATGTAGCAAGTTCAACATCTCAAGAGTGTTGAAAAGAAACTCATATATCCTTATCTTTAACACTCATTTTCACATTTTGTGCATGAAGTGTGCGAATTTGATTCAGCATGTATACCGAAAATATCATGAACACATAACAAGGCAGCTCCCCCTAAATAGATGCACTTATAAAATATAAACTTCCCAGAGTGTACGACAAGAAACACTCCAACAAAGACTCAAATGCAGCATTATTTATCAAGAGGACATAAGGCCATAGAAGTGCCAAGGAATGATGGTGAATAGCATATAATATCAAGCAAGCACACAAAGGGAATGTATGCAACATGCAATGCAAATATGCAGCTGATACCAATCAAACAGATACCAATTGAACGAACTGAATGCGGCTAATGCATGAGTTCTTGTGCAATGTAATCCTTGATCATATAATAATGAGATGTAACATGACAAGACAGAATGCAGTGGTGTAAAACTTCTGGTACAAAATGAGTGAGCTAACTGCACTTAATGTATGAATTCTAATGCATGCACTCTATTCTTATATGAGAATGGATGCAAGGTGAAAAATGACACTACGTACAAGAGAGCAAATCAGATTGAAAAGATGAGCATGGGACAATATCCATCACAAGTGGCTTATATACAAAGGGAAGCCATTTATTGTCAGAAGTAGTTAAGAGCAGATTTTCAAGGGTTTTGAAAACATTCACAAGCCATTCAGGAGTTGACATTTCCATTGCAGAATTCTTCACTTCAACAAGGATCAATTTTAGAAATTTGAAGTAATTCATCATGAGCATGCTACATGTTCCAATTGGAGTTCACTCAGTCAATAGAAAATAGCATTCATTTCAACTTGTTTAGCTAGCAAGACTCCCTTTGACAAAAACACGAATCTTAGAAAAAATTCAGTGAAAGTGCAATGTTTCTCTTATGACATGGGGCTAGCTAACAAGGAGAAAATAGTAGCATCAGAAGAAGTCTTTCACGGCCAAACAATCAATTTCTTTCAGTTCTGGTACAAGGCGGAGAACTTTGGTCCAAAGACCAACTCACGCATAGTGAGAGTTTTCAGGTGAAGATAATCCACCTCTTCACTACTCAGTATTTGATATACCAGATACTCAATTAAGCTTAAATGTGCTCAAGCAATCAGATTGAAGGATGTTCAAAGGTCAACATGAAATTCAAGATTTTCAGTTTCATTTAACCAAGAAGCAGGTTAATCACAGCAGAATGGAGGAGTAATCATTTCAGGTATGTAGAAACAATACCTGTCATCAGAATAACATCACAGAGTCCCATAGATTAATGCATGAATTTTCATTTCCATGGTAAGAGGGTGAATTACCTTAGTTCAAAGGACAATACCGAAGGCCTTCAAGCACCAAGATCACTGACCTCACGAAGGTTAGTATTTTAGATTTACTTTCTTACCTTTGCCTTGAGAATCCATTTTCTTCCGAGCCTTCCACCTTGTACTTGAGTCGATCTTGGAGGTTGTTCTACACAAAGTACCCCATCTTCTTGTAGCAACTTGAGAGGGTTTTCCTCATTTTCATCCTTGCAGGGTATTCTCCCAGTTGATTCAAGCTTGGTCATGACTAGCCCATCATGATTTGGATCTTGGAAGTATAATCTGCATCCAAAGACAGAAAGGTTTGATTTGTCAATTTTGATTCAAATTTATTAATAATGATATGACAAATAAGTTTAACAACCAACACCCCTAGACAGCTCTAGATGCAATGCATGACTCATGTGTGAACCTGAACATTAAGCCCATATGGCGAATGTGATTGCTCCCCCTTAATGTGTGCATGAATGCAAGATGTTTGGTGACAATCCGATCCTATATGCAGCCTTTTAAGTAAATGACTCATAGTACCAGGCGGAGAACTTAGATCCGAAGATTACCTCACGCTTAGTGATAGTTCTCAGACAGGCTTAACCTGCCCTTCCACATGTCACCATTTGATATACTATGTAATCATGGATGATGAAGGCAGGGGAATTACAATGCATTATGGCATGAATACACAATGTTCAACTTATGCATGACAGAGTATGAAGGTGTATGCAAACTCAATATGTGTAGTGAAAACATGATCTGAAGAATCTTCAAACTCTCATACCACAAGATGTTATATGACAAGTGATATATGCACGAGTATGTAAACAACAATGAATGAAATGCATGTATAGATATGTGCATTATCACAAGACTATTCAGCACAATATGAATAAAGCCATGACACCATTACTGAAGAGAGTGAGAGGGATATCACCTGAGTTTCCAAATTCCATTTGATTTTCTATTTTAGCCTTTCTTGAGTCACTTGACTCGTGTGCCTTACCTTTTTGGCGAAAATAAATTTCATGCTTTACATTCCCAAGGCACACCTGCAAAATAGATTTCTCATTTGGCCTTTTTAGGTACCCAAATCATTTTGGGTCCTTGTGGGTTAGCATCAACTTTCGCATGCAATTTCCAACTCTTAACAACATTCAAGTCATTATTTTTCATGAGAAAATAATCATTCTTAACATTCCGAGATTTTCCAAAGTGATAGGGGGAAGCACGTGGTATCGCATTTTTCCTTCTCATTGGTTCTACTGAATTGTGTGTGTGAGCCTGATGTGTTGTGTTGGAGTTCTTTCTCTTCAACAATAACCAACAATGTGGAGTTGCATGACCTCTTTTACCACAGTGATTGCAATGTATGGAAGATTTTATGGTGAAGGGTTTCTTTGTATTTTTCAAAATAGCTTGGTTTCCACATGCTTTTAAGTCATCATTCTTCATAATGAAACAATCATGCATAACATGTCCAGATTTACCACAGTAAAAACAAGAGAGTTTCTTTCTATGTGGTTGTGTGCGCGCGACAGAAATAAGTTTAACATGCATGGGTGTGCTGGCAGCATTTTTGGGTTTTTGATGCAGGTTGATTTTCTTTGTGGATGCATGTATGTGTGCAACATGATTTTTCTTTTTCAGATTTTCATTTGATCTTTTTATTGTCTATGAAGAAGATTGATTTGGGGACCCATTTGATGTGCTGGCAATGTTTGAATTATGCACAAAAGATGTATAAACTTTATTTTCAAACTTCTTTTTATTCACAGGGTTAAACCCCAACCCTTCTCTTTGAAAGTTCACTTTCACCCCCAACAATTTGTCTAAATTTTCTTGACCATTCACAAATCTAGATAGTGAAGCATTCAAATCAAGGATTTCAGATTCAAGAGATGCAACATGCAATTCACAGGAAACCATCTTCTTTTCACACGACTTGACTTGTTCATGTAAGATAGCATTGATGATTTTATGACTTTTTATTTCTTGCAACAAGACATGCACTTTTTCAGATTCATCAATATTTACATATTTTCCTTTTTCAAAAACAAGCAATCTTTCAGAAATGACTTTATTCAATTCTTTCAGTTTCTCATTTTCTTTTTCAAGTTTCTTATCATTGACAAATTCAGTCTGACCATTGTCCATTGAACTTATTCTCTCTCTCAGCTCTTTATTTTCATTTCTCAAGGAACAAATTTGATCTTTATGAGTTTCAATGTCAAACATATGAGCCTCAATCATTCCCTCTAAATGTGAGCATTTCTTACATGAGGAAACAAGGTTAGTTTGTTCAACACTTTTTCTCAATTTCTTATTTTCAGATTTTAACTTCTCATATTTTTCAGCGAGAGCATCATAACCAATCAACAAATCTTCATAGCTAACTTCTTCATCATCATCAGAATCAGAATTTACCTTTGAGCTTGATTCGATTTGTTGATCACTGCCTTGATCACTTGTGCCTGCCATAAGGCATTGGTCTTCATGCTCTTCCCGGACTTTGGTTAAACCATCCAAAATGTCCTTCGCGGACCTGCAATGGGAGACAAAAGGAAACTGATTAGAATTGACTGCAGCAGTGAACAATTTTAAAGCCAACTGATTTTGATCATGTTTAAGCCTTTGATTTTCAGTCCAGACATTTTTGTCTTTAGGCAATTCATGAGGACCATATGAGATAAGCTTCCATAGCTTAGGGTCGTATGAATTGACTAAACTGAGCATTCTTTCTAACCACAAATCGAAATTGCAACCATCAAACACCGGTGGAGAATTCAAGGTATACATAATGGTAGTCATTGATCTGAATCACTCTAGATCGTTAGATCTATGCAATTAGAGCCTTGGCTCTGATACCAATTGAAGTCCCGCGATCAATGACACCCAAGAGGGGGGTGAATTGGGTGATTACAATTTTTACGAAAACTTTTGGCCTTTTATAAACTATGTGATAGAATGCTAGTTTAGGGATTCAAAACTAATAGTACACAGATTGGATTTATCAAACTCAATTGATGATAGTATAGATAATGCAAGATATACGAAGATAAATCCAGAACAACAATAAACACAAACACCCACCTAGAATGGAGGTAGAGGAAATGGATCAAACCACACAATTCAAACCACACTGCACATCCATTTTTAAGGTGGTTCGGATGCACGACGGCAATCCTACGTCCACCCCTCACCAAACCCGGTGAGACTTCACTCAAGGATAAATCCCCAAATGGAGACGACGTTCCAACCACACACGCAGGACGACACCTGCACACGCATATGGGGACGCGCCCCAAACTACACACGGAGACAAGCTCCAACACACACACACACGGAGATGAACTCCAACACCATCCGACAACCGGATCATTACCACACACACACGCTGCGACAAGTGCAGCAAACCATACACTAAAACAACTGGATCTAAGAGATCCACACACGCACGTAGATCTAGGAAGATCTACGCACACACGAATGGAAAACAACACACACACATGACCACGGATCCAACACGATCCACACACACACAGATTCTTCAGTTTATGATGAACATAAATACAATACCCAAAAACATAAATATGATGAGGCTTAGTTTAGAAAACTCTTGTTTTGAGTTCCCCTTGAATGCATGTTACGGATCTTGAACATATCATCAATCTTCAATCTTCACTTGAACACCTCCTCTTGATCTCCACTTGAATCCCCTTGGATGGCTTACTTGCTTGCTTGCTTGCTTCTTCTTCTTTTTTCTTTGAGCAATCTTCTTTTGAATCCTTGCTTCCTTGCTTGCTTCTTTTCCTTGGAAGATGTTGGCTTCAGATCTACCTTGAATGGCTTGAAGTTGGATTAAGATTGTTGCTGCACGAGGTACTGTTCACGGAGCTAGAGTACCCTCTTCTTCCTCCTTGGACAGCCTCCCCTTGGATCTCTTGGATGGTTGGGGTTATGTCTCCAAATGAGATGTTATATAGCCCTTGAAAGGTCTATGGACATCCCCCAGACCAGATCCACATTTTGTGGGTGATTTGGTGTCATTAGGATTAAAGAATTACAAGGAGAAGGGCTCTTCTCGAAATGGAAAAAGTCAACAATTGTGGGCAGCTCGGGGCTGGCGGTCGACCTGCAGCTTCTGGCGGTCGACCGCTACTGAAAAACCTGCGAACGGGTGATCCCTGGGAATTCCGGTCGACCGCTACTGGGCTGGCGGTCGACCGCCACTGAGAGAGCTGCAGGCAGTGGGTTCCTGGCAGGGGCGGTCGACCGCCCCTGAGCTGGCGGTCGACCGCCAGCTGGGCAGACCCCCCGGGAGTCTCGGTTCAATCTGTTAAGCCGTTAGCTCAACCGCTTATCTCCTTTAGCAGCCCATTCTCATCTGTGGCATCGACTTTGATAGTCTTGAAGGTGTCAACGGAGTCTTTAACCTGCAAACACATGGATAGTTGATTAGAATTATAACTTAAACATCCATATGATAAATGCTTGAAGTTCATGCAAACCATTTGAGCATTTATCAAAATTTTTGTTCCGGGGGCTCCGCCCCCTGAAACCCCCGCAAGGGGCACTGCCCCCTTTACCCCCGCAACCTAACCGGGCAGGTCGATCCCCGGGCGAGGGCGCACGATGGCCAGAAGGGTTTCATCTATAATGAGCATGAATGAGGTGTATATATGAGATACACAAGGTAAGAGTCTCACCAACGGTTCTTGATAGTAAATGACATATACCACCTTTTTTGGATTGTAGAACAGCAAGGTGCTTATACACACGTAGGTTCACTGAGTGACTGCCGTGATTTTAATCCTGTAAGCAAAATAGTCAGAGTTAATACCATGCTTGTTCACATTAAAGAGGTTATGAAACCTCTTGCCTCTTTTAAACCCAACATAAGCAACAAGATGAATGAACATAATCATCAAGAGCATGTGTAATCAACCACTGGTTTAGTTATCATCATTAACGCACACATTAAGTTTAGTTATCATCAAAACCATAGCTGCTTAACAAATACAACATTCATCAAAATAATAACTCAACACTAAGTGCTTAGGGATATTGGCCTCTAATCAAGGTATATCCTCTAGTTACAATGTGTGCACTGAACTAGAGTGTTCGTAAAATTTGTAGCATAAAAAAAAATTGTTGAACATATCTCAATATCTGAATATAGATGCTAAAATCAAATTGCTACAACCCTAGACAAAATCATATGACTTCATAATTGCTTGATCTCAATACTAGTGCTTGTAATTCTGAAGGAAGTCAATAGATTTGATTGTGTAAGAGAAAGGGAGATTAATCAAGATAAATATGAGGGCTTGGTTTATTTTTATTAAACCATGGTTTTAGATATCAATACAGAATTTTATTGATAAACTATGCATACATTATGTTTAAACCATGATGAACAATAAAGTTCATTCATAAGCCCTTATAATGGAAGACTTTGAAAACTTATGTTTTAGATTTATGAGATTGATATCTCTCTGAAAATCTGATTGAATTTCTTGTGATTGGAGCTTCTGTGAAAATCTGCTACTTGAAACTCTTCTGCTCAATGTCATTGATTCATTGACCTGAACTTCTCCTTGTTATCTATCTCATAAGATTCCACTTATTGAGGGGGAGCTTTCATGTCATATGCATCATGCTGCATAGAAACTCTTAAAGGGGGAGTATTGTGTTCTTGTATTCATATTTTTAGGGGGAGCTCTTGCATGTTAGTATCTCCATCTGCATCTGCATTCATATTGTTTATTGCAAGGGGGAGAAATTGACTGAATTTTTGAAACTTGCTTCAACTTCTCAAACTATTTTCTTTTTGATGAAGTCAAAGGGGGAGAATAGTTTGTGCTCATCAGCATTACTCACAGTGTAGTGTTGCCATCATCAAAATGGGGGAGATTGTTGTGCCCCTGTGGTTTTGATGATGGTTTTGATGATTGGTTTTGATGTGAGTTAATCACTGTGAGTCTGTTTGCGACCTTTTCTTTCGTTCCCCTTTTCGTTCGCGTATCGATCAACCATTTGGCTAACTGGTAGTCAACTGACTGATTGACGACGCGGGCGTGCCAGTCACGTGAGTGACAATTTTATTGTGCGCTCATTCTGACCCATGTCGGGCGAATGTGAGGTTCGATCGGGACCAGCAGTCTGCCATACCGTAAAGGTTATGGCGTTAATTACATCCCCCATGAGGAGGGAACACCTTTGATTAATTGTCGAGACGTCGGGCTGTCGAAGTAGGATTAAAAAGAACTACATGATGATCATGAGGAAGACATGCAGGATGCACATATTTATCGTATAGCAGATGTATAGTTCATGGAATTATGGACCCTCGGTACGTGGTGGAGGATGTAGGTCCGAAGACTACCATTGCGCATGACGAAGACTTCCGGCCGGGCGTAACCTGGTCTTCTGTCGATGCCATTTGATATACCCGAGGGTCTATGCATGCATGCACACAAGACATTCACGCCTAGATTACACATGAAGATAGTGTTATGAAACGGTGGCGATCAGCCACATTTATTACCCCTCGCCGAGAAGAGGAAGAGCAACACAAGTATGCTAGTGAAAGCGAAATGCTAACGGATTATGATGGTGAGTATGATGATGACATGACTCGAGCTTGCTTGACCCTTCTTTATTCAATTCACTGCCTGCTACGGCTTGTTGACATTGCCCCCGAGAGGTGAGGCTTGCCCCGGGATAAATGAACCATTAGAGCGGCACGAGGCTTCAAAACCGGCGTGACTATGTAAGAAAAGTTATGCGGCGCGATAAAGCGTAGGCAAAGCGGCTAATACGGCGCGGTCTTCATGCAGTTGAAACGGCGCGCAAGAGGGTTGTGGCGCGCCGATTTAGGGCGCGCCAGAAAGGCGCAAGGAAAATTTTTAAGGAAATGAGTGTAGGGTTAATCCGGCGCGGGGGGGGTACCGCGCCGGTTTAGGGCGTGCCAGTTAAGATCGCGCCGTATTAAACCTGTTTTGTTGAATTATGAACCTTTTTAAGTTTATTAGACTTCATGGGACCCTTTCTTGAGTTGTTGGGCCAGATGATTGTTTGATTGGAGTCCATGGCCTTCTGGAAATGAAGGGGAGGTCAGTGCGAGGTTCATACTCGAGCACTGAGTTGATTCGATTCGGAGCGATCATTTTATTGACATAATTATCTGGAGTCTGTCAAAAATTTGACAGCATCTCCCCTGAACAAACAGAGTTACAGGGGAGAATCGGGGTCATACTCAATAATGGAGCAAGCCCCTAAATCACCGGTCTGCCCAAAGGCGGCCAGCATACCCCACTGGATAGGATACCCCGAGGACAAGCTTGCTAGGGGGACCAAAGCTCCATGGGGGGAGAGATAGAAGGGCGAAGTCACTGATGATGAGGACGACACCCCGAGGGCTAGCCTACGAGGGGTGAAGGACTCGTAGTCAGTGATTCGTCCCATGGCGGGACTGGCCATTGGGAGAGTGGGACTCCGAGGACTAGCCTACAAGGAGCACACACCCCCTGGTCTCGATCGGGCCCTGGTCTGTCGGGGTTGAGTTCGTTGAACCAGGCTCCCCTTTATTATTAGCCATGGCTTCGAGAATACGCCCACCATGGAGAGGTAAGGCCCTCGGTCGCCCGGCAACTGCAGGAACTAACAGGGGAATGTCCCCCTCCCCGGGTGATCGAAGTGACGGGGAAACCTCGGAACGATGCAGGTGGCCACGAAGAACAAGTGATAAAGGCCTAAGTTAGACAGACCCTCGGCAGGGACATATGCTCGAACAGTTAGAAAATAATACTCAAGGGGATAGACCCTGTACGTGGCAGACAAAGGCGAGCGCAGAGGCACGGCTCCATCCGAGAGGAGAACGGGATGCAAAGTCCTTGAACTAAACATAAATGAAATGAAACGAAAGAAAGCCCCGGGGGAGGGGTGTTTCTGTAGCCCGCGATGATTCGGGGCATGATATGAATCTCGAGGAAATCGGGATCGGCCCTACGCAGAGAAGAATCCTGACGCGCATGTCAGCATAGATAAAGATAGAGAAAGGGAAGATCGTTCATCCAATTTATTGATTCAAGCATCCACAGGCATGCATACATATCACCATCCCTAAGACGGGGAGGATTTAACACTTGCACAGCGAGATTATAATTCCGGCACCATTATTTGGTCGCCGTTTAACGACATTAGAGGCAGAGGACGCCCAGAGCACAATAACAGAGAAGACGACAGAAGAAATCGCAAAAAGGGGGGAGGGGAATTAACTCATATCATCGTCGCCCCTCCCCTCCATCGCTTACATTCGATGGGTAGAAGCTTAGAGGAAAAGAAAAAGAAAATGCGGAAAGCAGGAAGAGAAACGACCCCTGCCCACCTGTTCCTAAAAAAAAAAATAGAGTATCGTAGCTGCAGGCCGACGATCGCCCCTTCAGAGAAGAAAAAACCTCGCTCTTTGTATCTCCCGAGAAATAAGAAACTCTCCCTCATTTTTCAGTTGCCTTCTTCTTCTCTGAGAGCGGCCCCCTCTTTTCTTTTCTCTCTGCACCGAGAGCGGCCTCTCTCTTTTTTTCAATCGAACCTCGCCCATATATATAACAGGTTGGAGGCTCTTCATCCGGCGTGAGCTTTTGGCGCGCTGAGAGAGTCTTCATCAACTTATCGCGCCGGTTTAAGGCGCCATCCGATAGGGTAGATGGCGCGCCGGGATGAGGGCGGAAGGTAAAGGGCGCGCCGGGCTAAGGGCTGAAGGTAGGGGGCACGCCGGGATAAGGGTATTGAGTGAGGGGCGCGCCGGTTTAAGGCGCGCCAGGCTAATGCCCCTTGTACGCTTCAAGCCAGTCGATGAACTCGGGGCCATCGTGAACATGTACTCTGCCACTGCTCACTAAGACTTCGACGATATGATCTGTCGAAGCTCCTAGATTGGCGTACGGCCATTCTCGAGGTTCTGGATTGCTTTAGGCTGCTCGCACGGGTTTTTTGCGGGCACACGGCCTTCAGCTCTATGATCCATGCTGTTAGCTTGGCCTGGCTCGTGTCCGAAGCTTCTCAGAAGGCGTGACAACACCAGGGATAGATCCGCCCGAGCTGGGTGATCATTCGGCCGCTAATGGGCCCATCTTGGCAGGAAGCCGCGCCCATGTCGGGTGATCGGGATCTTCTGCCGCCGGAGCTTTCAGTCCTCCATGCTGGAGAGCCGGGGGAACTCCTTCATCTTCGGGAGAACCTCTTCATTTGGTGGGGGGCCACCGGATAGACCGTCATCCTTGATCGGACAACGGATGTGGTGTATGCGGCATGACAGAGTCGATGCCGGTTTATTGGGCAGGCTTGGTCGCACTGCCGGTTGGTTGTGAGCTTGTCTCGGCTCCCCTGAGGTGATGCCCCCGTGTCCGTACGGAATGACTCGAGGCTCTGGCAGCTTGAGAAGTCTTCAATATGTTGATCTTTATTGGCTCCCGTGCTTCGGTGGGCCGGGTCGTTCGTCCTTATGGCTTGGTCGCCAACGATCATATTTTCGGTGCCAACAAATACCCCCCAAACGTGGGTGTTGCGAGCAAGGCACGAGTGTAGCAGGGCCGACGGATGTATTTCACCCGGACTGACCCCTTCCTTGATTGGCGGGTGCCTGGGATGGCCCTTAATTCGGCACGGGCGTTAGCCTGGCGCCGTTTAGATGTTAGTACGACGCGGGGTCAACACGGCACTCCCTTGCCCTTTGGGATGTTAATCCTACGCGGGCATGGCCCTTGGGCTTTAATCCGGCGCGCTATTCTCCCCTTTCCTTGCTAACTCGACGCGGCCTTGACGCCGTGGGGTTTTAATTCGGCGCGCTTTTTCCCCGACGCGCCTTTTGCTTATGAGGTTTTAATCCGGCGCGCTAAATAGCGCGCCGGTTTAGCGGTCGGGGGCTTCCCTTATATATTTCCCTCTTCTTTGTTTTTTTCTTCATCCCCTCTCATTCGCACCGACTCTTTCTCTCTCTTCCCCTTTTCTTCTCTCCTTCTGGCGCCGAGAGCGGCGGTTTCTTCCTTTGGGTGAGTGGAGGTGCCGTCAATTTGCGTTTCAAAACCCTTTCTTTGGGCCCCGGGAGGCTTCTAGCAGGGCTTGCCCTCGGAGCTGTTTCCCCGAGTGTTCCTCTAGCCTCGGTGTAATGCCGATGGCTGCTTTTTAGGGATCGTTCCTCAGTGAACGTGTTCCCGCTTTTCTTCGGCAATTCCCTGTGCTGGGGAGACTCTGCCGAAATTTTGTCAGAAGTTCACCTTTGATTAGCCATTTCCTGACGTTGTTTTTTGTTTGATATGCTCTTTTTGTAGCTGTCATGGCATCCAACTCTTCCTCTCGTGCCGTGGTGACATGGGAGAAGGTTAATTCTCTCGACTGGGGTCACGGCCAGGTGGCCATAGTTGCGGAGTCTTCGGATTCAGAGACGGACACTGCAGACACCGGTCGTCTCCTTATTCTCGGGGGCGACTCTTTTCATTATAATAGAGAGGGCGTGACCAGGAAGGATTATCCCAAGGACAAGCACCTGATGTCCCTTCTTCGGCGCTTCAACCTTCAGGGGAAGCGGGATGTGTTCGCCGTCCGGAAGGTCGAGCAGGCTCTGCTGGTGGAGAGAGACAGCTTGGCCGAATGCGTAATGCGGGGAAGACCCATCTATCTCCCTGGGGAGGTCAGGAAGTGGAGCGTTGTGCTGGGGCTGCAAGACCTAGCTCCGGCAGACGGACTGTTGACCAGAGCTCCCGAATTTGTACCTGCTCGGTGGAATGACTCCGCGGGCAGAGTAGATCGGGAGAAGCCGATCTTTGGTTTATTCCTTGCCCCGTTGAGATGGGGATATAGAGATGAGTCATTCTTGCTGGATTGCTTGGCGATTCGCTTTAAGCACCAGATCTCCGTGCGGTGGTTTGCTGAGTTGAAAGTTACAGACGCCCACGCATTCAGGCCTGGAGCAGTGGAATTCACAGACTATGTGCTGCATCATTATGCTCCTCTTTTGACCAGAGCTGGTGTTTATCACAGCGTGTACGCTTCAAGGTATTGGTACCCGATTTCTCGAGGCTTGTGCTGTGGCATGATCGAGGTGTTTTGCCCTGAATACAACACCTTCTATACTTCAGAGGGGGAGACCTCCTTAGACTTGTGGAGTCTATCTCAGCTCAGCGGCCTGCCCATTGATGGAGAGCCGTATGAAGAAGTTTGTTGGCCTGACTGGTTGAAGGACCAGACCGACGGTGACGGCCGGTATTTGGCGGGCTACGCCTATCGATATCTAATGAAGGCGTATCGCACCCTCTTCCATTCGTCGCGCGACACGAGAGAAGCTCGAAAGTCGGGCGAGAAGCGAAGAGTGCGGATGGGCGCTTGGCTTCAATATTACTTCCAGGGGAAGAACAAGTATGAAGATTTTCCTCCGATAGCATCGGTGGCCCAGAAGCAGAAGAAGAGGGTACGACGCCAGGCCGCTTCATCATCTTTTTCGAGAGGAGGGCAGGGGGAAAATCCAAACCCTACTGGTGTTGATGCAGTGACTCATTGTGCTGCATATTTGGTTTATTGGCTTTGTGCCTTTGCTCTCCCTCAAAGTGACGAGAGCGTGATCAGGGCGGAAGCCATATATCCAGCCTGTCTTATGGCTTGGGGTACCAAGCTGTCTCTTTGCCCAGTGGCCCTGTGCCTCATTTACAAGATGTTGGGAGACTTGCACAAGACGCGCCTCCCCAGAAGCCTTCGGACGGTTGGTCCGTTACATTTCTTTAATGCTTGGGTCTGCACCTTGTTCCCGGAGGCAGCTCCTCGGGCGTTACAAGCAGTTCCTCTGGTCCCGCGCATGATAGAGTTTGCAAGCGCCGAGCCATCACTGCTAGCGGAGCAACTCTATGCCATTCGGGGTAAATTGACCCGTCTTCCCGTGGACTCGCCCGGGGTTCTTCATTTCTAGAGCTTAGCTGCTCACTCGAGCCCGTTGACGAACAGGACGAGGCAATGCAAGCTCTTTGAAACTGAGGAGTACATCCATCCGATTTCCCAAGCCAATTATACCAGGCCTATTCTGGAGCCGGAGTTGATTGATTGGGCACTGGCCATCAGGCCTAGTGTCCTCGTATTTCGCAAGAGCGGCATTCTATGGCTGGAGCCGTATTACCCATTCCGTTTTAGTCGGAACTTTGGCTACGACCAGCAGATTCCACATTCCTCTTCGCAATTTGCATTGCCCAACAGGCACAGGGCCGGGCAAACGTCCAATGATGACGCCCGGATATGGTGGGACTTTTTCCATCGTCGCGAAGACGTTTCTTTCCGGGTGCCCGCCCCCGCACGGTTCCCTTGCGTCACGCGTGAATACGTCAAGTGGTGGAATGCGCGGACGGGATTTTACAGGACCTCCCGGAGAGAGTGCTGGGCCGTGGCGGAGCACAGGTTCTTATCTTCCCAGTCGGAGCCAGTTCTTGATATTGATGCTTCTTATTTGAAGAAGTTGAAATCTTGGACTAATACGGACGTGAAGGCCTATCTAGAGGCCCGCAAGCTCGTAAAAGGCCGCAAGACAAAAGTTGAGCTGAAGTTGCCCCCGATCAACAAGGATGATTATGTGAAGACCCTTCGGGGTTTATGCCGGGTAAGCAGTGAGAGGGTGATTCTCCAGCAACTCCCTTTGCCAGTAGAGGAGCCCATCGCGGCCGTGGCCAACTGGCATCCCGAGGTGGACAGGTTGTATCCCTACCGGGCTTTCATTCGCAAAGAGGACAGGCGGGCTGACTTATATGCCAACACCCCCTGGCTGTTCGCACTCCTTCGGTCTCACGGCCTCTCGGTGGGTAGCCCCAGTGAAGCCATACTGGACCATCCTCTTCAGATCTCCTTCAAATATACAGACAGGTGGGGGCTGGACCATCTGAGCCTGCATTATCTGTTGTCCTCCCGTGGACATGAGGACCTGGCGTTGCTAGCTGAGCCGAGTGAAAAGATCGGGGATCTATGCTGGCTTATTCGCGAGGCGGCTTCGAGGGACAAGACGCCCTCGCTGTTTTATTGGCCTCTCTTTCCCTTTTATACGGGACCGGCAAGTACGTTCCATCTCTTCCTTCAGGCCTTCGACCAGCTTCTTCTTTTCATTGTGGTTGTGTCATTCTCACCCTTGTGCGTATGCAGTCCGACCGACTTCGGAGGAGACCCGACACTTCAGGGAGCTGATCATAAAGGCCAAAAAGCCGGCATATTTTGAAGTTCCTGAGCCGGCCCCGACCACGACGCCACTACCTCCTGGAGATTCGAGGAAGAGGACTAGGTCCCAACTGCGAGAGGCCGTCGGGAAGGTGAAAGCGGCGGTGACCTGAGTGACACGGGCACGCTGGAAGAAAGCTACCGAGAAGGAACCAGCCATCGTCCTTCCCTCTGTTGTATCCTTTGAAGAGTTTGAGGCTTCTTGTGCACAAGGGCTAGAGGCCGAAGGTAGGCTCTTCTTTTCTTAAGAGTGCATTAGCTTGTTTTGACCGCTTGGGGTGGCCCGTGCTGACAGTTGCCAATACAGCTGCCGCGGTCGTTGGATCGGAGGCGACGGTAGATGTAGCGGCTAGGGACGGGGCAGAGGAAGTCCCCACTACTCCCGTAGAAAGGGATCTGCCCTCTCCAACACCCTGGCAGGAGATGGAAGGTAATCTATAGTTTAGTTGCGATAGCAACGAAATCTTCGTATCTTCAGCCGCCTTGACCCCTTTTTTTTTGCTGTGAATTGTAGTCGATATACAACCACCATTGTTTCCGGGCTCGGAGAGCGCAGAGGAGGTGATCCCCTCGGGGCAGGGAGAACCCGCCCCTGAGGTATCGTCTATTGCTGCCCTTGGTGTGGAGAGCACCGGGAAAGCTTCCGCCGAGGGTGATGCTCCTGCTGGCGAGGCTCCTACTTCGACAGCGGAGCGTCCTGAGAGAGCAGAGGGGTCTTCCTCCTCTGAGCATGTAGATTATGGTTGCGGCTCCAGTGACGAGGAGCCATCACCGCTTGATTTTGAGACCGACGATGCTGGGGTGTCCTCGGCTTATGAGAGTGACTATCCGACTTTCAGCCCGGCCCGATTATCATGGGGCGGTCCTGTGCCGTCATTATTGCTTACGAGTGAGGAGGCTGGCGCTGGGGGAGCTGCTCTTAAAGATTTGAGCTTAGTCCCGGTCGAGGTAAGGACCTATCCAGGGCCGATGCTTGCCATGCTTCTTTTCTCCTCCTTCTAGCCAAGTTTTAAGTGTATATATCTCCGATGCAGACTGAGGTGGCGCTGCCAACTATGACGGTGCAGATACCACTCCCGGCCCTGGGAACAGGCCAGGCGACTTTCCCGTCCGTCCTGTGGCCCATCGCATTGCAGTACCCAAAGGATCATGCAGCAGCAATGGTTCCGGTTGGTCCCGGAGCGCTCGCGGAAGTTGATAGTTCGGCGATAGCCGGAGATTCTCCGTCCAGGGAGGCTGCACAGCAGTCAGTTCTGGAGAAGGGTGGCTCTGCTGAGGTGGAAGCCGGGGAGATTATTGAGGGACGGACGTCCTCGGTGCTCGAGGTTCTTGTTGGACTCCCATCCCAGGGGGCCGGCAAGGAGATTGTTGTTGCTGAGGCTCCAGCCACCGCATCTGCCGATGCGGTTGTTTCCGGTGGTAGTGGGCTGCAGCTTATGCCGTCGTCATCCTCCGGGGTGGCTGATGATATATGGGCTGCCGTGGATAGCAGAGTAGAGTTTGAACTGCCCGAGACGTCGCCACTTGGTCTTCAATCCTCGAGTGATGTCGTGTGGCAGTTCCTGGGGACCCTCCAGCAGACCGTAACAGCCAGTAGGGATTTAACTTATGTTCAGCTGAGGGGCTTGATAGAGCATCTGTCCCGCTCACTGCTGGCCCTCGGTTGTCCCATGGACGACTGGACTCCGCGGGTGATCTTGCTCCTGAAGTATGTGAACCGGAGGGAGTTCTTGGGCCGGGAGGCAGCTGACCAGCTGGCGGCCATATCATTGGAGCGGGCTGAAAACAAGACGGCCCTTATTTCTCTGCAAGAGACCGTGGCGAGGGCGAGGGACGAAGCCAACGCCTCTTTACAACACCGGAGCTCCCTGACGGCCCGGATGACGACATTGCGGGCCGAACTTTCCAGGATAGAGGCCGAACTTGAAGAAGTAGATCGCCTGGGGGTCCAAAAGGTTGAGGATGCTGAGATGGCTGAAGGACAAGCTGCTTCCCTGGAGGTGAAGCTATCCGAGCTGGAGGCCACTGAGTTCAGATTGCAAGAACTGATCCGTCATCCCTCCCTGGGTATTCCTGTGCTGGAGGACATCTTCCGACGCCCTTTGCCGTAATCTCTTCTCTTTATGTGCTCCCTTTTGATGCACCTTATGTATTCCAGGGCATGACCCATGTAATCATGTGCCTTTTACTTCATAGTAATGAAAAATCTCCATCCTGATTTTGAATGAAGACTCCATCTTGTCATTCATTTTTTTTTTCTTTCATTTGCCCGTCGATTCTAGTCCGAGTGTATGAGTCACTAGGGCAGGAGAGCGCTCACGCCTTCAGGGAAGGGGTGAGGTGTTCACTCCACCACACCGCGACTTTTTCTGAAGACTAGAAACGGCTTATGCCGGCCGAGAGTTCGGGGAACTCAGGAGGGCATAGTGAAACTGGCGGATAAACGGTCCTGCCGAGAACGGCAAGAACCGAGAACGGGTAGCGACCGGTCTTGCCGATGGTGACAAGGGTCGAAAAAGGGTAGACGGTCTTGCCGATGATGACAAAAACCGGATAGGGTAGCAACCGATCTTGCCGATGGTGACAAGGGTCGAAAGGGATAGATGGTATTGCCGATGATGACAAAAACCGGATAGGGTAGCGACCGATCTTGCCGATGGTGACAAGGGTCGAAAGGGGTAGACGGTATTGCCGATGATGACAAAAACCGGATAGGGTAGCGACCGATCTTGCCGATGGTGACAAGGGTGGAAAGGGGTAGACGGTATTGCCGATGATGACAAAAACTGGATAGGGTAGCGACCGATCTTGCCGATGGTGACAAGGGTCGAAAGGGGTAGACGGTCTTCCCGATGGTGACAAAAACCGGACAGGTAGCGACCTATCTTGCCGATGGTGACAAGGGTCGAAAGGGGTAGACGGTATTGCCGATGATGACAAAAATCGGATAGGTAGCGACCGGTCTTGCCGATGGTGACAAGGGTCGAAAGGGGTAGACGGTCTTACTGATGGTGACAAAAACCGGATAGGTAGCGACCGATCTTGCCGATGGTGACAAGGGTCGAAAAGGGTAGACGGTCTTGCCGATGGTGACAAAAACTGGATAGGGTAGCGACCGATATTGCCGATGGTGACAAGGGTCGAAAGGGGTAGACGGTATTGCCGATGGTGACAAAAATCGGATAGGTAGCGACCGATCTTGCCGATGGTGACAAGGGTCGAAAGGGGTAGACGGTCTTGCCGATGAGTGACAAAAATCGGATAGGTAGCGACCGATCTTGCCGATGGTGACAAGGGTCGAAAAGGGTAGACGGTCTTGCCGATGGTGACAAAAATCGGATAGGGTAGCGACCGATCTTGCCGATGGTGACAAGGGTCGAAAGGGGTAGACGGTATTGCCGATGGTGACAAAAATTGGATAGGTAGCGACCGATCTTGCCGATGGTGACAAGGGTCGAAAAGGGTAGACGGTCTTGCCGATGGTGACAAAAATCGGATAGGGTAGCGACCGATCTTGCCGATGGTGACAAGGGTCGAAAGGGGTAGACGGTCTTGCCGATGGTGACAAGAACCGGAAGGGTAGCGACCGATCTTGCCGATGGTGACAAGGGTCGAAAGGGGTAGACGGTATTGCTGATGATGACAAAAACCGGATAGGTAGCGACCGGTCTTGCCGATGGTGACAAGGGTCGAAAGGGGTAGACGGTATTGCCGATGGTGTCAAAAACCGGATATGTAGCGACCGATCTTGCCGATGGTGACAAGGGTCGAAAAGGGTAGACGGTCTTGCCGATGGTGACAAAAACCGGATAGGGTAGCGACCGATCTTGCCGATGGTGACAAGAACCGGAAGGGTAGCGACCGATCTTGCCGATGGTGACAAGGGTCGAAAGAGGTAGACGGTCTTGCCGATGGTGACAAGAACCGGATAGGTAGCGACCGATCTTGCCGATGGTGACAAGGGTCGAAAGGGGTAGACGGTCTTGCCGATGGTGACAAGAACCGGATAGGCAGCAACCGATCTTGCCGGTGGTGACAAGGGTCGAAAGGGGTAGACGGTATTACCGATGATGACAAAAACTGGATAGGTAGCGACCGGTCTTGCCGATGGTGACAAGGGTCGAAAGGGGTAGACGGTCTTGCCGATGGTGACAAAAACCGGATAGGTAGCGACCGATCTTGCCGATGGTGATAAGGGTCGAAAAGGGTAGACGGTCTTGCCGATGGTGACAAAAACCGGATAGGGTAGCGACCGATCTTGCCAATGGTGACAAGGGTCGAAAGGGGTAGACGGTATTGCCGATGGTGACAAAAACCGGATAGGTAGCGACCGATCTTGCCGATGGTGACAATGGTCGAAAGGGGTAGACGGTCTTGCCGATGGTGATAAAAACCGGATAGGTAGCGACCGATCTTGCCGATGGTGACAAGGGTCGAAAAGGGTTTATTCGTCGGCATATATCACTGCCGAAACAAGGATGGGGTTGTCAACAGGGACGTAGGGTCCAAGTTGAGGGTAGATATCGACCGATCTTGCCGATGATGATGAGGGTCGAAAAGGATTTGTTCATCGGTATATATCACTGCCGAAACAAGGATGGGATTGTCAACAGGGACGTAGGGTCCAAGTTGAGGGTAGAGATCGACCGATCTCGCTGATGATGATGAGGGTCGAAAATGATGTGTTAAAGGATTTCCGGCGGGACTTTGATGATTGTCCCTTTCGGAGTTTTATTGGGTGGAGAATAGGAGAGGCATTTGGAAATTACTACTTTACTGACTCAAGCGCCCTTTCGGATTTTCGTCGAAGCCAGCCCCCTCTTGCTTTTACCCACGCGCCCTTTCAGGTTTTCACGTGGCGGGGTACCCGATTTTGCCTGCGACGCCCTTTCGGGTTTTCACCACAGCTGGGTTATGGTCATTTTTGCACTTGTCCCGATATGGGAGCAAGTCTGGCGGGGTACCTCTATTTTTAACCCCATTTTCTTTTCTTTCTTTTTTTCTTTTATTCGGAATGCGAGCCGAGAGAGGGTAGCTTGATCAGGGCGAAATGCCGCTAACCAAGGAGAGGTAGCTTGATTAGGGTGGAAAGCTGCCTGATCAAGGAGAAGTAGCTCGATTAGGGCGGGATGCCACTAACCAAGGAAAAGTAGCTTGATTAGGGCGGAATGCCGCTAACCAATGAAAAGTAGCTCGATTAGGGCGGAATGCCACTATACCAAGGAAAGGGTAGCTTGATTAGGGCGGAATGCCGCTAACCAAGGAAAGGGTAGCTTGGTTAGGGCGGAGTGCCACTAGACCAAGCAAAGGGTAGCTTGGTTAGGGCGGAGTGCCACTAGACCAAGGAAAGGGTAGCTTGATTAGGGCGGAATGCCGCTAGACCAAGGAAAGGGTAGCTCGACTAGGGCGGAATGCCGCTAACCAAGGAAAGGGTAGCTTGGTTAGGGCGGAATGCCGCTAACCAAGGGGAAGGTAGCTCGGTTATGGCAGAGTGCCACTAGACCAAGGAGAGGGTAGTTCGACTAGGGCGGAATGCCGCTAGACCAAGGAAAGGGTAGCTCGGTTAGGGCGGAGTGCCACTAGCCAAGAAAAGGGTAGCTCGGTTAAGGCGGAGTGCCGCTAACCAAGGAGAAGGTAGCTCGGTTAGGGCGGAGTGCCACTAGCCAAGGAAAGGGTAGCTCGGTTAAGGCGGAGTGCCGCTAACCAAGGAGAAGGTAGCTCGGTTAGGGCGGAGTGCCACTAGCCAAGGAAAGGGTAGCTCGGTTAAGGCGGAGTGCCGCTAACCAAGGAGAAGGTAGCTCGGTTAGGGCGGAGTGCCACTAGCCAAGGAAAAGGTGTTCCGACCGATCACTCGGGGTGTGTCGGCTGCGCCGCATGATACAGCTTAATGTGTTTTCCGTTGAGGGGAGAGAACTGGATGACTCCTTTGTGGTCTACAAGGACGTAGGCACCCCCTTCATATACTCGGCGGATGACATACGGTCCGACCCAGTTTTCGACCAGCTTCCCTTTGGGGTTAGAGGCCATCACTTCTCTTCTTTTGACCATCACCAGGTCTCCTTTCTTGAACTCTCGACCCTTGACTAACTTGTCAAAAGCACGGGCCATGCGAGCTTGGTAGAGTTGGATGTTTTGTTGCGCCTGGAGGCGTTTTCCTTCGAGCTCAGCGAGCTCTTCCAATCTTCTTTCTGCATTGGTCTGCTCACCACTGACTAATCCGTGCTGGATGGCAACTCGCAATGAAGGAACTTCAAGTTCAATCGGCACTACAGCTTCCGACCCATAGACAAGGGAGAAAGGTGAACAGCCGGTTGGGGTCTTGTAGATAGTATGATAGGCCCAAAGTGCTTCGTACATCCTTTCTTCCCAATCCTTTTTGTTAGACTTGACAGTCTTTGCCAATAGTGTGCACAAGGTCTTGTTAAAGGCCTCTGCCAGTCCATTGGCTTGAGGGTTGTAGGGGGACGATGTCCTCCAGTCAATTTTGTATTTGTCAGCTAGTCGATAAACCTTCTGGTTTCTGAAATGGCTGCCATTGTCAGAGATGATTCGGCTGGGGATCCCGAACCGGAATATTACATTCTGCCGGAAGAATCTTGCAACTAGTTCTCCGGTCACATCTCTTAGTGCTACTGCCTCCGCCCATCTGGAGAAATAGTCTGTAGCTGCTAAGATGTATCTGCATCCTGATGAAGATGCTGGTAGTGGCCCTACCACGTCCGTGCCCCACTAAGCAAACGGCCAACTTGGCAGAGTGGGATGCAGTGGCACTGGAGGTCTCCTCGCCACATTAGCATGTTCTTGACATTTCTGACAAGCCTTGGCAAATTTGCAGCAATCATTAAATATAGCGGGCCAATAATAACCCAATTTCTTTATCTCTATCTTCATTTTCGGACTGGCCTGGTGCGCCCCAGCTGATCCTGCATGAACTTCTTGCATCACCCGTCCCGCTTCTACCGAAGACAAGCAACGGAGTAGGACTTTCCTTCGGGCATCTGCCATAATTCGGAACAAGGTCCCGCTTCTCATCTCGTAAGAATCCTTGATCCTCAGGAGCTTCATTCTCTGTTCCTTTTCTTTTGGAAGTTGCTGGTGTTGAAACTAGCGTAGGAGATGCTCTCGCCAGTCGGGCTGCTGAACCCCTTCGATGACTGCTACTTCCATCTCTTGTTCGTCGGCCAGAACCTCTGTTACGCTGGGGACCTGTCGGCGGTTGATCACTATTATATTCAGGCTTGTGTCTGGCGGGACCGCCAATAAACTGGCCAGCTTAGCGAGGGTGTCTGCCTGAGCATTCCGGCCTCGATTGATGTGTTTGATGCTGATGAAGTAAAATCTTGACATCAGGCGAGTTGCCAACTGGTGATAGGGGAGGAGGTCTTACTTTTGCACCTCGAACTCTCCTTCCAGCTGTTTTATAACTAGCATGGAGTCTTCGAATGCTTCCAGCATCTGAATTCCCATGGACAGAGCAATCTGCAACCCGATTATCAGGGCTTCATATTCTGCTTCATTGTTTGTGCATTGCTTGTTTATGGAACAGGATGTGTGCACCACTTCTCCTTCCGGAGATTTCAGGACTATACCTGCCCCTGCTCTGACCCTGGATGACCCGGTAGCAGAGGTGTCAATTCTGGAAGCGCCATCAAAATATAGCTGCCATAATGAAGGCTGTACTTGGGCGGCTTCTAGGGTTTCATCCTCGGGGAGTTCCGGTTCCCACGGGCTTTCCCCGGGCACTGGGTGCTCAGCGAAGAAGTCTGCAATACCTTGACCTTTGATGGCCTTGCGCGGTACGTAGGAGACATCAAACTCCATAAGGATTACCGCCCACTTGCCTAGGCGGCCTTTGAGTGCCGACTGGGACATAATATATTTTAGGGGATCCTCCTTGGACACCAAGCTGATTTCATGCGACAACATATAATGCCGGAGCTTTTTGATGCGAAGACTAGTGCCAGGCAGATCTTCTCAATATAAGTATATTTCTCTTCAGTTCTGACCAGTCTCCGACTGAGGTAATAGAGGGCTTGTTCTTTCTCTTCTTCATTATTCTGGGCTAGCATTGCCCCCAGAGAATTATGTGTAGCTGCTATATACAGTATCAACGGCCGTCCTTTCACCGGTGCGCCCAATACTGGAGGAGTCTTCAGGTAGTCTTTTAGCTTGTCAAAGGCTGTCTGGCAATCTTCATCCCAATAAAAGGGAACATCTTTCATCATCAGCTTGTGAAAAGGCTGGCATCGCCCTGACAAATTAGAAATGAACCGCCGGATATAAGCCAGGCGGCCCTGTAGTGACCTCAGCTCGGAGATGTTCCTAGGTGGAGGTAACTCCTGAATCGCCTTGATCTTTGCGGGGTCTATCTCGATTCCCCGATATCGGACGATGAAGCCCAAGAATTTTCCGCTCGACACTCCGAACGCACATTTCATAGGATTCATTTTTAGCTCATGCTGCCTCAGCCTCTGAAAAACAATCCGGAGGTCTTGCAGGTGATCTTCTTTTCTTCTGGTCTTGACCACCAGGTCATCTATGTAGCACTTGACCTTGTGGTAGAGCAATTCATCAAAAAATTTGGTCATTGTGCGCTGATAGGTTGCGCCAGCATTCTTCAGTCCGAATGGCATTCTCTTGTAATGATAAATGCCTTTAGGAGTTCGAAAAGCAGTATGGACCCGGTCATGCTCCGCAATCCAAATCTGATTGTAGCCGGATGACCCATCCATGAATGACAGGGTCTCGTGGCCGGTTGTAGCATCAATCATGACTTCCATTATTGGCACCGGAAAGTCATCTTTAGGGCAGGCTTTATTTAGATCCCGGAAGTCAACACAAATCCGGATCTGTCCATTCTTCTTTTTCACAGGGATGATATTCGCCAGCCATGTGGTGTACTGATTTTCTTCAACAAATCTCACATCAATGAGCTTATCAACTTCAGCACAGATTCGGGTGATGAGCTCTGGCCTCATACGCCGCGGCGGTTGCTTCACCGGCTCGGCTTCAGGGTTGATTGCCAGCTCATGTTGTGAGACAGCAGGGTTTAGACCTGGCATCTCTTTATAAGTCCAGGCGAAGCAATCCCGATATTCTAGTAGCAGCTGGATGTACAGCTCCCGTTCCTCCGGGGATAGTTGGGCGCTGAGGAAGGTAGGCCTAGGGTCCTTCTCATTTCCCAGGTTGACTTCTATCAGTTCGTCGACTGTGGCTTGGCCTCCGTCTTCTATTTCCGGAGGTGCCGGTTGGAGGTCGACGAAGTCTGGAACGCCATCTCGAGGGTCGAGCACTTCGACCTCCTCGTCGGACATCGCCAGAGCTTCATGGGGTCCTCTTGCTTCTTGTGCTAGCGACTGTGTGGATGGATCTATGGACACATCCGTTGCCGTTGCAGCTCCCGAGGGTGAGAGAACAGCTTCAGTGCTTGTAGATGAGGTTGCAGCCATGACAGGCCAGTAGTTGTTTGCTGCTGGACTCGGACAGCATATTAGATTTGTAGCAGAAGTTGAGGGAGTCTCACCTTCTGGGACAGTTGTATCTTCCGCAGAAGTGGCTTTTTCTTTTCTGGTGGCTGGCTCCCCTTGATTGGAGTTGACCAAGGCCTCCCTGATTGGCAGACAGGGTGCTGAAGTTGTCATTAGTATGACCCCTGCTGAGGGAGAGACTCCTACTTCTTGAATGTCTTCGGCTCCGCTGCTGCTAGCCGTATCAAATTCGGCTTGAAAGGCCGCTTCCTCAGGACGGACCTGCTCCCAGCATCGGCAGGAGATCAAGGTCTCCATTTGTTGATTCCCGGATAGAGCTAATTCAGCATGTTCGGCTTCCGCCGGATATTCATCAAAGGTTGCCCCCAGAGGGCTATCTTCAGTTGGATAGAAGGTGGAGATGGTATCCACCTCGTACCGCCCACTGTAATAGTAGTCTTCCAGGGTGAAGCACAGACCCGGATGTTGAGAGACACGTCTCATTTCTTTGTCCAGATTCACAGGATACCACATCTTCTGGAAAGCTTCCTTGCGTTTTTGAGGTTGATCGGGAGGGATGTGTTACTTTTGAAACATCCTGGCCGTCCGATCAGTGGTAAATGCCAGGCCCTGAACAGGAACCCGCGGGTTGGCTAGATCCTCAGGGAGGCTGCAGTCTGTGTCCTCCTGAGTGGGATGCTCCTCAGCTGTATAGAACAAGCTGCTGGGCCCATCTTCTTGTGTCACCTCCCAAGCTTTGAAAGGTTCGACAGTGGGACCATCGAGGCCGGAGACTGGCTTGGTGAGGCCGGCCGGGACTCCGATGCGGTCGTGCTATCGATCAACATGCACTTCCTTAGCTTTGGGGTATAATGCTGGGGGTGTCACCCTGCCGACATTTCCAGAAGCCGTGATGTGGGAGACCACCTTCGGCTTGACATATCCGCGCGGCGGTGGTGGATACCAACCGTCACCCGATCTATTCTTCGATGCCCCTGCGGGGGTCTTAGCTTCAGAAACCTTCCCGGGAGGCCCCGTATAAAGGTTGGCGTCCGCCAAGTAACATTCAAACACCTCGAATGGGTGGATATCAGCAAATATCCTCTCCTCCTTCCCCTGGAGGCTGTATTTGATGCATTGGTGGAGCGTGGAGGGCACCACCATATTTTCATGCAGCCATGGGCGGCCGAGCAGCGCTTTGTAGGAGGTGCGAGAGTCAATGACGTGAAACTACACCGTTGTAGTGAAATCTGCCAGGGTCAGTGTGAACTCTGCCACCCCCATAGATACTTCACATTTTTGGTTGAAGCCAGCGATACGCATATCCCCTACTTTTTCGAGATGCACGTTGAAGTGGTGCCTCTCGTATATTCTGTAGGGCAGAATGTTGACCGCTGCACCGGGATCAACCAGTATTCTATTCAATTCCCTGCCATTCAGGTGCCCTTTCATGTATAATGGCCTGTTGTGGCTGGCAGTAGGCAGTAACATGTCTTCTGGAGAGAAGGTCATACTGGCTTCTGGTATGCCCTCAGCTATGCAGGCTTCAAAATGAGCAGGCGTCTGCAGAGCGGTAATGATTGCCTGTCGAGTTTCTTCACTCAAAGAAAGAATCTCCCAGATTGTGAATCGAGCGGGGAGCTTCTTGAGCAGCTTCATTATTCGACTCCCAGCCCGGACATTGGAGAGCTTCATCTCTTCAGCCCATCTGGTCTTGGAAAGGTTTTGCTTTGCGGGCCCTGACGGACCTGCTTCCTCTTCCTCGGACTCGGCACTCTCTTGACTGGCACCGGCTGTCGGGTCTTCTTTATTAGCTGCTGTAGGTCAAGCCCCATCTGCATTTGCATTCTCAGTAGATTGCGCTGGCTGCGGGTGACTGACCCCGGGTGTAGGGTTAGCCTCCTGACAAGGCTGCTTCCCCTTTGACATCTTCATGAATTCAAGGAATGAAGGGACTGTCTTGCCCCCAGTCTTGCTGTATAGGCCTGACGGAGGAGGGATTTGAACTCCCTTAACCTCCGGCGGAGGTGTCTTGTAGGGTTGCTCCCCTCTGAACATGATGTTGTGATTGGGTGGTGGCTGGCGCCCCCATTTCCGGCCTGACCGAGTGGCATGTGCAGCAGTTGCGGCCTCGGCCCTGCCTCCCCCAGCATGGGGTGTGAAGCAAATTTCTTCTTCTTCCTCTTCTCCGGGCAGGTTGAAGAGTGTTGACAGGGTATTGCAGGAGACGACCTGTGTTTTATGGGCCCCAGCAGCCTTTCTTTTCTTCCTCTTTTGCTTTTTCTTCTTTTTGGTTTCTGCAGGTGCTTGCCCCCAGAACAGGTTGTTCTCCTGAGGTGGTGCTGCTTCAGCTTCCCTCCCTTGCTTGAGTGAGAGTTGCTCCAGCTCTTGCCATGGGACGTGGTCCCGTACCAGCAGAGGTTTCAGTTCGGGCTGCACATATTCATCTAGCCCTTCAATTAAGTGTTGCAGTCGAAGGACCCCAGGATTGGTTTCCTTGATTACTGGCAGCGGAGTTTGTCTCCTCCTGTTGGGTGCATATATTCTGACAGCTGTAGGTGGAGTGACCCATACGGGTGCTACCACTGGCGGAGCAGGCCGGGGTGTAGTGCCACGGATATGTGCCCCCTCTTTTGGGCGGGGTGCCCTCTTCTTCTTGTGCTTCACAGGGATTTGCTGCCACCCCTGCTGTTCCTTCACGGGCTCTAGGAAATGGATTTCGTAGGTGCTTCGTGTGCTTGCTTCGGAGATCTCCTCAGGTAATGCCTGGTAGAGGGAGACCATGTTGACTGCTGCTCTTCTGGGAGGAGCTTCATGTGGCTGAGGAGGGACTACTTTGTACTCTCCCAGCTCTATTTTATTCTTCTTCACCATTCCTTCAATGATGTCTTTGAAAACATAACAGTCTTCGATTGAATGTCCCAACATCTGGTGGTAGGGGCAGAATTTTGGACTGTCTTTTCTCTTCAGATCCTCCGGCCTCCTTGGTTCAGGCAGAGTGACCATGTTGTATTCTATTACCCAGTCGAACAGGACTCGGGTCTTATCTTTTGGAAAGGAATAAGCTTTCTTCATTTTGTCCCTCAGCGAAGGACCTTCTTTATCATCTGGAGCTTTCGCAGGTTGCGGGGGAGCCGCTTTCTTGCCTTTCTCCTTCTGTTGTTCGAACGCCTTGATATCAAGCGCATTCGCTTCTTTAGGTACGGGGCGCCGTTCCGCCGCCTTGCCTTTCTGGGCTATGCTGGCAGTTGATGTCGGGACAGGCTTGGCTAGAAAAGCTTCCACCTCAGCCACCACATTATTCAGCCGGTCGAACAACCGTATTTCCATACCAATCATCTTTTCCAGGACCTCCCTCCTGAGATTTTGCTTACATATTTGCACAGCGTCCTCCTGGTGCGGAGGCCGCTTACATCTCATTCCGAGGTTCCTCCACCTCTTGATGTAATCAAGGGCGGTCTCATCTGCCCTTTGTTTTGTTGAATAGAGCTCGGCCACTGTGACCTCCCTCTCTGTGACATGGAATCTTTCTCTGAACTTCCTCTGCATATCTGACCAGTCATTAATTGACCCGGCCGAGAGACTGGCGTACCATTCGAAAGCGAGCCTCGTCAGCGAGGACCTGAAGAATTTCAGCAGATACGACTCGTCGGTGGCCAGATCACCCATAACGGTCATATAATATGCAATATGTTCTTTAGGGGAGCCTTTCCCATTGAATTTGTCAAACTTGGGCGGCTTGTTGACTCCCGGGGGAAGTCGCTTAGCCGCATGGTGTTGCGGGTAGGGCACCCGATAGGCATCGAATGCGACGTAGTCGCCTTCTCTTTTCTCTGCGAGCTTCAGCTCGATCATCCTTTCCACCATCATCCGGTTCACGACCGTGGGGTCGACTGGCTCCGGATAGAAGTGTGCTGGCTGCAGGTATGGGGTGACCAAGGTGGTCGCCTGTGGAGGATGCAGCAGCGGGGGTGTTGGGTGCACCTGAGGAAGCACCGGAGGTAGCAGCGGCTGAGGCTGTGGCGGCCGCTGTTGTGCTGTCGTCATAGTTGGCTCTAACGGCTGGGGTAGTGTATAGAGCGGTGGAGGGTCGTCTCGACGAGTCGCTCCCCGGGATGTTTCACCCTGGACTTCGGGTGGTTTAGAGGCCGATGAGTGTTCAGTTCTCTCCATCAGCTGTTTCTTCAGGGAATCTATTTTCCGTTGATATTTTTGCAGCAGCATCAAGACTGATGGATCTATAGTGGTGGGGACACCTTCTGTTGTCTCCCCAGACGTACCCTCAGGCAGGATGTCGAGGAGTACATCGTCTTCTTCTTCCGTCGTCACCACATTGGCGGTCAAGACGGGGGCTTTGTCATCCCAGTGGAGGTAGACCTGGGGCTGTTTCTCTTTCATCATTGTCAGAAGCCCTCTTGCTGCTTCTGTCCTACGGGTAGTTGGCCCCGGCCGTACGGCCAATTGAGCCAGTTCTTGGGGGTCTTCAGGGAGCTCCCCATATCGGCTGGACACGCCAGCCATGTTGCAAGTGAAAACCTGAATCCTTCTTCTTTGTCGATGGACCCTCCGCCTTGCTTGTTGCGGAAAGGTCAGCCTCTCGAACACAGAAATTCTTCTTCTTTCTTCCCGCTCGGGGAAGGCTTCATCGGCTTCGATCTCAAAGCCGTCATCGTATCCATTGTCGTCGACTGACGACACCATCATTCTATCTTCCATATCTTCTTCATCCGCCACTGATGGGAAGTAGTCTTCACCAGTGGCGACTGTCTGCATCAGTCGCTGCTGACCCAGCGAGGGGTTGCCCAGCCCTCGAAAGTAGTTCCTGATCAGACAGGTTACCTCCTCTTGACCCCGCTCTTGATAGAGTACGGGGGATAGTTGTCAACCTCCAGTAGGAGGGATATAGGCCAGCCGAGCTCTGTCGGCCGGATGTTGGAATCTTCATCCCGCGACTGGGACGTTGGCTTGGCGGGCAGCAACCCGGAAACTTCTGCGGCGCGGGGGATCCGCAACCACTTCTTCTTCATTCGTCAGGGACAAACCCCTTTCTCTTCTCGCTCCCGCCTCGTCGTTCATAGGACAGCGGCGGATGGGTGTCAGATGGTAGGCAGGTCGGGTCCGCTTGGGAACCCACACCTGTTTGAACTTTTTCGGCTTGAGTGCCGAGCTTCCTTGGCCATAGGGGCCGGCTTCTTCTCTTTCTGCCCTCCTTCCAGCGAGGGCTTGATAGGTGTTGTGGACAGGGATGTTGGGGATGACTCGGTCTGGGGTCACCCGTGCCGTGCGTCCATCGAGGAAGACGCGCATGCCTCCCACCAGCATCGATTTCCCGGACTGAGATACACTTCCGGTGATCACAACAGTATTCTTGCGATCCTGGCGACGCTGACGTCCTCCAGAGCGTCTGTTGATGACAGTGGGGTGCGTCCCACGTACAACGTGGTGCACCAAGTAGCTAGCGGCCGGGGCCGGATTCTTGAGCGAACCATCGCAGCAGGGAGCCTTCAGAGGCTCCACTTCCCTCACGGTTTCCTCGACAGGTTCCGTGGCTTCGACTTCCAGCATGTCGACAAAGGCCAACCCCAAGACGTTGGGGAAGCCCACAGCAAGAGGAAAGCTACCAAATTCCATGGGCACCGCCAGGTACCCTTGCGCGTGTCTGGCGACGATCGCAGGACTGAAGCCGACGCCGGTTATCCCGTGAGTCGTCATTGTTTGCACTGAAATATCAAACAAGGCGATAATCAGTAGTCTTTGAGAGGGCTTCGAAGCCCGAGTATCTCGGCAAAGAGATGAAAGGTGACACTGGTCCCACCGGGTGTGCCAGACTTGTTTGCGACCTTTTCTTTCGTTCCCCTTTTCGTTCGCGTATCGATCAACCATTTGGCTAACTGGTAGTCAACTGACTGATTGACGACGCGGGCGTGCTAGTCACGTGAGTGACAATTTTATTGTGCGCTCATTCTGACCCATGTCGGGCGAATGTGAGGTTCGGTCGGGACCAGCAGTCCGCCATACCGTAAAGGTTATGGCGTTAATTACATCCCCCACGAGGAGGGAACACCTTTGATTAATTACCGAGACGTCGGGCTGTCGAAGCCGGATTAAAAAGAACTACATGATGATCATGAGGAAGACATGCATGATGCACATATTTATCGTATAGCAGATGTATAGTTCATGGAATTATGGACCCTCGGTACGTGGCGCAGGATGTAGGTCCGAAGACTACCATTGCGCATGACGAAGACTTCCGACCGGGCGTAACCCGGTCTTCTGTCGATGCCATTTGATATACCCGAGGGTCTATGCATGCATGCACACAAGACATTCACGCCTAGATTACACATGAAGATAGTGTTATGAAACGGTGGCGATCAGCCACATTTATTACCCCTCGTCGAGAAGAGGAAGAGCAACACAAGTATGCTAGCAAAAGCGAAATGCTAACAGATTATGATGGTGAGTATGATGATGACATGACTCGGGCTTGCTTGACCCTTATTTATTCAATTCACTGCTTGCTACGGCTTGTCGACATTGCCCCCGAGAGGCGAGGCTTGCCCCGGGGTAAATGAACCATTAGAGCGGCACGAGGCTTCAAAACCGGCGTGACTATGTAAGAAAACTAATGCGGCGCGATAAAGCGTAGGCAAAGCGGCTAATACGGCGCTGTCTTCATGCAGTTGAAATGGCGCGCAAGAGGGTTGGGGCGTGCCGGAAAGGCGCAAGGAAAATTTTTAAGGAAATGAGTGTGGGGTTAATCCGGCGCGGGGGGGGGGGGGGTACCGCGCCGGTTTAGGGCGCGCCGGTTAAGACCGCGCCGTATTAAACCTGTTTTGTTGAATTATGAACCTTTTTAAGTTTATTAGACTTCATGGGACCCTTTCTTGAGTTGTTGGGCCAGATAATTGTTTGATTGGAGTCCATGGCCTTCTGGAAATGAAGGGGAGGTCAGTGCGAGGTTCATACTCGAGCACTAAGTTGATTCGATTCGGAGCGATCGTTTTATTGACATAATTATCTGGAGTCTGTCAAAAATTTGACAGCATCTCCCCTGAACAAACAGAGTTGCAGGGGAGAATCGGGGTCATACTCACTAATGGAGCAAGCCCCTAAATCACCGGTCTGCCCAAAGGCGGCCAGCATTCCCCACTAGATAGGATACCCCGAGGACAAGCCTGCTAGGGGGACCAAAGCTCCATGGGGGAAGAGATAGAAGGGCGAAGTCACTGATGATGAGGACGACACCCCGAGGGCTAGCCTACGAGGGGTGAAGGACTCGTAGTCAGTGATTCGTCCCATGGAGGGACTGACCATTGGGAGAGTGGGACTCCGAGGACTAGCCTACAAGGAGCACACACCCCCTGGTCTCGATCGGGCCCTGGTCTGTCGGGGTTGAGTTCGTTGAACCAGGCTCCCCTTCATTATTATCCATGGCTTCGAGAAGACGCCCACCATGGAGAGGTAAGGCCCTCGGTCGCTCGGCAACTGCAGGAACTAACAGGGGAATGTCCCCCTCCCCAGGTGATCGAAGTGACGGGGAAACCTCGGAACGATGCAGGTGGCCACGAAGAACAAGTGATAAAGGCCTAAGTTAGACAGACCCTCGGCAGGGACATATGCTCGAACAGTTAGAAAACAATACTCAAGGGGATAGACCCTGTACGTGGCAGACAAAGGCGCGCGCAGAGGCACGGCTCCATCCGAGAGGAGAACGGGATGCAAAGTCCTTGAACTAAACATAAAAGAAATGAAACGAAAGAAAGCCCCCGGGGAGGGGTGTTTCTGTAGCCCGCGATGATTCGGGGCATGATATGAATCTCGAGGAAACCGGGATCGGCCCTACGCAGAGAAGAATCCTGACGCGCATGTCAGCATAGATAAAGATAGAGAAAGGGAAGATCGTTCATCCAATTTTTTGATTCAAGCATCCACAGGCATGCTGATGCGGGACGGACACGGGAGACGACACTATTAGGTGCCACCCTCAGACTCTAGATGAAGACACGACCATCAGCACACACCAGGGAGACACTAAGCCCGACACTACGAGCTCCTAGTGGCAAAACGTCGCTAACAGAAGTGGAAGCTCACTCGTCGTCCCAAGCGAGGGAAAGCACGGACCGTGCGCGGTTTAGGAACCGGCGGAGGTCAAGGGTAGTCCGACTCAACTTCCGGACTCGGATCGAGTCACGGGACGGGCCACTCTCACTCTCACAGCGGCGACATGGACACACGGGCTAGTACCTACACTCTCAGCAGCGGCAAAAGACCGTATACTAGCTAAGCTATGTAATGCCAATGAGTTAAGACCTTTACCTCCACGCACCCGGCGTGGCGAAGACAACCCCGGCTGAATCACGGACTACCGGTTAAACAATATCACAACAATACAAAGATTTGACCCACTCCACGCAGGGAGGTAAAAGGTCACATGGGGAGCCCGGGAATCACGCAACGCGGGTTGACGGGCAGCATCTTGATGTCGCCCGGCGGTGCCGAACTCCGCGTTTTCGTGTTTTCCGAACGGAGGGTTCTGCGGGCCCGCGGGGCCCACGGATGGCGCGGTCCTCCGGATCTGCGGGGGTGGGACCCACTATGATGGGGGCCCCTGGTGGCGCGCCTCCACGGACGGCGGTCGGCCGGGAACACCGATCGGGGGTCGATCGGTCCCGATCTCCAAGCTTTGAACTAGCTGCCCACGGATTTTGATTTCTGTTTTCCGGCGCGCGCTCCGGCGAAAACGGCCGCTGTGATCAATCCCGACGTCGGATCGGGACGCATAAGCTATCGTTGGAAAGCTCTCTCAAATGCTTCAATCTAGACCCAAGGAGATCTGCTGGATCTGGTCGGATCAGAACTTTAATGAATTTACAAGTCCCTGTTGTACAGTAACCGAAATCTCTGATTTATAGGGTACTTGTCTGAGAACCACCATTGACCGCCTAGTAAACCTCCGATTCAGCTCTTGATATCTTCTTCAAAGTTGTAGGAGATCAAACCACGGAACTGGGACTATTTTTGGAATTTGATTTGGAGATGGTGGTGATTTACTATGAGTTTTTGGGTGACTGGTGGTCGGATCTGGGAACAGGGGGACAGAACTGTAGCTTGGACTGAGAATGATTTTTAGAAAATATGAAATGGACGAACCAAAAATTAATAAAAATTTTGAATGAAGGGGTGGATGCAAGAAACACCCAGTAAAATTGGACGAATCAAAGAAAATCAAAAAGTGGACCTAAGACTTGAAACTCATGGCCGATGGGAACCTGGACATAACTTTGGCAGAACCAAAGTGGAAGAGTGGACGAAAATCTAAAATTATGAAACGGGATCTGAATGACAAACCAATGTTTTTGAGATATCCTTGACACCTATGGAACCTCCAGTAAAATCCCCAGGTCGATCAGAGCTCGTGGATGATGGCTGAATTTCATGGAAGCTGCTGTGGTACTGCACGGGCAGAACTCCGATGAAGACGATGGCGGTGCGGTGGCGGCTCGTGGCGGCGGCGAGGATGACCGGAACTGATAGGGGAGGAGTCACACCTCCAGAGGCAACCTTCACAGCTGCAAGGGGGGAGAGAGGGTCGCACCAAGCTGGAGCCCCAACAATTTCTTTGATTCAAAATGGCATTAATTCATCAAAATGGGAAAATGCAAGCATATATAGGTCACCCATCTAATCCATCCTCCACCGTTGGATCTAGGGGTGTGAGATGGTGGGTTGGGATGGCTTGTGACCATTCCACAAAAATACAATTAAAAAAATAAGGGGGGGACAGCCTATTGACTAGGGGGGAACAAGCTTGACATGGTAGGTGGGTGTTGGTTGGAAATGTTGACTATTTTGGTCCCTTGTCCCCCATGTGGACAATTGACGATTCAAACTTCTAGATGCCCCATGTGGCATGTTGACTGACCCCACGTGGGACCCTAGGCTGAGGTGGCCCAATGGGGTGGGGCCTGGGGGGCCCGTGGGGCCCACGGGGTCCGAATTGCACCTAAGCCCCTATTACAATCAAAATGGCAAACCGAATGCAACGAAATAAACACAAATTAAACACACATAAAGTCTAACTAAATATAATAAATGGGGAGGCTCAAGGCGGAGTCTCCAGGCTGTCTCCGAGCCAGATGGATGCTGAGGTGGCTCGTGTCGTGCTCCGCGTGCGGTACAAGTGGCTCGGCGTATCGTGCCGATTAGCTGCTCGGGTGTCCGCACCACATGCATACATATCACCATCCCTAAGACGGGGAGGATTTAACACTTGCACGGCGAGATTACAATTCCGGTACCATTATTTGGTCGCCGTTTAATGACATTAGAGGCAGAGGACGCCCAGAGCACAATAACAGAGAAGACGGCAGAAGAAATCGCAAAAAGGGGGGAGGGGAATCGACTCATATCATCGTCGCCCCTCCCCTCCATCGCTTACATTCGATGGGTAGAAGCTTAGAGGAAAAGAAAAAGAAAATGCGGAAAGCAGGAAGAGAAACGACCCCTGCCCACCTGTTCCTCAAAAAAAAAAAACAGAGTATCGTAGCTGCAGGCCGACGATCGCCCCTTCAGAGAAGAAAAAACCTTGCTCTCTGTATCTCCCGAGAAGGAAGAAACTCTCCCTCATTTTTCAGTTGCCTTCTTCTTCTCTGAGAGCGGCCCCCTGTTTTCTTTTCTCTCTGCACCGAGAGCGGCCTCTCTCTTTTTTTCAATCGAACCTCGCCCATATATATAACAGGTTGGAGGATCTTCATCCGGCGTGAGCTTTTGGCGCGCCGAGTGAGTCTTCATCAACTTATCGTGCCGGTTTAAGGCACCATCCGATAGGGTAGATGGCGCGCCGGGATGAGGGCGGAAGGTAAAGGGCGCGCCAAGCTAAGGGCTGAAGGTAGGGGGCGCGCCGGGATAAGGGTATTGAGTGAGGGGCGCGCCGGTTTAAGGCGCGCCGGGCTAATGCCCCTTGTACGCTTCAAGCCAGTCGATGAACTTAGGGCCATCGTGAACATGTACTCTGCCACTGCTCACTAAGACTTCGACGATATGATCTGTCGAAGCTCCTAGATTGGCGTACGGCCATTCTCGAGGTTATGGATTGCTTTATGCTGCTCGCACGGTTTTTCTGCGGGCACACGGCCTTCAGCTCTATGATCCATGCCGTTAGCTTGGCCTGGCTCGTGTCCGAAGCTTCTCAGAAGGCGTGACAACACCAGGGATAGATCCGCCCGAGCTGGGTGATCATTCGGCCGCTAATGGGCCCATCTTGGCAGGAAGCCGCACCCATGTTAGGTGATCGGGATCTTCCGCCGCCGGAGCTTTCGATCCTCCATGCTGGAGAGCCGGGGGAACTCCTTCATCTTCGGGAGAACCTCTTCATTTGGTGGGGGACCACCGGATAGACCGTCGTCCTTGATCGGACAACGGATGTGGTGTATGCGGCATGACAGAGTCGATGCCGGTTCATTGGGCAGGCTTGGTCGCACTGTCGGTTGGTTGTGAGCTTGTCTCGGCTCCCCTGAGGAGAAGCCCCCGTGTCCGTACGGAATGACTCGAGGCTCTGGCAGCTTGAGAAGTCTTCAATATGTTGATCTTTATTGGCTCCCGCGCTTCGGTGGGCCGAGTCGTTCGTCCTTATGGCTTGGTCGCCGACAATCATATTTTAGGTGCCAACAGAGTCATCTTGCTGTGTGAGTAATCATGCTGTTATTCAGTCATTTTCTGATCATAATGTAGTCTTTCAAATGTTCAGTCATCTTGCTGCTCAGATTAGTTTAACAGATCTAAAGCATTGCATATTTGATGTTCAGTCATGTTATCTGATGCATAAAGCATTCATTACTTTACTCTGCTTGTGGATGTCTGCTTATGGAAGTCTGCACAATTGCATTGAGCAAACTATGAGCACTCTCGTTAAGCCATAAAGTCCATACATTTGTCTTCTCTTCAAAGTCAGTACATTGGCGTTGGGCATCCAAGTATATACATCACCTTCTGCAAGCTTTACTTCAAGTCTGTACAGCCAACTGTCTTAATTTACGTCTCATGCATCGTCTCTCAAGCATTCAAAGCCCATGCATTGAAGTCGAAGTCTGTACAGCCAACCGTCTCATTCAGCGTCTTTGCAAGTCTGTGTATCGCTTGCATTTAGACAAGTCTGTACATCATACTGTTTCATCAGCAAGTCTAAACATTGGGCTATAGCTTGCTTGAAGTGAAGTCTACACATTGATTCACTATTCATGCCCTCACTCAGAGTCTGTACAGCCATTCCTTGAGTCCAAGTCTGTACATCGAATTCAAAGATTTCCAGGTCTGTACATTGGTCTTCATATTGGAAGCATGTACATTGGTCTTCATATTGGAAGTCTGTACATTGGTCTTCATATTGGAAGTCTATACATTGGTCTTCACCTGAAGTCTGTACAGCCATTCTCTTATCAAAGTCCATACATCCTTCTGTTGGAATTCCAAGTCCATACATCAGACTGTTTGAGCAAAGTCTGTACAGCGTTTCATTCACACTGGAAGTCTATTCATTAGACTGTGGCAAAGTCTATTCATTCGTTTCCAGAAGTTCAAGTCCATACATTGATCGTTTGGGTAACTAAGTCTGTACATCGCCTTCAAGGCATCAAGTCTATGCACTGGACTGTACTCATAAAGTCTGTACAACGTGAGCTTCGGTTCTTCAAGTCTATACATCCACAGTTGGACCCCAAGTCTGTACAGCCAAAGCCTGATCATGCTTTCACACAAAGTCTGTACAGCCACATCTCAAAGGCCAAGTCTATACAACACTGTGGTTGCTCGAAGTGAAGCATAGTCTATACACTCCTCACCTTTCCCTACGTTTGGCCAAGTCTATACACTCATACCTTTCCCTACATTTTCTGGTCAAGTCTACACATCGTTTGCCTGGCGTTTGCTTCAAAGTCTATACATCGGTTTGATTGAGTAAGTCTGTACAGCGGTAGCTTTCATTAGAAGTCTGTACATCGCTGTTGTGTCAAAGTCTGTACAGCCGTTTGCTTGCCAAAGTCCATACACTCAACTGCCTTGTCTTAATCAAGTCTGTACATTGGTTCAGACTTTTCAAAGTCTGTACATTGGGCCTTCAAGCTTTTGAAGTCTATACACTGGCTTACTCTTCAAGTCTGTACAGCCTGCTTGGGCGTTCAAGTCCAAAGTCTGTACATCCGTTTGTGCCTTGTCCTGGCCATCGTCTCTCAACCATCTAGTCTACACATTGGTCGGTGGCAAGTCAGCACATTGGAGTCTTTCTCAAAGTCTGTACCGCCTGCCTTGATTCAGAGTCTATTCATCGCTGTTGAGTTAAAGTCTGTACAGCCGTTCCTTTGGCAAGTCTGCACATCGTGAAGTCTACACACTCGATTGCCCTGCTTTGCTTCAAGTCTGTACAGTCGCTCCCTCAGCAAGTCTATACACTGGAGTCGTCAGCTGCAGGGACAGGATGTCTGTACATTGGGTGCTCATGCATTGGTCTCATCGAAGTCTATACATCCGATAGGCTTGTTACAAGTCTATACACCGAGGACGCTTGAAGGCTTCCAAGTGTATACACTCTACACACTTGGTTTACTAATGCATTTAACTGCAAGTATATACACTGAGATCGCATAAAGTCTCACAAGTCTATACACTCTCCCAGTGTACACACTTACTCACTTACTGTTTCTAAGTATATACATTGTGTTGCATTGCTTGAATTTCCTCAAGTCTATACACTGAGCTCGCATGAAGACTCAAAGTCTATACACTCACTCAGTGTTCACACTTGCTCATTTGCTGCTTATAAAGTATATACAGACTTCATTGTCTTAGGGAACGTCTCATGCCTTTGCCAAAGTCTATACAGTCTGTATCTGCGTTGCATTGCATGCATCATGGTTTAAGTCTAGACATTGCCTCAGGCTGAGCAAGTATATACATTGCATGTTCGTTCAATCAAGTCCATACACTGAGCAAGTATATACATTGTCTGCCTGTCGATTGAAGAGTCTATACATTGCTGTTTGTCTTGTAAAGTCCATATAGTAATGTCTGTATGTTGGCTTTAAACTGAAGTCTATACAATGTGTTGTATTCTTCAGAGACTGTAAAGGGTTTAGACTTAACTGATAATTTGTTCTTTGTCTAACAGGGAATCTTCGTGAAGCCTAATGAAGGCACGTGATCCAAGGAAGGACGAGGTGCCCAGATGAGGACACGTGTACTGACAGCCTGCTGGATGCTGCCACGTGGTCCGAATTCTTAGGGCGGGAAATGTGGAAACCACACGCGCCCTGGCTGCTGCTGCTGCTATATATACGAGCCTTCTTCCACAGAAGAAGACTGATCAATGTGGCCAAGTATATACAGAGAGAATAAAAGCCAGTGAAGAAAGTAGAGAAGCAGAAGAAAGAGAGCAACGATCAAAAGAGTAGAAGAAGAAGAGATAAGAAGAGATAGGGAGAGCCTACGAAAGAGAAGAAAATAGAGAGTGAGAGCAGCAGAAGAAAGGATGAAAGATTGCGTGAGCTGAGAAGAAGAAAGAAGAGGAAGAAAAGAAGAGAGGAGAGAGTTCTATTGAAGACATGTTCAGTCTGTTCGTGGATCAAATCCAGAACGACTATTGTGTTTCATTTCCAGCCTTTGTCGCTGTTCCTTTTATGTTCTCTTATTTTTCATTTTGTTTCTCTGGTTAGCTTTGTTCTTCCGATTGCCCTGTTGGGGATCGGGTTCCTCCTGTGGACTCAGGAGAAGGGAGATCTGATCTCCGGTTCTGGGCTTGTGGGTTGCAAGTCCAGGGGTCCCTCCTGGTCTGGAAGAAGAGAGGTCTTTGACCTCTGGTTTGCTGGTGACTGGGAGTCACTGGTGGGTTCCCTCCTGGTCTAGAGGATGAGAGACTTCGGTCTCTGGTTTCCAAGTGGCTGAGAGTCACTTGGGGTGTCCCTCCGGTTGGGAGGAAGAGGGGAGGCTGTTCCCCTGGTCAAGCTGTGTGGCAGCAAGTGTTCGCAGACTGAGTCTGCTTGTTTCTAGCATTGGCTAGTGAAGCCTCACTCCGGTTGGGAGTGAGGGGTGGATGTAGGTCTTGAGGACCGAACCACCTAAAATTTATATGTGCAGTGGTTTGCCTTGCGTTAGCTCCATATCTTCTATCTCCCATTCACAGGTTGTGCATGCTTGACTAGTTGTATTATCTAGGGAGTTAACCTTGAGCATTATATTTTTGCTAGGTGTGATTGGTTTGCTTTGTTCTGTCTGCGTTTCTGGTTTGATCATGTGGCTGCATTATTGCAGTCCAACTGTTTGATCTATTGTTGTCTTATCATCTCATCTTGGAAAGCTCATTAGTTTTTATTCCGCATATCTGAGCTTTAGAGATTTAATTTGGGCATAATTTCTGAAGGGGATACATTCACCCCCCTCTGTATCCGGGCCTAGCACCCTAACAAAATCTGCATGGTTAGTGTTCTCAAAGCCAGGGGGCTGCTCAACATAGACTTCTTCTTTGATCAAACCATTCAAGAAAGCACTTTTTACATCCATTTGATACAGCTTTATTCTAAGGGAGCATGTAAAGACAAGTAAAATTCTGATGGCTTCGAGTCTAGCAACTGGGGTATAAGATTCATCAAAGTCTACCCCAAACTCTTGATTATACCCTTGAGCCACCAATCTAGCCTTATTTCTTATTATCTTTCCATCCTCATTGAGTTTGTTCCTAAAGACCCATTTAGTGCCTATGACAGATTATGATGAAGGTCTAGGAACAAGATGCCAAACTTTGTTTCTTTCAAACTGGGTTAACTCGTCTTGCATTGAATTTATCCAGTTGTCATCCTTTAATGCCTCATCAACATTCTTGGGTTCAATCTGGGAGACAAGAGCAAGTTGATCTAATTCTTCCACAATTCTAAAATGTGACCTTATTCTAGGTTGGTCATTCAAGCTACCAATGACATTTTCCAAAGGATGATCTTTAAGAATTCTAATGTTTGTAGAATCATTACCTTCTCTTGGAGCTTGATCCCTTGCATTGCTTGATTCAACTCGGTCACCATCTTCTTTTGTTTCTTCTTGTGGAGGATCACTCTTGTCCTTCATGCTTAGGAATTCCCCATCTTCATCATTTTTCCTGCAAGATTTATCATTGTTAGAATCATCATGATATTCATCAAAAGAAACATGGGGTGATTCTTCCATAGTTTGACTCTTAATATTATAAATTCTATAAGCCCTAGATCTATCAGAATATCCAAAAAATATACCTTCATCGCTCTTAGGCTCAAATTTATCTAAGTCTCTTTTGTCATTATTGTGGATGAAGCATTTTGACCCAAACACTTTCATATGTGAGAGAGAGGGTTTTTTTACCTTTCGGCAACTCATAAGGAGTATTTTTGATGTGTGGCCTTACCATAGAGCGGTTGATAATATAACATGCCGAGTTTACCGCTTCAGCCCAAAATTTCCTTGGGAGTTGCAGTTCGGCAAGCATTGTTCTTACCATCTCTACGAGTGTTCGATTCCTTCTTTCAACTACACCATTTTGCTCCAGGATTCTTGGTGAAGAAAACTGGTGTGAAATACCTTCAGCCCTGCAAAGATTATAGAAGTCAGCATTTTCAAATTCACCACCATGATCAGATTGAATGTTGGAAATCTTAAACTCACCGTCTTGCTTTATCTTCATATAGAGTGCCTGAAACTCATCAACATCATCATTTTTATGTGTGAGAAAGAAAACCCATGTGAACCTAGAGTAATCATCCACCAAGACATATCCATATTTTCTACCACTTAAACTAGGAGTTCTGGTTGGACCAAACAAATCCATATGAATCAGCTCAAGTGGTTTAGATGACATGTTTGCAGATCTAGTCTTGAAGGATTTTCTTGTTTGTTTACCTAGGGCACATGCATCACACAATTTATTTTCTTGTTTAAAAGAAAGTTCAGGCAACCCATTCACCATTGAATGCTTTAACAGTTTATGTAAGACATTGTAGCTAGCATGACCTAGTCTACGATGCCATAACCATGCAAGTTAAGATTATGGTGCAGCAAGACAAAGATTTATGTGAGCAGGATCATCTAAGTCAATCATGAAAATATTGTTGACTCTTTTTCCAGAAAATTTTACCTTGTCAGATTTTGGTTCAAGAATTCTACATTCATGAGAGTCAAACAACACTTTGTGACCCTTATCACAGAGTTGACTTATGCTAAGCAAGTTATATTTCAAGCCTTCAACTAGCAGCACATTACAGATGGAGTTGGAAAGGTTCTTACCTACATTACCTGTTCCAATAATTTTTCCTTTGTTGTTCCCTCCAAATGTGACGTATCCTCCTTCCTTTTCCTCCAAGAGACAAAATTTTGTTTTGTCTCCAGTCATGTGTCTTGAACAGCCGCTATCAAGGTACCACATGTTATGCATGGCTACAAGACACTCCTGCACAAGCAATTAAGTAATTGTGTTTGGAACCCAACCAAATTTGGGTCCCATCAAACTCTTCAGATTTTCAAAACATGAAACCATTTCTTTTGGAATCTAAACCTTCCTAGCATTCATGTTTTGTTTGCTTCGATTAGGGATTTGATTTTTCTTTTCAGCTTTGACATTCACTTTTTGTTTAGAAGCTCTTTGTTGGATTTTGTGAAAATTTAAGGAAGTCTGCTTCTTAAATCATTGAGGCCGTTGGTTGGTTTTGGGTTGAAAGTGATTATTTTGCCACCTAGGGGATTGAGACTTATAAGATTGGTGAACACATGAATCACAATTTTCCCAAAAGTAGGGTGGTGTTGGCCTATATGAATGTGCAATCCAGTTATGGTGATATCTGGAAGATTGAGCATGCAATGGCCAAGGAAGTGTTGACCTGTGCTGCGGGGAAGGTTGACCTTTCTTAGGCTTTTGGATAGACTTTTTGGGAATTTCAGTGACTGCCTCTTCAATCTTTTCTTTTCCTTTCTCCTTTTGTTTTTGCTAGTTTTGTGTGGGAGTTGTGTTTGAGGTGGAAGCTTCGGAAGATGAAACAAATGTGACAGTTTTTAACCCAATTGGCCTTTTGTTTGTAGGTTCAAAACCTAACCCTTCCTTGTTGAAGTTTATTCTAGTACCTAGTAATGCATCTAGGTTTTCTTTTCCATCCACAAATTTTTCTAAAGATTGTTGTTTGTCCTTTAACTCTTTTTGTAGGTTTTCAATGTTTTGTAAGAGTTGAGTGTTGACATGTTTGACAGCTTCATACTTCTCATTGCTTAATTTGCTATCCTTTTCATAGCTTTGCATTTTGAGTTTCATGCTGTCAATTTCATTCCTTAAGTCCTCATTTTCAGTTTCCAAGTCAGCCATTTCGTTTCTTCCCTCTTCCAAATCCTCAATCATTTTCTTAAGATCTTCAATCTTAGTTTCAAGTAGAGCATTCTTATCATTCATATCATGATCATGCACAAACAAGTTAATTTTCTTTTTTAATGATTTATTCTTATTTTTGTACATGTCATATTTTTCCATGAGTTGTATATATGCTTCCTCCAAATCATCAGTTGTATAATCTTCAAATGGAGAATTTACCTCAGTTTCTTCGTCACCTTTGGCCATGAGACATAGATCTTCTTTTTATTTGTCCGAGGAGCTAGTTCCGTCATCACTTTCCTCTTCATCGCTCCATGTGGACACCATGGCCTTGTTCTTCTTCTTGCCCTTCCATTTGTCGGCTTTTCTGAATCTGTCGGGACAATCATTCTTGAAATATCCTAGTTTATTGCAAGAATAGCAAATGATTTTATCAGATTTCTTAGAGTTTTCAGAATTAGATTTGAAACCATTTCTTACCTTTGACCTTCCTCTCATGAAGCTCTTACCTTTTTTTCTCATGAATTTTCTGAACTTACGTGTGAGCATGGCTACGTCATCCTCATCTCGCTCACTTGCCGAATCCTCACCTTCATCAGAAGAGTCTTGACCGCTGGGTCCTGCTTTAAGAGCTATGGGCTTTTTCTTAGGCACCTCAGCCTCTTTGTTCTTAAGGTTGATCTCATAGGTCATTAATGACCCAATGAGTTCATCAACCTTGGTAGTTGCGAGATCTCTCGATTCTTCAACCACGGTATCCTTTGTGTGCCATACGGGAGTCAATGATCTGAGAATCTTTCTCACAATTTCATGTTCTAAGTATTTCTTTCCCAAATCAGTTAGACTATTAGTAAGTACAGTTAACCGAGCATACATATTCTGAATTGACTCATCAGGATTCATGCGAAATATTTCATATTCAGAAACTAAAATGTTGGCTTTTGTTTCTCGTACCTGAGAGGTTCCTTCGTAGATTACCTCTAACTTATCCCACATTAGTTTTGCAGATGCACAGGTAGCCACTCTTGAGAATTCAACTGGATGGAGTGAGCATTGCATGATATGTTTGGCACTCCAGTTGACAGTGGATTATCTTATTTGTTCTTTGGTCCACAAATCCTCATTATCCGTAAGCTCATACGGACCTTTACTGATCACTCGTCAAAGTTCATAGTCTTGGGCGCGAATGAACACCTGCATACGATGTTTCCAATAGGGATAATTAGCTCCAGTAAAATAAGGAGGCCTGTTCACAGAATGTCCTTCAGGTAGAAAACCCTTGGACGCTGATCCACCAATTCGCTCAAGGTCGTTGGACCCCATAATGAGAGATTAGGCTCTGATACCACTTGTTGAGTAGTGGATAGCGGATCTAGAGGGGAGGGGTGAATAGATCTGCCCCTCTTCTCTCAACGTAACCCTCTTTAAAGCTAGATGATGATAATAGTAGCGGGAAATAACTAGCTTAATGAAGGACACAAATGATTTGCTTAGCAAGATGATTACGCAATATAGATATTGAACCTAAGCATGCATCTAACACAAAGCAATCACACAAGCAAACCACAACACACGAGATTTTAAGGTGGTTCGGATTGAATCCCCAGTCCTACGTCCACCCCTCACCAAATTGGGTGAGGCTCCACTAGTGCCACGCACTGAACCGCAAATCGGAAAGACCTCCGATTGCCTTCCTACTAACCACAGGTAAGGACGTCAACACCGCAGATCGGATAACTTTCGATTGCCTTCCTACTAACCACCGGTAGAGACGATTTTCAGTTTCAAATGATTGAATGAAATGGAAAGAGAACAAATACGAAAATACTCAAACAAGATATAGAATATGCTCAAAGAGAAAAGATCTTGTCTGAGATTGCTGGAGTTTGAATCTGATTCTTCAATGGTATCTTCTTCCTTGTGAAATGATCTTCCTTGGATCACCTTGAGTTGATGAAGAAGATAAAGGATGTAGATTTGATCTCCCTTGAAAACCTTGTAAAATTAGCTTCCTTGGATCACCTTGATAGCCTTGCTTGCTTCTGCACTTCTCTTGGAGGTTGATGGCTTCAAAAACAAGCTTGAATTACCTTGGATGGATTAAAAACTCCAGCCCGAAGCACTGTTCACGGAGGTGCTACAGTACCCGTGAATCACCTCCTCTAGCCTCCCTTGATCTCTCTTGTTCCAATTGAAGCCTTAGGGTTTTTAACCCTCTTGTATTGGTTTTATAGACTTTGAATGGTCCTTGGACATCCCCCAGACCAGATCCACAATCCATGGGGGATTGGGTGACTTTGGGGTTAAATAATTACAAGGAAAGGGGCTGGCCTCGAGGTAGAAATCGAAGTCAAACATGGCTGCATCGGGGCTGGCGATCGACCGGAAGACATGGGGCGGCCGACCGAAATTTTACAGTTGGTTGATTTTTCATCTCTGGCAAAACCGGTCGATCGGACACCTAGGGGCGGTCGACCGAAACCTGTAAAAACTAGAGTTTCTCATTTATGGAAGAACTGGTCGACCGGCCAAGGTGTGTTGGTCGACCGGAAAGACCTATACCTGCAAAAATGAAGTGTTAGCCCAAAGAAACATGTCCATAAGTCAAGATACTCATGTCCTTATCAATTCCATGTATTTTTGGGTTTGGTTTATGCATTAGATCATTTGAGTATTTCTAAATTTGGTTCCGGGGGCTCCGTCCCCGGAAACCCCCGCAAGGGGCGCTACCCCCTTGACCTGACCGCGCAGGTCGATCCGCATGCGAGGGCGCAATCATTGAGCTTTCTCATTTGCCATATCCACTCTATTCCTTGTCCATTTATTGGCTTATCTGTCATGAACAAAGCATCACGTATGTCAGTCATATGAGAGTGGAAAACAACAATGACTTATAGTGTTTAGCCATTATCAAAATCATGAATATCAAATAACTCAAATGACCACAGGGGCACAACACCCTTCACTATCTTTCCTTTCTTCTTCTGCAGCTCGGGGCATTCACCTCGCATATGCTCCATCTTCTTACATTCGTAGCACATCACTTCAGCCGCTTTTGATGGTTCATTTCTTTACTTTGGCTGCCTCTTTCCTTTCTTGAATTTCCCGCCAAATCATCTTCTTTGGCGCAAGAACTGTTGTACTCTTCTTGTTAACATGGCAACTTCTTCATCGTCGGTGGTTCCCATCGACTCCTCTGGACTTAAGACACTTTCCGGGAATGCTTTTAAAGTGATCGGCTTTTTCTTCTTCGTGTCCTCTTCCGTTCTTTTTATATTGATCTCATAGGCTATTAATGACCCTATGAGTGCATCCACGGTGAGGGTAGACAAATCTTTAGAATCCTCTATCACGATCGCCTTGGTGTGCCAGCAAGGTGATAGGGATCTCAGCACTTTCCTTACCAAGTCCGAATCCTTGTACTCTCTTCTGAGTGACTTCAATCCATTTGTGATCTCCATGAGACGTGCGAACATCTCGGAGATACTTTCTTCCTCTTTCATGTGAAATAGCTCGTAGTCACGGATCAACATGTTCGCCTTTGTCTCCTTGACTTCTGTGGTACCTTCATAGATAAGCTTGAGCTTGTCTCACATTTCTTTTGCGCTAATGCACATGGAGACACGAGCATACTCGTTAGGGTGAATAGCACACTGAATAATGTTTAAAGCATTAAAATTGACAGTGGCCTTTTTAATACTATCGTCATCCCACATATCCTCATCAGGGTGTAAGGTGTATGGACCATTCCTAATGACAGTCCATATTTTATGACTTTGAGCACGTAAAAAGACGGTCATCCTATTCTTCCAGTAAGGGTAGTTACTACCATTAAAGAAGGGTGGCCTTTGAATAGAATGCTCTTCGGACATTAACCCCTTGTTGAGATTGTTGGCCATTCCTAACATATCTCTCTAAATTGCTAGGGTTCTAGATAAAAATAGAGCCGAGGCTCTGATACCAATTGTTAGCCCGGTTAGAAGATAATTGAGAGGGGGGTGAATTGATTGCCCACCCTTTTCGACAAATTTAGACTTAAATAAATTAAACCATAGATATGGTAAATAACCCTTAGATAAAGCTTGATTAGAATGAATGATTGAGAAGCAAGCAAGCCCTCACAACTTCTCAGCGCAGAAATATAATCACTCGGAGAACAAAGTATGGACGAACAGTTAATCAAACTCTTGTCTCACCGACTCACACTCGCAGCATGAACGGATAGAAAATATCAACAACCACATAAAAGGCAAACCGCGGCACAGTGATTTTTAGGTGGTTCAGACGCACCAAGTGCCGTCCTACGTCCACCCCTCTCACCTCGAGAGGATTTCACTAAAACACACTGCACGACGGCAGCAACCACCACACACGGGCGCGACGGCCCACACACGTGGGTTCTCGCACGACGATGAGAAGCCCCACACACACTCGGAGCAAGCTCCGAATCGTCTAAAGATGAAAATAAGATGGAAATATCAAGCCCAGTCTGAGAATAGAAATCTAAGCACAAGACATAATAGCAAACATGATCTTCCCCATAAATCCTTAAACAAACTCGAAGATTAAAGAAGGTAGCACTAGAACGATGGAACCAAGGGATGGAAGAAGCTGGTGTTGAAGATATGAACGCCCAAAGGAGTGGATGAAGAGGACGCCGACAGCGGCCTCCCGATCTTGGCTCGGGCTTGTGAGGGACGAACTCGGCGATGCCCTCCTACTCCTCCAGCAGGGTGCGACTCCTTCTTCTCTTGCAAGCAAAAGATGAACATGTTAAAAGCTTTTCTTCTATACTTCCGATCGAAACAAGGGCGGCTACATATACAAGAGGGATTGAAACCCAATAAGACACAAAAGCCCATGCCAAACCCTCTTCTAAACACATACAATATATGGTGGATGCCCTAAGGGTAATATGGTAAACAAGCAACCCAATCGGATCTATATTAGGTGGGTTAGAAACAGATCCGGAAAACCCGATCGGTTCGCTCAGAAAAAGTGTCGACTCATAGAGTCGACTCTTTTTCTCGAGTAGTCTGCCAGAACACATAAAAATAATACCTGTGAAACAAGTGTCGACTCATTGAGTCGACACTTTTTACCAAGTGTTCTGGCCTGTGAAAATCACAACATTCGTGGTGAAAAGTGTCGACTCTTGAGGTCGACACTTTTTCACGAAGGTTCTGTTTTCACAGAATTAAACGAATTTACCTGAAAGTGTCGACTTTCGAAGTCGACACTTTTTCACGAGGCATCTGCCTCAGCCAATTAACAGAACCCTGATGCAAGTGCTGACTCTAGGAGTCGACACTTTCTACCAGCGTTAGAAAACTTAATGCAAAGCAGAAAAAGTCCAAACAAGTGTCGACCCCATGGGTCGATAATTTTCCTGACAGATGGAAAAGCTTGATAAAAGCATTGAAACTACTCAATTCATGAAACAAAGTATCAAGATCAATCAAATATATACATATTACTTAGATAGCCATAACAAAACCTGATTTCAACTCTAATCAATCCATCCACATTGAAATCCAATTAGACATTTGTTCATACCATGGCCTTGAGTAATTGAGTGAAACTCTCCACAAATGTCCTACTTTTTCAGATTGTCATACAACTCAATACTTCAAGTTATCAATTTAAATTTCCAACACAATCCATATCATGTGAATCAGTTAATGCAACCATTCAAATGGTTATGCAATGTAGTGCAGTGAGGCACAAACATCCGTGCAGTTAAACTCATTCATCATATGACCTAAGCTCCTTATAACATAACTCAAGTTCTCAAGCATTCATTTTATCATTCAAATCCCACATTTGTTAAATAATATCAATGCAAATCAAATTATCTGACACATGACATTTTCATTCAAGATCTTCGTCAAAACAGTCCGGGGCACAACACTCTGGTTGTGGGTAACTGGCTGTTACTCACAGTTCCTTCTAATTTGATCAGAAGAAGAGAGGAGAGTGTTCTTCTAGGTCAAGCTGTAAGTCAGTGTTTGTTTGCAGACTCAGTCTGTGGTTATTGCTGTTGCAAGGGGAAGCCACACTCAGGTTTGAGTGTGGGGTGGACATAGATCTACGTGGCAGATCGAATCACCTAAAAATTCTGTGTGCCGTGATTTGCATTGGTGTAATTGGCCCTTATCATCTTCCTCCATTCACAGGTTTGCATATGAACAGATCTTCCCTATACGCTAAGTGGTTGTATTGCAGTCTGTTAGATATGTCTGATCTGAGTGGATTCTATGAGATAGCATTCTCTTAGTTAGTGCATTCTTGTCACTTTCATTTATATTGTTCTCACAGATATCATCTGAGCTCATGGTTTGATAGCGGAGTGTTAAATTGTCTTAGGCTTAAAAATTGAGGTTAAAATTTTTTTAGGATCTATTCACCCCCCCCTCTAGATCTTGTTGTGCACACATATTCATATACTTGCTTCCGACTTTGCCTATAGAGCACACAACATTGGTATCACAGATACTCCTCTATTATAACTCTAAAGTCTACAAAATTAAAAATTAAATCAAATACTCACATGAGAGGGCTGTGGTGTGCTCGAGGGTGCTCCCTGAGACAAAATCCCCGCCTGGGACAAGAGGGTAGCAACCACCCGAGTAAAGCGTGCCTCCATGCATTCCTCGACTAGGTCTACCGCATGTTCGACGATGGATGTAATCTAGCTCGTCGAAGTGCCGATGGAGGGAGTAGATAAGGAACAGCTACCGGGGTAGGACAAAGCTGAGCCCGGAGAAGATGCTAGAATTGGGCTGGTGTCCAAGCATTGCCCAAAACCGTATACTCGTCCTTTCTTCGGTGGGCCGGCTGCTGCTACCCATGCCTCAGGATCTAGTTGCGACTGCTGTGTCTCTTCGTCCCCATACTTTCCTGTCATATGCATGTCATATGACTCCTATAAATTGAATAAAAAATATTGTAAATGTCATATTAATCAATCATATTTAAAAATAGAAATAGAAAAGAAATGTGTATGTATATAATCTTACCACTACCGAGCGAGCTCTCTCGCTCACACACTGATATGTCCCCTTCTTTTGATGAACTATAGCAAATAAATCACGGTACGAGACCGTACCACCCCTCTTCTTTTCCTATTATACATGTTATAGAGAATAAATAGGGACATATAAGAAATAAATTATAATAAAATTAAGATGATTACTTACCAATCTCTCCTTCTAGGTCGCGAAGGAAATAGATCCAGAAGTATGGAGATGCACATTTGGATGTAACGCACGTGCGGTTTTGGCTTTTGCGGATTTGGCGATCCAATTAGGCTCGACCCATCTATCACAGAGGTCCTCCCAGTGCTCCCTCCTCATCCATGCGGGGCCGTGTGCCTTCCAAAGGCCACGGTCCTCGCTCCCCCGGGCTAGAGCTTTGGCACGTTCCCGACAGCCGTGTAAATGATGCTTATAATTTATAGTTCTTGTGGCCTCCCATACACGTCGAGCTCGTCCGATGTCAGCTCGCCTCACAAACTGATATCCTTGCTGTCAAGAATTTAAAATTTATAAGTTAGTCGATTGAAATTGTGGAGTTGGGAAATATGTAATTTAAAAGATTAAATCGTATACCAGGAACTCATCATACAATCGATCGCGGATATCCTGAGGAAACTTTTGAAATGACTGATATGGGCCGGTCACATGTCGCTCAATAATGTTGGTAATAAAACGAGAAGCCTCACTGGGCTCTACTTTACCCCTGCAATTACAAATGTTAAAATGATACCCAATAATTATATATATAGTTGATGGATAGATAACGAACATAATTCATGAGTGTTTGCGGGCCTTTTCATTTCCCTCAGGTTATCGGGTATATAGCTCTTATTTCACGCGTTGATCAACCAATTAACTAACTGGTAGTTAACTGACTGATTGACTGCGCGGGCATGCCAGTCACATACGTGACAAATTTATCGTGCGCTCGTTCTGACTTGGTCAGACGAATGTGAGGTTCTGTCGGGACCAGCAGTCCGCCATACCATAAAGGCTATGGCGTTAATTACATCCCCCACGATGAGGGAACACCTTTGATTAATTGCCGAGATAGTGGGCTGTCGAGGCCGGAATAAAGGATGCGACACCACAAACATGATGGAATCATGCAAGATGCCTCTATCTGTCATGCAGTAGAGGCATGGCTTATTGAATTGGAGACCCCTGGTGTGTGGCAGAGGACGTAGGTCCGAAGACCACCATCGCGCATAGCGGAGACTTCCGATCGGGCGTAACCCGACCTTCCGTCAGCGCCATTTGATATACCCGAGGGTCAATGGAAACATCCATGTATGACAATGATGACTATGCTAAGCATGATGACAGAATTATGAAGATAAGCAGAACTCAGTCACATGTTTATTAAGCCCCGCCAACGGGGGAAAAGATGGCACAAGCATGATAGTAAGAGCAGAGTGATGACAGACATAATGGTGAAAACATGATAACAAAAAGATTTGGACTCGAAAGGCCCTCCTCTTATTCAATTTATTCCTAATTAGGGTTGATTAACTTCGACCGTGAAAAGCGAGGGTCGCTCGGGGGCGAGCCAGGATTAAAGAGTGTAGCGATCAGAAACTGCACCTGAAAGGGTAGGTATAAGACTTAAAACGGCATGGAAACCGTAGGTAAATGAAGAGTTTTAAAACGGCGTGGCCCGATTGGGGCGCGCCGGGAAGAGGCGCGCCGGGAAGGGGCGCGCCGGGAGGGCGCGCCGTTTTAAGGCGCGCCGTATATAAACGGTGCCGGCTTAGCCAATCTTGCAGAAACTGAGGTTTTGTTCATTTTTTCTTGGGTTTATTAAGATACTTTGGAAAACTTTGAGAGTTTATTTAAGTTATTTATTCAAAGGATCGACCCCGGGGCATCCGGGAGCCGAGTCACGGGCTCGCGCGAGGTTCACACTCGAGCGCGGCGATTGTTCCGAGTAGGACTCGTTCGAGCCGGAATTTCGGCAGCATCTCCCCATCCCGGAGGATTATTGGGGAGAAGCGGGGAGTACTCACGTAGCGGAGCAACCCCTAAAAGCCAGGTGGCACAACGGCGGCCGGCAAACACGAACGGAAAGGAAAACCTCGAGGCCTAGCCTACTAGGGGCACCGAATCCATGGGCGACAGTGAGCGAATGAGGTGACTCGTTATGGGAGCGAAAACCCCGAGGGCTAGCCTACGAGGGGCACGCGACCCGAGTCACAACAACTTTCGAATCGGGACGATCGATGGAGGGAAGGAAACCCCGAGGGCTAGCCTACAAGGGGAACACAACCCACGGCCACCACAAAGCCCATTAAGGACCGTGGATTTGAACTGCAGGGCTTAGCCCCGTTGCTGCGCACTCAATGGTCAGTAGGGACATTCGTCATCAATGGACGAGCCCTCCGTCGGCCGAGTGGCTGATGTAGAAGACTGGGGGAATGTCCCCCTCCCCGGATACTGGAGTGACGCTACAGAGCATACTCCCGTTAAGGTATGAGCGAAGTGAAGAGAGCGGCTCAAGACATTGTTTGACGACGACAAGTGGACAAACGAATTACTAGAAACATATTAGAATGGCGAAACCCGCGGGCTAAGCAAGTTAATACCAGCATGCTATGTGATTAGCACAGAGGCCCGGGGAATGGATATATGTGTATATATATCATATTCGGAAACAAACCAACAGAGGCTTGCCGCTGAATGAAAAAGAACGATTGAAGCTATCTTCCCCACCCATCTGGCCTATGAAGAAAAGCACAGGGGCGGTGAAGGGTTCGCTCCCTACGCGGAGATGGACAGAGATACGCATACAAGTGCGTCTCCGATCATAGAACCCATGGAATATACGGTGCAGAGCCCGGCCATTACATTAGGATCAAAAGAGAAAACCCTGGGGAGGGGGGAGAATGGTTCATGTAGCCCGAGGGCATATCCAGCGTCGGAGAAACCGATTATACGGGAGTACGTATGCCGGGAAATCATTAGATGCACATTTGAGAAGAGATTAGAGAAGGCATAAAAGAGAGATACGGCATCAGCCACAATAGCATTTCATTCATCCCGTGAACGACACAGATATATATGCACAACATGTATATTCCTCCGCCGACATTGTCGCTCGGCCGCCGTTTACATTAATAGGGAAAGCTCATTACAAACGAAGAGAAGGGGCAGAGGTAATGGTGAGGGAGGGTAGGTCAGGCTCGTGTCATCGCCCCTCCCCTCTCTCACTTACATTGTATCAGGGGAAGAAAACCAAAGAAGAAGAAAGGGGATCGACCGGGAGAAAACATGGAACCCACCTAAACCCTTTTTTCAGAACAGAGTATCGGATCCCCCGGCTTCTCTTCTCCGGCTCCGGAGGTATTCAGAGGAACAGACGAGGAAGACGACGGCGGGAACCCTCGGTGGAAAACCCTACTTCTCCCCCAAGCTCTTCTCTCGGATGAACAGAACTCCCTCCTCGGATTGGCTCTCTTCTGTCTTTTTTTCTTCTTTTCGCTTCTGATCCGTCGACTTTTTTCGTGTGTTCTCTTCTTTCTTCTTTTTTCGAAGGCAGGCTATATAGCCTTTTGTTAATCCGGCGCCCCTGGAAGGGGCGCGCCGGATTTGATGGCGCCGGGGAACACATCCCCGATCGAAATTGGCGCGCCTGTTTTGATGCCGCCGTATTAAGAGGCGCCGACATCCCTTTACGCGGCGTTTTAACTTGGTTGCTCGGCGTGGCTCGGCCGATGGGTCCGGAGATGATTCCGGAGGCTCCCGTTGACTGTTCCTCTCGCGTTGGCCCTTCGAAAACCTTGACGGGGTGTCGACAAAGCTCTTGATATGACGAAAGGCCTTAATCAGAACTTCGCGTGTGTCTGGAAGCTCGAACGGCACTTAATTCCGGCTTCGGACGTTAATCCGGCGCGGTAGGAAGCTTGAACGGCACCACTTAAAATGGCGCGCCCCTTACCTCGTTATTAAAACGGCGCCGCTTAAAGCAGTGCGCCCTTTGACTGGAGGGTTAAAACGGCGCCCGGTTCACCGGCGCGCAAACCGTTTAAAACGGCGTGCTCCGGGGCCCGCCGTTTTAACAATGGGGAGCCCCCCTATATAAACACCCCTTCTTCATTTTTTCTTCACCCCTGTTCATTTGCAAATCTTCTTTCTCTCTCCTCCCTTTCTCCTCCTCCCGCGGCGCCGAGTGGGCTCTGGGTTTTGAGCGAGCCGGTGAGTCGAGTCGTTGTTTCATTTGGGTTTTAAACCCGCTCTTCGGGCCCCGAGAGGCTCCTCGTAGGACTTGTCCTCGGAGCTAGATCTCTCGGGTGTCCCATTTGGCCTTGGCTTAACGCCTATGGCTACTTTTAGGGGCTGCTCCCTTTATGGACAGCTTCCACTTTTCTTTTGGCAAAACCCCGAGCTGGGGAGATGCTGCCGAAATTTTGTCAGAAATATTACTTTGATCAACTGATTTCTGACTTTGCTTTCCCTCTTCTGGGCGTTGTTTTGCAGATAACATGGCATCCGACCCTTCTTCCTCTGCATCCCGAGTTGCCGTGACATGGGGGAATGTCCATTCCCTTGACCGGGGGCCTCGACGGATAGCCGTGGTAGCTGAGTCCTCGGACTCGGAGACCGACACCGTTGACACCGGCCGCCTATTGATTCTTGACGGCAACCACTTCAAGTATGATCGAGGGGATGGCGTCAGGCTGGACCATCCCAAGGATAAACACTTGATGGCATTCCTTGAGCGCTTCAACCTTGGCGGGAAGCGCGATATAATTCTCGTCCGTCGAGCCGAGGGAGCTCTACTGGCGGAGTGAGACAGCCTGACCGAGTCAGTCACTCATGGTATGCCTATATATATCCCGGGCGAGCCCGGAAAATGGGGGGCCGTTCTTGGAGTGCAGGAATTATCTCCAGAGGCCGGGTTGCTGACAAGAGCACCGCAGTATACACCAGCCCGCTGGAATGAGACTGCCGGGCGCGTTGATAGGGAGAAGCCCGTGTATGGTTTATTCCTCACCCCGCTTCATTGGGGGTACCGAGATGAGCCTTTCCTCTTGGACTGCTTAGCGGTCCGATTCAAGCATTAGGTTTCAGTAGGGTGGTTCGGAGAACTCAAAGCCACCGATGCTCACGCCTTCAGACCGGGCGCCGTCGAATTTACAGATTTTGTATTGCGGCAATATGCTCCCATCATGTACATGCCGATGTTTATCAGAGTGTATATGCTTCCCAGTACAGGTATCCGATCTCCCGAGGTCTGTGCTGCGGGATGATTGAAGTCTTCTGCCCAGAATACAACACTTTTTATACTGCAGAGGGTGAGACTTCACTGGATCTCTGGAGTCTTTCCCAGTTCAGCGGCTTGCCGATAGACGGGGAGCCGTATGAAGAAGTTTGTTTCCCGGACTGGCTGAAAGACCAGACAGATGGCGAAGGTAAATATTTCATGGGCTTCGCCTACCGCTATCTGATGAAGGCATACCGCACCCTGCTGCTCTTGACGCTTGACTCGCGGGAAGCGTGAAAGCCTGGCGAAAAGAGGCGCGTGCGGATGGGCACTTGGCTTCAATATTTGTTTGGTGGGGAGCAGCAATATGAGGACTTCCCCACGGTAGTCCCGACAGCGGTGAAGCGGAAGAAGAGGGCTCGACGCCAGGCGACATACCCTGCTGTTTCAGGGAGAGGGCGGCAAGGGGGACCGAATCCCACAGGAGTTGACGCAGTCACACACTGTGCTGCGTATCTGATATATTGGCTCTGTTCGTTCGCCCTCCCTCAAGGGGACGAGACGGTGATCAGGCCAGAGGCCATTTACCCTGCCTGTTTGATGGCTTGGGGGACGAAGTTGTCCCTATGCCCGGTGGCCTTATGCCTCACATACAAGATGCTGGGGGATTTGCACAAGTCACGCATCCCCAGAAATTCACAGACAGTTGGTCCCATCCACTTCTTCAACACCTAGGTCTGCACCCTGTTCCCTGAAGCAGCTCCCCGGTCGATGCAATCAGATCGCCCCTTGCCGCGGATGATCGAATTTGCTAGTGCTGAACCGTCTTCACTGGCGGATCAGCTCTTTGCTATTCGGGGGAAGCTGACTACAATTCCGACAGATTCCCTAGGGGTTCTGCAGTTTTGGAGCTTGGCTGCTAGCTCCAGTCCTCTCGTCAATAGGATGCGGCAATGCCGGTTATTTGAGACGGAGGAATTCATTCACCAGCTTACCGGGGCCAAGAGCACGAGGCCAATCAGGGAACCGGAACTGATTGATTGGGCACTGTCCATTCGCCCCAGTGTCCTTGTATTCAGAAAGAGCGACTTACTGTGGTTGGAGCCGTACTATCCCTTCCGCTTTGGCCGGAATTTTGGATACGACCAGCAGATTCCTTCTTCCTCAGCCCGGTTTAACCTCCCAAATAGACATCGGGCTGGTCAAACATCTACGGATGAAGCCCGCGCATGGTGGGACTACTTCCATCGTCGGGAGGATGTATCATTCAGGGTGCCAACCCTGGCCCGTCTGCCCCGAGTGACTCCGGACTTCATCAAGTGGTGGAATGCACGGATGGGCTTCTATCGGAACTTCCGGAAAGACTGTTGGCATAGTGCCGAACGTCGTTTCTTAGATTCACAGTGGGAGCCTGTTTTGAATGTTGATCCATCCTATTTGAAGAAGCTGAAGTCCTGGTCCAATACCGAGGTGATGGCATATCTGGAGGATAGGAAGACTGCGAAGGGTAGGTTGTCTAAGGCCGACCCGAAGATGCCAGAGATCCAGAAGGATGACTATATGAAGACTCTCTGGGGCTGTGCCGGGTTAGCTATGACCGGATTGCTCTTCAGACGATCCCCCTTTCGGTGGAAGAACCTCTTCCTACAGTGGCGGGTTGGCGCCCAGAAGCTGACCATTTTCATCCCTACCGGACCTTCATTAGGAGGGAAGACAGGTGGGCTGACTTGTATTCCAACACCCCCTGGATATTCGCCCTGCTTCATTCTCATGGGCTTTCAATTTCTAGTCCATTAGAAGCCATCCGGGACCATCAGCTTCTGGTATCTTTCAAGTATGTTGACGGCTGGGGATTCGACCACTTGGGCCTATATCATCACTTATCCTCCTGTGGCCATGAAGACTTGGCGCAACTGGCGGAGAAAAGTGAGAAGATTGGTGATGTATGCTGGCTTGTACGCGAAGCATCTTCACGGGACAAGGCACCCGTGTTGCTTTACTGGTCGCTCAGCCCCAGATACACAGGGCCGCCAGGTAATGCTTATTTTTCTTTCTGCCTTGAAATTGCTTCTTTTATAATTAGTATGCATCTTTCTCACCTACGCGCTTTTGCAGCTCACCTTTCTGTGGAGGCGACCAAGCGTTACAGGGAGTTGATATCTAAGGCGCAGAAGCCTTCATATTTTAATATCCCAGAGCCAACTCTGACCACCACACCGCTGCCCCCTGGGGATTCGCGGAAGCGAACCAGGTCCCAGGTGAGGGAGGCTATCGGTAGGGCCAAGAAGGCCAAGAGGGCAGATTCCCGTGCTACCCGGGCGCGCCGGAGGAAAGCCGCTGAAGAGGAGTCATAGCCACCCCTCCTCGGGTCCCATCATTCTCCGAGTTTGAGGCCGCTTGGATGCAAGGGCCTGAGGGCGAAGGTGACTTCTTGTTCCTGTATGGCTTGTTTGTTTATTTCTGCCACCTTGGCTGATCATCCTTCATTTATTAGCTGCTGGCACTACCTCCGCCGTTGTTGGTTTGGAGGCGGTGATCGGAGCCGCGGCTGAGGAGAGAGAGGAGGAAGCCCCCTCGGCCTCTATTGAGGGTGACTTGCCTTCACTGACACCCCATCAAGAGATAGAAGGTAACTTGCAGCTTGCCCTGTGGAGCTCAGCGGTCTATTATGCTTTCAGTCGGGTCTTGACTATTTATTGTCTTTTAACTCCAGTTGATGTCCGGCCAACGGTGCTCCCCGAGGTCGGTGCCATGGCAGGAGCTATTATTGGAGAGCAGGGGCTTCCAAAGGACAAACCCCTGGATATTCAGCCAACGGGTGCTTCCGATGTAGAGACCGCCGAGGAGGTTCCGGTTGAAGGGCCTCCTCCTAGTAGCATGAGTCCCGCTCAGATGCTGGAGATTCAGAAACAGGCGGAAGAGTCTTCCTCCTCTGAGAGAGTTGATTACGGTGGAGGCTCCGGGGATGACGAAGGGTTCCCGCCGGTTGACACCGAGGCTGAGGATGTCGGGGCCTCTTCAGCCTATGAAAGCAATCTTTTAACATTTAGCCCTCCGAGACTACGGGGTGCCGAGCACGGGCCATCATACCCGACTGCAGGAGAAGGGCTAGAATCTTCAGAGGCCACTTTTGGAGGCCTAAATATAGTGCCGATTGAGGTAGGAAACGTTCCGATTCTCGCCTGCAGCACTTCTTTTTATTTCCAAGCCAACTGGCTGATGTACATGTATGTGATGCAGGCTGAGGTGGTATCGCCAGCTATGATGGTCCGCATACCCCTTCCTGACGTGGGCATGAGCCACTCAGCCTTTCCACCTGTTGTGCGGCCCATCGCCCTACGGCTTCCACGGACTTATGCAGCTACAGCGGCGTCAGAGGAGCCCGGCGTAACTGCCGAAGCCGGCGGCCTGACTGAGGTTGCAGGCGAAGAGTTATTGTTGAAGCCAAGTGGTCCCCCGGAAATAGAAGCAGGAGAAATTATTGCAGAAGAGGCCGATGCTATCAAAGCCTTGTCTGTCATAGAAAGCTCCCCTCCTTTAAAGGCCGGTGAGACTGTTCAGGAGGAGCAAGCGCCCTCGGCTGCTGAGACGGCCGTCATAACCTCACCTTAAAGGGCAGGCAAGGAAATTGCTATCGTGGAGAGCCCTTCGGCCGCTGTAGCTACAATTGTCGGTCTAGGCGTCGGTGCCATACAGACCATGCCATCGACATCCCTCGGGGTGGCCGATGACATCTGGGCCGAGATAGATAGCAAGGTGGACTTTTAGCTCCCTGAGACTTCGCCACTAGGCCTACAATTCTCTAGCGACATGGTATGGCAATCTCTAGACAATCTCCAGCGAGCTATGTCAGCTTCCCCGGGCCTGACCTATGTGCAGCTAAGAAGCTTGGTAGACCACCTCTCCCGGTCGCTATTAGCATTCGGATGCCCAATGGATGATTGGACTCCGCGGGTTGTAATGCTATTAAAGCACGCCAACAGGCGAGATTTCCTCAGCCGAGAGGTATCCGATCAGCTAACTGCTGTGAAGTTGGAGAGGGCGGATTGCCACGTCGTCGCTACTTCGTTGAGGGTGACCATGGGACAGCTGAGAGATGTTACCGGGAATATCTCAGAACATCGGCTGCTCCTCACAGCACGGATGGCAGAGTTGCGCGCTGAACTTGCTGAGGTTGAAGCCGAACTACGGGAAGGCGAGCACCTAGAAGCCCAGACAACGGAAGAAGCCGATCTGGCCGAAGGACGACTTGTCTCGCTGGACGAGAGGTTATCCAGCTGACAGCCACCGAAGCCCGGTTAGAGGAATTGACCCAATACCCCTCACTAGGCCTCTTGGAGTTGGCAGATATCTTTCGGCGTCCTTTACCGTAGCCTTGCTTCCTTTTTTTTTTTTTTTTTTGAGTTCTGCTCCTTTTTGCCTTCGGAGCTCATGTATCCCCGGGGGATGTCCCGGGCACAAATGTATTCCGCCAATTCTCATCTAATGAAAACATCTCTCTTTGTCGCCTTAATCGTGACTTTTCCTCCTTTCTTCTCTTTATTCTTTTGGTCGATCGTCCGAACTTAGGGATACGCACTGATGGCGCAGGAGAGCGCTCACGCCTTCAGCGAAGGGGCGAGGTGTTCGCTCCACCGCGGCATAGCCGTTCCCGGAGCAGGACCTTTTGCCAGGGCGGGACATAGATAACATAGGCGGATGTGCCTAGTGAACTTAGCCAATGATGACGAAAAGTGTGTTATAACCATCGACATGGGTTAAATGTCGACGTAATGATGCTTTGTTGATCAACGAGGGTGGAAGGCCCAGGTTAGAGGGTAGTCGACCGAGCTTATCGATGATGGCGAGGGTCGAAAGGGTAGCGACCGATCTTGCCGATGATGACAAGGGTCGAAAGGGTAGCGACCGATCTTGCCGATGATGACAAGGGTCGAAAATGTAGATGGTCTTGCCGATGGTGACAAGAATCGGAAAGGGTAGCGACTGATCTTGCCGATGGTGACAAGGGTCAAAAATGTAGACGGTCTTGCCGATGGTGACAAGAACCGGAAAGGGTAGCGACCGACCTTGCCGATGGTGACAAGGGTCGAAAATGTAGACGGTCTTGCCGATGGTGACAAGAACCGGAAAGGGTAGCGACCGACCTTACCGATGGTGACAAGGGTCGAAAATGAAGACGGTCTTGCCGATGGTGACAAGAACCGGAAAGGGTAGCGACCGATCTTACCGATGGCAACAAGGGTCAAAAATGTAGACGGTCTTGCCGATGGTGACAAGAACCGGAAAGGGTAGCGACCGACCTTGCCGATGGTGACAAGGGTCAAAAATGTAGACGGTCTTGCCGATGGTGACAAGAACCGGAAAGGGTAGCGACCGACCTTGCCGATGGTGACAAGGGTCGAAAATGTAGACGGTCTTGCCGATGGTGACAAGAACTGGAAAAGGTAGCGACTGACCTTGCTGATGGTGACAAGAACCAACAAGGGTCAAAAATATAGACGGTCTTGCCGATGGTGACAAGAACCAGAAAGGGTAGCGACCGATCTTGCCGATGGCGACAAGGGTCGAAAATGTAGACGGTCTTGCCGATGGTGACAAGAACCGGAAAGGGTAGCGACCGATCTTGCTGATGGTGACAAGGGTCGAAAAGGGTAGACGGTCTTACCGATGGTGACAAGAACCGGAAAGGGTAGCGACCGATCTTGCCGATGGTGACAAGGGTCAAAAAGGGTAGACGGTCTTGTCGATGGTGACAAGAACCGGAAAGGGTAGCGACCAATCTTGCCGATGGTGACAAGGGTCGAAAGGGTAGACACTGGATGTGTATAAGTGGGATATCGGATGAAGACTCCGCCTCGACCTTGTGAAGGGTCTTCAGGACGGAGGATGGTTCATCACTATTCATCATTGATTTATAATTTTTTCTTCTCTTTTTTTTTTATTCATATTACTGACCTAAGCACCCTTTAGGGTTTTCGCCGAATCCAGCCCCCTCTTGCTTTTTCCCACGCGCCCTCTCGGGTTTACACGTGGCGGGGTACCCGATTTTGCCTGCGACGCCCTTTCGGGTTTTCGCCATAGCTGGGTTATAGCTATTTTTGCACTTGTACTAATATAGGAGCAAGTCTGGCAGGGTATCTCTATTTTTAACCCCATTTTTCTTTTCTTTCTCTTTTTTTTGATTTCAAATTTAGAGTACGGCAGAACTGGACCGCATGAATGCCGACCGTCCTTGTCGATGATGACAAGGATTGGACGTGGGTTTACTTCGTCAACATTGGTTAAATGTCGAAGCAAAGGCAGGATTATCAACAGGGACGGAAGGTCCAAGTTGGGGGTAGAGATCGACCGATCTCGCCGATGATGACGAGGGTCGAACATTGGTTTATTCATCAACATGGGTCACATGCCAAAGCAAGGGTAGGATTATTAACAGGGACGGAAGGTCCAAGTTAAGGGTAGAGATCGACCGGCCTCACCGATGATGACGAGGGTCGAGCATGGATCTATTCATTAGCATAGGTGACATGCCGAAGCAAAGATAGGGTTATTAACAAGGACGGAAGGTCCAAGTTAAGGGTAGAGATCGACCGACCTTGCCGATGATGACGAGGGTCGAACATGGATCTATTCACCAGCATGGGTGACATGCCGAAGCAAAGGTAGGGTTATTAACGAGGACGGAAAGTCCAAGTTAAGGGTAGAGATCGACCGACCTCGCCGATGATGACGAGGGTCGGGCATGGGCTTGTTAAAGGATTTCCGGTGGGACTTTTGATGATTGTCCCTTGTGGAGTTTCATCAGGTGGAGGACAAAAGAGAAATTTTTTTTTTAAAATTACCACTTTACTAACTTAAGCGCCCTTTCGGGTTTTCGCCGAAGCCAGCCCCCTCTTACTTTTACCCACGCGCCCTCTCGGGTTTTCACGTGGCGAGGTACCTGATTTTGCCTGTAGCGCCCTTGCGGGTTTTCGTCACAGCTGAGTTATAGCCATTTTTACACTTGTCCTAATACAGGAACAAGTCTGGCGGGCTATCTCTATTTTTAACCCCATTTTTGTTTTCTTTTATATATATATTTATTTTTTTGATATAAAAGGTGGTAGGTCGAAGTGTGATGTCCGACCTTTGGCTGATAGTAGACGGCTGTTGGCCAGCTTACCGGGCCATGTGCCGAGCGGAGCGGTATATTCGTTAGCAAGGGCTGAATGCTAACACAAAGGAATGATCTTTCGCCAATTCAAGCATGAAGCCTGTAACGGCAATATGGTGTATCTTTTTGAGAGCTCGACTAGGGCGGAGTGCCACTAGGCCAAGGAAAGGTAGCTCGATCAGGGCGGAATGCCACTAGACCAAAGAAAGGTAGCTCGGCTAGGGCGGACTGCCACTAAACCAAGATAAGGGTAGCTCGGCTAGGGCGAAGTGCCGCTAGACCGAGGAATGGTAGTTCGATCAGGGTGGAGTGCCACTAGACCAAGATAAGGGTAGCTCGGTTAGGGTGGAGTGCCATCGAACCAAGATAAGGGTAGCTTGGCTAGGGCGGAGTGCCACTAGACCAAGGAATGGTAGCTTGGCTAGGGCGGAGTGCCACTAGACTAAGATAAGGGTAGCTTGGCTAGGGCGGAAAGCCACTAAACCAAGATAAAGGGTAGCTCGGCTAGGGCGTAGTGCCACTGAACCAAGGTGAGGGTAGCCTGATCAGGGCAGAATGCCACTAGACCAAGATAAGGGTAGCTCGGCTAGGGCGGAGTGTCACTAACCAAGGAAAGGTAGCTCGATCAAGGTGGAGTGCCACTAGACCAAGATGAGGGTAGCCTTGCTAGGGCGGAGCGCCACTAGACCAAGGAAAGGTAGCTTGATCCTGGCGGAGTGCCACTAGACCAAGATGAGGGTAGCCTGGCTAGGGCGGAGCGCCACTAGGCCAAGGAAAGGTAGCTCGATCCGGGCGGAGTGCCACTAGACCAAGATGAGGGTATTCCGACCGATCACTCGGGGAATGTCGGTTGCGCTGCATGATACAGCTTTATATGCTTTCCGTTGAGGGGAGAGAACTGGATGACTCCTTTGTGGTCTACCAGGACGTAGGCACCCCCTTCGTATACTCGGCGGACAATATACGGTCCGATCCAGTTTTCGACCAACTTCCCTTTGGGGTTGGAGGCCATCACTTCTCTTCTTTTGACCATCACCAGGTCTCCTTTCTTGAATTCTCATCCCTTGACCAGCTTGTCAAAAGCACGGGCCATGCGAGCTTGGTAGAGTTGGATGCTTTGTTATGCCCGGAGGCATTTTCCTTCGAGCTCAGCGAGCTCTTCTAATCTTCTTTCTGCATTGGTTTGTTCACCGTCGACTAGTCCATGCTGGATGGCAACTCGCAGCGAAGGAACTTCCAGTTCAATTGGCACCACAACCTCTGACCCATAGACGAGGGAGAAAGGCGAATAGCCGGTTGGGGTCTTGTAGACAGTACTATAAGCCCAGAGTGCTTCGTACATCCTTTCTTCCCAATCTGTTTTATTAGACTTGACAGTCTTTGCCAGCAACGTGCATAGTGTATTGTTGAAGGCTTCTGCAAGTCCATTGGCTTGAGGGTTGTAGGGGGACGATGTCCTCCAGTCAATCTTGTAATTGTCGGCTAGCCGATAAACCTTCTGGTTCCTAAAATGGCTGCCATTATTAGAGATGATTCGGCTGGGGATCCCAAACCGGAATATTACATTCTGCCGGAAGAATCTTGCAACTAGCTCTCCCGTCACATCTCTTAGTGCTACCGCCTCTGCCCATCTGGAGAAGTAGTATGTAGCTGCTAAGATATATCTGCACCCTGGGGAAGATGATGGTAGCGGTCCTACCACGTCCGTGCCCCACTGAGCAAACGGCCAACTTGGTAGGGTCGGATGTAATGGCACTGGAGGTCTCCTTGCCACGTTAGCGTGTTCTTGACACTTCTGACAAGCTTTGGCAAACTTGCAGCAATCATCAAATATAGTGGGCCAATAGTAGCCTAGTTTCTTTATCTCAATTTTCATCTTTGGGCCAGCCTGGTGTGCTCCAGCTGATCCCGCGTGGACTTCTTGCATCACCTGCCCCGCTTCCGCCGAAGACAAGCAACGGAGTAGGACTTTCCTTCGGGCATCTGCCATTATTCGAAATAGGGTTCCGCTTCTCATCTCGTAAGAGTCCTTGACCCTCAGGAGCTTCATTCTTTGTTCTTTTTCTTTTGGAAGCTGCTGGTGTTGAAACCATCGCTGGAGATGTTCTCGCCAATCGGGCTGCTGAACCTCTTCGACGACTACCACCTCAATCTCTTGTTCGTCGGCTAAGACTTCTGTTACGCTGGGGACTTGCCGGTGGTTGATCACTGTTATATTCAGGCTTGTGTCTGGCGGAACTACCAATGAACTGGTCAGCTTAGCGAGGGCGTCTGCCTGAGCATTCTGGCCTCGGTTGATGTGCTTAATGCTGATGAAGTAAAATCTTGACATCAGGCAGGTTGCCAGCTGGTGATAGGGGAGAAGCTCTTGCTTTCGTACATCGAACTCTCCCTCCAGCTGTTTTACAACTAGTAGGGAATCTCCGAATGCCTCCAGCATCTGAATTCCCATAGACAGAGCGATCTGCAACCCGATTATCAGGGCTTCATATTCCGCTTCATTATTTATGCAATGCTTGTTTATGGAGCAAGATGTGTGCACCACTTCTCCTTCTGGGGATTTCAGGACTATGCCTGCTCCTACCCTGACTCTGGCCGATCCAGTGGCGGAGGTGTCAATTCTGGAAGCGCCATCAAAATATAGCTGCCATAAGGAGGGCTGTACTTGAACGGCTTCCAAGGGTTCATCTTCAGGAAGCTCCGGTTCCAACGGGCAGTCCCTGGGTACTGGGTGCTCAGCGAAGAAGTATGCAATAGCTTGACCCTTGACGGCCTTGCGCGGTACATAGGAGATGTCAAACTCCATAAGGATTACCGCCCATTTGCCCAGGCGACCTTTGAGTGCCGACTGGGACATGATATACTTCAGGGGATCCTCTTTGGATACCAAGCTGATTTCATGCGACAACATATAGTGTCGGAGTTTCTTAACTGCGAAGACCAGTGCCAGACAGACCTTCTCAATATAGGTATATTTTTCCTCGGTCCTGACTAGTCTCCGGCTGAGGTAATAGAGAGCTTGCTCTTTTCCTTCTTCATTATTCTGGGCCAGCATTGCCCCCAGGGAGTTATGTGTAGCTGCTATATACAGTATCAATGGCCATCCTTTCACTGGTGCGCCCAGCACTGGAGGAGTCTTCAGATAGTCTTTCAGCTTGTTGAAAGCTGTCTGGCAATCTTCATCCCAATAAAAGGGGACATCTTTCATCATTAACTTGTGGAAAGGCCGGCATCGCCCTGACAAATTGGAGATGAACCGCCGGATATAAGCCAGGCGGCCCTGTAATGACCTCAGCTCGGAGATATTCCTTGGTGGAGGTAGCTCCTGAATCACTTTGATTTTTGCGGGGTCTATCTCGATCACCCGATATCGGACGATGAAGCCCAAGAATCTTCCGCTCGACACTCCGAACGCATATTTCATGGGATTCATCTTCAGCTCATGCTGCCTCAGCCTCTGAAAGACAATCCAGAGGTCTTGCAGATGATCTTCCTTTCTTCTGGTTTTGACCACCAGGTCATCTATGTAGCACTCGACCTTGTGGTAGAGCAATTCATCAAAGATTTTGGTCATTGCGCGTTGATAGGTTGCGCCAGCATTCTTTAGTCCTAACGGCATCCTCTTATAATGATAAATGCCTTTAGGGGTTCGGAAAGTAGTATGGACCCGGTCATGCTCCGCGATCCAAATCTGATTGTAACCGGACGACCCGTCCATGAATGACAGGGCCTCATGGCCGGTCGTAGCATCTATCATGACTTCGGTTATTGGCACCGAAAAGTCATCTTTAGGACAGGCTTTATTTAGATCTCGGAAGTCGACACATATCCGGATCTGTCCATTCTTCTTCTTTACGGGGATGATATTCGCCAGCCATGTAGTGTACTGATTTTCTTCAACAAATCCCACGTCAATGAGCTTGTCGACCTCAGCACAAATTTGGGTGATGAATTCTGGCCTCATGCGCCGCGGTGGTTGCTTCACCGGCTCAGCCTCAGGGCTGATTGCGAGCTCATGTTGTGAGACAGCGGGGCTCAGACCCGGCATTTCTTTGTAAGTCCAGGCGAAGCAATCCCGGTACTCTAGTAGCAGCTGGATGTACAGCTCCCGTTCTTCTGAGGATAGTTGGGTGCTGAGGAAGGTAGGCCTAGGGTCCTTCTCATTTCCCAAGTTGACTTCTATTAGTTCATCGACTGTGGCTTGGCCTCCGTCTTCTATCTCCGGAGGTGCCTGTTGGAGGTCAACGAAGTCTGGAATACCATCTTGAGGGTCGAGTACTTCGATCTCCTCGTCGGACACCACCAGAGTTTCTTGAATTTTCTCTATTTCTGGCGCCAGCGGCTACGCGGATTGTTCTTTTAGCAAATCCTCTGTCGTCGTAGCTTCCAAGGGCGAGAGAGCAGCTTCAGTGTTTGTAGATAAGGTTGCAGCCGTGACGGGATGGTAGCTGTTTATTGCCGGGCTTGGACAACACCTTGATTTTGTAGCAGAAGTTGAGGAGGTCTCACCTTCTGAGGCAGTCGTATCTTTTGTGGGAGCGGCTTTTCCCTTTTTGGTGGCTGGTTCCCCTTGATTGGAGTTGACCAAGACTTCCCTGATTGATAGAAGGGGTGTTGAAGTTATTGTCAATAGGACTCCATTGGAGGGAGAAACACCTGTTTCCTCTATATCTTCGGCTTCACTGCTGCTAGCCGTGTCAAATCTAGCTTGAAGGGCCGCTTCTTCAGGGTAGACCTGCTCCCAGCATCGGCAGGGGACCGAGGTCTCTTTTTCTTGATTTCTGGGTTGAGCCATTTCAATATGTTCGGCTTCCACTGGGTATTCATCGAAGGTTGCCCCCAGCGGGCTATCTTCAGCAGGATAGAAGGCAGAGATGGTGTCCACCTCGTACCGCCCACTGTAATAATATTCTTCCAGGGTGAAGCCCAACCCTGGATGTTGAGAGACACGCCTCATTTCATTGTCCAGATTTGCGGGATACCACATCTTCTGGAAAGCTTCCTTGCGCTTTTGAGACTGATCGAGAGGAATGTGTTGCTTCTGAAACTCCTGGCCATCCGATCAGTTGTAAATGCCAGACCCTGGACAGGAACTGGCGGGTTGCTTATATCTTCGGGGAGACTACAGTCTATGTCTTCCCGAGTGGGATGCTCCTCAGCTGTATAGAACAAGCTGTTGGGTCCATCTTCCTGTGTCACCTCCCAAGTCTTGAAAGGCTCGACAGTGGGGTCATCAAGGCCGAGGACTAGCTTGATAAGGCCAGTTGGGACTCCGATGTAATTGTGCTGCCGATTGACCTGCACTTCATTAGCTTCGGGGTAGAATGCTGGAGGTGCTGTTCTGCCCATGTCCCCGGATGCTGTGATATGGGAGACCACCGTGGGCTTGACATACCCGCGCGGCGGTGGTGGATACCAACTGTCGCCGGATATTTTCTTAGATGCCCCCAGAGGGGTCTTAGCTTCAGAAATCTTCCGGGGAGGCCCCGTATATAAGTTAGCATCCACCAAGTGACATTCAAACACCTCGAATGGGTGGAGGTCAGCAAATATCCTCTCCTCCTTTCCCTGAAGGCTGTATTTGATGTATTGGTGGAGCGTGGAGGGCACCACCATATTTTCATGCAGCCATGGGCGGCCGAGCAGTGCCTTGTAAGAGGTGCGGGAGTCAATGACATGAAACTGCACCGTTGTAGTGAAATCTACGAGGGTCAGTGTGAACTCCGCCACTCCCATTGATACTTCACATTTTTGATTGAAGCCGGTGATACGCATATCCCCGACTTTCTCGAGATGCACATTAAAGTGGTGCCTCTCATATATTCTGTATGGCAGGATGTTGACTGCTGCACCGGGATCAACCAGTATTCTGTTCAGCTCTCTTCCATTCAGGTGCCCCTTCATATATAGTGGCCTGTTGTGGCTGGCGGTAGGTAGCAGCATGTCTTCTGGAGAGAATGTCATGCTGGCTTCTGGTACAGCTTTAGCTATGCAGGTTTCGAAATGAGCAGGCGTCTGCAGTGCAGTGATGATCACCTGTCGAGTTTCTTCACTCAGAGAGAGGATCTCCTAGATTGTAAATCGGGCAGGGAGCTTCTTGAGTAGCTTCATTATTCGGCTCCCAGCTCGGACATTGGAGAGCTTCATCTCTTCAGCCCACCTGGGCTTGGGGAGGTTTTGATTTGCGGGCCCTGACGGACCTGCTTCATCTTCCTCAGATTCGGCGCCCTTCTGGCTGGTACCGACTTCTGGGTCTTCTTTGTTAGTTACTGCTGGGCAAGCTCCGCCTGTATCTGGCTCTTCAGCAGATTGTGCTAGCTGCGGGTGAATGGCCCCGGGTGTAGGGTTAGCCTCCTGACAAGGCTGCTTCCCCTTGGACATCTTCATGAATTCAAGAAATGAAGGGACCCCATTGCCCCCACTCTTGTTGTATAAGCCTGACGGAGGAGGGATTTGGGCTCCCCTGACCTCCGGTGGAGGTGTCTTGTAGGGCTGCTCGCCCTTGAACATGATGTTGTGATTGGGTGGCGGCTGGCGCCCCCATTTTCGGCCTGACCGGGTGGCATGTGCAGCAGTTGCGGCCTCGGCCTTGCCTCCCCCAGCATGGGGTGTGAAACAGATTTCCTCTTCTTCCTCCTCTCCGGGTAGGTTAAAGAGTGCTGATAGGGTATTGCAGGAGACAACCTGCACTTTATTGGCCCCAGCGGCCTTTCTTTTCTTCTTCTTTTGTTTCTTCTTCTTTATTTCCGCGGGCGGATGCCCCCAGAATAGACTGCCCTCTCCGTCGAGCGTCTCTTTAGCTTCCTCCTTTTGTTCAAGTGAGAGCTGCTCTAATTCTTGCCACGGGACGTGGTCCCGCACCAGTAGAGGTTTCAATTCGGGCTGCACATATTCATCTAGCCCTTCAATGAGGTTTTGCAGTCGAAGGACCCCAGGATTGGTTTCCTTAATCACTGGTAGCGGAGTTTGTCTTCTCCGATTATGTGTATGTATCCTGATAGCTGTAGGTGGAGTGACCCATGCGGGTGCTGCCACTGGCGGAGCAGGCCGGGGTGTAACACCACGGATACGTGCCTCCTCTTTCGGGCGGGGTGCCCTCTTCTTTTTGTGCTTTACAAGGGCCTGCTGCCATCCCTGCTGTTCTTTCACGGGCTCCAAGAAATGAGCTTCGTAGGTGCTCCGCGTGCTTGCTTCAGAGATCTCCTCGGGCAATGCCTGGTAGAGGGAGATCATGTTGACCGCTGCCCTCCTCCGAGGGGCTTCATGTGGCTGAGGAGGGTCCACTTTGTACTCTCCTAGCTCAATTTCATTCTTCTTCACTATCCCTTCGATGATGTCTTTGAAAACATAGCAATCTTCGATTGGATGTCCCAACATCTGGTGGTAGGGGCAGAATCTTGGACTGTCTTTTCTTTTCAGGTCCTCCGGTCTTCTCGGCTCAGGCAGGGTGACCATGCTGTATTCTGTTACCCAGTCGAACAGGACTCGGGTCTTGTCTTTTGGAAAGGAATAGGCCTTCTTCATTTTGTCCCTCATCGAAGGACCTTCTTTGCCGTCTGGGGCTTCTGTAGACTGCGGGGTAACTCCCTTCTTGCCTTCACCTTTTTGTTGTTCAAACGCCTTTATGTCAAGAGCGTTTGCTTCTTTGGGCGAGGAGCACCGGTCCACTGCCTTGCCCTTCTGGGTCGTGCTGACAGCAGGTGTAGGGGTAGGTCTGGCCAGGAAAGCTTCCACTTCGGCCACGACATTATTTAGTCAGTCGAACGACCGTATTTCCATTCCGATCATTCTCTCCAGAACCTCCCTTCTGAGATTCTGTTTGCATATTTGCACAGCGTCCTCCTGATGCGGGGGCCGCTTGCATCTCATTCCGAGGTTTCTCCACCTCTTAATATAATCGAGGGCTGTCTCATCGGCCCTCTACGTTGTTGAATAGAGTTCGGCCACTGTGACCTCCCTCTCTGTGACATGGAACCTTTCTCTGAACTTTCTCTGCATATCCGACCAGTCATTGATCGACCCGGCCAAGAGGCTAGAGTGCCATTCAAATGCGAGCCCCGTCAGCGAGGACCCGAAGAACTTCAACAAATATGACTCGTCGGTGGCCAGATCACCCATGACGGTCATGTAATATGCAATGTGCTCCTTCGGGGACCCGTTCCCGTTAAATTTGTCGAACTTAGGCGGCTTGTTGACCCCCGGGGGAAGTCGTTTAGCCGCGTGGTGTTGCAGGTAGGGCACCCGATAGGCATCAAATGCAACATAGTCGCCTTCACTTTTCTCTGCGAGCTTCAGCTCGATCATCCTTTCCACCATCATCCGGTTCATGACCGTGGGGTCAACTGACTCCGGATAGAAGTGCGCTGGCTGCAGGTACGGGGTTACCAAGGTGGTCGCCTGTGGAGGACGCAGCAGCGGAGGTGTCTGGTGCGCTTGAGGGAGCACCGGAGGTAGCAGCGGTTGGAGCTGTGGTGGCCGTTGTTGCATTGTCGCCATGCTTGGCTCTAACGACTGGGGCAGTGTGTAGAGTGGTTGAGGGCCGTCATGACGGACTGCTCCCCGAGATGATTCACCCTGGACTTCGGGTGGCTTGGAAGCTGAGGATTGTTCAGTTTTCTGCATCAGCTGCTTCTTCAGCAAGTCTATCTCTTGCCGATATTGCTGCAGTAGCATCAAGACTGATGGGTCTATAGTGGTTGTAGCGGGGATAACTTATGCTGTCTCCCCGGACGTACCCTTGGGTAGGATGTTGAGGGGGACGTCGTCCTCTTCCTCTGCCATCACCACATTAGCTGTCAGGACGGGGGCCTTGTCACCCCACTGGTGGTAGACCTGGGGCTGTTTCCCTTTAGTCATCATCAGGAGTTCCCTCGCTGCTTCTGTTCTGTGAGTACTCGGCCCCGACCGTGCGGCCAACTGAGCCAATTCTTGAGGGTCTTCGGGAAGCTCCCCATATCGGCTGGATATACCAGCCATGTTGCAGGCGAAGACCTGCATCCCTTTCCTTTGTCGATGGACCCTCCTTTTAGCTTGATGCGGGAAGGTCAGCCTTTCAAACACAGAAACTCTTCTTCTTTCTTCCCGCTCGGGGACAGCTTCATCGGCTTCGATCTCGAAGCCGTTATCATATCCATTATCGTCGACTGACGACACCATCATTCTTTCTCCCATACCTTCTTCATCTGCCATTGATGGGCAGTAATCTTCATCAGCGGCTGCTTGCATCAGTCGCTGTTGACCAATCGAGGGGTTGCCTAACCCTAGAAAATAGTTTCTGACCAAACAGGTCATCTCTTCTTGACCCCGTTCTTGATGTAACACGGGGGATGATTGTCGACCTCCCGCAGGAGGGATATAAGCCAGCCGAGCTCTATCGGCAAGTTGTTGGAATCTTCGTCCCGCAGTTGGGACGTTGGCTTGACGGGCCGCAGCCCGGAAACTTTTGCGGCGCGGAGGGTCCGCAACCACTTCTTCTTCCTTTTTCGGGGGCAAACCCATTTCTCTTCTCTCTTCCGCTTCGTCATTCACAGGACGGGGGTGGATGGGTGTCAGCTGGCGGGCAGGTTGGGTCCGCTTGGGAACCCACACCTGTTTGAACTTCCTCGGCCTGGGGGCCGAGCTTCCTTGGCCATAGTGGCCGGTTTCTTCTCTTTCTGCCCTCCTTCCAGCGAGGGCCTGGTATGTATTATGGACAGGGATGGCGGGGATGACTCAGTCCGGGGCCACCCGTGCAGTGCGTCCGTTAAGGAAGACGCGCATGCCTCCGACCATCATGGACTTCCCGAACTAAGATAGAGTCCCGGTGATCACAGCAGCACTTTTGTGGGCCTGGCGACGCTGACATCCACCAGGGTGTTTGTTGACGATATTGGGGTGAGTCCCACGTATGACGTGGTGCACCAGACAGCTAGCGGCCGGGGCTGGATTCTTGGGCAAGTCGTTGCAGCAGGGAGCCTTCAGAGGCTCCACTTTCTCCACAGCTTCCTTGACAGGTTCTGGGGCTTCGACCTCCAGCATATCAACAAAGGCCAACCCCAAGAAGTTGGGGAAGCCAACAGCGGCAGGGAAGCTGCCGAATTCCATGGGCACCGCCAGGTACCCTTGTGCATGTCTAGCGACGATCGAAGGACCGAAGCCAACGCCAGTTATCCCAATTGTTGCCATCGTTCGCTTGTAAAGACAAACAAGCCAAGGATCAGTAGCCTTTGAGAGGGCCTTGAAGCACAGATATCTCGGCAAAGAGATGAAAGGTGACACCAGTCCCACCGGGCGTGCCAGACTTGTTTGCGGGCCTTTTCGTTCCCCTCAGGTTATCGAGTATATATCTCTTATTTCACGCGTCGATCAACCAATTTACTAACTGGTAGTTAACTAACTGATTGACTGAGCGGGCGTGCCAGTCACATACGTGACAATTTTATCGTGCGCTCGTTCTGACTTGGTCATATGAATGTGAGGTTCGGTCGGGACCAACAGTCCGCCATACCATAAAGGCTATGGCGTTAATTACATCCCCCACGAGGAGGGAACACCTTTGATTAATTGCAGAGATAGTGGGCTGTCGAGGCCAGAATAAAGGATGCGACACTAAAAACATGATGGAATCATGCAAGATGCCTCTATCTGTCATGCAGGAGAGGCATGGTTTATTGAATTGGAGACCCCTGGTGCGTGGCAGAGGACGTAGGTCCGAAGACCACCATCGCGCATAGCGGAGACTTCCGATCGGGCGTAACCCGACCTTCCGTCAGCGCCATTTGATATACCTGAGGGTCAATGGAAACATCCATGTATGACAATGATGACTATGCTAAGCATGATGACAAAATTATGAAGATAAGCAGAACTCAGTCACATGTTTATTAAGCCCCGCCAACGGGGGAAAAGATGGCACAAGCATGATAGTAAGAGCAGAGTGATGACAGACATAATGGTGAAAACATGATAACAAAAAGATTTGGACTCGAAAGGCCCTCCTTTTATTCAATTTATTCCTAATTAGGGTTGATTAACTTCAACCGCGGGAAGCGAGGGTCGCTCGGGGGCGAGCCAGGGATTAGAGAGTGTAGCGATCAGAAACGGCGCCTGAAAGCGTAGGTATAAGACTTAAAACGGCGTGGAAACCGTAGGTAAACGAAGAGTTTTAAAACGGCGTGGCCCGATTGGGGCGCGTCGAGAAGAGGCGCGCCGGGAAGGGGCGCACCGGGGAGGGCGCGCCGTTTTAAGGCGCGCCGTATATAAACGGCGCCGGCGTATATAAACGGCGCCGGCGTAGCCAATCTTGCGGAAGCCGAGGTTTTGTTCATTTTTTCTTGGGTTTATTAAGATACTTTGGAAAGCTTTGAGAATTTATTTAAGTTATTTATTCAAAGGATCGACCCCGGGGCATCCGGGAGCCGAGTCACGGGCTCGCGCGAGGTTCACACTCGAGCGCGGCGATTGTTCCTAGTAGGACTCGTTCGAGCCGGAATTTCGGCAGCATCTCCCCATCCCGGATGATTATTGGGGAGAAGCGGGGAGTACTCACGTAGCGGAGCAACCCCTGAAAGCCGGGTGGCACAACGATGGCCGAAAAACCCGAACGGAAAGGAAAACCCCGAGGCCTAGCCTGCTAGGGGCACCGAATCCGTGGGCGACAGTGAGCGAATGAGGTGACTCGTTATGGGAGCGAAAATCCCGAGGGCTAGCCTACGAGGGGCACGCGACCCGAGTCACCACAACTCTCCAATCGGGATGATCAATGGAGGGAAGGAAACCCCGAGGGCTAGCCTACAAGGGGAACACAACCCACGGCCACCACAAAGCCCATTAAGGACCGTGGATTTTAACTGCAGGGCATAGCCCCGTTGCTGCGCACTCAATGGTCAGTAGGGACATTCGTCATCAATGGACGAGCCCTCCGTCGACCGAGTGGCTAATGTAGAAGACTGGGGGAATGTCCCCCTCCCCGGATACTGGAGTGATGCTACAGAGCATACTCCCGTTAAGGTATGAGCGGAGCGAAGAGAGCAGCGCAAGACATTGTTTGACGACGACAAGTGGACAAACGAATTACTAGAAACATATTAGAACGACGAAACCCTCGGGCTAAGCAAGTTAATACCAGCATGCTATGTGATTAGCACGGAGGCCCAGGGAATGGATATATGTGTATATATATCATATTCGAAAACAAACAAACAGAGGCTTGCAGCTGAATGAAAAAGAACGATTGAAGTGATCTTCCCCACCCATCTGGCCTATGAAGAAAAGCACAGGGGCGGTGAAGGGTTCGCTCCCTAGGCGGAGATGGACAGAGATACGCACACAAGTGCGTCTCCGATCACAGAACCCATGGAATATACGGTGCAGAGCCCGGCCATTACATTAGGATCAAAAGAGAAAACCCTGGGGAGGGGGTAGAATGGTTCATGTAGCCCGAGGGCATATCCAGCGTCGGAGAAACTGATTATACGGGAGTACGTACGCCGGGAAATCATTAGATGCACATTTGAGAAGAGATTAGAGAAGGCATAAAAGAGAGATACGGCATCAGCCACAATAGCATTTCATTCATCCCGTGAACGACACAGATATATATGCACAACATGTATATTCTGGCGCCGACATTGTCGCTCGGCCGCCATTTACATTAATAGGGAAAGCTCATTACAAACGAAGAGAAGGGGCAGAGGTAATGGTGAGGGAGGGTAGGTTAGGCTCGTGTCATCGCCCCTCCCCTCTCTCACTTACATTGTATCAGGGGAAGAAAACCAAAGAAGAAGAAAGGGGATCGACCGGGAGAAAACATGGAACCCACCTAAACCCTTTCTTCAGAACAGAGTATCGGATCCCCTGGCTTCTCTTCTCCGGCTCCGGAGGTATTCAGAGGAACAGACGAGGAAGACGACGGCGGGAACCCTCGGTGGAAAACCCTACTTCTCCCCCATGCTCTTCTCTCGGACGAACAGAACTCCCTCCTCGGATTGGCTCTCTTCTATCTTTTTTTCTTCTTTTCGCTTCTGATCCCTCGGCTTTTTTCGTGTGTTCTCTTCTTTCTTCTTTTTTCGAAGGCAGGCTATATAGCCTTTTGTTAATCCGGCACCCCGGGAAGGGGCGCGCCGGATTTGATGGCGTCGGGGAACACATCCCCGATAGGAATTGGCACGCTGGTTTTGATGGCACCGTATTAAGAGGCGCCGGCATCCCTTCACGCGCCGTTTTAACTTGTTTGCTCGGCGCGGCTCGGCCGATGGGTCCAGAGATGATTCCGGAGGCTCCCGTTGACTGTTCCTCTCGCCTTGGCCCTTGGAAAACCGTGATGGGGTGTCGACAAAGCTCTTGATATGACGAAAGGCCTTAATCAGAACTTCGCGTGTGTCTGGCCCGAGCACACGGGTGTCCTGCTCGTACAGCCTTTAGCACTGTGATTTGTGCTTCTGGTTGAGACAGACTCGTGCTCGCAGCTTCCTTGCGGGATGGTGTTGCATCGTGGATAATTCCGCCTTGAATGGCGATCAATCGGCCACTAACGGGCCCACTATGGCAAGAAGCCGAACCCGTGTCGGGTGATCGGGACCTTCTGCTGACAGAACCTTCGGCCCCTTGTCGTGGACGGCCGAGGACGTTCTTCCTCTTTAGGAGGGTCATTGGGTAGACCGTCGTCCTTGGTCGGACGACGGATGTAGGGTAGCGGCATGACGAGGTCGACGCCGGATCATTGGGCAGGCTTGATCGCGCTGCCGGTTGGTTGTGGATTCCTCTTGACTCTCCTGAGGTGAAGTCCCCGGTGCTCACTTTAAGGTGACTCGGGGCCCTCGTAGCTTGAGGATCCTCTAGTAAACTGATCTCCATCGGCTTTTGTGCCTCAATGGGCCGTATCATTTGTACCTGCGGCTTGGTCGCCTTGAGGATTATATTTTGAGTGCCAACAATGAGTTTAAATATTTACCCAGAGAACCAACATGGCTTGCGTCCCTCTTGCAACACCACCTGCTCGCCCTCGTGATGGCTAACAACATCATCTGCCTGTTGTGTGCCCGGGTGGGCGGACGAGCCAACTATCGCAGGTGGTGTGCCCGACATACATGTTACAAGTAAAATAGAAGTAGTTAATCAGAATTTAGCTCATTATTAAATAAAAAATTTCAACAAGTAAACATATAGAATTCTTATCATTTAACTAAGAATTTAAATAAACATAGCAGTAGAATGTGATGGAAGCGGTGTACTCTGTAGACCTGATGTAGAGGCACTCAAACCTATAAAGAGAAAATATCGTGAGCAAAACAAAGTGCATATTCACTACTCATTTATCTAAGAATTTAAATAAACATACCTGCAGTTGTTGGCGTGGGTGGTGCACTCTGTGTACCTGGTGCGAAGACATAAAATATCGTGAGCAAAATAAAGTGCATATTCACTACTCATTTATCTAAGTGATGTGTGGAAGGATAGGATATAGAGGGGTGGGAATATATCCCCCGATTAAAAACTATGCCCAAATTAAAATAAAAAATCTGGCGCTACCTAATTCTAAAACATAATAAATAATATGTTAACAAGAGTTTGCGTAGAACATACGTCGAACACTTAAGCACTTAAGCTAATGTCTCCGTTGACACCTATTTTTCACCCTGAAGAGGGTATATGTCACCCATAGCAGTCTATTTGTCAGCCTTATGTGTGCATTTGTCATCCTTAGCTTTTTCTGCTGGCGGGTAAACACAAGTGGACTTCCCCTTCATGCAGCTTCAACACTTCACACATATTCAGTGCTACAACCTATTTTTCACCCGTAAAGAGCTATTTGTCAGCCTTACCTCCCTATTTGTCACCACTAATGAGTCATTTGTCTGCCTTATGTTCCTGCCTTCTCTTGTATGAATCTTAATATATTTTCTCATCATTTCTAAAGAATTCAGACTTTGACTGCACATACTTGGGTTGACCACTGTCTTAGCTCCATTGACTGTGCGTTGACTATGTTACCACGTTGACTTTTCTTCGTTTCATGAGAAAATAACTGGTTTCAGCCTGTTCTATGTGCAACTGTCAACTTGTTCTTTGTGCAATTTAGGAGAAAACTACACACATAAAATCATTATAGCTCCATGGATGATTCTACATCAACAAAACACATTGTCTATCCACATGAAGAGTATACATGAATCTAAATTTTGACAGCATCAAAATATGGAGTAGAAACACTGAGGATTTAAATAAACATACGCGCAGCAGTTGGTGAGGGCAGTGCACTCTGTGTACCTTGTGCATATATTTAAAATATCGTGAGTAAAACAAAGTGCTAAGTCACTACTCATTCATGAACGATCTTAAATAAATATCCCCGCAGCACGTGGTGGGGTCGGTGTACTCTATGTACCTGGTGCAGAGACATAAACTAGCAATACCAAAATGAAGTGCATATTCACTACTCATTTATCTAAGAATTTAAATAAACAGACCCGCAGTAGGTGGTGGGGGCGGTGTAATCTGTGTACCTGGTACCATAAACACAAACTATCATTACCAAAACGAAGTGCATATTCACTACTCATTTATCTAAGAATTTAAATAAACTTACCAGTAGCAGGTGGTGGGGGTGGTGTAATCTGTATACCTGGTACAGAGATATAAACTATCATTACCAAAATAATGTGCATATTCACTACTCATTTATCTAAGAATTTAAATAAACAGACTCGCATCATGTGGTGGGGGCGGTGTAATCTGTGTACCTGATGCCATAAACACAAACTATCATTACCAAAACGAAGTGCATATTCACTACTCATTTATCTAAGAATTTAAATAAACAGACCCGCAGCAGCTGGTGGGGGCGGTGTAATCTGTGTACCTTGTGCCATAAAGACAAACTATCATTACCAAAATGAAGTGCATATTCACTACTCATTTATCTAAGAATTTAAATAAACATACCAGTAGCAGGTGGTGGGGCGGTGTACTCTGTGTAGCTAGTGCCGAGACATAAAATATCATTACCAAAACAAAGTGCATATATTCACTCCTCATTTATCAAAGAATTTAAATAAACATACCAGTAGAACCCCTCCCGGAACCACCTCTCCTCGAAGATCCGGTACGACCTCGAACCATCTAATTATTGACAACAATTAAAGTAGTGCATATTAGTCCACAACTAATTACGAGGAGAGGTGGCAATTAATAATAATAAGAAGTGCATATATGTTAAATTTCTTACAAAATATTCAATCATTATCTATTTATCTTAAGATGCTGAAGATATATCAAACTCAGCCTCATCTTCGTCATCTTCCTCATTGTCACTAGATTCATACTCTTCCTCCTCAGAGGACTCCTCCTACCCAACAATTGCTTCATTTAGCTCAGTTGGATCGACTTCTTCCACTTCGTCCTCTATAGACAACTGAAGTGACTCGTCAGATTCGATCAGATGAAGATTAGAAGCAACTAACTCTACAGTGTCACCCTCATCTGATTGAAAAAATTCGGCACTAGAATCCTCTGAGACAGTTTCAATCAGATCTAACTCATCATTAGGCACAAGCCTTGGTTTTACCCTATAAACTACCCACCAACCTTTATTCTTGGACGATGAATAACTTGAATAATATACTTGCTGGGCTTGTGCGGCAAAAATGAACGGCTCATAGGTATTCAATTTTGATCTATGTTTGACATCGACAATCCCCTATATTGCGTCATTTCGAACTGAATGAGGATCAAACCAATGACACTTAAAAAGGAATATATACTTGTCTTGTCTGAGATACTTTAATTCTATGACCTCCTCAAGAATACCATAGTAATCAAGATCATTTTCATTGTATGTACTACCTTTCACGCATACGCCGCTATTCATCGTAGACTTATTTCATCTATAATCTCTGGTGTGAAATCTATAACCATTCACAAAAAATCTTGGATAGGCATGAGCAACCTTCGAAGGTCCATAACTTATCACCCAGACTCTTTCATCAGTAACATAACCTTCTTCAACCTATGAATATAAACCACGTTACTTTTATTTTGATACTTGCATACACCTCAAGCTTTGTGGAATTGGTAGATTGACACTTACTTGACCTTTAAGCCATCTGGCAAAAGATCTCTCTCATTCATTTTGAACCTCCATGTCATTGAGGTGTGGACATTGAGTAATTAATTCTGAATCAAATTGCCTACAATGATGAATGCAACATCACTGTAAATGGGAGGAAGAACGTCAAGATGCTTATAAATTTTCAAGATCTGCAGAGTTGACGACTCACTCAACATAAGGTTCAATCTCAGCACAGTTCAAGAGAACATATATCTCTGCGGCCAACAACTCTCTGTCCTCTAATATGCAATTCGAACAACATCCGAATGCACGTCCTGGATACTTAAATATGGACAACCGGTCGGACGGACCCACCTCTCCTCCATCATCATTACGTGGAGGTCGATTACAGTGAGTTTGAATTTTGGGTTCGTAGTACATCGAACAGAAGTTCAAACTTTCTTCAATAATATACGCCCCGATAATCGAATCCTCTACTTTAGCCTTCTTGCGAACCTTCATTTTCAGGTCATGCATACAGCTATGACAATAATTTATATGACAATGACAAATAGTGACAATGACAGACACATGTAACTACTATCAAATAATCAGTAAATACATACTGATTACCTCTCAAATGGATACATCCATCGAAATTATACCGGTTCTCCAACTTTGACCTTGTATGGCAAATGGTTAATCAGGTGCTCCATATAATCGAAGAATGCAGGGGGAAATATCTTCTCTAACTTGCATACAATCGTGACCACATTCTGTTCCATAGTTTGCACGTCCCCAAGTTTGAGTTCGGATGCACATAGAATCCTGAAAAACTGACTCAACTCAGTCAATGCTCCCCATATAGGCTTTGACAATATGTCATAAAATGCAATGGGCAGAAGTCTCTCCATAAACACATGACAGTCATGACTTTTCAATCAATATATTTTTCCCTCATTGACATTCACACAACGGGCTATGTTAGACACATATCCATCAGGGAATCTTAATTGCTTCGGCCACTGGCACAGTTCATTGATCTGTGTGTCTTTCAACATGTAAGCTGCTTTAGGTTGCACAACTTTGCCCCGTACTGGTCACAATTCTAACTCTGGTCATTTGCAAAGTATCTTCAAGTCCGCTCGCACCTTGGCAATGTCCTTTGTTTTGACTTTCACGTTCATGATGGTGTTGAGCACATTATCAAAGACATTCTTCTTAACATGCATGACGTCCAAGTTGTGCCGTATCAAAAGGGCTGACCAGTAAGGTAATTCTCAGAAGATACTTTTCTTCACCCAATTGTGATTGGTGCGGACACCCGAGCAGTTGAGCGGTGCGACACGCCGAGCCACCGGTACCGCACACGGAGCACGACTCGAGCCACCTCAGCATCCATCTGGCTCGGAGATAGCCTGGAGACGCCACCTTGAGTCTCCCCATTTTTCATATTTAATTAGACTTTATTTGTGTGTAAGGTGTGTTTATTTCATTTTATACGGTTTGCAATTATGAGTGAACGAGGGGCTTATTTGTAAAATGGGACCCCTGGGCCCCACGGGACTCCCAGGCCCCCAGGCCCCCTCCCATTGGTCCATATCAGCCTTGTGGGGTTGGTCAAAATCCAAGGTGGACATCTAGAAGCCTTGGACTAGTCAATTGTCCACATGGGGGATAAGGGACCAAAATGGTCAACAATTCCAACCAAACCCACCTACCATGTCCCCCCCTTGGTCAAGGTGCGCCCCCCTCCCCTTTTCTTTAATATTTTTATTGTATTTTGATAAAACTTCATCCTAGCCATCCATCCCTAACCCCTAGATCCAACGGTGGAGGATGGATTAGATGGGTGACCTATATATGCTTGTATTTTCCCATTTTCATGAATTAATGCCATTTGAATTGAAGAAAAGCTTGAAGCTCCAGCCTTGGTGCGCCCCCTTCTCCTCTCCCTCTCCCCCTTGAAGCTGTGAAGGCTTCCTTCTGGTGGTGAGACTCCACCCTATCAGTTCCGGTCGCCGCCGCCGCCACCACGAGCCGCCACCGCACCGCCTTCGCCATCAACGGAGTTCTGCCCGCGCAGTACCACAGAGGCTTCCACGAATGTCTTGTCTCAGCCACGAGCTCAGATAGATCTGGGAATTTTAGTGGATGTTCCAGAGGTGTCAAGGACATCCCCTAAATTTTGGTTTGCCATTCAGATCTCGTTTCATATTTTTTTATTTTCGTCCACTATTCCATTTTGGTTCTGCCAGAGTTCTGTCCAGATTCATCCCCGCCCTGAGTTTCATGCCTTAGATCCACTTTTTAATTTCTGCTAGTTCGCCCAATTTTACTGGAGGTTCCACCCATCCACCCCTTCATCCACAAGTTTTCCCAATTTTTGGTTCGTCCATTTCATATTTTCTAAAAATCATTCTCAGTCCCAGCTACAGTTCTGTCCCCCTATTCCCAGATCCGACCACCAGTCACCCCAAAAATCATAGTAAATCACCACCACCTCCAAATCAAATTCCAAAAATAGTCACAGTTCCGTGGTTTGATACCCTACAACTTTGAAGAAGAGCCAAGAGCTGAATCGGAGGTTTACTAGGCGGTCAACGGTGGTTCTCAGACAAGTGCCCTGTAGCTCTGAGATTTTGGTTACTGTACAACAGGGACTTGTAAATTCATTAAAGTACTGATCCGACCAGATCCAGCAGATCTCTCTGGGTCTAGATTGAAGTATTTGAAGAGAGCTTTCCAACGATAGCTCATGCGTCCCGATCCGACGTCGGGATTGATCGCAGCGGCCATTTTCGCCGGAGCGCACGCCTGAAAACAGCAACTAAAAATCCGTGGGCAGCAACTTCAAAGCTTGGGAATCAGGACCGATCGACCCCCGATCGGTGTTCCCAGCCGATCACCGTCCGTGGAGGCGCGCCACCAGAGGTTCCCATCATAGTGGGTCCCACCCCCGCAGATCCGGAGGACAGCTCCATCCGTGCGCCCCGCGGGCCCACAGAACCCGCCGTTCGGAAAGCACGAAAACGCGGAGTTCGGCACCGCCGGGCGACATCAAGATGCTGCCCGTCAACCCGATTTGCGTGATTCTCGGACCCCACATGTGACCTTTTACCTCCCTGCGTGGAGTGGGTCAAATCATTGTACTGTTGTAAAATTGTTTAACCGGGGATCTGTAATTCGGCCGGGGTTATCTTCGCCACGCCGGGTGCGTGGAGGTAATGGTCCGAACCTCTTGGCGTTCATTTGCTTAGCTAGTATACGGTCTTTTGCCACTGCCGAGAGTGTAGGTACTAGCCCGTGTGTCCATGTCACCGCTGTGAGAGTGAGTGTGACCCGTCCCGTGACTCGATCCGAGTCCGGAAGTTGAGTCAGACTACCCTTGACCTCCGCCGGTTCCTTAACCGCACACGGTCCGCGATTTCCCTTGCTTGGGACGACGAGTGAGCTTCCACTTCTGTTAGCGACGTTTTGCCACTAGGAGCTCGTAGTGTCGGGCTTAGTGTCTCCTTGGTGTGTGCTGCTGGTGGCGTCTTCATCTAGAGTCCGAGGGTGGCACCTAATAGTGTCGTCTCCCGTGTCCGTCCCGCATCAGTGATCCTCTCCAAATCCACGAAGATGTCGTGTACTACCCGACAATTGCACTATATCTGGTAAGTTTTGCAGCTGTGCCGCTATTTGTCTACCAGACATCCGTTCCAAGTCTGCTTCATCCATTTCAACTGTGTTCTTAATGAATGAGTCCTTTTGCCTTCGGAAAGGTTGGTCAATTGGTAGAAACCGTCGATGACGATCGAACCAGCATGATTTCTTACCATATTTTAGGACAAAGGATTTGGTATCAGCTATACAGTAAGGACATGCCAACCTCCTGTGTGCGCTCCAGCCAGATAGCATTCCATATGCAGGGAAGTCACTTATTGTCCACATCAATGCAGCCTTCATAGTGAATTTTGCTTTCTATACGCATCATAAGTAACAACTCCATCATTCCATAATCTTTTCAACTCATCAATCAGTGGCCTGAGATATATGTCCAAATTTTTTCCTAGATTTTTTGGACCTAGAATCACCAAACTTATGAGAAGGTTCTCTCGCTTCATGCACATGCCTGGCAGAAGGCTGTACGGCGTCATGAACACTGGCCAACATGAGTAAGATGCCACTAAACCTCCAAATGGGTTGAAGCCATCTGTGCATAAACCTAACCTAACATTGCGTGGCTCGTGAGCAAAAGCAGTATATGTACGATTGAAATGAACCCAGGCTTCACCGTCAGCTGGATGACTGATTATATCATCTACACGACCTACTCTCTCCGTGTACCATATCATATGCCGAGCTGTCTTTGACGACATATACATCCGCTGCAATCTGGGCGTGAGAGGGATGTATCGCAGTGACTTGTAAGGCACATCCTTCTGCTTTGAATTGTCCCCTCTCTTAGGTTTAAATCTATCATGCTGACATATATCACATGATCTTTTATCTACATTATCTTCATAATATAGCATACAGTGATTTAGGCATGCATCTATTTTTTGGTATTCAAGCCCTAACTCATTGACCATCTTCTTTGCACGGTAAAAATTTTCAGGCAGCTTCTCATCTCCAGGGAGCATACTCTTGATAAGGATGAGCATACGGTCAAAACAACTCTCACTAAGGTAAAATTCGGATTTCAAATTCAACAACTGTGAGACAGCAGACAATCGAGTGTGATTTTCACAACCATCCCACAGCGGCTCACCAGCATCCCGAAGTAACTGAGAAAATCTTTCAGCTGACTTGTTTGGTGGTTCTTCGTTGTACACATGTTCCTCTTGTACATTAAAGTTAGGGCCAGCAACATCGAGTACCATGTCTGCATAGGTACTTGTGCTTGCAACATTGCCTGGCTAATACGACCATAACTCCTCACCATGACACACCCAAATCATATAACCTTTCGTTAACCATTTCCTGTATAAATGAGCTTGCACATCCCATAGCGAATGAAATCTCTTGTTTTTACAACGTAAATAAGGACATCGGATGTTACCACACTGGTCCACTGCTGTTGGATGCCCCAATACAAACTGAATAAAACTATCAACTCTATCCTTAAACTCCTCTGACACCACTCCATCAACTACTCTGCGATTCATCCATGAACGATCAATTCTAGCCATATTTACCTAACATATTAAAAAATTCATATCAATATGTCTTATTGTAACGACCCGAGAATCCGATTACCGGGAAGGCCCGATAACCCGAGACTCGCACCGCCGCCCACGAGCCGGGAGGGCTCGGAAGGGCTAAAAGGAGTGTGGAGGCACAAAGAAATAGGAAATAAAGCAGGACAACTCAATAATTAACAGAAATAAATAAATAACTACAACAGAGTCCAGTCCAACAGAAAGTACAGTCTAAAGCAGTAAAACGTACCACATGCCAAGTGAACACTCGGCCCGGCAAGCTGGCAACTGAGAACCTCCGCTCCGCACCCTTGAACCTCGAGGAAGAACCGCCACACCTAAAAATCAGGGAATGAGTCTCCAAAACAGAGACTTAGCAGGGATCCCGCAGAACCCCAACCGGAATCAACGGCGGTAGCGGAAAGGAGATCTACAACTACAACAGGAACAGCAAACCGGTGGCTGGTCAAAACTCGGCACTACAGCTACTCCTACTGCCAGAAGGCACACCTCGATCACGAGCTACCAAACCACGCTAGTACCACCTACCGAAGTAAAAATACACGGTAACCACGCCGTAGAGGCCTGTCCCCCGGACAGCCAACCTGGACATGCTGTCCAAGGTGCAACCCCGACCATCCGATCGCGGGTACCTCACCACAAGACACCACCTCGTAAAAGCCACTAGCACTAGTCTCACGGCGCAAGAACCGACACACGCGCCAAGGTGAAACAACCGAACTCACCGGTCAACACGACCGAAAACCCGAAGGTCAAAGACACAGAGACTGACAGTCTGTCACTCCGTACTCGACAGGAGTACCACCCACTAGAAGCATAGCCGGTAGCGTCCCCTGACGTCTTACACCGCGCCGCAGGTGAACCGCCTGACGTGGTAGGTCCAACCCGAGGCGCGAACACCGTACAAGTAACCACAAACAAGTAACTAGCTGGGGTCACGCCCGTCGACGTGGGTCCAACCGCCCCCAACCACGTGTGCACACACAGACCACGCGTCACTAGGTCTGGTCCTCTCACCGGTTTTCCCCCGTAGCCAGACTCTGGCTACCGACGAGGGGCCTACGGTAACCGGTCCACAAACCGTCTCAAAGGGTAAGCCTCTCCACCTACTCCCAGGTGGGACCACTCGCGTGTAAGCAGGCTACGACTAGTGGAGGGTCACTAAAGGAGTAGACTCTCAAGTCAACGGAAAATAACGTCCGAATCCGACGACGTACGGGGACAACCCCGCATACCGGCCCCGTCGCACGGTGACCACAGTCGGAGAAGAAACAGGACTCGCAGTCCACGGCCACGCACGCATCGTGTGGGAGAGTCGAGAAAACTCGAGTGGCACTTAAGCCACTAGACTCTGGACAGTCCTCTAGACACACTACAGCCAACGGTCCTTGAGTCACAAGACTCGGGGTCAAGACCGTTGTACGCAACAGCACAAGGCCGTCAATCTAGTCCAATCTCTAGGTCTAAAACCACGGTAGCACGAGTACCGAGATAATTCACGAGCCGTCAAGACCACTCCCTCGGGAAGGGAATGTAAAGGGGCATGGCCACCCGCACGGGCCATACGGAAAATGCAGAAGCACGATTCCCAAGGCAGCACACAAGCCGCCATGACGATTTCCCATCTCGAAGCAAGCTGGAAACCTCCAGCCCCAGGCCGGATAATTGGACTCGCAGTCCAAGGCCAAACACATGGCCCACATGGGAATTGCCTTCCAAAGAAATCCACGACATGCGGGGGAGACCCCACCGCACACCCACCGATGCACGGTGACTCGATCATGCGTAACACGAAAGCCCGGAACACGTGGGGTCACCCGGACCCACCACACCTACGGGCATGCTAATCGAAGTAACACGGTCCCTCCTGACACCCCAAAAACATGGACACAAAACCCATGGGGTGTCCGGGATACTCACAAGGCCGGAGCTCGACCACTGGGTCACAACCGGGTCGACCGGAGACCAACACAACACAATCGGAATGCTAAAAGGTCACCTAGACCCTTAAGCTCTTGGGCACGCAAAATGAGGTAAGTGGGACCTCTGGACACCCAAAGACACGGTCACTGAACTCCACGGGGTGTCCGAGACACTCACGAGACCTAAAGTCAATCACTGGGTCACAACCGGGTAGACTGGGGGTCAAAACAGCGCAAACAGGAACCAGAACATGGTAGTGGTCACCTGGTGACCGCGACCAGATAGTGGTCGACCGAGGACCGCGACCAGATGGTAGCGGTCGACCGGAGACCGCGACCATGCTGTCACGGTCACCTCACGACCGCGACCAGCCACGCGCAAGCCTGATGGTAGCGGTCGCCCAAGGACCGCGACCAAACAGTAGCGGTCATCTCATGACCGCGACCAGACAAAAGCGGTCTATCGCACGACCGCGACGCCTGAAGGCCTTCTCGACCAAAGCACAAAGGATGAAGGCGGTTCTCCCACGACCGCGACCAGTGAACGCGGTTACTGGTGGACCGCGATCATTTCGAAAAATCGAGAACGGCGGGAAAACACCCAAAAATCCATGCCACGCCCCAATCATCCACGGATGAAGGAGAAAACATAGGGGAAGCTCCCCGGTAGCCCCTAGCATGCATCTATGGCCTCGGATCGGCCTAAAACGCAATGAAACGGGAGATCGGCCCACAAGCCCTAAAACATGGATTTTGCCCAAATCACCCCGTTTGGCCCGCTCGGCTCACCGTAGCCTACAAAACTTGCGGGAAAAGAAAGAGCACGAGCTGGGGGTCCATCACCCTACCTCCACCGAAGATTTCGCGCACCGTGGACGCCGATCCACGAAGAAAACGCTGTTGAAGCCTCGCCGTTCCACGAACCCACGGCCGAGCTTCACCACGCCTCCACCGCCTCAATCCTCATCCATCCTCGCCCGCGCCGTCCCCGCCTCGCCCGTACTCCGCCCCGTCGGCCGCCGGAGAGAGAGAGGGAGAGAGGAGAGAGCGTGAGAAGAGAGAGGGAGAGAAGAGAGAAATGAGAGGGGAGAGAGAGGGTGGGTTAATATATAGGAAAATCTAGAAATTCCGAAAAATCCCGAAAAATAGAAAATCACACCCTCGCGATCCCCGGAGCGCACCGATCGCAACGGTATCACTCGCGCCCAGGTGAACGGCCCGGTTCACCCGCAACGAGGTTCCGAAGAAAAAGTCGAAACCCACGCCGGGAACCGAAAACACACGCGGAAAAAGCCGCGGAACGCTTCCGGGCCTCCGAAACGACTACGGATCGCGCCGATCCGAACACGAAAGATGTCCGAAACAAAATTTCAGACACAACGGAGTCGGACGCTCCGAGAAACCAGATCCGAGACCCACGAACGAGGATCCGAAAAACCCGGGGCATTACAGCCCTCCCCCCTTAAAGGAATTTCATCCTCGAAATTCAGGACCAAGCACGAAGTCACAGGGGAAGAACACTGAACGAACTGACAATGCTATCAGAGCCCCAGCACATGAAAATCTTGGTTCTCATGAAAACACCGGTCCTGAGGGACACAGCCAGACTTACAATCACAAGCAACACCTCGCTCCTCGCGCCGAGCACACTGGCCAATAGAGCAGGCATATACCAAAGGACACAGTCCGGCATCACCTCAGACAACGTGAGAATCCACCATGGCACCGCAGCCACAATCTCGCCCACCGAGGAATCACAACCCTCGACACGAGCAACAGCTACCGATTCATCTAATGGTCGGTAGACAAATCGCACATCAGCTTCGCAGCTAGCTGACAGGTCGCACACCCTCCTCAAGGGAGCAACCAAATCAGAGCCTCCACCAGCTCACGCAGTCCTCTCCGCAGACCGCAACCAGAACATCGGCTCAGCACCAAGAAACTCCTCACACATGGCAAGCCGAAAGCCGGACATAACACTGTGCCAACTCTTGTCAGAAGACAAACTTCGACAAAGTCCAGATCCCATCCGGAAAGGCACATCACAGAAACGACCACCAAAGGTCTCGCTGGCACACGGCTCTCGCCACGCTCGAGCCCCAACAACCAGCATCTTCTATCTCTAAAAAGACCATCCACTGGTCACCGACTGCTCGCTTAGCTTCTTCCTTCTTTCCTGGTCCTCGACCGGGTCCAAAGGAATCATTCCAAACCTCAGCAAGCCATCTATCGACTCCCACGCAGACTGATGCGACATCTCGAGCAGCACTCCTCTCGGACTCCGCATCCGAACGCCAACTCGACCCTCTCGGGGAGCACGACGAAACCAAATGACAGATCCTGGTGTCTTCAGTCATCACCTCACTAGACTCAGACTCACAGGGGAGCCATCCCATGCTGGTCACCAACCCAGGGATAACCATCACAACACCAACATCCTATCAAGGACCACCAACTGACGCCAATCTCACAAAAGGCATCCGCCCACAGGCGTCACTCTTCCATCTGGTCTCATCAAATCCTTCGATCAATCCAAGTGGACACCTGCCAACCCCGATTCTACCCTTGCCACAGAGCCACGGGACACCACCTGAACAATGCTCACGGGTCCCTAAGCAATAAACATCTCACTGTCACAATTCGACAAGACCGTAGAACCAACAGACACTGCTGTGGTCGGTCACACGGTTAAGCTCACCAGCCACTCATAGCCGTCAACCGGGACCCATAGTCTGCCAGAGACCACTTCCCCAAAACGATCTCATCCGAGGACACGACTGGGAACACAAGTCGGCACCAAGCCACCGACTCTGACCAACACGTCCTCAACCATCGTCAGGCGACATCCTCAACAACCTCATCCAGGTCCAACACCGACGCCTGACACGGCTTCCATCACAGGAACATGGTACTCATGCGGGGCACTAGCCAGCACATTCCCCAACACTCCATCCTGCCAGTGCCCACCACCATGATATCTCGGGCAACGGCACGACAACAACACGTTTCACACCGAGGAACCAATCCTCCGATGCTCAACGCGAACTCAGGAATCCGCCCATAGCAACCAACACTACGATCCTGAACCAGTGGGTCACAAGCCCACCACGCTTCCGCTGCGCACTCTGATTCACGCGCACAGCCGAGAAAGCAAACACCGCCCAACCAGCACTCATCCTTCCGGAACAGCGCCAGCACACCCTCACACGACAAGGGAATGGGCACAGCTTCTCACAGGCAACCACCTTGCCAAGACAAGGAGCACCTCTAGCACGGACTTCATGGCACATGAAGGCCAACCAATCCGAACACACAATGCAAGACGACGACCCCAGCCAAGCACAATCTCTCCAACCAATGGAGAAACCAGCGCACTTTCGACCAACGGAAGAACTCCACGCTCGACCTGACCTCAAACCTCACGCATGCCAGAAACAGCACCATCCAGCACCAAGGAAAACCATCGCTTCCATCAGGTCAGTGCCTCCGACACACTCGGCGAGTGTCACGTCGGACCACAATAACAGCATCTCTCGATGCACCACCACTGCAATTCCTCGAACTGCAACACGGCATGCCAAGAGCCGCAACACGAGCCGTAACGACAACCGCCGACGCTCATCCTCGAGTCCCGAAACTCATCGCGGAACCTTCACACCTCAGACCAAATCCAAGGCAAACACACCCCTTCGCATACGAGAGCGCATGAGCAAGACTTACTGGGACACCACAGCCCAATCCTGCCTCGAAATCCGCAAAACAACCGGGACCGACACGTCATTTTTGACGCCACAGAGCACGATAAGATCATCAGGCTCGATGAAATAGCATCTCACCGAGAAGATCCTCCGCTCACCCGAGCACACTTCTCGATCAGAACACCCACTCTGCCATCTTAAACCACAATCTGAACACCTCAGGGGCTGGACAAACCTCAAGCTGAAGTGGCCAAAACCGACAACAGCTCCCTCAGAGCACGCTCACGGCCACTTAACCATGAAAATCCGCTCCAGCCACCTGACCATGCTGCAGGTTCCTCGAACGCAGCACCACGAGCTCGCGCCTGCCAGCAACCTCTGCCCAACGCAGCACATCCAGGGCCATCACCGATGAGGGAGAAGGCTCTCGACCTCGATCCTTAGACCCCATGCTGGCACGAAAGCCGCGGACAGCAACCACCTTCACAGCGCCGCACAGCGCACTCAAGTGAGAAACTAGGCGGAAAGCGAACACAAAACCCTAAGCCAGCTGCCGACTGTACTGGACCTTATGGACTCTGATCACTGCAACATTTCGAATTCCTATGTACGTCCACAACCACCGCTCTGATACCAGCTATAACGACCCGAGAATCCGATTACCGGGAAGGCCCGATAACCCGAGACTCGCACCGCCGCCCACGAGCCGGGAGGGCTCGGAAGGGCTAAAAGGAGTGTGGAGGCACAAAGAAATAGGAAATAAAGCAGGACAACTCAATAATTAACAGAAATAAATAAACAACTACAACAGAGTCCAGTCCAACAGAAAGTACAGTCTAAAGCAGTAAAACGTACCACATGCCAAGTGAACACTCGGCCCGGCAAGCTGGCAACTGAGAACCTCCACTCCGCACCCTTGAACCTTGAGGAAGAACCGCCACACCTAAAAAGCAGGGAATGAGTCTCCAAAACAGAGACTCAGCAGTGATCCCGCAGAACCCCAACCGGAAACAACGGCGGTAGTGGAAAAGAGAGCTACAACTACAGCAGGAACAGCAAACCGGTGGCCGGTCAAAACTCGACACTACAGCTACTCCTACTACCAGAAGGCACACCTCGATCACGAAGTCGAAGCTACCAAACCACGCTAGTACCACCTACCGAAGTAAAAACACACGGTAACCATGCCGTAGAGGCCTGTCCCCCAGACAGCCAACTTGGACACGCTGTCCAAGGTGCAACCCCGACCATCCGATCGTGGGTGCCTCACCACAAGACGTCACCTCGGTAAAAGCCACTAGCACTAGTCTCACGGCGCAAGAACCGACACACGCGCCAAGGTGAAACAACCGAACTCACCGGTCAACACGACCGAAAACCCGAAGGTCAAAGACACAGAGATTGACAGTCTGTCACTCCGTACTCGACAGGAGTACCACCCACTAGAAGCATAGCCGGTAGCGTCCCCTGACGTCTTACACCGCGCCGCAGGTGAACCGCCTGACGTGGTAGGTCCAACCCGAGGCGCGAACACCGTACAAGTAACCACAAACAAGTAACTAGCTGGGGTCACGCCCGTCGACGTGGGTCCAACCGCCCCCAACCACGTGTGCACACACAGACCACGCGTCACTAGGTCTGGTCCTCTGACCGGTTTTCCCCCGTAGCCGGACTCTGGCTACCGACGAGGGGCCTACGGTAATCGGTCCACAAACCGTCTCAAAGGGTAAGCCTCTCCACCTACTCCCAGGTGGGACCACTCGCGTGTAAGCAGGCTACGACTAGTGGAGGGTCACAAAAGGAGTAGACTCTCAAGTCAACGAAAAATAACGTCCGAATCCGACGACGTACGGGGACAACCCCGCGTATCGGCCCCGTCGCACGGTGACCACAGTCGGAGAAGAAACAGGACTCGCAGTCCACGGCCACGCACGCACCATGCGCGAGAGTCGAGAAAACTCGAGTGGCACTTAAGCCACTAGACTCTGGACAGTCCTCTAGACACACTACAGCCAACGGTCCTTGAGTCACAAGACTCGGGGTCAAGACCGTTGTACGCAACAGCACAAGGCCGTCAATCTAGTCCAATCTCTAGGTCTAAAACCACGGTAGCACGAGTACCGAGACAATTCATGAGCCGTCAAGACCACTCCCTCGGGAAGGGAATGTAAAGGGGCATGGCCACCCACACGGGCCATACGGAAAATGTAGAAGCACGATTCCCAAGGCAGCACACAAGCCGCCATGATGATTTCCCATCTCGAAGCAAGCGGCAAACCTCCAGCCCCTGGCCGGATAATTGGACTCGCAGTCCAAGGCCAAACACATGGCCTACATGGGAATTGCCTTCCAAAGAAATCCACGACATGCGGGGGAGACCCCACCGCACACCCACCGATGCACGGTGACTCGATCATGCGTAACACGAAAGCCCGGAACACGTGGGGTCACCCGGACCCACCACACCTACGGGCACGCTAATCGAAGTAACACGGTCCCTCCTGACACCCCAAAAACATGGACACAGAACCCATGGGGTGTCCGGGATACTCACAAGGCCGGAGGTCGACCACTGGGTCACAACCGGGTCGACCGGAGACCAACACAACACAATCAGAACGCTAAAAGGTCACCTAGACCCTTAAGCTCTTTGGCACGCAAAATGAGGTAAGTGGGACCTCTGGACACCCAAAGTCACGGTCACTGAACTCCACGGGGTGTCTGAGACACTCATGAGACCTAAAGTCAACCATTGGGTCACAACCGGGTCGACCGGGGGTCAAAACAGCGCAAACAGGAACCAGAACATGGTAGTGGTCACCTGGTGACCGCGACTAGATAGTGGTCGACCGGGGACCGCGACCAGATGGTAGCGGTCGACCGGAGACCGCGACCAGATGGTAGCGGTCGACCGGAGACCGCAACCATGCTGTCACGGTCACCTCACGACCGCGACCAGCCACGCGCAAGCCTGATGGTAGCGGTCGCCCAAGGACCGCGACCAAACAGTAGCGGTCATCTCATGACCGCGACCAGACAAAAGCGGTCTATCGCACGACCGCGACGCCTGAAGGCCTTCTCGACCAAAGCACAAAGGATGAAGGTGGTTCTCCCACGACCGAGACCAGTGAACGCGGTTACTGGTGGACCGCGATCATTTCGAAAAACCGAGAACGGCGGGAAAACACCCAAAAATCCACGCCACGCCCCAATCATCCATGGATGAAGGGGAAAACATAGGGGAAGCTCCCCAGTAGCCCCTAGCATGCATCTATGGCCTCGGATCGGCCTAAAACGCAATGAAACGGGAGATCGGCCCACAAGCCCTAAAACATGGATTTTGCCCAAATCACCCCGTTTGGCCCGCTCGGCTCACCGTAGCCTACGAAACTTGTGGGAAAAGAAAGAGCACGAGCTGGGGGTCCATCACCCTACCTCCACCGAAGATTTCGCGCACCGTGGACGCCGATCCACGAAGAAAACGCCGTTGAAGCCTCGCCGTTCCACGAACCCACGGCCGAGCTTCACCACGCCTCCACCGCCTCAATCCTCATCCATCCTCGCCCGTACTCCGCCCCGTCGGCCGCCGGAGAGAGAGGGAGAGAGGAGAGAGCGTGAGAAGCGAGAGGGAGAGAAGAGAGAAATGAGAGGGGAGAGAGAGGGTGGGTTAATATATAGGAAAATCTGGAAATTCAAAAAAATCCCAAAAAATAGAAAATCACACCCTCGCGATCCTCGGAGCGCACCGATCGCAACGGTATCACTCGCGCCCAGGTGAACGGCCCGGTTCACCCGCAACGAGGTTCCGAAGAAAAAACCGAAACCCACGCCAGGAAACTGAAAACACACGCGGAAAAAGCCGCGGAACGCTTCCGGGCCTCCGAAACGACTCCGGATCACGCCGATCCGAACACGAAAGATGTCCGAAACGAAATTTCAGACACAACGGAGTCAGACGCTCCTAGAAACCAGATCCGAGACCCATGAACGAGGATCCAAAAAACCCGGGGCATTACACTTATCACTACATCTAAGAAAATATCATGTACATCTCCCCTAAATATTGACTATTTTCCACACTTGTACATGCTATTTGGTCACATATACATCCATATCCACATCCACTTTCGCTTCCATATTCACACACTGTGGTTGACATCGACATCATCTTCTGGAAAAAATCATTAACATACTTGCATTTACATACACATTTTCTTACATATCGGCATCCACACTTGTCTACCAATTTAATTCACATCCAAGCATACTAATCACATATATCATAACAAAAGTGTTGAAGGGGCAAAAATGAAAAAAAGGGTCATATCCACATTTACACACACACATTTATACCCACATCCCTCTTCCTTCCCTCCCAATAAAAACAGGGGCTTGGAATTTCGTCTGATGTTGTAAGAGTACAGCAGGTGATAAGGAGAAAAGGTTCATCTTGTAGATCAGGCATGGAGGTTAAAATTCTCAAAGGAGCAGTTGGTTTACTTAAAAGTATTCTATATGCCACTCTTGAGTACATATTACTTTGGGGATAATATGTACTCAAGAAGGGGGGCCAATGGCAGAGGGAGAGAGGGAAATACCTGCGGTGGGGGGGTGTTTGCCGGAATGAATTTGAGCACCGCCGCTGCCGGAGCTCACCTCCGCCCACCCTCGCCACTCCGTCGCCCCCGGGTAAGAGATTGAGAGGCAGGTGCGATCATGAGAGAGGTAAGGGATGCAGTGGTTGAAGGAGGAGGAAGGGGAAAGGACTAAGGAGGTCAGGAGAGGGGTCGTCTGCCTGTTCTTGTCTCTCTTTATTTGGTGCCATATTTTCTTTTGGCGCCATGTTTTCATTCATTCATTCGTGATTTTTTGTCATTCATTCATTTCTTCCTATAAAAGGATAAAATCTCCCACGGTAAAAAATATCATTAGATCTAAAAAAATTATTATTTAATATTTTGAGATCTGTAATTTAAAAATTTTTAACTTTTTTTATGGTCGATAAGTCGATTCTTATAAAAAGAAGAGAGAACGTGTTGAAAAGCCTAGCTACCTTGAAAGCTGGGTTTGTGGTCTCGTGTAGCACCCCGAAAATTTAAATAAGAAAAAAAAACTATAAATATTAGTCATGGAATAATATTTATCTATAGCTAAAATAAATAGTTGATAATTAAAATTTTAATATAACATTTTATTTATTTATGGATTAAATTAAAAAAATATATAATTCAAGTATTTAGAAAGAATCTCATTCAAATAATAATAATAATAATAATAATACACATGAATATATATAAAGACTCTCGTAGGATCAAATCCAACTCTGTTACCCGAAACAACAAATGAAAATTTATGAAGAAAATAAGGTCTACATACATATCAAGTAATTTAGATAAAAATCAATTATAATATATATATATATATATATATATATATATATATATATATATATATATATATATATATATAGATAGAAAGTTCTATTGAATAATTTAGAGTTTATATAATAAATGGGCAAAAACACCCACACATAAATAGATATAGCCACGAAATCTTAAAAGCCTATATATATATAATACCTATATATAATCAGATGGGCTTAAACCTTTATATAAACCTATATATACGTACACAACAATTCTAACCCATACGAGCTTTCACCCATGCACATAATGAAGCCCAAAATCATTGTGTACTCATAAGGCCTTAAACCCACATCCATTATAGCCTTTAAAGCCCATACGAGAATAACGGTTAATGGATAAGCCTTATATATATACATATACAAATATGTAAGTGGCCTTTTATTATTAACTCAAAAGTAAACCCTCTTATAATCCATATACCCACGTAAGCCAACTCATGTTAGCAAACCCACGTGTACACTTGATCTATCATGCATGGTTAGCTTTTAGGGTTTAGAACAAACAATGGTAGGCGGCTACAGGTTGGGTAAGGATATATATAGAACTATAAGGTGGGTCAAGGGTATAAAGATAAATGCATATAATAATGATGGGCCTTTTTTATGAATCAGACCACACCCTGTTGTCTCGTGGAAGGTTAACCCAACCCAAATATATTCCTAAGCTAATGGCCTTAACAGAAACAAAGGCATATAATAAATGGCCTCTAATGGAATATGTATGTAAATGTTAATAAAACAAGCTTGTGGCCGATAACCCTCTCACTTTTCGATGGGGCCTTCTAAAACCTAAAGCACGTTCGAAGCATTAGCATGGCTCAAGGGTTTTGAACAAAAGCCGGCAAGCGGCCTACGTTTTGGCAAATCCACAGTAACACATGGAAAGGAAAAAAAACTTGCCTTGTTAGCATTCGACCCTTGGGCTAACACCCCTTTTCTCTATAAATTAACCCCGCGATGGCAAGGGCAAGCCCGTTGATGCTGTTGCCATTGCGTCCGACGGAACTTGCTGTTGTGTCATCGTTTGCTACTTCTTCCTGTTAAGCGCACAACAGTCATTGCTGTACGTGGAAGGAGGTCTTCCTCCTCCTCTGCTGTAGCTGAGTCACTACTGTTGCTGTTCGGCGTGAGAAGCTTCTTCTCTATCATATTCTTCCTCTGTTACTATTCTTCTTCTTCTATATGTCAAAGCATCGTCAAGAGGTAGGCAATCTCCCAAGCAAAATACTAGATAAAATTTCATGCTATATTAAATAGAACATATAGATATCTCCCAAAATTTCCTTACCGCATGATTGTACGTGCTTTATACTACGGTTGCATATATTATCTTTAGTTAATTAATATGGGAAACATGTTTGAAAACTTTTATTCACAAAACTGTATGCCTAAAAATCACAAGGTGTATATGACGGGACTTCCTATATTTTTCTGTAAATTTTTATATGATTTGTGATAATATAAATTGACAATTTAACTTATTCGTATAAACGAATCCAGGATATCACTGTAGCACCATAGTTAGAGTTTATTTTTGAGATGGCTCATTTTTAGGCGTCAGGGTATCCTTTGGACATGAATTTTTATGGACGTGATGTTGAGATGGTAACCAAGATAGTGAGTGTGGTTGCTGTTGTGCCCCTGTGGTTTTGATGATAGCAAACACTATAAGTCACCATATGCATGTGTGCATGAAAGACCTTGCTGATTCATTTAAGTGCATTCATATGTGTTCATGTATTTGTGAATGTGTGCTTGTGAATGACATTCCATTATATACACTGTGTGCACACATTATATCTGTCTGACATCTGGTTGATGCATTCATGTAACAGAGTCAGCACGATTGCATTGAGCATACAGTCAGTACACTGCATGTAGAGTTTGCACTGCACACTAGTTTGATAACTTGTACGTTAATTCACAAGTCTATACATTCACATGCTAGAAAGTCTGCACATCCAGTTTGCATGATGTCTGTATAGAGCTTTTTGCATCGTTCATCAAGTCCATACATTGCACTGTAGCTTGCTTAGTAGAAGTCTATACATTGCATTGTTGTGTTTGCGCTCAAAGTCTGTACATTGGACTGTTCATGCATCACTCCATTTGGCAAGTCTGTACATCGGACTGTTCATGCATTCATCTCAAGTATAAAAATCCAACTGTGCATTGTTCATGAGTAAGTCTATACATGCCTCTGCATTGCATATGTGAAGTCTATACATGCTATAGCTTCGCATTCACAAAGTGTGTACACACCACTGCATTGCATACATGAAGTCCGAACATTGCTTCAGCGTTGCCTTCAGTCAAGTCCATACATTGACAGGCAGCCTTCAGCAAAGTCTGAACATTGCATCATTGTGCATGCATTGCTTTCATTCAAGTCTGTACACTGGTGTCGACACTGCATGATCAAGTCTATACAGACTTAGCAAAAGCTTAGCAAGTCAATACACTGGTGTCGTCTGCTGCAGGGACAACAAGTCTGTACATTGAGTTCTCATGCATGTAAACATCAAGTCTATATACTCCCCTGTTTCATGTCTATACATCCGGTTGTTAGCATACCTGCACGCATGAATGGAGTCTGCACAGAGTTTGCACAAGTCTGCATGCTTCAAAGTCTATACATCGTGGCCTTCGAATCTTCAAAGTCTATACATCCTTCATTGGCCAAGTCTACACATCGCCGTGTTCACTTGTTTCAAGTCTGCACATTGGTTCAGACTTTACAAGTCTGTACATCACCTTCAAGCTTTCCAAAGTCTTTACATCGCTTGTGTCATCAAGTCTATACACTCGTGAGTGTGTCATCAAGTCTATACACTCGTGAGTGTTTCATCAAGTCTATACACTCGCTTGTGTCATCAAGTCTATACACTCGTGAGTGTTTCATCAAGTCTATACACTCGCTTGGTTCATCAAGTCTATACACTCGCTCATCTCTCCAAGTCTATACATCGGCGCACTGTTCATGCATCAGTTCTCCAAGTCTAGACATCGGCGCACTGTTCATGCATCAGTTCTCCAAGTCTATACATCGGCGCACTGTTCATGCATCAGTTCTCCAAGTCTATACATCGGCGCACTATTCATGCATCAGTTCTCCAAGTCTATACATCGGCGCACTATTCATGCATCGGTTAAGTCTATACACTGGCTATGGCATGTTCATGCATCTTACCCACACAAGTCTGTACATTGAGGTCGCTTGAAGGGCTTCAAGTCTACACACTCTCACATTGTACACACTTGCTTAACTGCTGCTTCTAAAGTATACACATTCGATTGCTTCATGCTTTACACAGAAGTCTACACATTCCACTCTGTTATGTTAGTGCATCATTCTGCAAGTCTGTACACTGAGGTCGCTTGAAGGGCTTCAAGTCTACACATTCTCACATTGTACATACTTGCATAAATGCTGCATCTAAAGTCTGTACACGCTCATGCATTACTTCATTAAGTCTATACACTCTTTGCTAATCTACTAAAGTAACTCTATCATTGTATAGGCTGATGAATGGGCACGTGATCCAAGGTTGGCACCTGGCACGTGATCCGAGGTGTCCTCTGGATAAAGGGGGCACACGCCCTAGTTGCTGCTGATATATACATGTGAAGTTTCTTCATCCGCAGAAGACAGATAGAAGAGGGCTGATCGAGAGAGTGATAAAAGAAAGTGAGAGCAACAGAGAGGCAGTGAGCAGAAGAAGAAGAAGAAGAAAAAGAGCAGAGAGGCAGAGTGTGAAAGCAGAAGAAGAAGAAGAAGAGAAAGAGAGAGAGTTCGTGGAGAAGAAGAAAGAAGATTTTATTGAAGATCTATCTACTGGACTTGGATCAGATCCAATCCAGTTTGCTCCTGCGAGAGCTACATTTTACATTGCGTTTTCAGCTTTCCGAGTGCTATATTTTCATTTCTTGTTTTCCTTTTATTTGATCAACTGTGCTTTCCAATTCTCTGGTTAGAGATCGGTGTTCCTGTTGTGGTCTCAAGAGAAGGGAGACTTGTCTCCGGTCTGCTAGTGACAGGTTGTCACTTGTGGGTTCCCCTCCGGTTTGGAGGAAGGGAGATTCATCTCCGGTTCTGGTCTTGTGGGTTGCAAGTCCAAGTGTTCCCTCCGGTTTGGAGGAAGAGAGACTTGTGTCTCTGTTGGCAGTGACTGGGTGTCACTAGTGCATTCCCTCCTGGTCTGGAGGAAGAGAGACCTAGTCTCTGGTTCCATGTGGCTGGGAGTCGCTTGGGGTGTCCCTCCGGTCTGGAGGAAGAGGGGAGGTTGTTCCCCTGGTCAAGCTGTTTGACAGCAAGTGTTCGCAGACTGAGTCTGCTGGTTCTAGCGTTAGCTAGTGAAGCCTCACTCCGGTTTGGAGTGAGGGGTGGATGTAGGTCTTGGTGACCGAACCACCTAAAAATCTTCTATGCAGTGTGGTTGGGCTTGTGCGCTTGTTCCTTATTGTCCACCTCCTTCACAGGTTGCTTTGAGCATTCTTGTTTCTATCCGTGCTGTAAGTTGATTGCATTCTTCTGCTTCCGCTAGTTGCTTGTTTAGGTGCGCCTTATATATTTGCTCAGTGGTTTAAAAGAGAATTTAACTTGTTCTTCAGATTGTCTATTTGCCTTGATAGTGTTCTAGTCTTTTATTGAGCGAAAAGTTTTTTGAAGGGTGGGATTCATTCACCCCCCCCTCTGTATCCATCGCACCGATCCTATCAATTGGTATCAGAGCAGTGTCTGCATAGTCGGTCCAGCGACCTGCAGATCTGATCCTACAGTCTTAGGTGCTATTTTGCTTTTGGTGCATCAATATTCCTGTTGCATTAAATCTGATCTGTTTCCATGGGTGATCCACCAGTTTTCAACGGCTCCAATTTTAATGTATGGTTTGTCAGTCTGAAAAATTATGCTATATCAGTTAATCCTGATCTGTGGAAGTTAATTTCACACGGTCCTCAAAAATTACCAAAGAAAAAGTCCAAATGGACTGACAGTCACAGATCAATGCATGAAGAGAATCAGATAGCTATGAATCTAATGAAGGCAGCTACTGATAAGGCTTTACATTCCTGCTTTCATGATTGCAGCTCTGCTAAAGACATTCTAGATATGCTGAAGCGAGCTCAGAAGAGAAGTGAAGACAACTGCATGATGGCTAACAGAAGCAATCAAAGTGGCAGCTAAAATGAAGAAGATGATGATGAAGAGGTAAATCCCTTCGAGAATTTTTCTTTAGATGATTGGGAGAATGCATATGCTGAGTTGCTTGAATCTCATGAACGTTTAAGAAAACAATACAAACATTTGAAGAAGAATAGTAGATCAGACAGTTTGAATTCTCCATGTAAAAATTATGCTGAACTGAAAAATGCTCATGATGCTTGTATGTCTGATATTCAAATGTTGAAGAAACAAATTTCATTGCTGAAAATTGATAATCAAGATCGTGTAAAAGAAATCTCTGAACTTGAGAAGAAGCTTAGCCTAACTTGTCATGATTCTGTTCAGAGTAAAGAATTGATGAAAAATTTCAAAAGTGTGAACTCAGATTTAGACAAGCTGAAGTCTGAAAAAGATTCCCTCAGAAAATTCTCAAAAGAAAATGAAGAAAAATTAGAGAAACTTAAACGAGAGAATGATTTGCTGATTGAGAAATTTGAAGCCATAAAATCTGTAAACATGGAGTTACAGAAAAAGGATGAAAAACAGCAAAGAGAAATGAAGGAAATTGAAAATTGAAGAAAGTATGAAGTCAATTCAGAAGATCAGCTTCTAATAAATGAATTGGTTCAAAATGATAAGCTTAAAGAAGAAATTGAGAAATTGAAGCTGTTAAACAGTGGCATGTCTGGAAGACTTCTTACATTGGAGAAAGGAAAAATGATCTGTACAAATGAAACTGAAGAAGTAGATGAGCTGAGAAAGGAAATTGAAAAATACAAAACAGCTAACAAAGTCTTGAATGAAGTTGTCAATTGCAGTGAACAAGAGATTGCAAGTTATGAAATAAATGTTGCATCTCTCGAAAATGAAATTAAAGATTTGAAGAGTTCTCTGTCTAAGTTTGTGAGTGGGCAAGAAAACCTAGACAAGCTACTAGGTGTAAAAGTCAATGTCAAAAAGGAAGGGTTGGGCTACAATAATCTAAATAAAAAGGCTTTTCAGAACAAAGTTATGACATCATTTGCAAATGCTTCAAATGTAGCCACAACATCAAAAGATAAACAACACATTGCTAAGAAAATGCTGGGAACAAAGGTTAATTTTAAGAAAGAGGGACTGGGTTACAATCTAATCATGAGGAAGGTTGATGGATCCAACCTGAAAACTATTTTCGTTAAATCTTCAAAACAAGAAAAGCCTTCTACCTCATCTCCACCTCAGTACAAGGCTAAGAAAATAGAAAAATAGGATAAAAATTTGAAAAAGACTGGAAAACAGAAAATAAATAAAAAAGGTTCATCAGTGCATGTTGATCACAGTCCTCACACACACTCACATGCATCTAAAAAGAAAATGATCTATCATAGATTTGGACATCTGATGCATGAATGTAAATTGATGGAGAAGGATGATATGAATGTTAGGAAATTTTATGATAAAAATCCTTCATCTCAGAAAAAGAAAATTGAATGTTCTCACTGTGGCAAAATAGGACACATAATTACACAATGCTGATTTGCAAGTGATAAGCAAACATATCATTCATATCATGCTAAATTTCATGCAAACAGTCATGCTATTAACAAGAACAAGTTTGATTCAATAAACCAGCATATGACATGCTTTAATTGTGAAAAATTGGGTCATAAGAGATTTGAATGCTGGCTGAATACTGGTAGGAGAAATTCTAATTCATGCTTTCACTGTGGCAAGATGGGCCACATTGCAGCCCAATGTTGGCATGCCCAAGGGAGAGATTTCAACTCCAAATTTGCCAAATCTCCTGTTAACAAAATGGTTTTTGACAGGAACAAATTTGTTTTCAAAGATAAGCTCATTACATGCTTTGAATGTGGTAAGACAGGCCACAAGGCCATTGAATGCTGGCATGCTCAGGGTAGAAAATTTAATTCTAAAACTGTCAAACTCCCTGCAGACAGAAATGATTATGGTAGAAATAAATCTATTTTTAAAGAAAAGATTCCTGCATGTTTTGAATGTGGGAAGCCAGGCCATAGAGCTGCTGATTGTTGGCTGGCTTATTTTGGTAAACAGAATTTTAATTCTGTTAACAAAAATTTTCATGCATATGCACATAGAATTCATGCTAATAAGAATGTGCATAAATCAAATCAGAAATATGCTGCTTCTTGCCATCATTATGGCAAATCTGGTCATTTGATGGATGGTTATCCTCTGATGAAATTTGATGATCATCAAGTTAAAAATGTGCTGAGAAAACCTGCTAGGAGTGATACTGTCATGTCAGGACCCAAGACTTCTTGGGTGTCTATTTGTGCAAAATAGTTTAATAACTTGCAGGTGTGCCTTGGAAGCTGATTAATAAAGAGGGGATTAATCCAAGGCACTCAAAAGAAAACCCCTTTCTGAACTTTTCAGGTAAACTCTCTGCATTTCCTATTTTAAAATTCATTGCATATCTTATTTGATGTGTTCTTGCATATTTGTCATCTTTTGGACACTATGAGTATTCATGTCTCTCAATGCTCATATGAATTGGCTGTTTAGATATTGAAATGAGAATAAACTTGCAATTTCTGAAAATCTGAACTGCATATGAATGTTGTTTGAAATCTGTCTGTTGCATATAGCTCACTGAAAATATGGATTGCTTATAGGACTGCATGTTGAATTATCATGATTGACCACTATGGTATATCAAATAGTAAGTTACTAAAAGGCAGAGAAATCTGTCTGTAGGTTCTTACTGTGTGTGAGATGGTCTTTTAGACCAGGTTCTCCGCCTAGTACCATGAGTCATAGTGTTTGATAGGGCAGTCTGAATGATCATGAATCACAAAACCATATGTTCAGTTTTCATGGCACACATTGCATGTTTTCAGGGGTAGTTAATTGCATGTCTTGGCATAGTATTCAATGTTGAGTCTTTGCATGACTTTGCATACATTTAGTTAATTGCATTTCATTACATTGAAATTGCCAAAAAGATTGACTGAATGCATATTGTCAGGGGGAGTCAATGCATTGCATGTAGGTTGTCAAATGCATACACTTGTCAGAATTCATTGCATTTGTTGACAAACCTTGATCATATTTTGAAAACACTGGGCTTCAAAATCTCTTCTATCATTTGGTTTCAGAATTCTATCGGTCTTTCATGAAGATTTCAATGGGGCTATCTCGATCATAAATCTGAAAACACTTGAACTAGGAATCTTCTATTATACGATTTTATGAATGTCTGAAATAACTCAGGTGATTTAAGTTTAATGTATTCATTGAGTTTGACTTTAAAATCTCTTAAAAATATCTGAATCATGTTTAATAAACTTTAACCATCTGTTTCATACTGTGTCTTGTAAAATCTTCTGAAATCTGCATTATTGAATACATGGCTTTATTTGGTTAAGTACATGAAATTATTATTGATTTAAAGCAAATGAATTTTTCTGAAATGTCTAAAGGGTAACTATTGTCAGAGGAATGACTCTGGTCACTGAGAAACACATGTCCAAAGGACTGTGTCATGAGGTGCCATAGTTAACTCTGCTTAAGAATGAGTGTTAATCAGGCAGAGCACTGGCATGCACACTGAGAAATACATCTCACTCATCAAGAAATGAGTTGAGATATGTCATGAGGTGTAAATGTTACCTCTGTTTATATAAAGCATGACTGTTAGTTACACTAAGTGCTTAGGGATATTGGCGTCTGATCAACGTATATCCTCCAGTTACAAGGTGTACACTGAACTAGAGTGCTCGTAAAATTTTGTAGCATAAAAATTTGTTGAACAAATTGCTATATTTGAATATTGATGTAAAAATCAAATTGCTACAACCCTAGATAAAATCATATGACTTCATAATTGCTTGATCTCAATACTAGTGCATGTAATTCCGAAAGAAGTCAATAATTTTGATTGTGTAAGATAAAGGGAGATTAATCAAGATATATATATGAGGGCTTGGTTCATTTTTATTAAACCATGACTTTAGATATAAATACAGAATTTTATTGACAAACTTAGCATACATCATGTTTAAACCCTGCTGATCAATAAAATTCATTCATAAGCCCTTATAATGGAAGACTTTGAAAACTTATGTTTTGGATTTATGAGATTGATATCTCTATGAAAATCTTGTTGAATTTCTTATGATTGGAGCCTAATGGAAATTCTTTACTCACTGTCCTTGATTCATCATGACCTGAACTTGTCCTTAACTGCCCCTGTGGTCTCCTTCTCATTCATTTCATAAGGTTCCATTTATTGAGGGGGAGCTTTCTTGAAAATTCTTAAAAGGGGGAGAATTGTCTTGCATTCATATTTTTAGGGGGAGTTCATGCATTTCTTGTTGCATCTGCATCTCTGCATTCATAACTCTTCCATGATTTTTTTTAAAACAAAGGGGGAGAAATTGGAATGAGTCATATTGCTCTTTGGGGAAGAATGTGCTTTCATGTAGTTAAAGGGAGAAATGTTACATCAATCGTTTCATATCTGCTTAATTTTCCTCTCTCTAACTAATGTCTTTTTATTGAAGTCAAAGGGGGAGAATGTTTTTGACTTGAGTCAGTGTGACTCATAGTGTTGCCATCATCAAAAAGGGGGAGATTTTTGTGCCCCTGTGGTTTTGATGATAGCAAACACTATAAGTCACCATATGCATGTGTGCATGAAAGACCTTGCTGATTCATTTAAGTGCATTCATATGTGTTCATGTATTTATGAATGTGTGCTTGTGAATGACATTCCATTATATACACTGTGTGCACACATTACATCTGTCTGACATCTGGTTGATGCATTCATGTAACAGAGTCAGCACGATTGCACTAAGCATACAGTCAGTACACTGCATGCAGAGTCTGCACTGCACACTGGTTTGATAACTTGTACGTGAATTCACAAGTCTATACATTCACAAGCTACAAAGTCTGCACATCCAGTTTGCATCATGTCTGTACAGAGCTTTTTGCATCGTTCATCAAGTCCATACATTGCATTGTAGCTTGCTTAGTTGAAGTCTATACATTGCATTGTTGTGTTTGTGCTCAAAGTCTGTACATTGGACTGTTCATGCATCACTCCATTTGGCAAGTCTGTACATCGGACTGTTCATGCATTCATCTCAAGTATAAAAATCCGACTGTGCATTGTTCATGAGTAAGTCTATACATGCCTCCGCATTGCATATGTGAAGTCTATACATGCTATAGCTTCGCATTCACAAAGTGTGTACACGCCACTGCATTGCATACATGAAGTCTGAACATTGCTTCAACGTTGCCTTCAGCCAAGTCCATACATTGACTGGCGGCCTTCAGCAAAGTCTGAACATTGCATCATTGTGCATGCATTGCTTTCATTCAAGTCTGTACACTGGTGTCGACACTGCATGATCAAGTCTATACAGACTTAGCGAAAGCTTAGCAAGTCAATACACTGGTGTCGTCTGCTGCAGGGACAACAAGTCTGTACATTGAGTTCTCATGCATGTAAACATCAAGTCTATATACTCCCCTATTTCATGTCTATACATCCGGTTGTTAGCATACCTGCACGCATGAATGGAGTCTGCACAGAGTTTGCACAAGTCTGCATGCTTCAAAGTCTATACATCGTGGCCTTCGAATCTTCAAAGTCTGTACATCCTTCATTGGCCAAGTCTATACATCACCGTGTTCACTTGTTTCAAGTCTGCACATTGGTTCAGACTTTCCAAGTATGTACATCACCTTCAAGCTTTCCAAAGTCTTTACATCGTTTGTGTCATCAAGTCTATACACTCGTGAGTGTGTCATCAAGTCTATACACTCGTGAGTGTTTCATCAAGTCTATACACTCGCTTGTGTCATCAAGTCTATACACTCGTGAGTGTTTCATCAAGTCTATACACTCGCTTGGTTCATCAAGTCTATACACTCGCTCATCTCTCCAAGTCTAGACATCGGCGCACTGTTCATGCATCAGTTCTCCAAGTCTATACATCGGCGCACTGTTCATGCATCAGTTCTCCAAGTCTATACATCGGCGCACTATTCATGCATCGGTTAAGTCTATACACTGGCTATGGCTTGTTCATGCATCTTACCCACGCAAGTCTGTACATTGAGGTCGCTTGAAGGGCTTCAAGTCTACGCACTCTCACATTGTACACACTTGCTTAACTGCTGCTTCTAAAGTCTACACATTTGATTGCTTCATGCTTTACACAGAAGTCTACACATTCCACTCTGTTATGTTAATGCATCATTCTGCAAGTCTGTACACTGAGGTCGCTTGAAGGGCTTCAAGTCTACACATTCTCACATTGTACATACTTGCATAAATGCTGCATCTAAAGTCTGTACACGCTCATGCATTACTTCATTAACTCTATACACTCTTTGCTGATCGACTGAAGTAACTCTGTCATTGTACAGGTGGATGAATGGGCACGTGATCCGAGGTTGGCACCTGGCACGTGATCCGAGGTGTCCTCTGCATAAAGGGGGCACACGCCCTAGTTGCTGCTGATATATACATGTGAAGTTTCTTCATCCGCAGAAGACAGATAGAAGTGGGCTGATCGAGAGAGTGATAAAAGAAAGTGAGAGCAGTAGAGAGGCAGTGAGCAGAAGAAGAAGAAGAAGAAGAAAAAGAGCAGAGAGGCAGAGTGTGAAAGCAGAAGAAGAAGAAGAGAAAGAGAGAGAGAGTTCGTGGGGAAGAAGAAAGAAGATTTTATTGAAGATTTGTCTACTGGACTTGGATCAGATCCAATCCAGTTTGTTCCTGCGAGAGCTACATTTTACATTGTGTTTTCAGCTTTCCAAGTGTTGTATTTTCATTTCTTGTTTTCCTTTTATTTGATCAACTGTGCTTTCCGATTCTCTAGTTAGAGATCGATGTTCCTCTTGTGGTCTCAAGAGAAGGGAGACTTGTCTCCGGTCTGCTAGTGACAGGTTGTCACTTGTGGGTTCCCCTCCGGTTTGGAGGAAGGGAGATTCATCTCCGGTTCTGGTCTTGTGGGTTGCAAGTCTAGGTGTTCCCTCCGATTTGGAGGAAGAGAGACTTGTGTCTCTATTGGCAGTGACTGGGTGTCACTGGTGCGTTCCCTCCTGGTCTGGAGGAAGAGAGACCTAGTCTCTGGTTCCAAGTGGCTGGGAGTCGCTTGGGGTGTCCCTCCGGTCTGGAGGAAGAGGGAAGGTTGTTACCCTGGTCAAGCTGTTTGGCAGCAAGTGTTTGCAGACTGAGTCTGTTGGTTCTAGCGTTAGCTAGTGAAGCCTCACTCCGGTTTGGAGTGAGGGGTGAATGTAGGTCTTGGTGACCGAACCACCTAAAAATCTTCTGTGCAGTGTGGTTGGGCTTGTGCGCTTGTTCCTTATCGTCCACCTCCTTCGCAGGTTGCTTTGAGCATTCTTGTTTCTATCCGTGCTGTAAGTTGATTGCATTCTTCTGCTTCCGCTAGTTGCTTGTTTAGGCGCGCCTTATATATTTGCTCAGTGGTTTAAAAGAGAATTTAACTTGTTCTTCAGATTGTCTATTTGCCTTGATAGTGTTCTAGTCTTTTATTGAGCGAAAAGTTTTTTGAAGGGTGGGATTCATTCACCCCCCCTCTGAATCCATCACACCGATCATATCAGTTGCACCGTTTTTCATGCCCCCTATCTCAAGATCTCCCATCTCTCAACGAAAAATTATTTTGAACATCCAGTTAGGTAGAGCTCTTTGAGTCCGTCATTTTGGTATATCATAGGCTTGATTCCGACGTAGTTACGTCAAGAAATGAGGGGAGTAAAGAATTGAGACAATTTGATTGACGACATGTTAAATGTCGTCAAATTGTTTTGGCGCCATCATGCAATAGCGTCAATTGGTTTATTTTATATATATATATATATATAATTTTTGATTATATCTTCAAAAATCCATATCTATTAAATTATGCCACTTAAAATTATAAAAAATATATTTTTGTAATCCTTGAATTTTTCTCCTAATTATCATATATTCTATTTTTCTAAATTATTTTATATAAATATATGTGTCTTTGAATGTATGTTTTAAAATTATTCAATTAAATAGATATTGACGTGAATTCTTGTTAAATAAATTAAGTTAAAAATCAAAGAATTAACATCCCTCCAAGTGGATGTTAATTAATAAATGACACTACTCACAGACGTCAATTAATATAAATTTAGTTAATTATAGAATTGGATGGACATAAATTCTATAATTAACGCATTCATGGTGTCACTGTTTCCTTCCGGTTTTGACCCATACCTCGGGTCTTCTGGCACTCTCATCTCACGTCCGTAGATGGAGTCCCTGTTTCATGATTGGTTCACGTTATATACACTCAACTCTCGGTGACATACGAGCCCTCCGTTGGACATTCCGTTCCTTCGGACTAGCAAGTTAGTCATTGGGACCTCCGTAAGTCTCCTCGTAGCATTGGATTCCCTCAAGGCCGACTGAGCTGGTTGTACCTAATCACCTAGATTTCCAGAATGTCATGGTTTTCATATGGTTTATTGATATATCATCCTTATTACAAGTTCTATCCTTGAACTCTATGTTCCATGAAATCTATCTTAATGTTCTTACATGCTTGATCCTTGAAATTCTTGGCCATTAATATGGAATTAGTCTAGACTAAATGTCAGGGGCTATGGGTCCCACTAAAATGACATTTTAAATGCTACGGGTCCTGATCTGACCCTATTAGGCGAGGCAAAGTCCAAACGTTACCGATTTACGATGATCGGGTGCTGGCATTCACCAACTCGGTTATTGGCATTTAGGGGCAATCATACAGTCGTGAGAACTCCTCAGTGTGCGACCAAATACTACCTAGTGCTATTTCCATGAGGGGTGGTCATATCGTCGTGATTTTCCCCTTAGTGCATTGGCCAATCCTATATAGTGCTAGATGTGCAAACGCTCTCGTGATAGTGATGATCGGGAGTAATTGCCATCATAGTACACCTTTCTACAACTTATTGTTCGTCATGAAAAGATCTTGATTTGCCTTATTGGAGGGGTTATCATATCGTCGTGATATTCCCTTAGTGTCTTGGCAAATGCTATAGAATTCTTGTAGAAGTAATTGTTCTACTTCTATATCGATCATCATAAATGTTCTTGAATTATCTCATTGATGGTACTCGTTATCTTGTCACAAAGATCCTTCATAATAATGGATACATTGAAGCTCTCGTGATAGCGTTCGTCATAGAGAGATGAATGTTATATTTCCTCTTGAATGCTCTTGACCTAGCTTGAGAAAGTACTTGTTAATGAGTGTATCTAGCATCTTGCTTACTCGTTTGTTTCTTATAGTTCTTGAATTTATCTCGTGTTATTATAGTTCTCGATTTCTATATCTCGCATGACCTGCATGAGCATGTTAAACTGTAATTGACTTAAAGCTAGCTTGGAAGCATGAGATATTAAGTCCTACTGAGTGTTCGCTCACCCTGCGTTTTCTAATATTTTTCAGGTAATGACCGTAGTGATGGCGAGACCGAACAAGATGGGGAAGGGCAAGAGTGAAGAGAACTCTGACATCTAGATGAACCGTCTAGTCTGGTTATCTTGCGTCTTATGTCTCATTATAGTTTTTCTTTATTGAGTCTTTTCGTTTATTATGGGCCCGAATATGTAAAGAACTTATATTTGAAATGGAATTTGTTATTTGTCCAAATTAATTTTCTGTGGAAATGACTATGCTCTGATTGACATGACTGTTTAACTGCCACGTTCCCAGCAAACGATACGTTCCGCTGCTATCGGTTCGGGGCGTGACATCTCGACCGACACGCCCGTCCTGATCACGGCCCGGGATGGGTCGGGTCAGTGCATATTCACTCCGTGTCAGTCCATCTCGTAAAATGTTAAAATTAAAAAATACTCTTTATATATAATATATATATATAATAATACAACAAAGTAAAAAAAGACTCTTTATATATAATATATATATAATAAAATATTAAAATAATAAAGCGTCCCGGTCACGACCCACGACCCAGGCATCCCGCCCACCACTTGGGTGGGGTCGGGACGTGCGGGTCGAGGCATCCCGGAGCAGGACGTCAAACCCTGTTTGACCGATAAGTCGATTCCTATAAAAGGAAGAGATAGCGTGTTGAAAAGCCTAGCTACCTTGAAAGGCCCACATCGGGGTGCGAAAAGGTATTCAGAGGCGTATCGGTCACATGTTGACCATTTCCTTATTGTTCCGTGCCCCCACCAAACTCATGTGTTTTGAATTTACCGTCACGTCTATCATGAATTTTTGGGAGCTAGGGCTCCTCGCGGGGAATGCCACGTGGAAGCACTCAGGTGCCATAATCAAATATCATTGTATCTTTTATCGATTTTACTCACTATATGGCGTGCCAATCACTTGTGTGTGACAATGTGTTCAGGTTCCAAGACTGGAATGGTCTGGACTAACCGAAGGTGCGCTCCTTCTGATCACTAAGCAGACGATCGTGGGCATCGGGTCAAGATTGGGGACCCGCCGTGCCATAAAGGTCGATCACGGCGATAAGAGGAGAAAACATTTGATTAATTGCTAAGCAATGAGGCTGCATGGCCGATAAATCGATTCCTATAAAAGGAAGAGACAGCATGTTAAAAAGCCTAGCTACCTTGAAAGACCCACATCGGGGTGCTGTTACATCTCTATGGTTTTGATGATGTCATACATCATAAGTCAAACATCATAAATTCTCACAAGAATGTGCCTTGAGTGTGTGCATGTTAGTTTATCGAATAGTTAGTGTGCATGACATTTCTGTGTGCATGGCATTCCATCGAACACCATGTGTGCACGTTTAGGTCGGTGCATATCTCGAGATGTTGCATGATAAGGTCGGTGCAGGTCTTGTATTTATGCTAGACAAGTCCATGCATATCTCTGTTCACATGCCTTCAACGTCGGTGCATCCTTTCATTCATGCTATACTAAGTCTGTGCATGTTCTTGCATTATCTTTATAAGAGTCGGCGCATGCCTTTGCTTGAGCCATACTAGAGTTGGTGCACGTTTAGCCTTAGCTAAACTCAGGGTCGGTGCACATCTTCTTTCAAGCTCATTCAGGTCGGTGCACCTTTTGCCTTGGGTATTCAGGTCTATGCATATCACTGTCCATATGCTTATAAGGCAGTCGGAGCACTTAGTTGCCAGAGTCGGTGCACATTGCCTAACAAGCATAACTAAGGTCAGTGCAACTTACTGTTTAAGTGTGTGAAGTCTGTGCACATCGCTATTGAGGTTGGTGCAACCGTTGTTTGCCTGAATGAACTCCGTGCACTTCATGCTAGCGAGCTTAGTCAAGGTTTGTGCATACACAAGACAGGTTCGTGCATATCCTTGTAGCAGTGCAAATGAGGTCGGTGCACTTTCACTGTTCAAACCGATGCATGTTCAGGCTTAGGCTAACTAAGGTCAGTGCATGTTGATAATAGGCTCGTTGCATGTCTCACACATAGTCTATGCACATTCCCCTTGTGCTATACAAGGTCCGTGCAACATTCAAGTAGGTGCACATTTGCTTCATTGCAACATAAGTTCTGTGCACGTTGTAGCCACAAGAGTTCATAGTCTGTGCAACAAAAGGTCTAAGCACTCCACTGCTAGCACATTCCAAAACAGTGCACATTGCATCTCGCATACACATAGGTCATTGCACATTCGGACAAATGCATACCAGATCGGTGCACATTGCAACTTGCACAACTGAAGTCAGTGCACATTTGCAATCATGCATCCTCAAGTCGATGCGCATCACTGTAGCATCGGTGCACATTTTTGTGGGTTGAGCGTCTAAAAGTTAGTACACGTTATTGACACCTGCACATTAGGTCAGTGCATACCTTGTAAGTATGCATTTCATGGTCCGTGCACTTTCCTGTTCCTTCAATGGAAGGTCCGTGCATGTTTTGTTGTGTGCTGCCAATGGTCCGAGCATGTCTCATTAACAGGAAGTTAAGGTCAGTGCACATCTTGTTTGACTGAACCTAAGGTCTATGCATGTTTGATCATTACACTATATAGTCTATGCATCCCTTAATAACTCAGGGCATAAACTCTGTCCTTTCTTTTACAGGGAACAATCTCATTCACAGAAGAGGCACGTGATCTCTGAAATGGCAGAAGGCTGGCTCGTGGATAAAGGGGCAAATGAAAGGCACATGATCCAGGGAAAGGAACACTCTATTCCCTAACACACTGACCAATGGAGTTTCAGTAGGGTTCTGTTGCCTCATCCATACGAGCCCATGTTCCTATATATAAGGATTCACTACCCTTCGAAGAAGGGGGCTGGAGAAAGCTGATGTAAAAGCTCCCATCATCTTTACCTGAAAAGAGAGCATCTCTAGGAGCAGGAGAAAGCGTGAGAAACCCTGTTCAAGCCAAGAGGAAGTGAAAGAGAGTTTGAGAGCAGTCAGCCAGTGATTGTGTTTATGCTTCTTTGAAGCTACATTCTCCGGTGTTTTTCTCGTTTCTTTGTTTACGTTTTGATCAGAGTATTATCATCTGTGATTTCTGTGTTCCCTCTGGTGTAGAGGAAGGGTGACTATGTCTCCGGTTTATAAGTGGCGGGGTGTCACTTGTGGGTTCCCTCCGGTTTGGAGGAAGGGAGACTGTGTCTCCAGTTGCTAGTGACTGGGTGTTACTAGTGTTTTCCCTCTGGGTTAGAGGAAGAGAAAAGTGTGTTCCTCTGGGCAAGCTGTTAGGCAGTCGTTGTCACAGACTGAGTCTGCTTTTCTAACCTGAGCTAGTGGAATTCTCGTTCGGTGTGGATGAGGGTTGGACGTAGATTGTTGTGGGCAATCGAACCACCTAAAAAATCCTTTGTCTCCTTGTGTGGTTGTTGTTCTGGTTACTGTGAGATTTCTTATCGTTGGTTGGTGGAGGTTGCTATCTTCGTTGGCTACTTTGTCCATCTTCTACATGATCATTAAGTTGTGTATCACCGATTGCTCTCTAGAGCGTACATTTCGTTGTGAGTGTGTTTTCCTATCGTGTGTGAAGCGTTCTGCATCTCTTTTCTCAGGTTCTCTGTGCTATCCTCCATTATAAGTTTTAAAATTGGGGGTGATCTATTCATCCCCCCCTTCTAGATCACTCTTTGTGTTTCTATCAATTGGTATCAAAGCGGGTTACCCATAATGTGGTCCAACGACCAGGGTAGACCGGGAACTAATACTCCTCGCAGCTTCATTACCGAGGGACATTCGATTAACAGACCTCTTTTCTTTGATGGTGTCAATTATCTCTACTGGAAGAACAAAATGGAGGTGTTCTTAAGAGCGCAAAGTCACGAACTCTTGAGGGTAATTACAACAGGACCATTCGAGCTCCCACCAGATGAGGATACATGGACGAGGGAACACATCAGGCTTTCAATAGTCAACTGGACGGCACTCAACATAATGCAGTGCGCAGTCCATCCTGAGGAATACGCGATGATTTCTTCTTGCAAGACGGCTAAGAAGATATGGGACGAACTTGAACTCATATATGAAGGTACATCCCAAGTTAAGGAAACGAACGTAAACATGCTCACCTTCGAGTATGAATTGTTTAAAATGAAATCTGAATAAAAAATCACTGACATGTATGCCAGACTGTCGTTAATCACGAACAGTCTTAAGGGTTTTGGAAAACAAATTTCTGAAAAGGATGTAGTTCGAAAAATTCTTAGATCGATGTCTCTCGTGTGGCACACTAAGGCCACCATCATAGAAGAATCCAGGGATCTGTCTAAAATGACTGTCACAAAATTAATTGGATCTCTGATGACTTATGAAATGACGTTAAAAAAGAATGTTGAAGAGATAAATAAGAAGGGCAAGAACATTTCTCTTAAGGGGTCTCGTAGTGGCAGTGGTAGCAGCAGTAGCAGTAGTTATAGCAGTAGTAGTGAGGAGTTTGAAAACTTCTCAGATCTTGATCAAGATGAGCAAGCCTTACTGACCCGCAGATTTCAACAGTTCTTGAGATCCAAAGGCAAGAAGTTTAAGAAAAGAAAACCTCAATCATCTGGTAATAATTTTAACTCCAAGTCTGGCAAATACAAGGCCACTGACAAACTTACTTGTTTTCATTGTCACAGGCCCAGCCATATGAAAAATGATTGCCTTAAACTTAAGAAGAAGAACACCAAGGTGTAGAAGAAAAAGTCCAAAGCAATGGTCTGCACCTGGAGTGACGAGGAGGAGGATGTTGAATGAAATTCTTCCAAAGAAGAAGTGGAAAGATTGTGTCTAATGGCCATCACAGACACTGAGGTAAGCATCCCTTTTGAACAATACAGTATAGATGATTGGGAGGATGCTTATGCAGATTTACTTGATAAATTTAATTGTCAAACAAAGGACTACAAAATGCTTAAGAAAAAACTTAATAGTGTAGTCGAGGAAGGAAACTGCTTGAAAAAGGAAAATGAGGATCTGGAGAAAGAAATTCAAGAATTAAACTCCTTAAAGATTGAGAATAAAAACCTCCAAGATGACTTTGAACAAGCAAACAAGAATCTGGATGAATTCAAGGTAAGATTTCATGAGTTGCAAAAGGATAATCATCTTGTGTCTGAAAAATATGATGCCATAAAAATTGTCAATTCTGAGTTGCAGAAGATGAGTGAAAAGCTGAAAAAGGATCTTGAAGATAAGCAAAACACCCTAGAAAATTTTGTGCAAGGAAAATCTAACCTAGATACCTTGCTAGGTGTAAAGGTGAATTTCAACAAAGAAGGTTTGGGATACAATCCCACCGATAAAAGGCCATTGTAATTTAAGACAGTTGCCTTCTGTTCAGAGAAGGGAAAGGAGAAGCTGGACACCCCGTCCAGCTCAAGCGGAAAATCCCAAGAATCTGTAAAAACTAAGTCCATTCCATCAAGAGTCACCAATAAAAACTTTCATGCTAAGGTTGCAATGCATCAGAGTAGCAAGACTACTCCCTCAAGGAGCCCGGGTGTCTACAGAGCAAACCGTGCTCATTTCAAGAAAATGAATCATGGCAACAATTGGAATGCTTCAACATAGTGGATACAGAATAGATGGCCCAATCAAAATAGAAACTGGAATCATAACATGCAAAATTGGGTTCACCCTAAACCCTCACAAAGTTTCCCCTATCAGAAAAGGTTCTGGAATAACCCACAAAGAAAAACCTATAATTGGAACAACTCACATGCCATCAAGCATAAATTTCATCAAAATCCAAGAACCAGAGTTAATAAAACTTTACAAGCTGAAAATAAAAATTCTGTTCACAGGAAGGGAACCAGACAAGTCTGGATTCCTAAGATTGTTTTGGAGGGAATGAGTAACTACTTTGGACCCAACTTTTCTTGGGTTCCAAAATTTTCTTGTGTCTGATTTGATTGCAGGTTGGTCTAGCAGCCGAACACAATAGATGGTACCTGGATAGCGACTGTTCCAGGCACATGACAGGTGATCAGACAAAGTTCAGTGAACTAGAAATGAAAATGGGAGGTATGGTCAAATTTGGAGGTAAGAACAAAGGTAAGATCATAGGAATAGGGACAGTTGGTAAGTCCCCCTCCAATGTGATTGAAAAAGTTTTGCTGGTAGATGGTCTTCAACATAACTTGCTTAGCATCAGTCAGCTATGTGACAAGGGTCACAGAGTTATTTTTGACAATAATGCATGCAAAATCTTTGAAATGAATTCTGAGAAAATCATGTTTTTAGGACATAGGGTGAATAATGTTTACATGGTAGATCTTAACAAGAATTCTGAATCAAATCTTTCTCTTTCTGCTGACTTTGACAATAATGCTTTTAACTGGCATAGGTGTTTAGGTCATGTGAGTTATAGTACGTTAAGTAAATTGGTGAAATTTAATTTGGTTAGAGGGCTGCCTAAAATAAAATTCAACTCAAATTCAAAAATTTGTGATGCTTGTGCTCTAGGCAAGCAGACCCGAAAGTCTTTTAAACTGAGATCTGAGCCATTGTGTTCTAGACCAATGGAACTACTTCATATGGACCTCTTCAGTCCTACTAGAACTCAGAGTCCAAACGGAAGTAGGTTCGGTTATGTGATTATTGATGATCATTCTAGATTTTCATGGATCTTTTTCTTAGCTAACAAGAATGATGCTTTTTAAAAATTCAAAAAGTTTTTCAATAAGATCAAATAAGAAGGAAAACACAAAATCTGTTCAATCCAGTCTGACCATAGAGGTGAATTTGAAAACTCCATGTTTTCTGATTTTTGTGAAAATGAAGGACTGGCACACAAATTTTCATCTCCCAGGACACTAGAGTAGAATGGAATTGTGGAGAGAAGAAACCGAACCATTGTGGAGATGGCCCGAATTATGATGATTGAAAGCTAATTACCAAGAAAGTTCTGGGTAGAGGCAGCCAACACAGCATGCTACACTATCAACAGGGCCATGGTAAGACCAGTGAATAAGAAAACCCCTTATGAGCTATTGAAAGGTAAGAAACCAAACTTGGCACACTTCAGAATTTTTGGTGCTAAATATTTTATCCATAATAATGACAAGAAGGACCTAGATAAATTTGATGCTAAAAGCTGTCCTGGAATATTTTTAGGATACTCTGAAGTGTCTAGAGCATATAGGGTTTTCAACATTACTGAATAAAAAATTGAAGAGTCTCCACATGTCATTTTTGATGAAACAAAAAGTGCTACTAACCATGAAGATGATGACAGGGATTCAAAGCATGATGGAGAATTCCTAGGGGATAAACAAGAAGAGGAGATTCAGCCAAGTGAAGCACCAAATGCTCCAAACCAGGAAAAGCCAGCTGAAGCAGGTGAGTCTTCAATAAATGTTAGTTTTCTGAAAGACCACCCTTTTCAAAACATTATAAGAAATTTGAATGAACCCCCTAGGACAAGGTCCTATTTTAGAAATGTAAATAACCATGACTTAGTTGCATTGTTATCTCAAATTGAACCCAAATCTATAGAGGAAGCCTTAAATGATGAATCTTGGGTTAATGCAATGAATGAGGAATTAGGACAGTTTGAAAGAAACAATGTATGGGAACTAGTTCCTAGACCTGAAAATGTAACTGTCATTGGAACAAAATGGGTCTTTAAAAATAAATTGAATGAAGATGGAATAGTTTCTAGGAATAAAGCTAGATTAGTAGCTAAAGGCTACTGCCAAGAGTTCGGAGTAGATTTTGAAGAGTCATATGCTCCTGTTTCTAGATTAGAAGCTATAAGAATCCTGCTAGCTTTTGCATGTTCTAAAAATATGAAACTTCATCAAATGGATGTCAAAAGTGTATTTCTGAATGGTCTTATTAAGGAAGAAGTTTTTGTAGATCAACCACCTGGTTTTCAACTGTCTTCACACCCTAACAAAGTTTTCAGGTTGAACAAAGCCCTGTATGGACTGAAACAGGCCCCTCGAGCCTTGTATGAAAGGCTGACAGAGTTTATGCTCAGCAAGGGCTACAAAAGAGGTAAGGTGGATCAGACCTTATTTACAAAGGTACTAAATAAAAACCTCATCATAGTTCAGGTATATGTAGATGACATAGTTTTTGGTTCAACATGTACTGAACTGTGCAGAGAATTTGCTGAAATGATGTCAAATGAATTTGAGATGAGCATGGTAGGTGAACTAAAATATTTCCTTGGTTTGCAGGTGCAGCAATTGGAAGATGGGTGTTTCATCAACCAGACCAAGTATTCAATGGAAATTCTCAAGAGATTTGGGATGGACAACTTGAAGCACATCTCAACTCCAATGGGTACCAACACTTCTCTAGATGCAGATAAATCAGGTCAGGAAGTTGATGCAAAGCTATACCAAGGTATGATCAGATCCCTACTCTATTTGACTACCTCGAGACCTGATATCCAATTTAGTGTAGGTATGTGTGCTAGATATCAATCTAGGCCTACTGAATTGCATTTAGCTGCTGTGAAAAGAATCTTTAGATACATTTCTGGAACTCATAACTTAGGACTGTGGTACCCTGCATCAAATGCTTTAGATCTTATTTCATACACTGATGCTAATTTCGCTGGCTACAAACTAGATAGGAAGAGCACTAGTGGACATTGTCAGTTCCTAGGTGGATGTCTGGTTTCTTGGGGTTCCAAGAAATAACACTCTATGGCCCTCTCCACTACAGAAGCTGAATACATAGCTGTAGGGAGCTGTGGCACACAGGTGATATGGATCAAAAATCAACTTCAGGACTACCAAGTAGACTTAGGTTGCACACCCATTTACTATGATAATACTAGTGCCATCAATCTTGCAAAGAATCATGTCTTGCATTCACGAACCAAATACATAGAAATCAGACATCATTTTATTAGGGATGAGGTGTCTAAAGGAACTTTTGAATTGATCCATGTTGGCACTACAAATCAAATAGCTGACATTTTCACTAAGCCACTGGATAACGACAAATTCATAACATTGAGAAAAGAATTAGGCATCTTTAAATCTTTCTGAACTCTAAACCCCATGAATTAAATGCTTCCATATTTCTGTGTCTACATATTAGTTCAAATTGTGAGGGGGAGTTTTATCTTTGTCCTGATAAGTTGAGGGGCTTGAAGAATTGCATATACTACATGTGATTTACTTGCATATCAGATCATTTTGTGAGGGGGAGTTATGCAATTGGTATCAATTTGTGAAGGAATTTATGCATCACATGTCCTTGGATAGAGAGCATGTCAGGTAGAACTTCTCTAGTTGGTCAGTTTGTGAAGGTTGACTGAGTCAAAAGATCTTAAGAGATTTGTGTGGTTGCTGCTGCTATTGAAAGAACTTATACAGTCCATTCACAGAGAGTAGAATTTCATTCATGTCTTAAACCTTTAAGTCAGAGCAACTGATGTATTCCTAGAATCTTCTATCTAATAAATTAGCTGAGACTTAGATAAAGGGTCAGAAGTATATCTTCTTACATATTTCATGATCATGGAACAAGCTAAACTTGTATGTCATAAAACCCGATAAAACTTGAAACCTAGACTTCAGGGAATTAATTCCATCATAATCAAGTGCTTCTGGTATTATCTTCAAACATACCATGTCAAAAATGTAAAGGGATAAAAATATCCAGAGTAATGGTCTGATTACTGAGAAACTAGGTAATTCATCAAAGAAATGAATATCTTCCTATGTCATGAGGTATCTGATCATGACAGAGCAATGGTAGCAAGGTGGTGAGTAACTGGGGAGTCTGACCTTTGATCAAGATGTCTCCTCACGTAAAAAATCATCTCACTTACTAACTTTATTCTCTAAAAGAGAAGTAATGCAGTTTTCACATTGAGTAACTGGGGATTCTGGCCTCTAATTAAGGTGTCTCCTCATGTCAAAAGGTGTGAACTACCAAATTACTTATTGATTTCTGTGCTGCTCATTAAAGAAAAATCTGTCAGATCCCCTGTCTTTGCACAATTCTGTGGACTGTTTGTCCTCAATACTTGAAGAACCATTTCTGTGGATCAGTTTCTTGCAGTCTACTTAGTACAGTTTTGGACAAATCCCTCTTGACATACCTATTCATGCTTGTTCTCCATCATATCTTTTGTACGTAGATAAACTTCAATTTTACTCTAGCTCTCCCTTGTTTACTAGATTTGAAGAATCTACGCTTACTTTTGTTCTCCTACTTAATCTTTTAAGATATGATCATGGGTCATTCTACACTGAGATGAAACTGTATCTTTTTCTCACTTGTCCATCAGCTGCATATCTCCTTAATTTCATTTTGATGATGTCAAAGGGGGAGTGATTCTGGTAGGCATCAGTGATTAGTGATGAATTTTGGCTGAAGTTTGTGTCAGTGTGAAGGTTTCTGCATGCATATATCATGAACAACTTGCATATCTTGATGGAATTGTGTTTTGGCTTGAGCTGGTCTGCTGTTTAGAGCTGGCAGGAATTAGTGCGTGTGTTGTGATTACATGCTTGCTTAATCATCCTTATTGAGTGCATTGATAATTGATTGACTCATAGTGTTGCCATCATCAAAAAGGGGGAGATTGTTGCAACTCTATGGTTTTGATGATGTCATACACCATAAGTCAAACATCATAAATTCTCACAAGAATGTGCCTTGGAGTGTGTGCATGTTAGTTTATCGAACAATTAGTGTGCATGACATTTCTGTGTGATTGGCATTCCATCGAACACCATGTGTGCACGTTTAGGTCGGTGCATATGTTGAGATGTTGCATGATACGGTCGGTGCAGGTCTTGTATCTGTGCTAGACAAGTCTGTGCATATCTTTGTTCACATGCCTTCAACGTCGGTGCATCCTTTCATTCATGTTGTACTGAGTCTGTCCATGTTCTTGCATTATCTTTATCAGAGTCAGTGCATGCCTTTGCTTGAGCCATACTAGAGTTGGTGAACGTTTAGCCTTAGCTAAACTCAGGGTCGGTGCACATCTTCTTTCAAGCTCATTCAGGTCGGTGCACCTTTGCCTTGGGTATTCAGGTCTGTGCATATCACTGTCCCTACGCTTATAAGACAGTCCGAGCACTTAGTTGCCAGGGTCGGTGCACATTGCCTAACAAGTATAACTAAGGTCGGTGCAACTTACTGTTTAAGTGCGTGAAGTCTATGCACATTGCTATTGAGGTCGGTGCAACCGTTGTTTGCCTGAATGAACTCCGTGCACTTAATGCTAACGAGCTAAGTCAAGGTCTGTGCATACATAAGACAGGTTCATGCATATCACAATAGCAGTGCAAATGAAGTCGGTGCACTTTCACTGTTCAAACCGATGCATGTTCAGGCTTAGGCTAACTAAGGTCGGTGCATGTTGATAATAGGCTCATTGCATGTCTCACACATAGTCTGTGCACATTTGCCTTGTGCTATACAAGGTCCGTGCAACATTCAAGTCGGTGCACATTTGCTTCATTGCAACATAAGGTCTGTGCACGTTGTAGCCACAAGAGTTCATAGTCTGTGCAACAAAAGGTTTAAGCACTCCACTGCTAGCACATTCCAAAATAGTGCACATTGCATCTCGCATACACATAGGTCAGTGCACATTCGAACAAATGCATAATTAGGTCGGTGCACATTGCACCTTGCACAACTGAAGTCAGTGCACATTTGCAATCATGCATCCTCAAGTCGATGCACATCACTGTAGCATCAGTGCACATTTTTGTGGTTCGAGCGTCTAAAAGTCAGTACACATTATTGACACTTGCACATTAGGTCGGTGCATACCTTGTAAGTATGCATTTCATGGTCCGTGCACTTTCCTGTTCCTTCAATGGAAGGTCCGTGCATGTTTTGTTGTGTGCCGCCAATGGTCCGAGCATGTCTCTTTAACAGGAAGTTAAGGTTAGTGCACATCCTGTTTGACTGAACCTAAGGTCTGTGCATGTTTGATCGTTACACTATATATTCTATGCATCCCTTAATAACTCAGGGCATAAATTGTACTCTATCCTTTCTTTAACAGGGAACAATCTCGTTCACAGAAGAGGCACATGATCTCTGAAATGGCAGAAGGCTGGCTTGTGGATAAAGGGGCAAATGAAAGGCACGTGATCCGGGGAAAGGAACACTCTATTCCCTAACACGCGGACCAATGGAGTTTCAGTAGGGTTCTGTTGCCTCATCCATATGAATCCATGTTCCTATATATAAGGATTCACTACCCTTCAAAGAAGGGGGCTGGAGAAAGCTGTCGTAAAAGCTCCCATCATCTCCACGTGAAAAGAGAGCATCTCTAGGAGCAAGAGAGAGCGTGAGAAACCCTGTTCAAGCCAAGAGGAAGTGATAGAGAGTTTGAGAGCAGTCAGCCAATGATTTTGTTTATGCTTCTTCGAAGCTACATTCTTCAATGTTTTTCTCATTTCTTGGTTTACGTTTTGATCAGAGTATTATCGTCTGTGATTTCTGCGTTCCCTCCGGTGTAGAGGAACGGAGACTATGTCTCTGGTTTGCAAGTGGCGGGGTGTCACTTGTGGGTTCCCTCCGGTTTGGAGGAAGGGAGACCGTGTCTCCGGTTGCTAGTCACTGGGTGTTACTAGTGTTTTCCGTCTGGGTTAGAGGAAGAGAGGAGAGTGTTCCTCTGGGCAAGCTGTTAGGCGGCCGTTGTCGTAGACTGAGTCTGCTTTTCTAGCCTGAGCTAGTGGAATCCTCGTTCGGTGTGGATGAGGGGTGGACGTAAATTGCTGTGGGCAATCAAACCACCTAAAAAATCCTTTGCTCCTTGTGTGGTTGTTGCTCTAGTTATTGTGAGATTTCTTATCGTTGGTTGGTAGAGGTTACTATCTTCGTTGGCTACTTTGTCCATCTTCTGCTCGATCATTAAGCTGTGTATCACCGATTACTATCTGGAGAGTACATTTCGTTGTGAGTGTGTTTTCCTATCATGTGTGAAGCGTTCTGCATCTCTTCTCTCGGGTTCTCTACGCTATCCTCCGTTATAAGTTTTAAAATTGGGGGTGATCTATTCATTCCCCCCCTTCTAGATTACTCTTTGTGTTTCTATCAGGTGCGAAAAGGTACTCAGAGGCGTATCGGTCACATGTTGACCATTTCCTTATTGTTCCGTGCCCCCGTCAAACTCATGTGTTTTAAATTTACTATCACGTCTATAATGAATTTTTGGGAGCTAGGGCTCCTTACGGGGAATGCCACGTGGAAGCACTCAGGTGCCATAATCAAATATCATTGTATCTTTTATCAGTTTTACTCACGATAGAGCGTGCCAATCACTTGTGTGTGACAATGTGTTCAGGTTCCAAGACTGGAATGGTCTGGACTAACCGAAGGTGCACTCATTCTGATCACTAAGCAGACGATGGTGGGCATCGGGTCGGGACTGGCGACCCGCCGTGCCATAAAGGTCGATCACGGCGATAAGAGGGGAAAATATTTGATTAATCGCCAAGCAATGGGGCTGCATGACCGATAAGTCAATTCCAATAAAAGGAAGAGACAGCGTGTTGAAAAGCCTAGCTACCTTGAAAGGCCCACATCGGGGTGCGAAAAGGTACTCAGAGGCGTATCGGTCACATGTTGACCATTTCCTTATTGTTCCATGCCCCCGTCAAACTCATGTGATGTGACACGACCTTGGACTTAGGCAAACAAGCACAATTAAGCATTCAAATGGGCCTTAATGGGCCACGGCTCTCCCGTCGCACTCTATACCCGGAGTGACTTGGCGATGCCAAGAGTGAATTATGGGAATGGGCCCTTGCTGGTAGAGGGCCAGCAAGGCCAAGGATCGACTCCCCAAGGGTGGATGCCCAATTCAATTGGGGCCGACAAAGTGCAAAAAGGCACCGATTCACACTATCCCACGGTGATCACTCTTAAGTCGTGGACTTGAGGATCGGGCGCTCCTCACCAATTCAGCGGCGCATGAATTAAATATTGAAAGAGCAACACTAATTGAGCAAGGAAGAGGCACTTACTCGACCGGTTTGAAGAAACCGGTCCCGGTCGGAGACGAGGGCGAGCGGGGAGGCGGTGGTTCCCCACACGCCGCGGCGGTGTCGCTTGACCTGTCCAAACCAATGACAAAACTACACCTCACGTAGGAGGGGGATCTTGGGGTAGGGGTTAAGGTCTTATATTCAAAAACTACCACCACGCAGGGTGGGGCCTTCAGCCGGCCAAGCGGGGTGGGGATATCGGACCGAAATGAAGAGAAATGGGAAATTAGGGAACTTGCAGCTGCAGTCTGAATCCTGGATAGGAAGTCGTTGTGCCGGCTGCCTCGGACTCGTACGGACTCCAAATTGAGTGCAACCACCTTCTAAAGCTTCCTGACTTGAGAGGGAAGACTCCAGAATTTTTTGGGATGCTCCAAGGGTCGGAGGTGGCCGCACCAGTGACAGGAAGGAGACTCCTCTATCCGGCCGTAGGTTCAGTCTGGACTGGAACAGCAAATTGCAGAGGTCACTGTGCGCCCTCCCGAACTCCGATCAGCACGGAACCAGTGGCATTGTCTTTGTGGTTGAAGTAGCTTTCAACAGGAGTCGACGGGGCTGCATTCAGAAGTCGAGGGCGGTCGGTGTACCCTGAAGAGTGGGCACTGGTCGGAGTAGACAGCAGGAGACAGAACTGGAGAGCTTGGGGGAGAAAATTCGTAACTCCTTCCTCTGGCAGCCAAACGAGGTTCTGTTTCTTGATCTTGGAAGAGGACTGGCAGAGGGAGAACTTTGATGAAGGAACTTTATCCTGAATCTGCTGGGGTTCATCGTGGCAGAATGAACTCTCAGGCTCTGGTCCAGGATGAAGACCTCTCTGCGCAGTCGTGGGAGAACGGCTTCTACGGTTGGCCCCGACCTCGGAACGAGTTGATTCCACCTCGCCTGCGAAGAAGACAGAGGGACCTTTCCAGAAATGTAGGCTACGCCTTCAGGATCTCCAGGATAAAGCCGTGGGCGACGCTGCAACAGGGGATGACTTGCTGGTCTGCACAGCTCCAATCTGTAAGAAGAAATGAGAGGGAGGGGTGGTTTCTTTGGTGGAAGGGGAAGTGAAGGGGTGGCCTAAGGATGAATGGGGGTTCTTGTGGGGTGGAGTGGAGAGCTATAGGGGTTGGAGAATGAGGGGAGAATGGCTGAGAGCAGGGGCTAGCAGGTGGAGGAGGAGGGTGAGGATGTGAGAGAGGGAATGGGGAGTGGAGGGGGGCGAACTTGGCTTGGGGGAGGGTAAAGGAAGGGGGCGGCCAAGGCAAGTGGAGGGAAGGGATTTCAAATTTTGAAAAGGCCTTGGAAGGTGGGGGATTATGTGGGAGAGTGGGATGCTTGTATTGGAATGGGGAAGATTTGGTTGGAAGGTGGAGAATGGTGTTGGAATGTGGAGATTCCTACCTAGGAACTAGGAGGTGGAGTAAAGGAGGCCATGGGGAAGTGGAGGGCATTAAAGGAGGTGGGTGGCTAGTGGAGGTGGTTGGGAGGGGAGGAGAGAGAAGGAAGTTCGGAATTGGGGTTGGAGGAGAGAGAAAGAGGGGTGAAATAGAGAGATTAAGAGGGGAATGGGTGGGGAATCTCTCCCCTAGGGTCTCTCACCCAAAAAACTAGAGGAATCACTCCAATTTGAACTCAAATGGCAAGTTTAACTCAAAAGGATTCATTCATTCATTAACTTCAAATGAGGGGAGTGGGGTCCTATATATAGGCAACCCACTCTTTACAATAAGTCCCTGACAAAATAAACTACTACAAATAACCAGGGGGGGTGCTAATGGGCCTAGCCCAACGAATGGGGCCCAATAGCCACATTAGACGGCATGATGATACAAAAACATAGGAAAGTAAGTGCTAGACCAAGGGAAATGACTCAAATAAAATGGAAATACATCAAAATGGCTCAAAGGAAAGCTACAAAATGGATAAGGGGCATTTATAGAGTGAGGCCCAAACTCAACCAGCTCCCGAGTGTGAAGAAGTGGACCCGAGCCAAAGGGAGTCGTGGGTGATGCCTCCATCATCATGTGTTTTGAATTTACCGTCACGTTGTAGACACGCCAAAATCGATGCTACGTTGAGTAAATCTCATGTCACTATGTGATGCCCCAAAGTGAACTTCAATATTGGCTTAATATGAAAATTTTCTATTAATTGTAATTTCTTGGGTTTTTCCTTTAAATAATTAAAATTAATGCCTAGCGGGAGGGCGTCATTTAATTGACGACCTAATTAGGGGCGTTTTTCTTAAATAAACGACTGTTCAAACGGTCATTGTTTCCTGGATTTAATGAATCCTAATGAAAATAAAACTCAAGATAATTGACGTCCTAATAAGGGGCGTTGATTATTTAACACCCCTTCAAACAGGCATCATTTAACAATTTTAAATAAGGAAAGTCCTTTATTTCTATAATTAAATTCAGGAATTAACGACTGTGTGAATGTCATCATTTCAATTGACGCCCCTAGTTAGGTCGTCATTTTCACTTCCCTCTCCCTTTCGCCCGCTTGTTTCCAGTAGTAATTCTTTCCCCATTTTACACCTTGTGTTCGATTGGGAAGAGGGTTCCTTTTTAAGGATTCATTGCCTTGTTTTAATCCTATCGATACAAGGATTTTTGGCCTATAAATACCTTAACATCTGCTTCTCGTGCGAGGGAGGAGGCAGAGAGAAAAGAAAAGAAGAAGAGGAGAACAAAAAAAATAGGAGTTAACAAGAGCTAACACCGTGAGAGTTTTTTACAGAAAGAGAGAGTTTTTCTTTCGTTTGCAGGAACTGCTTCCAAGGGCCTTCCTCCACGGGCGATCCTTCTCCAGGCGGTGTTCTTCTTCGGTGGAGATTTCTTCCTCCACCGGCGGTAGTTCTTCATCATGCTGCAGCCGCTGAAACTCTTCCTCCCTCTTTACTGCTGCACACACAGTAGAGAGGGCATCTTCTCTTTGTTATTATTATTATTTTTTAGTTGTTATCATATCATCATCACATACACCCTTTCTTTCTAGCTCTCTACTAGAAACATTATCAGTACATCACGTATCTTGCTTTGCATATCATTGCATCCATTATCCCCAACCTTGTTACTCCTCTTAAGGGGTTTTAAACCAAAACACACAAGGTGTGTTCATACTTAACTTGATTGATTTCATATTTTTAGAGCATTAATACTACGCACTTTGGCTACTCCATATCTTTGTTCATTTTGTGTGTTTTCTTGCAAGGGTAATCAAGCTATAAACCCCCTTCATCGGCCGACCGATAGAAGGAGGAAGGAAGAATCCCCAATCTCACCCGCTCAATACAAGGTACATGCGATCACCTTTCTTCTTTTGAGGTAACCCCTCTGGCAATCACCCTCCTTAAAGCATCTCATGCTCAACCTCTTTTTCTTCATATCCCACATGTTTTAGTGTTGTTTTTTCATCCCTAATCATCATCTTTTTTTATCATTCAATTCTCTCTTTAAAATGTATATGTGACACGTTCACAAATTGGCGATCACGGTGGGACACTTTGTGCCACCACGTTCATTCTTTTGGTTGCCTGCTTGTCAATCCATCAAAGTGTGTGTGATTATTTATCTTTTGGGGTTTTCCCCCTCTGTCTTTGGTCGCGCTATATATCTATAGCGTGTTCTATCAGATCGCGCTATTGACATATAGCGCGTTATTCACCCGAGGGTATTTCACTCACACCTTCTGTCGGGGTTCTAATTGTCATCTTCTCTGGTTGCATCTTGTACATTTCCTGTTGTGTATTCATTTTTCTTATATTTTCTTGTTATTTGCTAGTTCTAGTTTAGATATTCTTGCATTACATAGCATCATAATTTTGTTGGTTTGGGAGACCTCCTCTCTCCACCCTTTCTAGGATCCATACCCCCTCTTGGTGAAGGAAGGACCCTCCATTGAGCACTCCGTCTCTTTGGACTAGAAATTCCTAAACCAAGCCTCCGTAAGTCCCCGCACCTGTGGATTCCCTCACGGACGCCGGGCTGGTTGTACCTTGAAGTCCCCTAGGTTTAGTTGGCCTACGCGCAGTGAGAGTTGACCTAGTTGGCACCGGAGTTAAACCACATTGAAAACTAGGTTCTTACTTTGTGTGAATTATTTAAATTTGTCAAAAAAAAATTTCGTCACATCAAGGTACATATATAAACCTTGTTCATGCACTTGAACTACAAGACTTAAATTCCCTACCCTACTATATCATGCTTCATACAGTGTAACCTTAAACCTACATGCTTTCTGATCTACAAACTTGCTCTTATAGATTGGAATTCATATTAAATTTGCTGCAATTATTATGTCTGTCATACCTATTGTCTTTTATAACACCTTACATGTAGAGAATTGAGGTTCAGAAAATGGGAAGGTATAAATGCTATGTAGTGTGGGTGTTGGTTTTAAATTGGTTCCTTCCAAGTTTGTGGATATGATGATGAACAAGTGATATAAATGATGGAAGTGGAACTATGAACAAGTGCAACATCAACTCAAGCAACTAGCATAAAGTGTAAAACACATGGACATGTCATCTTCATCAGAAATAAGCAAAAGATAAAGAAAAACACACGTCGGGGCATAGAGCAAAGGAATAAAACCAAACACACACCGTAAGTGTGGAGCAACTAAACTAAAGCCAAGAAAGAGATATGAGGAAGATAAAGAAGACTACTGCCCAAACTAAAAAGATGTGATGGCCACCAAGGTAATTAAAATAGCAAAGCTAAGGTAAATACCTTGGAAAGAGGAGGATGAAACACCCACCCACGGGAGATGAAAACTAGAAATCTGTGCTGTCAAACGGTCTAATATTAGGCCGCGAACGAACCAGAAATGGCCTTACAATAAGCCGCCAGAGCCTCGCAAACGGTCCAATGTAGAGCCGCCAGAGCACACGGAACATCAACTTGGGACTTGAATCTCCACTTCTCCTGGCCGGCTAGAAGAATTGGGCCTCATGCTAGGAACCCTGTGAACCTGCAAAAAAGTGTAGAAGCACAGAAAAACAAGCCAGATTAACCCTATGACAAGTGTAGCAACTATAATGCAAATAAACTAAAGTGCATGTAAAAGGAAGGGTGGATACCTAGGGTGGTGGTTTTTTAACCCCTGTGGGGCGTGAAAAAGATAGGAGGATGTTTAAAAATGATGCAAAGATGCAAAGAACGTGGAAGAAGTAGAGGGAGATGCTTGTGAATGCAATGGGGAGGGGGAAGAAACTAAAGAAGAAAACAACACTATGAAACCCTTGGAACTTAATACTCCATGTACTTAAAGGCTAATGGATGTAGATAGCACTTCTCCTTGATGGGTACTCACTACAGAACGCGGCAGCACCTCGACATAATCTCCAGAATTCTCCTCCTCAACCCATGAACTCAAGGGTCCTATTTATAAGCCCTCAAACCCTAGGTTCGAGTTGGAGAGATTACAGCTAAAAAGTAGGGCAGAACTTAGCAAACTCTTGAAGATAACACTCCCAAGAGTCCATACAAACAAACCAGAGGTTCTAGGAGTCTCTATTGAGAGAGAAATCATCAAATCAAAACTCTAATTCGGCCACAGCGTAGCAGAGAAAAAATAGTTCTAACAGAACTCTCGGTCTGCATAAACGGTCTTATGATAAACCGCCACTTGGAACAAACGGTCTAAGGATAGACCGCCACCATCAAATGTTCACCAAAGGATAAGACCAACGGGCGAAAAGCTCGTGAACAGGACTCTGGAGCCAAGAAACGGTCTAAGGCAAAACCACCACAATGCCTCTAACGGCCTTACGATAGATCGCTAGAGATCAACGGATAACAACAGATAAGGCTGAGAGAAAGACGTTGGATATGGACTCTGACGTCAGCAAATGGCCTTAAAATAGACCGCAACGCGTCATCAAACGGCCATTTGATAGACCGCCAGAGACAGTGGCGTGGCAAAACAAATGAAAGGCCTACTAAGCTTCAACCCACAGAAAAATAAATAAGCAGCGAAACTCAATCAAGGAAAATGACCCATGAAATAAGCCTCAAAGCTGACCAAGATGGTCCAATAAACAGCGTATAACTCGGAGAATCATAAATATAAATAAGGAGATGAACCAACTCATTGGTCATAAAACGGGTGTCAACAGATGCCCCTCCTTAACGTCCTCTTTACAGGGGAGCGAGCAGAGGTGAAGCAAAAGCGACATGGAACATGAACGTGAAGCAAAAATGATGCGGAGTGGACTGAAAAGTAGGTGTTAAGGTAAACCAACACCCGTCCTCAACCAACGAGCGATAGGAATCTTCCGAAAAACTTCGAACCAATCACAAGGAGCGGTAAGCCGAATGACACATGCCTGGAGGAACTAACAACTAACGGAAAGGAAAACACGACCAACCTCCTCACTGGAACACACAACTGATAGGCAGTCAGAGCAAGCGAAAAAAATAAAGGAGACGAGTAACTAAACTCCAGATAGGAATCCTCGGCTAACCAAATCGAGCAAATAGACCGAAGGAAACCTTCCAACCCAGAGTGGAAGGACTCTCCTTACTCAAGACCATGGACGCAGTTATCCACCATTATCGAGACACTTTCAGACAGATGAGGCACGTGAATGCTCAAAGATACGCATGATGCATGCTGGGCTAAAGTAAAAGAAATCATCAAAATGAATGCAAAGAAAGGATAAAAATAGCAAGATACTCGAGAATAGTATTGCTAGACCAGACAAATCATGGTCAAGACACTATCTACAACCACAGCGTGCAAGATAGAACCATCATCCCCCAACTCTTCCAACCTAACGGCCTATCCAACGATCAAACATGTGCACCTAGATCATCATCGTTTTTGTTAGAGTGGAACATCAGATCCCAGAACACATGAATGCCCAGCCGGTTCTCGAGGTAATATATCATAGATATCATATAGTAATGCATTAAGGGACTAAGGATCGAAATACTTACCTGACTTACCTGCTTGGCGAGATGTGATATGACGTGATATGATGGTGTTCAAGCTTTTAACAATAAGAGGTTAGACATCAACAATTATATAAGATAGACATGAAGCATATATAGAGTATGCAAGCATATTACTTCAAATCATCAAGACATCCAGCAACAAAACGGTCTAAAAATGGACTGCTAGAGTGAATTAACGGTCTAAATATAGACCGCCAGCCCAGGACGGTTCACATTCTCCAATGCAGATGACTTAGATGAAAAACGGTCTAGTATAAGACCGCTAAGGTTGGATAAGGGTCTAACGATAGACCGCTAAGCCTTGAGCGAATTCAAAAACCAGAAACGCCCGTTCGTTCCCCTATTCCATTCTCATTCCACTCAAAACAAACCACACTGAGCCCTACCCTACTCTGGCGACCATGAGCTCCGGCGACCAGCACGACCGGGCATCCAACCATCCGAGGAGGATGAAGAAGAAGGTGGTACACTGCTTCCAACGGCGTCTAGAAGAAGAGACACCTCCGGCGACGGCGAACCCACCGGAAGGGGAAGAACGACCGTCCACCCAAGCGGAGGGGGAAGAAGCCCCCACGACCGAGGGAGAACATAATGGTGATGGAGATGAAGGGGAGGAGGTTCCCACGGCAGAGGAAGCGCCCGTGGCGGCGACTGCCGGCCGGTCATCGGAGGTAGGCCGCGAACTTTTTAAAACATTGATTTTTGATTTTCAAAGACCATGCATGTGTGTGAATGAATGGGGAAATGGGTGTGGGGACCCATTTAGACAAGATGTAGGCCCTTTTAGGCCCTTTCCAAAGCATGGGGGAACGGAGAAGACAATGCCCATTCACTAGTTGCTTAGCGGTCGTTCCAATGACCGCTAAGTCTTCAAGCGGTTCAACCTAACACCGCTAAGAAAATAAAAACGGTCCAACTCGCGATCACCAAGGGAACAGAGACATACTTCCATTTTTTTGATGTCATTATTTTCAAATGTAAATGCAATGTTTTATGCAATGACTGACTCCAATTCTTACATGTATGCAGCGGAAGAGACGGACTCAGATTTCTTGGCTGCAAGTCCGGGTAGTATACCACGCTCTATCGGACTATCAGAGGTAGAGATTGACGGCCATGGGCTTCGTGGAGCTATTGAGCATTGAGGTGACGAGGATTGACATAGCTCACTTGTACGCCCTTCACGAGAGATGGGACCCAGTCAGCAGAGCTTTCATCTTCCCATGGGGTCATATGATCCCCACGCTGGAAGATATAGCGAGGATCAACGGATTACGAGTCCACGGAGCGCCGGTGACAGGATGGACCTACGAAGACTACCGGGAGATGGCGCAGGAGCTACTCGGATTAGATCTGATGAGACCAGGGCATCACTCCTCCATGCTGGGACGAGCGACACTCTAGGAGAGCCTGGGGCTGAGGGGAGCGGCAATATCCGTAGGGGAGCTGCCAGAGGAGCACATCGGGAGAGTGATAGACCAGGTCCGGGGGAGTGTGGCGGCAGGATCGGGACCAGAGGGAGACATCACCCTGCGGCACTTCCTGATATTGCTATTCGGGAAGCTTCTCTTCACGACCAGGGCTGATGGAGTGAGCTGCAGGCTCCTCCCATTGCTGAGGGACCTAGACGGTGTAGGAGGGTACGCCTGGGGAGCAGCGGTCTTGGCGTTCCTCTTCGACTCTCTGAGCACGATCGACCGACAGACCATGCTGGGCGGCTTCTTGCCATTCCTACAGGTAAAATGCCCTAAACTCTAATGCTTGTTTATATGCTTGCTATCGCTATATGCTGACACTTGACTTATGCAGGTCTGGAGCTACATGTACCTCCCTGACATCGGGCGAGGGAATGCGGTACACCCCGAGCAGATCCCCATCGCGAGACGGTGGGTGGTGGCATGGGACATGGGATCGATGCGGCGCCTTGCCCGGGTGATCCAGGACAACATAGACACCTTCCCATATGCATCGGTGCAACTCTAAACCCAAACTCTTCTATATGCTCTAAATGCTTCTAAATGCAGATAATGACTCAATTGCCTTTTCAGGTGCACTAGACACCTTACCGTGACGAGGGTCATGAGGGGTAGCCTTTGGTGGAGGCAGCCCAGGCGTACGTCGGACGAGAGATCTGGCTACATTGCTTGAACATCATCGAGCCTCTCCATCATCGGCTGATCATGAGGACGAGAGGAGTACACCAGCAGGAGGTGGAGTTCCCAGCGTGAGACGACGAGCGCATCAGACGGTCCTCGAAGGGACTCAGCGGGGACATCGACTGGGTCACTCGGGCCATTGACCAGGTACGGGACTGGTCACGCAGAGGTTGGGCAGTGAGGGCCCGAGCTGACAGCGATGAGGCCTACCTAAATGCCTACGCGTGGAGGTACGGCGACCAGGTGTTCCGCGGCGTCCGCCGATCGGTATGAATTCTAAACTTATGCTCTTTAATTAAATTAGTCCTATATGCATTGACACCATGGTTTGCTATATGCAGCTAGACCCTCTAGGGCAAGATAGCGGAGCTCTAGGGCCTCCTCCATGCTACGGTGCAGCAGAGGGATGGGCTCCAGCACACGCTGGTTCTTCTGGTGAGTTTCATTAAACCTCAGACTTAAATGTGCTTATGCTTATGATGAATGTGACTGACCCTGACTTCTAAAATGCAGCGAGCTGAGGGAGCGCAGCGACGCAGACCAGATGCTCCTTCCTCTTCGTCCCAGCCTGCGGGAGACCGAGCCGAGTGAGATGCGGAATTTGCTCGGGCAGTGACTCGGGCCGAGGAAGCCGAAGCCACTCTCACGGAGAGGGTAAGCAAACCAACCCGAGACCCTTTGGACTTTAAATGCTTATGATATGAAAATGCCTAACTGATGAATGCTAATGCGGGTGAGAGAGCTGACCACGGCCTTGGCCAAGGTGTAGCGGTGGCGAGCAGAGGCGGCGGAGGTGACTCGCCTTCGCAAGGAGGTGGCGTGACTGAGCGCAGGAGGAGCCCGCCGTCATGTAGAGGAGGAGTAGATAGAGCGACTCAGAGCGGATGCCGCGGCTGAGGAGCGAGCGAGACCAGTCCCGAGTGCAGGACATCGAGATGAGGGGAGTGATTGCGGGACTGAAGGATGCCCTCCAACTTCTAGGAAAGAGGTCGGATGCTAGCAGGAGCTAGAGCGTTGCACCGAGCAGTGTATACCGAGGCTACTTCACTGCTTCTTCTGGCCATCGGAGGAACGAGGAGGAGGAGCGACGACGCCGTCGGGAGGAGGAGAGCAGCGCCGTGGAGCCGCCAGCGAAGCAGCATGAGGGCACAGGTGATAGTGTTGGCCCAGAAGAGGGACCAGCCGAGTGATTCGTACTCTTTCTTTTTGATGCACACTTGTACATGATTTTTGATAGTGGAATGAAATCTTTTTGTTGTTTTTATTTAAGATGCAAAATGCATATAGATGTGAATGCTAACTCACTGACCCACAACCCTAGGACTGACAGAGAGTACAGGTGAGAGAGACAGAGAGAGAATGGCAGGACTGACAAATAAGAGGGAAAAGAATTTACCAAAATCTGACAAAAAACCTAACAAACGGTCTAACTTAAGACCGCCATAAGGATAAAATGGTTAAACAAATGACCGTCAGAAGGCCAGAATAAGGCAGTGGATGAAGGGATAAAATGGTCTACTTATAGACCGCGTTGGGACTCCTAGCGGTCTTACGATAGACCGCTAGCGTAGAAACCCTGTGTAGTCTGAGCGGGACTCTTCCATGAGAGTCTGAACCCAAGGATAGGGGTCCCTAATCTGCACTAGAACACTCCCTAACTTAAGCTAAGGCTACCCAACCCTAATCCTAATGCAATAGGACTAAAACCAGAGCCTTATAAGTAGGAACAAGCCCAGAATTCGCAGCTCACCATAATTCTCTGCTATAAGCCTTGAAATTTCACTAAAACCACTCAAGAACATCATGAAGAGGAGCTTTGACATTAGTGCCATGGGGGAGATGGTCTACACCGGGCCAAAGGCTACTAAGAAAGAGCATGGGGAGCTACATCGACTGACTTCAATCCCCAAGCACTTGAGCTCAAGTTCCTCAAGAGAGGTAAGTTGCAATTTGATTAAAAGTTCATGTAGTTCCTTAATTTTCCTCCTTCTCATGATGATATCCCTCTCTTTCTTCTTCTTCTTTATTTTTCCTTTCTTTTCTTAGCTTCTTCCTGGCCCAAGATACTACTCCAACCTAAAGTGGGTGGCTCCCATGATCAAGGAACTTCCTTTAGAGGTCCTCTCAATCCTAAGGACATGGCACCTTCACCCTTTAGTGGTTCTAGCTTAGAATTTCTAGAAAATCGCCTTGGACTGGTCAAGCATTTCAACCCTTGTAGAGCTATGGCATCCACAAACACACACCTTCATATTCCCCTCCTTTGAGGCCACTGTCCTTTTAGAGGAGGTAGAGACCTACCTAGCCCTTCCTAAGACTAAGGTGGGGGATGAAGACCTAGTGTGCCATACGGTTGAGCCTATTGACCCATCACTCATATTAGGGGAATTCATAAACAATCCAAATGATGTTAGGACCATGATCAGCCCACGCCATATCCATTTGATACCCATGGCTCAATGGATAACCGCTTATTGCAAGAACAAGAGCGGAAGATTTGAAGCCATAGCCAAAGCTACCTCGGTTTACTTGTGCGGGGTCTTCCTTTTCACCACCACCGACCACCTCTTGGACATCCAAAATCTTAGCATTATTAGTGGGCTGTGGTGGGGTTTATCTATCTCTCAAGCAGTCCCTTCATACCTCTACGAAGGCGTTAGCTCAGCTTCCCTAGGAGGGCCTCTCTTCGGGTCAATGATCATCCTTGAGTGTTGGATGGGGGTGAGACTCAAGTTTCTACCCAAGGAAGACTTACCTTCAACTAGCCGTATATTCAGGAGCCACCCACTATCCTTCATAGGAGGCGCATTTGGGTTTTCTTCACAGGTTAAGTGTCGGGTGGCGGACAAGAGGACACGAGATGAATGGCGCCTTTACCTCAACACTTTGCCTATCGACAAGTTTGTGATGCGACCAAGAGCTCTTCGAAGCACTACCCTTAGAGTACCTCGGCGACCGGGCCGAGACCTACAGCTAGTGGGGGATACTACCTTAGCGATCTACAACCCTCACCGGTGCCATCTCCAAGTTGGGCTACCCCATACTACAGTTCCTGCACTATCACACTTCCCTCCCCTTCTACCTAGGAAGATAGGGACCCAGGAGGATGAGCGCGCGGTGCGGAACGCACTAATCATGTGGGAAATCAGTCGGGTGCGTGCTCTGCAAGCAGAAGTGGCATAGGATGAAGAGAAGTACCGTGCTTATGTAAAAGAATTGCGTAAGATCCGTCCCTGTGTGGATGGAAAATTAAATGTAATTTGAGCTTTTCTTCTTGATGTACTTGGAATTATCACTGAAATAATGTTCAATGAACTTGATTAAATGGACTAAGATATTTGTGTTGAGAAATGTGCAATAGATTGCTTGATTGATCTTGAATGGATGGACAAATCAGTTTAAAACAGGGTTCTCTGTCTAACAAACGGTCCATTATAGGGCCGCTAACCAGAGACTAGCGGTTTTATGATAGACCGCTAGAGATAGGATCCAGGAAAACTGAGAGTTTTCAACTCTCGGGAGAGGAAAGCGTTCTAATTATGGGCCGCTAGAAGATTCTTGACGGTTTAAATTAAGACCGCGAGGGACAATTTACTGAGAGTTCATTTTTCTAGCTTTCGGGAAGGGAAAATGGTCTATTTATGAACCACCAGAGATGGTTAGCGGTCTAATGATAGACTGCGAGGGGACCAGAAACAGAAGATTTGTGAGCTTTGAATCTTGGGTGCTTGAACTTGCGTCTGTACACACTTAGACAAGAAAATAAGTTAGATCTGTTCTTAGACTCAACCCCTTACCTACAGCAAGTTAGAGAATGACCAATTCTTGATATTTGGTCAAGGGGTGGAGCCTTATTAAATAGGCGAAAAATGAAATGAATATGAATGCAAATGCATGCTATGCAATGCTGATGGTATTTTTGGAATTTTGACAAGATTTGATGTTTTGTGGGTTTTGAAATATCTGATTTTTTTAAGTTTCGAAATATCTAATTTTTTTAGAGTTTTGAAATATATGATTTTTTTAGATTTTGAAATATATGATTTTTTTGGATTTTTGAAATATATAATTTTTTGGATTTTTGAAATATATGATTTTTTAGATTTTGAAAGCCAATTTTGTCCCGGCAACAAGAGCCCCACCTGTCCTACTCGAAATCTCCTGAGATCGGCATGCTTTTGAGACGACAATCCCTAGCCAAGGCCAATCTGTACGACGGTGCTTCTACCGAGGCCATACCTAGGGTACTATCTGGTCCTAAAAGAAAAATAGAAATAAGGGATAAGCTTAGGCCAGGTATAGAGATTTCCGGGGCTTGAGTCCTTCTCACAACAACCCCTTTCAGAGATTCGGTTTGTTGAGCCGGGACTTTGTGTCTCTCATCGAATCTTTATCCACCCTAGGCACGCATACGACTGGGCTCATAATGTCCCATGGGAAAACTGTACTGCCACTCTTGCCATGCCTAGTTTTATATTTTTACAGAGCTTTTGATTTTTGAGCTTCGAGCTTTTGAGATGGACTTTTAATTTTACTTGGGCTTGCTCTTTTCCTTTCTTTTTTTTGTGGAATTAGGTCATAACGGACTACCCCTATTTGAGACCTCCGCTCATCAGGGTGTCTAAATCAGTCATCGCCCTCTCATATACCTTCTTGCCCCTAGATTCAGCTGAGGAGAGAAATGGATAGGGACTTTAACTTCCCCAGGCATGACCAAGGAGAAACGGTTTTTACAAAACTGGGAAACCTGACCAGGGATGTCGTGAAGTGTGTGATTTGCCAAACTCGGGATCCTCCTTCGTGATCGAGGAAAAGGGACAGTGATGCGGGACGGACACGCGACTTGACTCCAAATGGATATGTGATCCTCGGACTCTAAGCAAGCTCGCGATCATCCCTAACGAGGGAAGCGTCGGACGTGTGCAGTTGAGAAACCGGCAAAGAGCTAGGGTGGTCAACTCACAAATTCGTGCCCAGATCGAGTCACGGGACGGTCTCACTCTCTCTCGCAGCAGCGGTGATATAAAAAGTATAGCGAGCTACGATCCTAGCATGCTCTCTAGCAGCGGCATAAAGAAATATATTTGAAATAAAGTAAATGCCGAGATGTGAGCGAATATGATACCTCCACGCGCCTGGCGTGGGGAAGACGATCCCAGCCGATCTCGTACTCCCGGAACAGTAAATACACAAATATTACAGCAATGAATATGAATGCCCACTTCCACATAGGGAGGTAAAGGGTGACACAATGGGACCCGGGAGTAGCGGGTTCGGGTTGACGGGCAGCTTCTTGTGGAGCTTCGGCGGCACACGTACTCACGATCGTGAGACCCACGTGCTGGTCCGAGGGGCCGTGTGGGACCGGGGTGGCACCACTGTGGTGGGGACGCCTGGAGGGTGCTCCCTGGGATGGCGGTACGTTAGTTCGCCAGTCGGAGGCCGGGCGGCTCCGATCTTCACTCGTCGGAGTTGCTGCCCACAGATCTGAACTGTTGTTTCAAACCCGCGCGTCCTGACGAAATCCGCTGCTGCGATCACTCCCAACATCGGATCAACGCACAAGAGGTACCGTTGGAAAGCTGGCTCGAAATCCTTCGATCTATGGCCAGAGAAAGAAAATTAAATTTCCAGTTGATGGCCTTTGTCGAATATTCAATCTGCTGGTTGATAGGACCTAAAAACTCAGGACAGAACTAAGTTTTCCTGAGAGTTGGCGTTGACCGTGATGTAGACCTCCGAATCAGAAGATGAGCTCTTCATAAAAGTTGTAGAGGCCGAAGAGAGGAAAATGGGGATATACTTTATGAAATGTGTGGTGGAAGTTTCGATATTTTGGGGATTTTATACTGACTCGGGGTCGGATCTGGACAGTAGAGACAGATGTGAATTTGGGGAAAATACACAATTTCTAAAAATAGGTAGAGTGCTTTTGAAATTCGACAAAAATTTATAAAGGATGGAAATGGTGGACAGATCCTCGAATATATTTGGGGATTCAAACAAAAATCAAGAAGGGTGTCGAAAGGGAGAAGAACTAAGCTTCTGCTACACAGATCTGAAAAGAGACAGATCAGGAAGATAGAAAGACACGAAAATGGAAAAATATAAAAAGAAGGTGAAATGACAGGATAATTTTACTGGCTGTTGGGGATCAAGTGGGGAACCAACCCTGAAAATGTCAATTCCAGATAATGTCGGAGTTGGGAGTTAAAATTCTCATAGTAAACCTCTTTCCAGCAGAACAGAACCTTGGATAGTACTTCAGAAGCGGCTTCGCGGCGGCTCGATGGCGGCACGAACGGCGGCGGCGGCACCAGAGATAGAATCTAGATGTAGAGGGGCTGAGATAGAAGGGGTTTACACCCTGAAATCTTGAAGGAGGAGGAAGAACACCATGGAGAGAGGAGGGGGGCGCACCAAGCTCCAATGCTTGCACAGTTTTTTTTCTTCTCATTAATTCTAACAAAATGTGGAAATACAAGTATTTATACAAAATGTAAAAAGACTCAAAATGACCTCAGATCTAAGGTTGAAAGGGGCACTAAGGGGATAGAAGAAAATATTTCTCCCATGTGGTCAAAACACATTAAACAAATTCTAATCAAACTTATACAAATTCTATTCAAACTTCACCTACCTTGCCTAATAAGACAAAGAAGGGGGGCACCCCCTTCATGGGCCTTCCTTGGGCCAAGTGTGGTTCAAGGCTATGAAACAAGCCCACTAACCCATGCTTAGCCTATGGACTCTCCCACCTAGATGGCCCATGAGAGGGAAAAGCCCACTTGGGTCTTAAGTGATTTAATGACCCATTATGAAGCCTAATGACCCAATATGACAGAACCCCTTAATGGACTCTTCTAAATGCAACCCATTGATGTATTCTACATGGAATGTGGCCCATTGGCTTGTTAAAAGCCTTACAAAGGAGTCAAAATCAAAAAAAAAAAAAACACACTAATACAAGCCCATTGACACTAATACAAGCCAATACACACTAATACAAGCCATTTGCCTTTGATGCCCCATCAATTCTCCCCGGTTGGGAGGAACTCGACCCCGTCGAGTAAGGGGTGCTGCTGCTCGAGTAGCTCTGGTGAATCCGTCACCGTACCAAGTAGCGTGGGTACGCTCCACTCCAAGTGATCGTCACCTGCTCATTCCGTATATACTCGATATGCACAAGCAGCTGTGGGAACGAGGCTAGAGGTGGACACTCTGGGTGGGGTCACTCTCACAAGGAAGGAGGCGGCTCGAAGACTCACTAGGAATCACCGCTGGGTCCCTGTAGGTGACTAGATCCGGGGCATAGATGTAGAGCTGATCCCATACTCGCCTCTCACTCTTACGGGACTGACATCAACAAGCTTGCACAGGACGCATGCAGACTCACCATGTACTAAACACATATGCAAACCACACAAACAAGCCACACAAAACAAACCACACAAAGAAGAAATAAATTGACTCATGCATATGCAAAGGTGGACCAGGACACCCGAATATGTGCCATGCATGCATTGGACGTAACCAGTGGTTGGCGGAATGGAGAATTTCTAGCCGTCCAAGTATGACCCAGTCATGTATAGACGGCCCTTTGGATTTGGCAGACTTGAGAGGGCTAGGAGAGTCGGGTGTGGAAGAGCCGGGTGTGGGTGTATCGAGATTGGACTTGGCGGGTGTAGATGACCCAGCCCGTGGGGTAGGGGTGTGGTAGTGGACTCCCTCGAAGAAATGAAGTATATATGGTGGGTCTAGGGGTCCACTAGGGAATGGGTCAAAGGAATCAAAGACGGTATGACCCTTTGTAGTGGGTTCCCACAAGTCATGGTCCCATGTGTGGAAGTCGTGATGGTGTGGATGGTCACCATCATGCATTGTGGTAAGTGGGATGGTGATCATATGTAGGATGTATGGGCCCTCCCTCGGGCAAAAGGGTATGAAGTCAGGCTCGGTCGGCAGGGGGAGGAACAAGAGAACCTCCGTGGTGATACAACCCACGGTGCATACGGAGGTAATGGACCCTATGGCCGGATGGGTGAAGCTAAGACTAGTGGGTTGGTCGAAGCCTCGGGCCAATGAGTGCGTCAACTGCCATTGTGTGTCTATTCCCATAATAAGATCATCCAATTTATCAACATGGTGACTAGACCGAAATGTGGTATGGAATGAGTTGACCGGCACTAATGGTAGGGTGGGGTCCATGAATGGGTAAGGAGGTGGGACCAAATCATCCTTGAGCCAACTAAGAAGCGGCTCGACTATGAAAAGCGTACCCGTTAGAAACACGGGTGGCTTGGGCTTTGGTGGCTCCAAATGAGAGGGCTCCGAAATAAGATCGGAAGGTGAGGGTGAAGGTAATGGAGCTCTCATGGGTGGGGAAGGATTCCCCGACTAGGGTGGGGGTCCGACCGGATCGGGACTTGGTTGGGAGGTAGATGCTCGCCGAAGGGCGGCATCAGCTTGCCGTATGGCAGCATCAAACCGAGACTCAAATGGCTTGACCTCCAGAGCGACCTTATAGGAATCCCTCAAAGTTTTCACGTGGCGGCAAAATAATTCAAATTGGAAGTGAAGCCGCGAACCTTTCCAGAACTGAGTTCCGGCCTCGTTGTTATCCAGCCTGACTTCACATCTTAACTGGTACACTTCGAAGTCCCTAATGTACTCAGACACGGACAGGTTGCCTTGGTCGGGCCTGAGGTATGGGTTGACCATAGCTGCCAAAAGATGGGAACGAATCCCTAGGAATGGTCATGCAAGGCCATTTTTTTGTTTTTTTATTTTCTAAGCAAAATGTTATGCCAACTCATGCAAGCACCTAGACACGACTTAGAATGCGATGCAAATGCAAAGTTGAAATGAGACTCGACTACACACCTAGACAAAACCAAGATTCGGTACGTGACGGAGTTAATCGATCTGAAGATCACTCGCGCAAGTGTGCGGCCTTCCCGATAGGCGTAGCCTAACGTTCAGACGACACCTTTTTATATACCGAACAATGGTATGCGGATGTAACCTTAGACCGACTTAGACGATGACTAGACGTAAATGACACCTTTTTTTGTTTTAAACACCCTAGACTCAACTGGCTCTCTGATACCAAACTGATGCGGGACGGACATGCGACTCGACTCCAAATGGATATGCAATCCTCAGACTCTAAGAAAGCTCGCGATCGTCCCTAACGAGGGAAGCGTTGGACGTGCGCGGTTGGGAAACTGGCAAAGAGCTAGGGTGGTCAACTCACAAATTCGTGCCCAGATCGGGTCACGGGACGGTCTCGCTCTCTCTCGCAGCAGCGGTGATATAAAAAGTATAGCAAGCTACGATCCTAGCATGCTCTCTAGCAGCGGCATAAAGAAATATATACGAAATAAAGCAAATGCCGAGATGTGAGCGAATACGATACCTCCACGCGCCTGGCGTGGGGAAGACGATCCCGACCGATCTCGTACTCTCGGAACAGTAAATACACAAATATTACAGCAATGAATATGAATGGCCACTCGACGCAGGGAGGTAAAGAGTGACACAATGGGACCCGGGAGTAGCGGGTTCAGGTTGACGGGCAGCTTCTTGTGGAGCTTCGGCGGCACACGTACTCACGATCGTGGGACCCACGTGCTGGTCCGAGGGGCCGTGTGGGACCAGGGTGACACCACTGTGGTGGGGACGCCTGGAGGGTGCTCCCTGGGATGGCGGTACGTTAGTTCGCCAGTCGGAGGCCGGGCGGCTCCGATCTTCACTCGTCGGAGTTGCTGCCCACAGATCTGAACTGTTGTTTCAAACCCGCGCGTCCTGACGAAATCCGCTGCTGCGGTCACTCCCAACATCGGATCAACGCACAAGAGGTACCGTTGGAAAGCTGGCTCGAAATCCTTCGATCTATGGCCAGAGAAAGAAAATTAAATTTCCAGTTGATGGCCTTTGTCGAATATTCAATCTGCTGGTTGATAGGACCTAAAAACTCAGGACAGAACTAAGTTTTCCTGAGAGTTGGCGTTGACCGTGATGTAGACCTCCGAATCAGAAGATGAGCTCTTCATAAAAGTTGTAGAGGCCGAAGAGAGGAAAATGGGGATATACTTTATGAAAGGTGTGGTGGAAGTTTCGATATTTTGGGGATTTTATACTGACTCGGGGTCGGATCTGGACAGTAGAGACAGATGTGAATTTGGGGAAAATACACAATTTCTAAAAATAGGTAGAGTGCTTTTGAAATTCGACAAAAATTTATAAAGGATGGAAATGGTGGACAGATCCTCGAATATATTTGGGGATTCAAACAAAAATCAAGAAGGGTGTCGAAAGGGAGAAGAACTAAGCTTCTGCTACACAGATCTGAAAAGAGACAGATCAGGAAGATAGAAAGACACGAAAATGGAAAAATATAAAAAGAAGGTGAAATGACAGGATAATTTTACTGGCTGTTGGGGATCAAGTGGGGAACCAACCCTGAAAATCTCAATTCCAGATAATGTCGGAGTTGGGAGTTAAAATTCTCATAGTAAACCTCTTTCCAGCAGAACAGAACCTTGGATAGTACTTCAGAAGCGGCTTCGCGGCGGCTCGATGGCGGCACGAACGGCGGCGACGGCACCAGAGATAGAATATAGATGTGGAGGGGCTTAGATAGAAGGGGTTTACACCCTAAAATCTTGAAGGAGGAGGAAGAACAACAGGGAGAGAGGAGGGGGGCGCACCAAGCTCCAATGCTTACATAATTTTCCTTCTTCTCATTAATTCTAACAAAATGTGGAAATACAAGCATTTATACAAAATGTAAAAAGACTCAAAATGACCTCAGATATAGGGTTGAAAGGGGCACTAAGGAGATAGAAGAAAATATTTCTCCCATGTAGTCAAAACACATTAAATAAATTCTAATCAAACTTATACAAATTCTATTCAAACTTCACCTACCTTGCCTAATAAGACAAAGAATGGGGCGCCCCCTTCATGGGCCTTCCTTGGGCCAAGTGTGGTTCAAGGCTATAGAACAAGCCCACTAACCCATGCTTAGCCTATGGACTCTCCCACCTAGATGGCCCATGAGAGGGAGAAGCCCACTTGGGCCTTAAGTGATTTAATGACCCATTATGAAGCCTAATGACCCAATATGACACAACCCCTTAATGGACTCTTCTAAATACAACCCATTGATGTATTCTACATGGAATGTGGCCCATTGGCTTGTTAAAAGCCTTACAAAGGAGCTAAAATCAAAAAAAAAACCCAAACAAACACACTAATACAAGCCCATTGACACTAATACAAGCCAATACACACTAATACAAGCCATTTGCCTTTGATGCCCCATCAGACAGTTTGCTACCGGGCTTTCATTAGCCCGACTCTAAGGAAAGAAACGCTTAAGATACAACCCATTCTAGGCGTGAGACAGCTCTCACCTTCTGCGTTGACTAAGCGATATGCGTTCCCTGGATAAGCCTCTCTAACGACAAACGGACCTTCCTAATTCGGTTGTAATTTAGACCTGGGACCTCCGGGCCGAATGAATTTGCATTTCAAAACCATATCTCCTATTTGAAATTTGCGCTCGATTACCTTCTTTTGAAAATAACGTAAAACTCTCTTTTGATAAACAGACACGTGATCGGCCGCATTCATCCTCTTCTCATCTAAGAGTTCCAACTGGACGAGCAACGCCTCTTGACGTTCATCGAGATTAAGTTCCTTATCAAGCTACTCCCTTAGGGAAGGGATTAAGATCTCATAGGGGAGCACCGCCTCCATCCCGTATGTGAGAGCATAGGGGGTTTTCCCCATAGGAGTACGGACGGAGGTGCGGTAAGCCCATAGATCTTCCACTAATCGTTCAGGCCAATCAGAAAATTTGTGAGACTCGCACGTTTTCTTTATGATTTTAAGAAGGGTTTTATTAGTGGCCTCGGCTTGACCATTTTCTTGAGGATAATATGGAGTCGAATGCTGCAGTGCAATATTGAACTTCTTACATAGGTCCTGGAGCTCTTGAGAGATGAACTGGGTCGGTGATGACACTGCTTGGCACTCCGAACCGCGAGATGATATTCTTCATGATGAAGCGGCACACCGTGGTTACTTTGATCTCTGCGTACGCCTCCACTTTGGCCCATTTGGTAAAGTACTCAGTGGCGGTAAGGATAAAGGATTTTTGCTTGGTCTGAGAATTGAGATCACTGAGTGGGCCAACAATGTCGAAAGCCCACATAGAGAATGTCTAAGGAGTAGACAGGGGATGAAGAGATGAAGCGGGAGCATGGATTTTATCAGCGTGGAGTTGGCATTTAACACACCTCCAGACATAGAGGGAGCAATCTTCCTTTAGAGTGGGCTAATAATAACCATGCCTAAGGATTTTCTTCGCTAGAGCCTGGCCATTAACATGACCTCCACACTCACTAGAATGGGCTGCTTCAGCCACCTTCCAAGCTTCATCATCATCCAGGCATCTCATGAGCATCCCATTGAGAGTGCGCATGTACAATTCTCCAGTAATGATAGTGTATCTCGAGGCGGCTCTTCTGATAGCTTTACGCTGCTCGGCATTTTCCCCTTCAAGGAATGATCCGTCTTTGCAATACAGCTCGGTTTCATGGTACCATGGCAATTCTTCCTCCTCTAGAATCTCCTCCAACTCTGTTAAAGACACTTCCTTCAAATCTTCCTTCTCAGCCCTAGCCTCTACGGTCTTCCTAAGGTTGGCAAACCAAGGATCCTGAAGAGACGGGGCATTTAATCTCAGAACGATGATGGTCTCAGTGCTCCGACTGAGAGGGAAAGATAGGGAGGAAGCCAGTGACGCCAGTGCATCAGCGAGGATATTCTGAGATTGAGGAGTATGGATGTAGATCAACTTACAAAATTACCTAGTCAAGAGAGTGACCAAATCTTGATATGGCTTGAGCTTCGGATCACGGGTGCAGTAAGTGGACAGAACCTGCCGCAGGACGAGCTGAGAGTCTCCTATGATGTTTAAATAGCGCGTGCCCAAGAGGTAGGCGTGCTTCAATCCGGCTAGGAGAGCCTCATACTCAGCGATGTTGTTGGTAGCAGGAAAATGGAGCTGATAAGCAAAAGGAATCGTCACCCCTTCCGGAGTGAGAAGAACAACACCTATCCCTCGGCCTTGAGAATTGAGTGCACCATCAAAGTGCAGAGACCAAAAGGGATGATGGCTAAGAACAGAGAGATGCTCGTCAGGGAAATCATCTTGAATAGAGTCTGTGCAGGGGATGGGAAGATGGGCAAGATGCTCAGTGATGGCATATCCTTTGATTGCCTTCTGAATGACGAAGTGATATCGAACTGAGAGAGGAAGCTCTGCCAGCGAGCTAACCTACTAGAAAGGACGGGCTTTTCTAAGAGATAACAGATCGGGTCCATTCTAGAGATCAACCTAACTGGGTGGGCTAGAAAGTAGTGTTTCAGTTTCTGAGCTACCCACACTAAGGCGGCACAAGTCTTTTCCATGGCAGTGTATTTGATCTCCGCCGGGTTAAATAACGTGGAGAGGTAATAAGCTACCCGCTCTTTGCCTTCTTCATCTACTTGTGCTAGGACCGCCCCTAGGGAGTCCTCGATGACAAAAATGTATAGGATTGGGGGTTTCCCAGGGACAGGAGGTTGCAAAATCGAGGGATTGGTCAAATATTCCTTTAAGTCCTTATGGGCCTTTTGACAATCTTGATTCCATTCAAACTTGACCTCCGCCTTTAGCAATTCATAAAACGGTCGGCACCTCTGAGAATGTTGGGAAATGAATCTTCTAATGAGTTGCAACCGTCCAATCAATCATCGAAGTTCTGTGATATTCTTAGGCGGAGGCATGTCCATGATGGCCTTTGCTTTGTTAGTATCAATCTGAATCCCTCGTTTGCTGACTATGAAGCCTAGCAACTTCCTTGAAGAGACTCTAAAAACACATTTCTTTGGATTCATCTTTAACTGGTACTCCCTAGCTCTCTGGAGCACCTTAGCCAGAATAGCGGGGTGTTCTTCTTTAGTCCTCAACTTCACCAAAATATCATCCATGTAAGCTTCCATGTAAACATGCATCATGTCATGGAATATAGCCATCATCGCCCTTTGATAAGTGGCGCCGACATTCTTCAAACCGAACGGCATAACCACATAGCAATATGTGCCCCAGGACATGGTGAAGGAGGTTTTCTCTTGATCTTCGGGAGCGAGACAGATTTGGTTATAACCTAAATAACAATCCATGAATGACAATGCTTCGTACCTAGCGGTATTGTCCACCAATACGTCTCTGTGAGGCAGCGGGAAATCATCTTTGGGACATGCTTTATTAAGATCCCTCAAATCAATGCAAATACGCACCTTTCCATCTTTGTTGATAACAGGGACTATATTTTCTACCCACTAAGGATATAAGACAACTCTAATAAATTTAACCTTGTATAATTTATCGACATCTTCCTTAATCTTCAAGGCCATGTGGGGGTGAAATCTTCTTGATCTTTATTTTACGGGTGTTGCCCCTGGTTTAAGCACCAGTCGATGTTCCACTAAAGAGGAGTCAAGACCCAACATGTCCTCGTAAGATCAGACAAAAGAATCGCTATACTCCCTTAGAACCTTGATTAGATCTTCTTCTACTTCTGGAGGGAGATTAGCAGCAATGATAATGGGCCTGGGGTCTTCTTTGGTTCCCAGATTTATTTCCTTCGTAGGTTCATCCACTACCGATGATGGCTCATTGAATCTCGTTAATCCTTGCGCATACAGATCGGCGGTGTCATCTACGTTGCTGTCCTCATCGTCAACCGGGTCTTTTTCATCCATGATTTCATAAACACCTAGTCCGTCGTCGCTCCACACCCCTTCTTGATCTTCATCTTCTTCTATCGCAATCACCGCAGTGATAAACTCAGGGCACTTCAGAAGAGCATGACATCGCTGAGCTAGATCCTGCAAGAACCTATCAGGAAAAGATTTGGAATGACGCGCAAGCGGGTGCAGCTCAAGGGAGGAAGGGTTGGACGACCTAGAACAAGACCCTACTTCTCTAGACCTAACAGACTCTACTTCCCTAGACTCGACGGACCCTACGTGTAACCTAGGAGAAAGGAAATCTAATGGGAAGAAGACAGCAGGGACCTCATGCCCCTGGGAGGAGGATGGAGAAAAGACAACATAATCTTCCACTGAAATCTCCGTTTCAAATTTGACATTTTTTTTTGGAGAGAGTCAGTGGATATCATGTAGCAAGAGGGATAGGAAGGTGGAGAAGGAGGAAGTTGACAGGGGAAGAGAGACGGGAAAAGAACATCAAAGAACGGATCGGAAGAAGAGAACCACATATTGGAGAGATCGGATAAGGAGGACCACGTGGTGGAGAGATCAATGGGTGGCCATTGCCCACATGCACATGGCACAAATAATATCTCGAGTGGCATTTTCGTGAAAAACAGATTGACCATGATAGGAGGTGGATGGGGTATAGATTCCAGCTGTTGGAAGAGAGACGCAAGACGAGAGGGAGACCAAGTAAAGACAATGGGTGAGCTCGCCCTTTCCCGTGGATGGTAAGCTGGCTTCTGCGACTGATAACATACAAGCCGTACCTCCTGACTTTCCTGGCAACTTTCATTTTCATAAAATAGCCTTTCGAATGCTTGGCTACAATCAATCATATCATCAACCATCCCCTTAGGCAGTAATGGCGGGTTGTTGACTATGTGGACTTCATCTTCCTGTTTGGGTTGATCTGGAGATGCTTTCAATGTGCCGGGCTGGAGAGGGCCTTTAACAAAATGCTGGCGGTAGTCCCATGTCAAGGGCCCAGAATCACCCAAGATAGAGAAGGTAGACTCTCGATAGCTGAGGCCCCTCCTATTCATTTTTCTCCCTTTAGGGACCGACTTGGTATGTTCTTGTAGTTGCGCACCGAGGCTTCTCCCCGGCTGATAGCCCAATTTCAATATGATGTCCCATCCCTTCGAATCTCGAATATGGGGCTTCATTTTAATGTCTACTGCTGTAGAGACGGGCTTACGTGGCGCATAAGCCCATGGGAAATCCAGATCTAAAACTAAAATAATAGGCCGCGTGCTGGGCCACAATGTTGGTAGAATCTTCTCTGATATAGCCTTTACAGACTGGACCGTGGACATGCTTTTCACCTTAACGACCCTCCCTTGGAAAGGAAATTTAAAACATTGTTGAGCAGTGGATGGTACGGCGTTGAGGTTGTCTATCCACGGATGACCCAAGATAGCCTTGAACATAGGGTCGGTGTCTAGCACATAGAATTCAATCGGCATAGTAAGAGGCCCCAGCTCGGCCTGAATAGTGACCACCCCATGACATGCCCTTCGGGAGTTATCATATGCTGCCATAGTTGTCGGGGTCGGCCATAATTGTTCTTCTGATAAATTGCAGGCCCTCAAGGTGCTGAGTGGGTAGACATTAATGGATGCCCCAGTGTCTATACTAGCGCCGCATCTATGCTGACCTTGTTCAAAGTTATAGAAATGCACAGCGGCATTTGTCGGGCTTCCGATGGTGCCAGTTCAGTTTCAGAAAAAGTGATAGCCGGCCCCTTAGAGATTGTAGCCAAAGCTGTCGGCAGGCTATCCACCGCCATATCTTCATTAATGATCACCTTCTGTAGAAAATTTCTGAGTGCCTCTTGATGAAGGCTGGATCTCTTTATCAATTCTATCATGGAGATCTTTGCAGGTACTCTGTCCAGATGATGTAGCAAATCATATTGCATCCCCGACAGCGGATCTACCTCCTTCTGATCAATAGCCTATTGAGAGGACTAGGGATTGGGTGCGGGTGCACCAGTGGAAGGATAATTCATGTGAAACAAACACCCGCTCCGCAGGGCAAGGTTGTGGGCCGGCACGGCATTGTATGGGTTTAAAACAAGCGGCTTAACGGGCCCGGTGGGATGAATGAGTGGCGCAGGGGAAGACATAGTAGAGATGATAGGTGAGGGGTTTGATGGAGGCGGGGTGATAATTGGTGCAGATATCAGTGATGGGGTAGAAGTAGATAGAAGAAAGATAATGGGTGAATGGTTGGCCAGAGGTGTGCTGGTAGACGGTCGTGGAGTAGGGATAGATGGGTTAACGGGGAATGCGGATGGTAAGATGAGGGGTTTGGTGGATGCGGAGGATGGTGGGGTTTGTTGGTTAAGTGGGAGGATGACGGAGGGGAGAAAGGTTACGGTGGTTGTGGTGGAGGGCCATCAGCCGTTGGACCGATGCATCATCGTCATAAGACCACCTGGCGTCGGGAGTCGGGGGTTGGACGAGGTTAACTTGGGAGGGTGCCGGCGATTGCAGCTGCGGAGCAGGAGGATGATTCGGCATGGGGTTCTGATGGATCCCCAAGTCTTGAACAGGCTGTTGTTGCTGCTGTGGCGGCGGTGCTTGTTGCTACTACACTTGCTACCTCTGCGGCTACCTTCTCTTCTCTTTAATTTCGACGATGGCCTTGTGCATCTCGGCCCAATCTATATGCTGCCCTTCATGCAAGTCGTATACCAAGTCTATGAATTGGAAACAGCTCTCGATGGTATGGCCAGGCTGCCTGTGGAACATGTAATATTTTGTCTGATCAACGGTCGGGTTCCAATTGGGCCGTTTCGGAGGAAGTTGAATGGCATTAATGGACATACGAGATGAAAATATGTCCGTGAGAGACTCAGGGAAAGGAGGATATTGGGCTCTCTTCGGACCCGGACGCTTATTGTTGTTGGTGTAGCCATTATGGGTAGGGAAATTATGGTATTGCGGGGGTTACGGAGGTTGTTGTAGAGCGGGGAACGGGTTTTGCGGAGCAGCAAAGGTAGGGTGAGGGTTTTGTGGAGTGGAGAAAGTGGGTTGGGTGTTCTGTGGCGTAGAGAATTGGGGATTGTGGGGGTTTTGGGGAAAGCGGAATGGTGCAGATTGGAAGGGGAATGCCACGGCTTGCACCTGCTCATTTGTTTGGACCCCCTCAGTGACAGGCCCCTGAGGTTTTTTGTGATATTTGGGTTTTTAGGCTTCAAAGATTGAGTGGATTGGGGAGTCTTTGAATTGAGTTTGAATAAAGCGCGCCCGGCTATACAGTTGGTGCATATTGGCTATATCATTCATAGCAAGAATATTTTGGAAGGTAGGAGTAGCATTTGAAATCAGCAGCTTGACTTTCTCTTCCTCCAGAATGTGGCCTGGCACTCGGGCGGCCATCTGCCTCCACCTGTCGGCATACGTAGCAAATTCTTCACCTGGCTTCAGTTTCTCGGCCACCAAATCTGTAAAAGAATATTCCGGGCCGACCCGATCTTGGAATCTCTAAATAAACTTATCTTTCACTACTTTGAAACTCTCGGCATCTTCCAGCGACAGAGAGTATAACCATTCTAAAGCAACCCCATCCAACGAGCGGCGGAACAAATACGCCATAAGGCGATCATCATATTGAAATTGGGCCGACTCGTACAAAACGTCCCTCACATGGATGAAGGGATTGTTGTTCCCGTCATATTTACGGTAAGTGGGGAGCTCAGATTGCGATGGGAACCGGATGTTTTGGAAACTAGGAACTAGAATATCTGCTATCGATTGTGGGCCAACCCGCTTCTGAAGGAAGTCAAGTTGTTGTTGCATGGAGGCCCATTTATCAAGTAGTTCCTACTCCCTGGACGGAGCAGAGGTAGTGAAAGGAGTAGACTTAAGACGGGGAGCTGAAGGGTAGACAGATGAAAGGGGAGGCCCATAAGAGGGATATTGGGCCGAAGAATGACCCATATTGGCATGGACTTGGGCCGCCCCTTGCTGGGGGCGCATGAAATCGGATGGGCCGACAAGCACTTGTGGTGCTGATGGGATGGACCCATAAGGATCTGCCTAGATAGGAGAAGGGAGGATGGTCTTCCCTTTGTCAAAAGATTGCTGGGCCGAACCAGAGGACTGGCCCATTTCCAGACTAGAGAATCGAATGGTCCTCGGCTGGATCGGAGTAAGATCAATCGGAATGGGCTGAACAACGGGCCCATCAACTCTTGGTTGAGCAATGGAGGCATTGGACAGACCTTATATAATCGTGGGAGATGGGGCATTGGACCCCTGCAAGGCCTGATAGACTGCCTGAAGTTGGGCCGGATCCAACTGGGCCATCATTTGAACGACGTGATTGGCGAAATTGGGAGAAGAGAGGGAGGGCTGCGCGCCCTCCATGGGGACGGAGGATGGAGGAGGGACGGACCCCTCTCCGGACTGGAAAGAGATGACCCGAGACGGGTCTCCTAGAAGGCCCTGGGGGAGAGACTCCTCTTGGGAATGGGGAAGGTCGAAAGAGGACATGTTTGACTCGAATAAGGGATTGAAATAGAAGGTAGAAAAGGAATTGCCCCTAGGTGATGATTCTAGATATCGGAAGCAACTCCACATGCAACGGAAGACCTTGACAAAATGCAAACAACACAAACAAGCACACAGTGAGAGACTAAAACAAAGACTCCAACTTTATGAAGACAAAGAAAGGGATGAGAGGCACTCAAAATCAACCAAGTTATAATGATGCACCAATTTTTATTGTTTCCTCCTTTAGAACCTTAATGATTTTTAAATATTCTCTCCAACAAGGTTCCTAATAGTAAGGGTGTTTGGGACTTGGTTAACTCTAAGTGTAAACTCTCCCTCACTTATGCAACCTAGACACGGTGTGGTAAAGGTACAACCGGCCCAGCGTCCGTGTGAGAATCCACGGCTCGCGAGGACTTATGATGTCCCGGATGTGATCACCTAGTCGGTCCCAAGGAATATGGAGATGAGAGGTTCACACACCAAGGTAGGAAAATGCAACTAAAGTGTGAATATGGATGATCCTATGTGCACCGGAGTGCATGTAAATTCTAGCCTAAAAACTAACAACCAAATATGCAAACAATGATGTAAATATGTATGACAACCAAGGAGGAGATCAGATAGCACCCAAGCATGAAAGTCACAGCAAAAACTGTGGAAATAAACTCATCCTCGGGATGCATACCTGTGACTGGAGAAACGGTCTGATATGCGACCGCCAGAGAGATAAGACGGCCTATTTTTGGGCCGCTTTTAAGTCGTAAACGGCCGAATAGTGGACCGGCAAGGTGACCAGAGAGTAGAAAATAGAAGGAAATTAAATGGAAAATCTGAGGAAAACACAAGGGCAACTGGGTTAAATCAACAACAGCAGGTCAAACAGAACCTCAACCCGATTGGCACTAGATGTCCCACCGTGATCGCCAAAAAATGGGTTGTTGGTTTTAAATTGGTTCCTTCCAAGTGTGTGGATATGATGATGAACAAGTGATATAAATGATGGAGGTGGAACTACGAACAAGTGCAACATCAACTCAAGCAACTAGCATAAAGTGTAAAACACATGGGCATGTCATCTTCGTCAGAAATAAGCAAAAGAAAAAGAAAAACACACGCCGGGGCGTGGAGCAAAGGAATAACACCAAACACACACCGTAAGTGTGGAGCAACAAAACTAAAGCCAAGAAAGAGATATGAGGAAGATAAAGAAGACTACTGCCCAAACTAAAAAGATGTGATCGCCACCAAGGTAATTAAAATAGCAAAGCTAAGGTAAATACCTTGAAAATAGGAGGATGAAACACCCGCCCATTGGAGATGAAAACCAGAAATCTGTGCTGTAAAACGGTCTAATATTAGGCCGCGAACGAACCAGAAATGGCCTTACGATAAGCCGCCAGAGCCTCGCAAACGGTCCAATGTAGAGCCGCCAGAGCACATGGAACAGCAACTTGGGACATGAATCTCCACTTCTCCTGGCCTGCCATAAGAATTGGGCCTCGTGCTAGGAACCCTGTGAACCTGCAAAAAAGTGTAGAAGCACAGAAAAATAACCCAGATTAGCCCTATGACAAGTGTGGCAACTATAATGCAAATAAACTAAAGTGCATGCAAAAGGAAGGGTGGATATCTGGGGTGGTGGTTTTTTAACCCCTGTGGGGCGTGAAAAAGATAGGAGGATGTTTAAAAATGATGCAAAGATGCAAAGAATGTGGAAGAAGAAGAGGGAGATGGTTGTGAATGCTATGGAGAGGGGTAAGAAACTAAAGAAGAAAACAAAACTATTAAACCCTTGGAACTTAATACTCCATGGACTTGAAGGCTAATGGACATAGACATCACTTCTCCTTGATGTGTACTCGCTCCAGAACGTGGCAACACCTCAACGTAATCTCCAGAATTCTCCTCCACAACCCATGAACTCAAGGGTCCTATTTATAGGGCCTCAAATCCTAGATTCGAGTTGGAGAGATTCCAGCTAAAAAGTAGGGTAGAGCTTAGCAAACTCTCGAAGATAACACTCCCAAGAGTCCATAGAAACAAACCAGAGGTTCTGGGAGTCTCTATTGAGAGAGAAATCATCAAATCAAAATTCTAATTCGGCCACGGCGTAGCAGAGAAAAAATAGTTCTAGCAGAACTCTCAGTCTGCATAAACGGTCTTACGATAAACTGCCACTTGGAACAAACGGTCTAAGGATATACCACCACCATCAAATGTTCACCAAAGGATAAGACCAACAGGCGAAAAGCTCGTGAACAGGACTTTGGAGCCAAGAAACGGTCTAAGGTAAAATCGCCACAATGCCTCTAACGGCCTTACGATAGACCGCCAGAGCTCAACGGATAACAATATATAAGGCTGAGAGAAAGACGTTGGCTCTGGACTCTGACGTCAGTAAATGGCCTTAAAATAGATGCAACGCGTCATCAAACGACCATTTGATAGGCCGCCAGAGACAGTGGCGTGGCAAAATAAATGAAAGGCCTACTAAGCTTCAACCCACAGAAAAACAAATAAGGAGCGAAACCCAATGAAGGAGAATGACCCATGAAATAAGCCTCAAAGCTGACCAAGATGGCCCAATAAATGGCGTATAACTCGAAGCATCATAAAGATAAATAAGGAGATGACCCAACTCATTGGTCATAGAACGGGTCTCAACAGGGGGTTGGTCGCGAACCCGGTGTATATTATAGTTGGCCCGAATGCTTTGTCCAAGTGAATGGATACCCTGGAGCTCGTTATAAAAGTTTTCACTCGGTAGAGGAAGCACATGATGCTATAAATGGGGTTTGCAATAGTAGGCATACGTATGCTGATCATCCTCAACTACAGGAAAGGCCCATGCCTACATATCATGCAAGTCCCAGGCCTGACTATGATTCAAGGAACCAGGCACCATGCCAACAGACTACACAAATGTCAAATGTGCCTTGTATTGTTGTTGTTCTATTATGTACTCTAGTAGTGTTGCTCCTCTTCATATTAGTTACTTTGTTATTACTGTTGTTATAGGTAAGGAAGTGTACTACGCTTGGTCTACATAGGTAAATTGTCACGCCCCGAGCGCGGAAGATACCCGGAGATGCGCGACGTGTCTATATCAATCATGTCAATCAGAGTGGTCGTGTATTCGACACAAAGACAGAGATGCGCAAAATAACAAGATAACCCAATCCTTTATTTCATAATGGATAGACTATTACAAATCCAATACTCTGTTTAATAAAAAGGAAAAGAATACATATTTGACTCAAGAAACTATAGAAAAGACTAGACGACACTTATAGAAGCTCTATCACTTTCACTCTTGATCATTCCCATCCGATTGACTTCCATCGTCGTCGGACTTACCTGAAAAGTACAAAGGGACAAATGGAATGAGCGAACGCTCAGTAGGAAATTATATCTCAAGTACTAGCAAGGGGTTTAAGTAATTACATCTTTCATGAATGCAATAAAGCTATGCATGCTCGCATAAAACGACAAGATAGAGAGAATGTAATATCAAAGAAATAAGATGAACTTAATCATGAACTTCCAACAAGATGACAAGTGTATTCAAGGTATTTAAGCAAGTACGTTTAACAAGTCATGTCAAGAACTTTGGCTATCATGTATCAAGCAAGTAAATTACCTTTTTTCGGGCCACGCATTTCATGTAAAGTCAAGTACGATTCAAGTACAAGATGTGTGTGGAATGTCCAATCAAGCAAGTCAAGTACTCGGTATAATGCCAGATACCTTATCATTTTAACTCCCATGGGCACAAGTACTTTCGGGTGCTCCTCCCAGGACCAGATCGGGCCCTATATGCGCAGGCATTTATCATGTATTTTTGACATCCACTCTTGTTTATATAGCCAATATAGAGTTTCAATATTCAAGCTTGTAGACATGTATGACAACTTTGATAGAATAGAGTCCAAAAATATGACAAAGGACATAGATTGGCGATAATAACGGTATAATCACGATATCGATAAAACTAGGTAGAATATGGTTCCCTTAACTTAGGTACCATGACAAATCAATATGGACATTCTTTATATAGAATTGAGGTCCACATGAACAGTATATCAAAGTAAGATACCCTCATTCTTATCATAGAATTGAGGTTTACAAGAACGACATGATATGGCATGATATCATCATCTCATTAAGAATTTTCTTATGATATACTCTTTGTATAAACATAAGGGCCGGTATACCATGTTTCTTTTGATTGACATGGCAAGGATCGTGTAATGGGTTTTTAGGGTACAACTAGCTCAGTCGGCCTTGAGGGAATCCAAGGCTACGAGGAGTCTTACGGAGGTCTCTATGACTAACTCGCTAGTCCAAAGGAACGGAATGTCCAATGGAGAGCTTGTATGTCAATGAGAGTTGAGTGTGATCGATAAATCAACATGAAACGTGGGACTATACTCACGGAGTGGAGAATAGTGCCGATATATATATATATTATAGCATATGAAACGATCGGTTAACAAAAACGGATGAAAATCAGTTTACAGTAAAATAACGACTTAGGTCAAGTCGTTTCTCAAGTAATTAACGCCTAACAGAAGGGCGTTTACATACGTTTCAGTTTTGCAGAATTTTTAATAATTCAGTAATTTATCTAAAACACGCCCTGGACAGGGGCGTTTCTTCTAGAGTTGACGACTTCGCAAGAAGGCATCTTATTATTTACATATCTGTCAGAATATAAATAATTTTCAGGATTTATAGAAAACACGCCCTCGGAAGGGGCGTTACTGTTTAATTCTATTTTACAGAATAAATATATTTCAGGATTTTAACAGAGAAACGCCCTAGGAAGGGGCGTTAGCTTTCAGAATCACGCCTTGTTCTGGGGCGTTAACATATAAAAAAAATGACTTTGTCCAAGTCGTGAATTCAAGAAATTTACAATATTTCAGGAAATAAAATTTCAAGTGACAGGAGACATGGTCATGACAAGACAATTAGTAAGAATTTACAGGTAGAGTCATGTAAGATATTAGAATCGATATTTCATATTTATTGAATTTTAAACAGGATCAATTATTAATTACATGCGATTGTTCATGAAATTAACGCCTGTATACAAGGCGTATACTTTTAATTAACGACCACTGTAATGGTCGTTTATTTTAAAGTAGCGCCCTATTCAAGGGCGTTTCTTGAAAAATTTTTACAGAAAACATATTAAAACTATATGTAAACTGTATATATATATCATGCATTGTGCTTCTTGTATTATTTTTTTAGTTTGGGCTACGAGACTTGAGGAAATCCTACCTTAATTGATGATCTGGAAGAGTACTTGTGAAGTAATTGAGGAGAACCCTTTCTACTGCAACTATATAACCGCAGCAGTAGCAGGAAGAATCGTTTGTTTTGAAGAACCCTTGTTCTTCGACTGAATTTCCTACAGAGAAACATGAAGATGTATCAATCCTCACTTCATCACGTTTTGGCTGAAGATAAAAGAAAGAAGAACATTACCTTTGTTCTTCACGTACGCAGGTGCTCTCTTCGATCTGTAAGAAGAGAAAGAGATGAAGAGTTAGTAACTCTTCTTTTGACAGTAAAATAGAAAGAAAGAACGTTCAGTTCTTTACCGTAATAGCCGCAGCCGATCAAATGGTTTTAGGGTTGGATCGATCAGGTATATTTATAGGATTTTGGAGTCCTAACAAAGGTAGTGTTTGTTTGAGGGTAGTATATCCCTAATAGAGTCCTTACTCTAATAGACACTTACTAGATTAGGTTAATCTTTCCCTGGATAAGCTCTGGGTTCGAACGGGTCACGAACTGAATTAACGCCTTTGGTCAGGGCGTTTATTCTTAAATTAACGACCTTGTTCAGGTCGTTTCTTAAGAAGCGTCTTGTATAAGGGCGTTCCTTATTTTTGATACATGCCTAAGACATGGGCGTTTATTTTACTTGCCTATTTGGTCGCGTGAGAGTTGACGACCACATTCGTGGGCGTCCTTTCTTTAGTCACGCCGTATGTAGAGGTGTTTCTTTTTGAATTAACGCCTTACTCAGAGGCGTTATTTTTAATTTATTTTATTTTGTCTAACTAACCCTATTCTTATTATCTATATTACTTCTGTAATATATATGTTTTTAATTTTATTTCAATAATCATTTATCAGGGTTGCTACACCCTCCCCCACTTAAAAAGAATTTGGTCCCCAAATTCAATATATATATAATTATACACGTGGAGAGTGTAGAACATATACCTCTTAGAATAACTCGGGAAATCATTTCTTCATGGATTCCTCGGTCTCCCATGTCGCTTCGTGTTCAGGATTCTTATTCCATTGCACCTTGAGCATGGGAATAACCTTATTCCTTAGAGCTCGTATTTCTCGATCCAAGATCTTCATAGGCTTCTGTTCATATGTGAGATCTTTCTGGATCACCAGATCTCCATGTTCAATAATATGAGATGGGTCGTGCACATACTTCTTCAACATAGATATGTGAAACACATTATGTACGTCGGACAATTGAGGAGGTAACGCGATGCGATAAGCAACCTCGCCAACTCTTTCAAGTACCTCAAATGGTCCGATGAATCTTGGCGTAAGCTTGCCCTTAACACCAAATCTTCGTATGCCACGTCCAGGCGATATCTTGAGAAATACATGATCTCCGATTTGGAATTCAAGATCTCTCCTTCTTGTATCAGCATAAGCTTTTTGTCTCGTCTGAGCAACTTGCAATCTTTCTCTGATTACTTGTATCTTCTCAGTTGTATCCCTTACCATGTCTGGACCTAGCAGTTGTTTTTCTCCAACTTCGTTCCAGCATATGGGTGATCTGCAACTCCTTCTGTATAAGGCTTCGAAAGGTGCCATTTGGATACTAGCTTAGTAGCTGTTGTTATATGCAAATTCAATTAATGGCAAGTGATCATGCCAGCTTCCTCCAAAGTCAATGATGCATGCTCTAAGCATATCTTCAACAACTTGATTAGCTCTCTCGGTCTGACCATCCGTTTGTGGGTGGAAAGCTGTACTAAAGTTAAGCCTTGTTCCCAATGAATGTTGTAATCCCTTCCAAAAATGAGAAGTAAAACGGGGATCTCTGTCAGACACGGTTGAGACAGGAATTCCATGTATCCTGACTATTTCCTTGATGTACAGTGCAGCTAGCACATCAATTGACCATCGGCTCTTTATTGGCAAGAAATGTGCCGATTTAGTTAATCGGTCAATGATAACCCAGATTCCATCATGTCCTCCTTTAGATTTAGACAAACCCATGATGAAGTCCATACCAATATCCTCCCACTTCCACTTAGGAATATCTAGAGGGTGTAGTTTTCCAGCAGGCTTTTGGTGTTCTGCCTTGACCTGTTGGCATGTGAGACAGCGTGCTACATAGTCCGCTATTTCTCTTTTCATATTGGGCCACCAAAAGTTCCTCTTTACATCTTGGTACATTTTGGTTGATCCAGGATGAATAGTGTACCTTGATCGGTGAGCTTCATCTAAGATCTTCTTCTTTAATTCCGGACAGTCGGGTATACAAGTTCTATCTTTGAACAATAATCTTCCATCAGAAGTTAGTTGGAAATCAGATTGTCCTTCTAATCTGCCCTTGATTTCCACTAATATAGGATCATCACCCTGAAGTGCTTGTATCTCAGATAATAAATCTGACTGTATGCTTACATGAGATAATGTAACAAATTTGGATTCCGTGTCCAAGCTTATATTGAGCTCGGAGAATTGTTCAAGTAACCTCCATTCTTGTATCATACAATTGGCTATCATTGCTCTCGGCTTTCGACTAAGGGCATCAGCAACATAATTACCCTTTCCGGGATGGTATTGTATATTGAAGTCGAAGTCCTTGAGATATTCTAGCCAGTGTCTTTGTCTCATGTTTAGCTCCTTTTGTGAGAATAAATATTTGAGACTCTTGTGATCGGAGTAGACAGTGAATTGTACTCCGTAGAGATAGTGTCTCCATATCTTTAGGGCAAATACTACCGCAGCCAGTTCTAAGTCATGGACGGGGTAATTCTCCTCATGCTTCTTCAGTTGACGTGAAGAGTATGCTATGACCTTTCCTTGTTGCATTAGGACACATCCGAGGCCAATGCCAGAAGCATCTGTGTAGACCTCGAATTTCTCTCCTTCTATCGGTAGAGCTAAGACCGGAGCTGTAGTGAGATGATCTTTGAGAGTTTGAAAACTTCTTTCACATTCCTCACTCCATTCGTATCGGATCTCCTTGCGAGTTAACCTTGTAAGGGGCACGGCGATCTTAGAGAAATCTTTGATGAATCGCCGATAATAGCCTGCAAGACCTAAGAAACTTCTGATCTCGCTTGCATTAGTGGGTCTTTCCCAGTTTCTTACAGCTTCAACCTTTGACGGATCTACAGATAAACCGTCCTTGGATATGACATGTCCGAGAAAAGCCACTTCTTCAAGCCAGAACTCGCATTTGCTGAGTTTAGCATATAATTAATTTGTCCTCAAGACTTGCAATGCAATCCTCAAATGCTCTTCATGTTCTTCCTTAGTCATAGAATATATCAATATATCATCAATGAAGACTACTATGAATTGATCCAAGTAAGGCCTGAATATGCTATTCATTAACTGCATAAAGGCAGCATGGGCATTTGTTAGTCCAAAAGGCATAACAACAAATTCGTAATGGCCATACTTGCTTCTGAATGCGGTCTTGTGAATGTCATCATCCTTGATTCTTAACTGATGATATCCCGACCTGAGATCAATCTTGGAAAAATATTTGGATCCTGAAATCTGATCAAATAATTCATCGATTCTCGGCAGTGGATACTTATTCTTGATAGTAAGATGATTCAACTGTCGATAGTCGATACACAATCTCATGGATCCATCCTTCTTCTTTACAAATAAGACTGGTGCTCCCCACGGGGAAGTACTTGGTCTAATAAACCCTTTTCGGATTAGTTCCATCAACTGCTCCTTCAACTCCTTGAGTTCAGCAGGGGACATTCTATATGGTGCCTTTGAAACAGGACCAGCACCAGGGACTAAGTCAATGGTGAAGGCCACTTCTCTTTGAGGGGGTAATCCCGGCAAATCTTCTGGAAATACGTCTGGGAATTCTTGCACTACCTGAACGTCTTCTATCTTGGTTTCCTTAGCTTCTTTAACAGTGACAAAAGCAAGGAAGGATACACATCCCTTCATGACGAGCTTGCTTGCTCGAAGAGCCGAAATAAGAGGGGATTTGCTTCGACTCTTAGGACTAGTATAAGTCAGTTCTGGAAATTCTTTGAAAACAATCTTGCTATTATGGCAATCAACCGTTGCCTGGTACTTAGATAACCAATCAGCTCCTAGTATAACATCATATTCTTTTAGATCTAAGCAGATAAGATCAATAGGAAAATTCTTTCCTCGAACCAACACCTCACAGTTTTGGTAATGATGCGTGATATCCGTCTCGTTTCCGAGAGGAGTAGACAACACTATTTTCATCCATTCCGGTTCTAGAGGTAACGGGTCAGCAAACTTCTTAGAAATAATAGAATGCGATGCACCCGTATCAAATAAGACATGTGCATATTTGGAACAAATTTTCAATGTACCTTCCACTAATCCGCCTTCTTCTTCAGGTTCGGTCTCCTGTATTGCATGAAGACGAGCATTCTTTGTCACCGGGCGTTTACCATCGCCGGCTTGGTCATGGACACTCGGGAATCCGATGCTCACGGCTTCCACAAAGGAGACAAGCTCCTAATTTCCTCCAGCATTCTTCTGTCTTGTGACCAGCCTTGTCTCAATGCTTGCAGACTGTATTCGAAGGGGTAGTGGTGATAGAGAAAGGCTTGGTCTTCTTGAATTTCTGATCTTGAGAGGAAGAACCTCCATTATTGGGCCTCTTCTTAAAGTTGGGTTTGAAAGAACCCGAACCCGTGACTTGTTCCTTCTTGTCTTTTCCACGGATCCTATCAGATAGTTCCGTGGCATCTTCAAGTAATTGAGCTCGGCGCACTATTTCAGAATAAATTTGGATGTCCATAGGCGCCAATTGAGTAATATAGTGGGGCCTAAGCCCATTAAGAAATCTACGGGCTTTCATCTTCTCCGTGCTAATAAGATGCTTAGCATATCTAGATAACCTGGAGAACTGAGCTTCATAATCTGCTAATGATAAGGATCGTTGCTTTAATGCAGCGAATTCGGCAGCCTTCTTTTCTTGGACTCGGTCCGAGAAATATTTAGCATTGATGATGTGACACCAATATGGGGTAGGCAGCAAGCAAACAAAACAACTTAAGATCTAATCCGCATTCACAAACACACAGCAATTAAGATGATAAATCGGGACCGAAACACCGTCGCACACACGCGAGCCCCGGGTGACTATATGATGCTAGAAAGAGGTGATGGATCAAGACCCTTGCTGGTAGAGTGCCAGCAGGGCTAGGGTCGCCCTCCCGAGGGTATGTGGCCCACACCTTTGGGGCTGGCCGGTGCCAATTGGGGCACTAGGTCACTCTCACTCACTTTGACCACGGTGACCACACCTTTGAAGGTGGGGTCGGGGACGAGCACTCACTCACATGCGCAACGGAGCGATATCTTCGGATATTAAATGAACAAGCACTAACATGGCAGGAGCAAAGTTCAGAGCTTACCCGGCTGGTTTGAAGAAACCAACCCCGTTCGGAGACGTGGGCGAGCGGGGAAGTGTGATCCCGCACACTGTGCCGGTGTAGCTTGAGCTGCGAGTTACAAGAACTACACCTCACATAGGAGGGTTGGACTAGGGGTTGGGGAGTTTAATATACATCAAACACTACCTCCTCGCAGGGAGGGGCGCTAAGCCGGCCAGGCGGGCGGGGAAATTTGCCGAAAGGAGATGGTACGAAAGCCGTCGGGTATCCACTCGATTGCTGTGCAAGAGGACAGGCGGTCGCTGTTGCGGTCGTAGCTCCTCCTACAGAATTCTTCCGGTGACGAAACTTGATGGGGTGGCTTCGTAACAGGAACGGGGGCCTCTCTGATTTTTAGCAAATTCGTCTGCCGTCGTTTGTCGGTCGCGGTGGAGGGTTGAACAGGACGCAGGGATCTGTACTTGGCAGCTTCAGAATTGATGCAGTGAGTAGCAGGGGCTGTACCTGGGGTTCCCGAACTCTGATTCTCGATCCGTTTGAAGTCCTGGAACCGGGGTTAAGCCTTCTTCTCAGAAAAACTGACGGGGAGGTCGCCGGAGGTCAGGGTGACCCGGGGGACGCCTCTGAGTGCTGGCAGGTCGTAGCAGGCAGGGGAAGGCAGCTTTGCGCGACCTGAGGAAGAAAATCAGAACTCGAGGTGCCGGATGCCGAACGAACTTCCGCTTCTTGCTCCTGGTCGGGGACAGGGGGAGGAAGATCTTTGAAGAAGAAACCTCAGCCTGATTCCGCTGTGGTTCGCCTTGGAAGAGCTTGCAAGCTGGTTCTGATTCTCTGCAGAGGCTGCACCGCGTGGTCCAGGTTCTGTAGCAGCAGGTCGCAGACGCTGTCACGGGCACTCCCGAGCTCCAAATGGCACGAAACCAGTGGCGTCGTCTCCGTGGTTGAGGTGGCTTTCAGAAGGAGTCAACGGGGTTGCAATCAAAGGCCGTGGGCGGTTGGTGTGCCCTGAAGAGTAGGTACTGGTCGCTGCCGACTGCAGGAGACAGATCCGTGCGACTGAGGAAGAACGTTTGCAACTCTGGCTCTCGGATGCCGAATTAAGTTCCGCCTTCTGATCCTGGAAGTAGACAGGGGGAGGAAGAACTTTGAAGAAGATACTTCAGCCTGATTCCTCCACCGTTGGTCGTGAAGCAGATTCCCACCGAGCTCAGGTTCTCTGCAGGGGATGACTGGACCAGTTGGGGGAGAATCGCCCTCCCGGTCGGACACGAAGTCGAAACCGGACGATTCCACCTCGCCTGCGGAGGGGTGTCGCAGACCTTTCCGTCGATGTAGACCACGCTCCAGGAAGAAACCGTGTGACCCTGGGGAAGCTTCTGCAAGCCGCAACCTGGTCTGTCACCTGCAGGCTGATAATGAAAATGGGGAGAAAGGGGAAGGAACAAGGGGTATGGATAGGGAGTGGTAATGGAGGGACCTGTGGGGTGGATGGGTATGGTAGTGGCCCTTGGGTGTTAGGAGGTCAAGGAGGGGGTGTTTCAAGGTGTGGGAGAGGGAGGATAAGGGCTGGAAGGGGGTGTTTGCAGTGGGTGGAAGAAGAGTTACGAATTTGGTTGGGGAAGAGAGGGGAGAACATTTGAAAATGGGTTTAAGAAGGGAATTAATTTCTAGTGTTGGGGATGGGAAGAGGTGTGTGGGGAAGGGAAAAGGGGGCTTGGGGAGATGTGATTCCCTCTTGGGAGATGAGAGGGCTGCTTGGGGAAGGGGAAGATTTGCTTGGGAAGAGGAGAGGTTGCCTTGGGGCTAGGGGAAGTTAATGGGGTTGGTGTGGGGAAGTGGTGAGGATTAATGAGGTGGTTGGGAGGTGAGAGGGTGTGGGAAAGGGAGGAGAGAGAGTGGATTTCGAAAATCCCTTGGGGGGGGGAGAGGGAGAGAGAGAGAGAGTGAGGAAGCTAGAGAGAGAGAGGGGAAGATGCACTCAATGGCTCAAATTTTGCTTAATACTTCATTTCTGAACTCAAGTGGAGTTGGGGTCCTATTTATAGGAATCCCAACATTTACAAAAAGTCCTTGGATAAACTACTAAAAGCAAATAAGCAAGGGGGTTGAGGAAAGAAGAGGTTGCCCATGGGCCAGGCCCATCTAATTGGGCCCAAACGACTTCCTAGCCTAACATACTTAGATAGATAATGTGACGACTTAGGACCATGACCCAAAATAAAGATAAGTACATCAAAATGACTCAAGGAAAGATAAAAAATACATAGCTAGACTTCGGAAATCAAGCTAAACATAATGGCAATCATCCGGTCCCGTGGAGAAGTGAGAAGTGGTAAGCGATGTCCCCATCATACTCCCGGGCTGCAGAGAACTCGACTCTGTCGAGTAAAAATCCATCGTATGCGGAGGAAGCCATAGCGAGGTTGCTCTCAAGTCCACCAAAGGTAGCTGGTCCTTTCCACCAAGCAAGGTAGTGCCCATCCCTTTGCTCCAGACGGCAGTAACCTGTTCATTTAATATCCGCTCCAATTGCTCACGTTGGCCCCTCTGGGTGGGTGGAACTCTCTTATGGGTAGTGACTCTCTCAAGAAGTAGAACAGGCTCAACATTCTCACTAGGTGTCACCGTGGGACCCCTATATGGCACCAAGTCAGCCACATTGAATGTGAGACTTACTCGGGGAGGTCCAACACGTAAGCGTTCGTGCCAATCCTCTTTAGGACCTGGAAGGGGCCTGATCCACGCGACCTCAGCTTGGAGACATTCCCAGGGGAAAGCCTCTCAGTTCTTACCATCACATAATCACCTACGTGAAACTCCTGGCGGCGGCGGTGGGAATCGGCCGTCTTTTTATAAACCTCATTGCTTTTGTTAATGCGTTTGCGGATTTCCTCATGCAACCTTGTGGATGTTGGTTCACTAGTGGATAAAGGGGGTCCTGGACAACCAAATAGGGACATATCATGTAATGGTGTTATGTAGACTCTGATGGACCTAGGGGGACCGGGACATCCATAGATGAGACTATCATGTAAAGGAGTGTTCGATGCCGGGGGTCCTGGATATTCAAATGGGGTTCTGACTTGTGAGTGATCCCTAACATGGTTGACTGCAAAGGGGGGGCCTAGACACCCAGATGTGAACCTATCATGCATCAGTCCTAGTGCGTGAGTGACACAAATGAGGTGACTAGCCTGACCACATGATGTAAAAGATTGTGACACATGGATTCCTATCAAGATGGTCCTATCTGTGAGATTCGGGGGTTTCCACTCATGGGGATCAAAGGGGTCCCAGAAAGTGGACATCTTGGGATGGGTAGATTTCTCACTTCCTAGGTGGATGTCACCCTTGGTCATGGCTCCTATGGTATGGGCTAAGTTTTGGAATGGGTGGGTTAGGTTTGTCATGGTGTGTGAGGGTAGGAAAAGGTGGGTGGGGGTGGGTAATGAGACTAGGTCCCATGGGTTCTTTGGCTTCCATTGGGAGGGATGGAATGGGTCATCTAGGGGAGAGAACTCTTGGTCCTCATGGTCTTGGGAGAGGTAGTCTTGGCTTAAAATGGTAGGTTGTGGTAGGAAAATGATGGTGTTGGGTATGGTGGGTGGGTATAGGAAGGGATCGAATGTGTCATGGTATGGGTCACTTAGAAACTCAAGGTCCACATGTGGGTGGGGGTCATTCACCTCTATTGAGATTTTTGGGCAAAAGTTGTTGGTGGGTGGGTCAGCCTTGAAAGGATGATTGGGTTTTCTCCCTGAAATGAGGAGCTCCAATTTAAGGATGGCCTCGGGCTCATCGGGTGTGGGAAGAAAGAGAAGGAGGTCGCTGGTGTAGCAACCAACCGTGCAGACCGAAGTGAAAGACCCAACACATGGGTGTAGAAGACCAAGGCTCATGAGTTGGTCGACCATAGGGTTCAACATAGCCGTCAACTCTACTTGCCATGCGAGGCCTTTTAGGAGGTCTCCTAGAGTTTCCACTTGGTAAGAGGATTGGATGGTAGTGTGATAGGTGGAGAAGGGTAGTATGGGGAGGTGTTGTTCCATGGGAGGGTTGACATGGGGCAGGATAGGGTGAACCGGACTTTCCTCTAGCCATTTAGCCAGGGGCTCACTTATGACGAGTTCACTCCTATTTAGAGAGGGTGGTGTAAAAGGTGAAGTTCTTCCCTTGGTTTGGGCAAGGGTTTCCTCCAAGGTGTGGAGCGGTTCTAGGGTGTCCACCACTATGATGTCGGGTGTGGGAGTCATGGGTTCCTCTCCCAAGGGGGTGGGATGGTCCTTTGAAGGTGGAGTGATGAGGGTAGGTGTGTGGTACCCCCGGGGTGGGAGGTAAAGGGGAACTTGGTTTGGGGTCGGTAAGGGGAGAAGTGGAGGCCTAGGTTGGGGTTGGATAGGGGTTGGTAGTGGAAGATGGATGGGTTGAGACGGACTGGGTTGATCAGTTTTGGGAGGGAGGGTGGTGGCCATCATGGGCCTAGGGGAAGTGGACATGGGGTCCACATGGGTTGGAATGGTGTGGGTGGAGTGAGCCATGATGCTTTCTCCTCTTGGGATGGGAACTTCTTGGCCCAACCCATGGTTTTGTGATTCATATTCTTCTTCCCATTCGGGGGAGGCCTCATATTCCTCAACCTCAATCTCATCCCTTTGTGGTGTAGGGGTCTTGCTCTCTAAGGAAATGGGAAGGCCTTTTGGCAATGGGGTGGTGTAAGTTGGACTTATTTGGGGTGGTGGAGTTTGATCCCTGAGGGAGGTGAAGATCTCCTTAAACTCAATCCTTAGTTCTTCTAGCGAATCTTGGGGTCTTTTGGGTGGTGGAGTGTTGGTCCTAGTGGAGGTTCTAGATAGACTGGGCGGAAACGGGGTAGTGGGAGTGTTCTTCAGGTTGTAGTCCTCATGGTAGGAGTGGTCGGGTCGGGGAGCGTAGGTCTTCCTAAGTTCCTTTTTCATGTCATCCCATGAGTGAATGGGTTCTTGCCCCCAAACTCTTCTGAACCTCTCTTTGTGTTCCCACATCTTCTTGGCTTGTCCCCGAAGACACCCCGTGGCCCTGCGGACTCTAGCATGTCCATAGATCCAAGTCCTCTCAAAGTGTTTATCCATGGTAGTCTCCCATTTTAGGTAGGCATTGGGATTAGATCCATCAAAACTAAGGTCCCCTTCTAGGATGATGTCCATGAGGAGAGGGTCAATCGGATCCTTGTGGAAGGCCATGTTGGGGGGACTTGACCAATGGGGAGTATACATGATGATGCACGGGGTGGCCCAATGAAGACTCTAAAAGCTTATGCGCCCTAGGACAAGACTTAGTAGAGACAAGTCTAGAACTTGCTCTGATACCAATTTGATGTGACACCAATATGGGGTAGGCAGCAAGCAAACAAAACAACTTAAGATCTAATCCGCATTCACAAACACACAGCAATTAAGATGATAAATCGGGACCGAAACACCGTCGCACACACGCGAGCCCCGGGTGACTATATGATGCTAGAAAGAGGTGATGGATCAAGACCCTTGCTGGTAGAGTGCCAGCAGGGCTAGGGTCGCCCTCCCGAGGGTATGTGGCCCACACCTTTGGGGCTGGCCGGTGCCAATTGGGGCACTAGGTCACTCTCACTCACTTTGACCACGGTGACCACACCTTTGAAGGTGGGGTCGGGGACGAGCACTCACTCACATGCGCAACGGAGCGATATCTTCGGATATTAAATGAACAAGCACTAACATGGCAGGAGCAAAGTTCAGAGCTTACCCGGCTGGTTTGAAGAAACCAACCCCGTTCGGAGACGTGGGCGAGCGGGGAAGTGTGATCCCGCACACTGTGCCGGTGTAGCTTGAGCTGCGAGTTACAAGAACTACACCTCACATAGGAGGGTTGGACTAGGGGTTGGGGAGTTTAATATACATCAAACACTACCTCCTCGCAGGGAGGGGCGCTAAGCCGGCCAGGCGGGCGGGGAAATTTGCCGAAAGGAGATGGTACGAAAGCCGTCGGGTATCCACTCGATTGCTGTGCAAGAGGACAGGCGGTCGCTGTTGCGGTCGTAGCTCCTCCTACAGAATTCTTCCGGTGACGAAACTTGATGGGGTGGCTTCGTAACAGGAACGGGGGCCTCTCTGATTTTTAGCAAATTCGTCTGCCGTCGTTTGTCGGTCGCGGTGGAGGGTTGAACAGGACGCAGGGATCTGTACTTGGCAGCTTCAGAATTGATGCAGTGAGTAGCAGGGGCTGTACCTGGGGTTCCCGAACTCTGATTCTCGATCCGTTTGAAGTCCTGGAACCGGGGTTAAGCCTTCTTCTCAGAAAAACTGACGGGGAGGTCGCCGGAGGTCAGGGTGACCCGGGGGACGCCTCTGAGTGCTGGCAGGTCGTAGCAGGCAGGGGAAGGCAGCTTTGCGCGACCTGAGGAAGAAAATCAGAACTCGAGGTGCCGGATGCCGAACGAACTTCCGCTTCTTGCTCCTGGTCGGGGACAGGGGGAGGAAGATCTTTGAAGAAGAAACCTCAGCCTGATTCCGCTGTGGTTCGCCTTGGAAGAGCTTGCAAGCTGGTTCTGATTCTCTGCAGAGGCTGCACCGCGTGGTCCAGGTTCTGTAGCAGCAGGTCGCAGACGCTGTCACGGGCACTCCCGAGCTCCAAATGGCACGAAACCAGTGGCGTCGTCTCCGTGGTTGAGGTGGCTTTCAGAAGGAGTCAACGGGGTTGCAATCAAAGGCCGTGGGCGGTTGGTGTGCCCTGAAGAGTAGGTACTGGTCGCTGCCGACTGCAGGAGACAGATCCGTGCGACTGAGGAAGAACGTTTGCAACTCTGGCTCTCGGACGCCGAATTAAGTTCCGCCTTCTGATCCTGGAAGTAGACAGGGGGAGGAAGAACTTTGAAGAAGATACTTCAGCCTGATTCCTCCACCGTTGGTCGTGAAGCAGCTTCCCACCGAGCTCAGGTTCTCTGCAGGGGATGACTGGACCAGTTGGGGGAGAATCGCCCTCCCGGTCGGCCACGAAGTCGAAACCGGACGATTCCACCTCGCCTGCGGAGGGGTGTCGCAGACCTTTCCGTCGATGTAGACCACGCTCCAGGAAGAAACCGTGTGACCCTGGGGAAGCTTCTGCAAGCCGCAACCTGGTCTGTCACCTGCAGGCTGATAATGAAAATGGGGAGAAAGGGGAAGGAACAAGGGGTATGGATAGGGAGTGGTAATGGAGGGACCTGTGGGGTGGATGGGTATGGTAGTGGCCCTTGGGTGTTAGGAGGTCAAGGAGGGGGTGTTTCAAGGTGTGGGAGAGGGAGGATAAGGGCTGGAAGGGGGTGTTTGCAGTGGGTGGAAGAAGAGTTACGAATTTGGTTGGGGGAAGAGAGGGGAGAACATTTGAAAATGGGTTTAAGAAGGGAATTAATTTCTAGTGTTGGGGATGGGAAGAGGTGTGTGGGGAAGGGAAAAGGGGGCTTGGGGAGATGTGATTCCCTCTTGGGAGATGAGAGGGCTGCTTGGGGAAGGGGAAGATTTGCTTGGGAAGAGGAGAGGTTGCCTTGGGGCTAGGGGAAGTTAATGGGGTTGGTGTGGGGAAGTGGTGAGGATTAATGAGGTGGTTGGGAGGTGAGAGGGTGTGGGAAAGGGAGGAGAGAGAGTGGATTTCGAAAATCCCTTGGGGGGGGGAGAGGGAGAGAGAGAGAGAGTGAGGAAGCTAGAGAGAGAGAGGGGAAGATGCACTCAATGGCTCAAATTTTGCTTAATACTTCATTTCTGAACTCAAGTGGAGTTGGGGTCCTATTTATAGGAATCCCAACATTTACAAAAAGTCCTTGGATAAACTACTAAAAGCAAATAAGCAAGGGGGTTGAGGAAAGAAGAGGTTGCCCATGGGCCAGGCCCATCTAATTGGGCCCAAACGACTTCCTAGCCTAACATACTTAGATAGATAATGTGACGACTTAGGACCATGACTCAAAATAAAGATAAGTACATCAAAATGACTCAAGGAAAGATAAAAAATACATAGCTAGACTTCGGAAATCAAGCTAAACATAATGGCAATCATCCGGTCCCGTGGAGAAGTGAGAAGTGGTAAGCGATGTCCCCATCAATTGAAGTATTCCACGAATTCTTCCCATGTTACTTGAGTAGGATCGATGGTTGCTTCAATAGACTCCCACCAGCATCTATCATCTTTCTCTAACTGGAATGTAGCTAATAGCACTTTGTCCTGGTCCGTGCATTGCATGACACGGAATATGCGTTCGGTTTCCCGAACCCAATGCTCGGCGTCGTTCGGATCGGTCGATCCCATAAACTTCAGGGGATTCATGTTCTTAAAGGCTTGGTGTAAGCTTCCAGCTCGTGGAGCACCACCTTGTGCTACCTGTTGTAGCACTTGGGTCATCCCTTGAAGGGTACGCTGCATGTTGCGCCATTGAGCACGTTCGGCAGCCATTATCCTACAATTATAATAACTATATTAGTATGTGATCGTATTTAAAGACTCGTACACTATGTTAAATCTAACCCTTGGTTCTACCCAATCTCACTGGTTTAAAGGTTCAACTTATCCTTGGACTTGAGTTTTTCCTAGGAATTGAATACCTTAGGCTCTGATACCACAAAGACTGTCACACCCCGAGCGCGGAAGATACCCGGAGATGCGCGACGTGTCTATATCAATCATGTCAATCAGAGTGGTCGTGTATTCGACACAAAGACAGAGATGCGCAAAATAGCAAGATAACCCAATCCTTTATTTCATAATGGATAGACTATTACAAATCCAATACTCTGTTTAATAAAAAGGAAAAGAATACATATTTGACTCAAGAAACTATAGAAAAGACTAGACGACACTTATAGAAGCTCTATCACTTTCACTCTTGATCATTCCCATCCGATTGACTTCCATCGTCGTCGGACTTACCTGAAAAGTACAAAGGGACAAACGGAATGAGCGAACGCTCAGTAGGAAATTATATCTCAAGTACTAGCAAGGGGTTTAAGTAATTACATCTTTCATGAATGCAATAAAGCTATGCATGCTCGCATAAAATGACAAGATAGAGAGAATGTAATATCAAAGAAATAAGATGAACTTAATCATGAACTTCCAACAAGATGACAAGTGTATTCAAGGTATTCAAGCAAGTACGTTTAACAAGTCATGTCAAGAACTTTGGCTATCATGTATCAAGCAAGTAAATTACCTTTTTTCGGGCCACGCATTTCATGTAAAGTCAAGTACGATTCAAGTACAAGATGTGTGTGGAATGTCCAATCAAGCAAGTCAAGTACTCGGTATAATGCCAGATACCTTCTCATTTTAACTCCCATGGGCACAAGTACTTTCGGGTGCTCCTCCCAGGACCAGATCGGGCCCTATATGCGCAGGCATTTATCATGTATTTTTGACATCCACTCTTGTTTATATAGCCAATATAGAGTTTCAATATTCAAGCTTGTAGACATGTATGACAACTTTGATAGAATAGAGTCCAAAAATATGACAAAGGACATAGATTGGCGATAATAACGGTATAATCACGATATCGATAAAACTAGGTAGAATATGGTTCCCTTAACTTAGGTACCATGACAAATCAATATGGACATTCTTTATATAGAATTGAGGTCCACATGAACAGTATATCAAAGTAAGATACCCTCATTCTTATCATAGAATTGAGGTTTACAAGAACGACATGATATGGCATGATATCATCATCCCATTAAGAATTTTCTTATGATATACTCTTTGTATAAACATAAGGGCCGGTATACCATGTTTCTTTCGATTGACATGGCAAGGATCGTGTAATGGGTTTTTAGGGTACAACCAGCTCAGTCGGTCTTGAGGGAATCCAAGGCTACGAGGAGTCTTACGGAGGTCTCTATGACTAACTCGCTAGTCCAAAGGAACGGAATGTCCAATGGAGAGCTTGTATGTCAATGAGAGTTGAGTGTGATCGATAAATCAACATGAAACGTGGGACTATACTCACGGAGTGGAGAATAGTGCCGATATATATATATATTATAGCATATGAAACGATCGGTTAACAAAAACGGATGAAAATCAGTTTACAGTAAAATAACGACTTAGGTCAAGTCGTTTCTCAAGTAATTAACGCCTAACAGAAGGGCATTTACATACGTTTCAGTTTTGCAGAATTTTTAATAATTCAGTAATTTATCTAAAACACGCCCTGGACAGGGGCGTTTCTTCTAGAGTTGACGACTTCGCAAGAAGGCGTCTTATTATTTACATATCTGTCAGATTATAAATAATTTTCAGGATTTATAGAAAACACGCCCTCGGAAGGGGCGTTACTGTTTAATTCTATTTTACAGAATAAATATATTTCAGGATTTTAACAGAGAAACGCCCTAGGAAGGGGCGTTAGCTTTCAGAATCACGCCCTGTTCTGGGGCGTTAACATATAAAAAAAATGACTTTGTCCAAGTCGTGAATTCAAGAAATTTACAATATTTCAGGAAATAAAATTTCAAGTGACAGGAGACATGGTCATGACAAGACAATTAGTAGGAATTTACAGGTAGAGTCATGCAAGATATTAGAATCGATATTTCATATTTATTGAATTTTAAACAGGATCAATTATTAATTACATGCGATTGTTCATGAAATTAACGCCTGTATACAAGGCGTATACTTTTAATTAACGACCACTGTAATGGTCGTTTATTTTAAAGTAGCACCCTATTCAAGGGCGTTTCTTGAAAAATTTTACAGAAAACATATTAAAACTATATGCAAACTGTATATATATATCATGCATGGTGCTTCTTGTATTATTTTTTTAGTTTGGGCTACGAGACTTGAGAAAATCCTACCTTAATTGATGATCTGGAAGAGTACTTGTGAAGTAATTGAGGAGAACCCTTTCTACTGCAACTATATAACCGCAGCAGCAGTAGGAAGAATCGTTTATTTTGAAGAACCCTTATTCTTCGACTGAATTTCCTACAGAGAAACATGAAGATGTATCAATCCTCACTTCATCATGTTTTGGCTGAAGATAAAAGAAAGAAGAACACTACCTTTGTTCTTCACGTACGTAGGTGCTCTCTTCGATCTGTAAGAAGAGAAAGAGATGAAGAGTTAGTAACTCTTCTTTTGACAGTAAAATAGAAAGAAAGAACGTTCAGTTCTTTACCGTAATAGCCGCAGCCGATCAAATGGTTTTAAGGTTGGATCGATCAGGTATATTTATAGGATTTTGGAGTCCTAACAAAGGTAGTGTTTGTTTGAGGGTAGTATATCCCTAATAGAGTCCTTACTCTAATAGACACTTACTAGATTAGGTTAATCTTTCCATGGATAAGCTCTGGGTTCGAATGGGTCACGAACTGAATTAACGTCTTTGGTCAGGGCGTTTATTCTTAAATTAACGACCTTGTTCAGGTCGTTTCTTAAGAAGCGTCTTGTATAAGGGCGTTCCTTGTTTTTGATACACGCCTAAGACATGGGCGTTTATTTTACTTGCCTATTTGGTCGCGTGAGAGTTGACGACCACATTTGTGGGCATCCTTTCTTTAGTCACGCCGTATGTAGAGGCGTTTCTTTTTGAATTAACGCCTTACTCAGAGGCGTTATTTTTAATTTGTTTTATTTTGTCTAACTAACCCTATTCTTATTATCTATATTACTTCTGTAATATATATGTTTTTAATTTTATTTCAATATTCATTTATCAGGGTTGCTACATAAATAATGTACTGGACATGTTACTCATTGACACCGTTAAATCCTTCAAACGAACTTGAGTTTCTTCAAGTTTCACTGCCATGAGCTATTTGTCACCGTTACAGAGCTATTTGTCACTTCTAATGGCTATTTGTCACTCATAATGAGCTATTTGTCACCCTTATTGCTCACTAGGCGTCGCCTTTGTTTCGCTTCATCACATATTGTGACTTCTGTTATTGATCTGCGATGGATGGTATCCTTCATTTGACGGCAACCACATCACACAAAGATCAAGCATCCATCATGCAAAGAAAGGTTGCAGAAAAAGAAATTATATTGATAGGAAAAGAGGGTACAAGCGGTTACTCATCCTCTTTGGGGTGAAACCAGTCAGGTTGGAGGCTCAACACCCCCTTGTTACAAAACAGACGGTCCACCTTCGCTAAGGCGTCCTGCCACCCTTGCAAGTACCCCTGCTTGTATTAATCCAAAAAGTTACCGCCGCTGCTTTCCCCTGATGGCTGGTCCGGCACCGGCAGGGCTTCCTTTCGGAAGCACAGCCTTTTGGTGGGAACCTGCTCTGACGAAGAATCTGACTTCTCAGACGACGACATCTTCACGAGACTGTCTTTGACTCCAAAGGAACTCAAGATGTCCTTAGGGTTCCCCACAGAGTCTCTATTTATAGGAAGGAGACGAAACCCCCAGAGGGCAAAAGAGTCTTCGTGCCTCCCCAACTTTGTGGAAATCGAAGCGACGGGACTTCGAAGATCGTTCCATCTCCCCCAACTTTTTTGACTCTCGATCCTTCCTTTTTGTCGGTCATGAGATCGCTTGGACCGAGTTTCCTTTCATCCGGATAAATCAGTCGCATAGTAGATGAGAGGCCAGAGAGAGATACTGCAACGGCTAACACCGCATAATGGTGATAAATAGTCATCAGTGGTGACAAATAGGCTTCAAGGCTGATAAATATCTCGTAAGGGTGATAAATGTCACGCAGCGTACTCTATACCGTAGAGGTATTGTCTGCTTTGACCTACCGGTCTCACGGTTTTGTCCCTTTCTAATAGTGATCGACTCCAGAATGGGAGACTTCCCGGGAGGTCACCCATCCCAATACTACTCCCCATTAAACACGCCTAACTTCAGAGTTCTTTTTAAGAACTGAGCCGATACTTCAAAAGGCACCTCGGTGATATAGAGTACAACTTAGCTATATTTGAGGGTGTTACAAACTACCCCTCTTATATAGGTGACGTCCTCGTCGCTGGGCACATATAGCACGTAATCAAACACCCAGGCAGGTAGGAGTCTAGAGGTGGCCCCTACTGGCTCAAGAGGTGGCTCCCACTATGTAGCAATTTATCCCATTGTGAGTTCAAGAGGTGGCTCCCATAGCGTAGCACTTTGCCTTGCATGACACTTAGTTCCCACACTTCCGGCTGGGGTATGGCTTTGATACCATTCTTCTAATTTGGTCTCTAGTAGATAGGATCCCAAAGTTCCAATCTTTTTGTTCTTTCCCCCAATCACGGAGCTGACAGAGTGTAACGGTCGTAGCCTAGTGCGTTACGTGACTATGGCGGTCGCACGGTAAGCCGCTACATCCACTGTGCGCAAAATTTAATAAAATTCAAACTCTTTTGTTTGTTTATCCTTATAATTATCTAAATAAGGGGTAATTATCCTTTAAAATCCGTGAATAGACTATATAACCTTCTAGATTATGGGCCTATCTTAATGGGCTTAGTCTTGTAACCATTTGGGCTTTATTTATTAAGGCTGGATTAATTGTTTACCATATTTAGGCCTTAATAATGATTTATTTAACCCAATATTCATTAATTAATTCATTTAGACCCTTAATAATTCCAAAAAATTCTTAATTATATCAGAAATATTTTATAAAAATTCTGGGGCACTACACCCTCCCCCACTTAAGAAAATTTGGTCCCCAAATTTATAACATGATTTTTTCCGGAGAGTGTACATACTTTAATGTATTAAAATTTAACGTCAGGCGAATGGGTTAAAAGGGTACCTTTAATCACTTCACCTGCCTCGTTTAGAATGGCATTTAATTGACCTCGCTTCCCTCGTCCGTTGTTATCCCTTGATGATTGTTTCTTTATAAGAGGACATATGGGCAAGCGATGTTCTCAGCTTCCACACTTGAGGCAAGCGCCGAGACACTTCCAACATTCTTCTGCCGACTACCCAAATTTTTCACAAAATGAGCAAGCCGTGGAGACTTGCATTCTTTCTTCTTCTTTAACTTTCTTATTCTTTCCGTTTCCATTTCCGTTTCTTTTTCCGTTACCGTTCCCATTGCGAGACCTCTTAACGTGACAGTTTTCATCCTCATCCACTTCTTTCTCTTCTTGCCTATCATGTTTTCGGCTTGACCTTTCTCCTCGGAGCCTTTCCACCTTCTCCATGGTTCTTTCAGATAGATGCGCCCTTTAAACCATCTCTGTATAGGTGCAGATATTCTGCGTTCCAAGTTGTTGGATAAATCCGAGTCTTAAACCATCCATAAATCGGTTGGCTTTCAATAAATCTGTGCTTATCAAGTGAGGAGCATACAGTGCTAGTCGAGAGAATTGTAATTCATATTCTGCCACGGACCTCGTGCCTTATTTTAAGGAGGCAAATTTCATAGCCTTCCTCTCCTTTACATGCTTGGAGAAGTACTTGGCTCAAAAAAGTGTAAGAAAACCCTCCCATGTATGAGGTGCATCTGCAGGTGATGCCGGAATGGATTTCCACCATGTACGAGCATCATTGTTGAGTTGGAACGTGGCAAGTCGAACTTTCTCCTGGTCGGTGCATTGCATGACATGGAATATTCGATTCATCTCGTCGATCCAATTTTCCGCTTCATCTGGGTTAGAAGATCCAGAGAATCGTGGGGGATTTAAATTTTGGAAATTACCGTGTAAGTTCCCCGCGCCAGCCCTTCCACCAGCTTGGGCCACTGTCTGTAGGACTTGAGTAAGTCCCGCAACAGTTTGCTGCATCTCGTCCCAGTTCACACGATGAGCCATTGAGAATCAAGGTACCTGAGAACATGGACATTTTTTTAGTTATTTAGAGTCGGGAAGATTTATCCTAAGATAATTTCTATATAACTATCTTATCCCGGGTTCTACCCAATTTTCACATAGGTGAGAAAATTTCTTCCTTAGTTCATAGGTAGGGGTCCTTAAACCTTGGACTTATCCTACAACATGACTCTTTTCCCTAAGTCCTGAGACTTAGGCTCTGATACCAACTTAACTGTCACGCCCCGAGCCTTTATTACAACGGAAGACTAGCTCGAGGAACATGAACAGTCGGCATGGTAAGCCTCTTGCAAGCAAGAACGATCAGAGCGCAAGACAATCACACATAAGAATAATGAATTACACAATGATTAACTCAAACTCCAACTCATTTCATTAATAATAAAATATCAAATACAATCACTAATCTTCATCATACTAGACTCAAGAATAAGAAAAATTACATAGACTCAATCTAAACAATATAGACTTCTTAAGTCTTCACTCATTCTTCATTCACTCTCGGACCCGCTATTTGAATACTGCAAATCCGAACCCGACTCACTTCCATTTCCTGAAAAGATAGGAAATAGGTAATGAGCACACTTGCCCAGTAGGTATCTTCGCATCAACATGATTAGCAATATTTAAGTTATTAGCATTTTCGCTCTAAAGCAAATAAGGTAAAATCATGCGAATGCGATCAAGCTCGCGATTAAACCAAAGTAACAATATGATCATGTAAGATAGAATTATCAAGTATGAACTAGCGAGAATGTAACAAGAATGTACAAGAATGTAGCATGGCCTTTAAAGAACAAGAATGTAACGAGAATGCACTTTGACTTTTCACTTTTATAACCATAAAGGTTACGCACTAGAATGTCAATCATGTAGCAATTCACTAGATTTTCACGAGTGCTTATGGATTTCACTTATTTATAAAGAAAGTACTCCCAGCGTAATGCGACGCCAGTAGTATCATACCCCATGGTTTATAATAGTATGTTTCTGGTAATCAACCGAGGGGACTAGCATAGAGCCCTTGGACACAATCAGCGCCCGAACTGCATCTTCACGTATAAATCAAGCTACTTCTATGAGTGTAACAATAAAGTGTGGCTAGTAATATAACAAATTCAATCAATAAGCTTGTGATAACAATCATCAAAGAATGAATGCTTCAATTAAGAATATGAGAGATCAAGAATGATTTAAGATGATATTATGCTCATGGGAATAATTCGATAGCATAACGGTATATTCGTTATCTTTCATAATTTAAATTAAGTTTCTTTGGACAATATGACAAGTCCTAGACCATCAATAATCTATCTAGGAACTTTAAAATATCAACCCTTGGGTCAAACCTCGCGTTAATGTACTCAAGAACTATGACGGTCTAATACTGGGCCGTTACACGATCGTGACGCTCCAGTCTCAAGCCGTTACAATGGCCGAATCCAGAAACAATAAATAGGATTCAGTTAATGTGACGGTCATAGATTGGTCCGTTAGATGAACCTGACGGTCCAATATTGATCCATTACATATCCAGAACCTGAAAACATTGATAGTGCTTTCTAACAATTGGGCTTTTAATGGTACAACCAACTCGACGTCCTAGTGGGAATCCCAGGCTCGCAGAGAATTACGGAGGCCTTCAAACAAGATTTCCTAGTCCATTGGAAGGAATATCTAATAGAGGGGTCCTCATGTTCAAGAATATGTTCCTATAGTGCAAAGTGTGAACTAATTTACATATACCGGAATATATGCCATGTACTTGAAGAAAATAACTCTATAGATAGAAAAAGACTGTGTAGCGATGTGAAACCATGATAAAACTCCGTCAATACAATACTTAAAATCATAGTTTGAATTCAACTATAGAGTTTAGGTAAAGAAATTAACATATTCTTTAAAATAACTCAAAATGCCTAGAACATGAAATTTCCTATCATGAATCAATTAGTAAACTCCAAGTCATGAAAAATGGTTAAAACTTCGATAACTAGGCTTATTTATAAGTAAGTTTGACTGTCCTCCGTCCTGTCTCGGGTTGACAGAAAATAGTACTCTGACGGTCTAGTATGGGCGCGTCACAGGGCTGTGACGGTTTATCGGGGGGCCGTTACAGTATTGTAACGCAATTACTTTGGTCCGTCAGAGACAACCAGGGAATTGAGATATAACAGAGAATGTGATGGCTGATCCTAAGACCGTTAAAATCATATGATGGTCCTATGTTAGTCCGTCAGAGCTTCTGTTGACGAAAAAGATAAAGAACTATGTCCCATGCAAGAAAAATCACAATAACCAACTATTCTAACCATGATAACAAAGTAAAGGTCATCTAGATGCATAGGTTTCAATGAATTAACAAGATAGTACCATTTTATTTTCCATTAAGGTTAAAGATATGCATGTATGCATGTCCCTACTTAAACATGAAATTCATGATCTATCGTGCAAATAATCAAGCAAAATAAGAGGGCTTTTATCCCTAACATGTTGTTTTTGCCGTTCATGAGATGACCTACCTCTTAACTGGGCTTAAAACTTCTAATTTAAGTCTTCAAGGGTCGCCCTAGTTCTTCTCTTCTTATGATTTTTCAGCAACTTCACGTCGCTCTAACTCCTCAGTCTCTTGACCTAAGGACGTGAAATTTGGAGGTTAGGAAGATGAAACTATTGGGAACAAAAGTTCTAAAGCATCTAACTCGAATTACCTCGTTTAGTTTCTCTAATTTCCTAATCTTCAGCACTCCGTTGCACAGTTTCCTGGGTTGGCGTGATGAAACCAGCAACTTTAGAAGATCCTAACTCCTTGGATACTCGACCTCCTATCATGAAATTTTGAGAGTAGTTAGTCTAAAGTATTAAGAACAAAATACTCTAAAGAACTTACCCGAGATTCTATCTCCTTACCTTGTTTCTTCACGAGCCAAAGGAAAGGGTCGCTCAGTTCAGAACTGGGTCCTATTTATATATTTTTGGCTAGGGTTTGAGGATTAGATCGATTCTGGAGTCCTTAGTTGGCCAGAACCTGATCCCTAAGAGTCCTTAGTAACCTTACACATTCTTCTAATTAGGTCTCTAGTAGATAGGATCCTAAAGTTCCAATCTTTTTGTTCTTTCCCCCATTCACGGAGCTGACAGAGTGTAACGGTCGTAGCCTAGTGCGTTACGTGACTGTGGCGGTCGCACGGTAGACCGTTACATCCACTGTGCACAGAATTTAATAAAATTCAAACTCTTTTGTTTGTTTATCCTTATAATTATCTAAATAAGGGGTAATTATCCTTTAAAATCCGTGAATAGACTAAATAACCTTCTAGATTATGGGCCTATTTTAATGGGCTTGGTCTTGTAACCATTTGGGCTTTATTTATTAAGGCTGGATTAATTATTTACCATATTTGGGCCTTAATAATGATTTATTTAACCCAATATTCATTAATTAATTCATTTAGACCCTTAATAATTCCAAAAAATTCTTAATTATATCAAAAATATTTTATAAAATTTTTTGGGCACTACATGTCACCTTTACGAAGGGGAGTTCTTCCCCTATAAGTAGCAGGGTTTGTCGATGGTTCTAATATTTGTAGGGCTTATCTTCATGCTCATAGTTCATCGTTAGGATCCATTTGTCACCCTTCATGCTCATTTGTCCCCCCTGTTGATCTATTTGTCACCACTAATAGGCATCCTTCACTCTTATAGCATGCAGGAGCCGTCCGCCTTTGCCCCTTGAGCCGTCGCCTTTGTGCATTTTTTCACCGTTAAGAGCCTTTTGTCACCCTCAGGCGCATTTGTCGCCCGTGTCAACCTATTTGCCACCACTAATGTACATTTGTTGCCTCTATCAACTTATTTGTCACCAATAATATGCATTCATCACCCTTATCATTCATTTTACTCGCTGCTCTCACATATGGAATGTGAACCCAAAAGAGAAAATAAATATAACAACAACAAAAATCTATAAAAAATGATAATCAATAAATAAAACAATTTGTCACATAGGCAAGAAAATAACAAACAAACCATGAAAGTCGAATCATTCCGACGTATTTTCGACAAAAACTTTTTAGTCGGATAATACTGTCGGTATTTCCCATTTTTCTGAGCTATTTGTCACCGTTACAGAGTTATTTGTCACTGTTAATGGCTATTTATCACTCATAATATCTATTTGTCACCCTTATCGCTCGCCAGCCGTCGCCTTTGTTTCGCTTCAAAACATATCTTTTATTTCTGTTATCCATTTATCACCCTTAGGAGACATTTGCCAGCCCTAAAACCTATTTCTCACCACTGATGACTATTTGTCACCACTACGCGGTGTTAGCAATCGCACTTGATTTTAGCTTATCTGACTTACTATCTCCAAAACTTCAAAACTTGTTCTTCTTTATGTCTAACAGTGATAATTAATAAATATAATACTGTAATTATAATAAAATAAATAAAAATACCAAAAAATCATACAACTTAAAAATTTATAAATATAACAGAATAAAAATAATAAAATAATTATGAAAAAGATAAAAACTATATAAAATAATAATTAATAAATGTAACAACATAATAATAATTAAACAACTATTTAAATGATAAAAATCAAAAATGATAATTAATAAATGTAAAGTTAAAATAATAATGAAATAACTGAAAATGAGAAAAAACATAAAAATGATAATTAATAAATATAACATCATAATAATAGTAATATAATTGTGAAAATGATAAAAACTATAAAAAATGATAATTAATAAATGTGCCAGTATAAAAATAAATCAATTATAAAATTGATAAAAAATATAAAATTGATAATTAATAAATGTAACACTATAACAATAATATAAAACCACCTAATTGTGAAAAATGATAGAAAAACAATATAAACGTTTCACTTCATTTAATTAGTGTCGTTTGATGACTAGGAAAGCTTCAGATCCGTGTTGGTAGAGTTAGGAAACCCATATACGGTTAAACCCTTCAAACGAACTTGAGTTTCTTCAAGTTTCACTGCCATGAGATATTTGTCACCGTTATAGAGTTATTTGTCACTGCTAACGGCTATTTGTCACTCACAACATCTAATTGTCACCCTTATCGCTCGCCAACCGTCTCCTTTATTTCGCTTCAAAATATATCTTTTACTTCTGTTATCCATTTATCACCCTTCAAAACTACAATTATACACACAACCTACATAACTCAACATAAAACACACATCTCTCGATAAAATCCACACAACATATAACTCAATGAATAAAAAAAATTACAATTACATTAATTCAAATGTGTCATTTTTTACAATTACAATTACAAATCAACAGATATCCCTTGGATCATCCTCCACCATCACCAGTTGCAGAAGAATCCCCTCTCTCAAACGACTCCTCCTGCCCAACAATTACTTCATTTAGCTCAGTTTGATCGACTTCTTCCACTTCGTCCTCTATACACAACCGAAGTGGCTCAGCAGATTCGATCAGACGAAGATTAGAAGCAACCAACTCTGCAGTGTCACCCTCGTCTGATTGAAAAGTTTCGGCACTATAATCCTCTGAGACACCAATTTTTTAGAATACTCGCTCCTTTCAAACCATAATTTTGAAAGAAGCTCTTTTTTGAAGCCGGTATCATGATCTCTCTCTTCTTGAGAATTAGTATCGACCAGCCTGTATGTGTAAACCTTCCTTGTCTGTCATGTTCTGAAAGCACGAACAATAGTTTTGGTATCTCGCCAAGCCATTGGTCTCGCTTTTAGATCAGGACAGACGAAGAAGGTTTACACATACAGGCTGGTCGCTGCTGATTCTCCAGAAGAGAGAGATCATGATACCTACTTCAGAAAAGAGCTTATTTCAAAATTATGGTTTGAATGGAGCGAGTATTCTAAAAAAATTTGACAGCATCTCCCCTAAAAATTGAATATTTTCCACTTTTGTACATCCTGAAAAATTATATTAAATAAAATAAAAATACATCCAACATGTGAACTAAGAGATGAAATTAGGATTCATGACATGAGGGATTAAACCATGGAAGTGACACCTTGGATGTGATGTTATAGAGGTCCTGCGCGGGCGGCAGTGGCGGAATGGCGATGGGCGGCCGAGGACGGCGGTTGCAGCGGTGCTGGACGGTAGCCGGTGGGTGGGTCCGGCTGGAGCAGCAGCCGACTGCCACGGCACGACATCGGAGTGGCTGCAAGGGGGAGCACGACAGTGGGCTGGCCGACACTCACGGCGGTGTTGGTTCACGGAGGAGAGGGAGGGTGCGCACGGCACCTGTGGGCACACGAGGATAAGGTGGCGATGATCTGTGGCGAGGGGGAAAAATGGCTTCTAAGGGTAAGAAATACATCGTAAGGTTGACAAATGGGTCGTAAGGGTGACAAATACTTCTAAGGGCAACAAATGGGTCTTAAAGGTGACAAATAGCTTCTAAGGGTAACAAATGGGTGTCTAAACATGAAAAATAATTGTAGTGGTGACAAATGAAAGAGAGAGAGAGACATAGAGAGAGAGTGAGAGAGAGGGACATTAACAAATAGAAAAAATGGTGGCTCTTGGCACACGTCTCTCCCTCCTGCAGTCCTGCTGTCCTGCACTCCTATTGCTGGTAAAGTATTCGTATTTGTTTACTAAAGTCGGTGGAAGGCCTAAAGTCGGTGGAAGACGAAGGGTCTCTCCCAACTTATGCCAACTACTCATGAGTTGAGGTTTTTAAAGACGAAGGGTCTCACTACAGCTGCTTTTAATTTTAGAAGTCAAATAGTTAAAATGGGATAGTTATTATAATTTTGCGAAGTGTAACAATCTTTCATCTTGTCATTTTTTTATATTTTATATTTTATATTTTATAATATATTATTTACATAAATATATATTATATGATATATATTATTACGAACGGATATTTTATGAAACGAATATTATAATATCCATATCCGGTCCGATTCAAATTCTAATATTATCTGGATCTGAAATAATAAATATGATTTAGAATATTATCTGCTAATTAATACAGATTCGAATTCGAATATTATCCAACTAAACTATTAATGTATTTATATTTATTTTTGTTATTTATTACATATACATATAACGGTTAAACACAAGCTATTCCGGGTGTTTCCGACAGAATCTTATTCAGTCGGAAATAAGTCAGAATTTACACACATATTTCTGTTCATTTATGATAATTATTACATAAATATATGTAAATATTAGTGACGAAAATTTTATTATCGAAAATCAATGGGTAATTACCAATGTAATTCTGACGAAATTTAAATTGTCTCATAGTTGTCTCTTTTTAGAGATAGATTTCCGCCCGAAATAATAGGTCAGAAATCAGTCCGTATTTATCGACGGTTTTGGAACAGAATATCTTCTGTTGGAAAGTTATAATAGTTCCGACGTCTTTCCGACGGATATATTGCCGTCGAAAAATTACGTCGGTATTTCCCATTTTTCTTGTAGTGGAAGTTAGAGTTATGGTGTGTGTAGCATAGAACAGTGATTGCCTATGCATCTAGACAGCTTCAGGATCATGATGTCAATTATCCAAACCACTCTACTTTTGAGGTGTTTATTGACCATAAGAGTTTGAAGTATATTTTCTCACAGAAGGAATTGAATCTGCGGTAGCGTAGGTGGTTGAAGTTTCTCAAGGATTATGATTTCGTTGTGAATTACCATCTTGGAAGGCAAATGTAGTTGCTGATGCTTTGAGTAGGAAGAAGTTGATAGGTGTAATACTTGGAGAATTGTGGCATAATTCGTTAACAATTGTTGACTTTGAACTACAGCCTAGTATGGATTAGCTTACTTGTTTCCTTGGGAAGTTATCTATTAGGTCTTCTATCTTTGATAGAGTTGTGGAAACTCAAAAGAATGATCTAGAATTATAGAGGTAAGTTGGTAATTAAGCCAAATTTCACCCAGAGGGTAGATGGTGCTATATTTTTTAGGGATCAATTGTGTGTGCCTTATAATGGTGAGTTGAAGCAAAACATTTGATCAGAAGGGCATAAGTCAAGATATACTATTCATCCAGGTAGTGTGAAGATGTATCATTATCTAAAGAGCAACTTTTGGTGGCTTGATATAAGGAAAGACGTGCAGAAGTTTGTGGCCAAGTGTCTCACATGTCAACAAGTTAAGGTAGAGTTGTAGAGACCTTTAGGGTTATTACAGCCACTAGATGTACCATTGTGAATGTTGGAGCACATTACCATAAATTTTGTGATAGATTTACCTAAGACTCAGAGGTAGTATGATCATTCAATCTGGGTGAACTATAAGAAATTCAACCTATAGCCACGAATTTTACCTACGTTTCAAGAAAACGTAGGTATATACGACTTATTCTGACGTTTTTAAAATTACGTAGGTAAATTTCCTATGTTTCACTATAATGTAGTTATATGGTCACCTTATTCCGACGGTTGTACATGAAGCGTCGGAAAATATTATGTGTACCGACGTCTTCTGAGTAAATGTGAGAATAGACTTTATATATTGCTACGTTTTAAGAAAAAATGTAAGAATAAATTATTTCATAAAAAATTAAAAATAAATTAAAAGCGTAGGAATCGAGGGTGACTGAGATGGCGGCAAATTTGGCGCTCGATTTATTTCATTTTTTCTGACTTTTAGCACTTGATTTTTCTCCTAAGTCCGCCCGTTCTCTCTTTCTCTTCCTCCCCAACCCCTTCCCCTCTCGTCTTCTTGGATCCAGTCGAGACTCTCCGCGTCGCTGTGAAAGAGGAGGTCCTCTTCTTCCTCCTCCTCCTCCCCCTCCACCGTTGGACCCTTCACTCCTTCTCATCCCCTTCATAGTCGCCACTGCGGAAGGAGGCCCCTCTCATGTCCAAGAAACGCCATCAGCTTCTTCCTCACCTGGTGGCCGCCCATCAGCTTCTTCCTCTTCTTCTTTCTCACCCGATAGTTGGAATCCCACCTCGCCGAGTCCGTGCCATCATCTTCCTCTTATCCTTCATCTTCCTCCTCCCATTCGCACTCTTCCTCTGTCCCCTTCCATCGATGGCCAGTCGCGACACGAGAGGACGTGGCCCTAGTGACGATGGTGATGCCATGGGGATGCGGTGCCGACGACGATGGGACACACCCGGCCCGCTGTTCATTTCAAACACTGCGCGAGGATCCCCCAGTAGCCAGCTGAACCCAGCACGTAGAGAGAGAGAGAGAGCTCTTCCGTGTCTGCGAAGACCAAGAGGTTCTCTTCTCCCTGACGGTCTTGTGGTTGGGTGCTCCAAGATAGTATCTTTTCTTCTTATAATTCCTTGTTCATGCTAGTTCCGTTTTCCGAGGGAAATTTTATACCTTAGCAATGGGTTCACCCTTTTTTCGTACTCAGGAATCTTGATTCGTTGCTGAATGCGCTCTGCAGGGGGAGATCATGGAAGCCTCGGGGGAGGCGCGTGGTTCGCAGTTCTTTTGGAGTAACGGGAGCCGGAGCCTCTCCAGCGCGCCCAATGCACCCATCATCGATGTCGGCCAGATCATAGTGCCCGTGGTTTGTTATGATTCTTAAGGATGTTAACAATCCTTTGGAACTTCCTATCTTCTGAAATGATGGGATTAGGATTTAGTGAGTGCATGTCTGTGGTCACTGGTTCTCCATATGGGCACTGAGGAGGGTCCGAGAGAACAAGAATTTGCTTTCCGTTGTCCCAGCAGGTTGCTAGAAAAGGGAGAAAATGTGTAGTTCTTCTCCTATTTTGGTTGCATTGCTAAAAATTGCTTGTCTCATTGCCACTGGTCTCAGTGTACATTTTGGTTATTCTACCATGATGATGGCATGAATGTTTCAAGCCCATCACAGAAAACAATTGAAAATCATTATAGGAAGTTCTCAGCTTAGTGGAGGGGTATGGTACTAGGGGATTCAGAATGTGAGGAGTCCCTGTTCTATAGTATCTCTATGAGAAAGCATAAGAAATGAGATGAGACCTTGAAATGAAATTTATGGAACATGGTTGAGGACAAGTTAAAAGTCAAAAGCTCTACCCATGCTGTGTAGGGTACCTAAGGAAATTTGATATCATCACGTTTTGTCTATAAGCAAGTAACATCTGCTCTGAATGGGAGGTATCTGAGGTTCGGTGTGTCATGCAATTCGATATATGTGTCATGTATGTGGGTGTATGAAAGAGATTCATATGCTTCTTTATGGCACTACGTTTCTACTTTTGTAGAGGAAAAGTTGGAAAAACTTGTTTTCCTACATGGGACCTGGATTTCTTGTTACCATTGCTTACATTGATCTTGGAAATTGTACATTTCTAATTCTTTCTATTTTGGTTTGCTTGGTTACTTTGGATCACAACTTCTTTAATATGATTGCTTCAACTTTTTGAATGCAGTTGAAACGGATTTGCAATCAGGCGCACAATATAAGTATGAGGTATGCTCATATCTGACCTTAAAGTCTCAGTTTAGCATATATTATTCCATCTGGTGTATAACTGAGAAGTGATCATTCATTGTTTGTTAGCTACTTTGGATCATCCTTGTAGCATCATGTGTTTCTCTTGTTATTCAGTCTCTAGCTGCTAACCTGGGGGTTGTTACATGTTTGTTCTTCATATTGGCATTCTGTAAAACTTTTGTTGCTGAATGGCCATATTCTTTTCTATTATGCATCAACATTTGGAATGATTCTTAGCAGCATATGTGTGGCAGGATAACATTTACCTGAGTATTGTAGAGCTGAATATGCAAGTTCAACGAACTTCATACTTTGGATGCTGGCTGAAGTTGTGGTAGTTGCATGCGGCATTCCTGAAGGTGTTACTATATAAGTAGGCAACCATTGTCATTCTACTATTTCTGGATCCATTCAGTGCACCATTTGATCTAAGTGCAAGTGCACATGTATAATATTAGGTTTACTATCCCGCTTGTTACTTTTGGTACATTAGAGTTCATATGTCATCTAATACTAGCATGTACTTAGATGTACATTGGTGAACTTCAAAATGCCTATATATTATTGAACTTTTGCTAAAATGATCATTTTTTCCCTTGGTCTCCTTACTCATGTCAGCTAAGCTTAATAATCATCTCCTATGCCTGAATCTAGGCTCAAGCTCTACAATCTTTGTAAGTGAGACGAGAATGTAGAAATGTTTCAAAACGTAAAGAAACGAATTACCTTGTGAAGGTTAAAAAACTAATCTCTAAGTACAAGGCTTATCCTGTCTCCACAATATCATGCTTCCACTTTCCCTTGGAGATGGCTTATTGAGAAACACGTTCTTCACTTCTCTTCAATGTTCTTCTTTCAATATCTTGCATTTACCTCAATTTGAATATTGATCCTTAAAGAAGGAAGGCTATCTATGCATAGGAACATGGCACCTAGTTCAATGCTTTTAAACATAATGAGGGGAAGGGTCCTTCTCTCTGCCAATTCCTTCAAACCTATAAAGTTGAGATATTCGAGAACAAGTTCCATGTTCTATTTTTTTGCAACCACCTCTGAACATGGCCAACATTAGTTTGACCATTTCTTCTTCTATGTCTACTTTACTGCAAAAGGACACTTGTATTCAACCGCATGCGATAACATTTTCTCTAAACAAGTAACATATCTTTTGTCAACTACCTTTCTTGCTAAATGTTTATGGAAACCAACTGCTTTTCCTTTTCCATTTCAGTCATAGGGACAGCCTTTGCTTTGAACATGCTCTTCAGCATTCCTGTGTGGTGCGGTGTTCTTATTGCTGGGCTCAGTACGTTGATGCTTTTTCTGTTACAGCAATATAGGGTATAGAGTGATTGATATTTGCACATGCCCCCTTTATTTGATTTTAATGACATATTGACACCATCATAGTACCTGAGATATTGTGTATGATAATATTGATAGGTCTAATCAAAAACAAAAGAGACAGATATGCAGTAGAATAACCAGTTCCTATAACATGGTTGTTGTCAATTCTTTTAACATGGTCATATTACCTGATGCTTCTTTCTCTAATGGAACACATTCAAATCTATGGAAGAAATTTGATATAACATAGTGTATATTTGTCCATATACTTTTGGTTAAGTAGATACCACAAGTACTTTAATGTGGTTCCAGATGTTCTCTAGTGAAGCTGTTTGTGCAACGTTTTTACTGTGGTTCCTGATATGGTATAATTGATGATTACTTATGCAGGTCAGGAAGCTCGAGTCATTGATAGCTTTTCTTGTTTTCACAATGGCCATTTACTTCTTTGTGAAGCTTGGTTATGCAAAACCTAAGCATTCAGAAGTTTTGAAGGGATTGTTTGTCCCTCCGCTTAAAGGAAATGGTGCTACTGGGCTTGCTATCTCACTTCTCGGTGCCATGGTTATGTCGTAAGCTCCTTGACTTAAAAACTTCATCTAGGCTTTATTTCTTGACATAAGACCTTCATCTAGGTTTTCCTTTGACAACTCTCTGGTCCACGTTTACTCATTTGCCTCCTTCGGTTAATGTAGGCACAACCTCTTTCTCCATTCTACATTGGTGCTTTCAAGGAAAGTGCCACGAACTGTTCAAGGGATTAAGGTAAAATTAGCTTGAAAATGGTCTAAGTCATTAAATGTCCATAAGTGGTTGTTTTTTCACATTCTTTGTGCTAATTGGTTCATCAAACTGGAGAAACACCACTCAATATACCCATTTGAGGTCACAGAGAATATACCCCAAAATCACATAGGATTTCAGTCAGTCCTTAGCAGAACTTGTTTTGTAGCACTTCACTATTCTTTTTTAATACACTGAGTCACTCTAGGTAGCAACAAGATGATGTCAAGATGCTTAGCAGTTTTTCTCTCTGTATCATTATCTGAATGATAAGTTCACTTTTATGGCAAGAAGCATGCAGATTCTATACAATAGAAACTATAGTTTCTTTGTCAATAGCCTTTCTTATCAATGTATCTGTTATCTTAGTAAGCGGTGCTGTCTGCAACTCATCTAATTTGAATCCAGAAGATAGGAAAAGCTACGAAGACCCGGATCTTAATAAAGCTTCATTTTTACTCAAAGTATACACTCTCATTTTATTTTTTAAAAAAATGCACTCTCATTTTCACAAATTTATATGCTAACCTTGATACTTCATCACAAATCAAAGCATATTTCTTTCACATTATGGCACTGAGAATTAAATTGCTGTTTGGTGCTTATAAAGATCTAATCTTCCCTTAATTGAAAATCCACCAATTTGCAAAGTACACTAGACGAAGGTCTGCTTTTCTCTATTAAGAATTGCATCAATTTGCATATCTTGAAAACAAAATATAGGTTCTCCTTGAATGTGATGTAATAAAAATTCCTTTGCATTTTTTTTGTAGATGAAAATAAAACTTTATTTAACTACCCATTGAAATTGTTCAAGTTTGTCTGACACCCAAATTTAGTGAAGCATATCTTTAGGGCTTCATGTTTAAATTCTTCATGTGGAATAAGAATAAAAGATATGTTAAAGCATATTAACACACAAAATTCTGTAATGTGCCTGCAAATGAGTATTTTCCTTTGTATATAGGTTGTGCAGCGTGGACATGAATGTTACACACGCACAAACATCCTTTCTATACAGGTTGTGCAACATGGACATGAATGTCACACACACACGCACACACACGCACACACAGAGTGACAGGGGGCAAGAGTCATGGAAGATGGGAAAATGCATGCATATCATCTTTTAAAATGACTTTAAGGCTTCTTGTGATTCATGTGTGCATATCTCTATCTCTATATATAGGTCTGACAGAAGCATCTGTCTTGCCATATCTAGAGCTTCAAGGTCAATCCCTAACTTTGGACGAGAAGGCAGAACAACTATTTGTTGGCCAGTTGTATGAATCATTGTCCTTAGATGTATTGGTTTCATTCCTATATACATTTGAGATGGATGTAGATTATTGTGTTCTTCATTTATAGAGATTTATAAAGTTACTTTAGATGTACGATGAGTTTATTATGTTTTGAATGAATGTCTTTAAGATTTAATCATATAAATGTATATTCCTCAATTACCTTCGGGGAATGAGATTTGTAAATAGGTGTGAATGAGAATTATATGGATCAACATGGTTGTGAGTGATACAATTCATGAATGTGAAGATATGAATGGATGCACTATTATAGGAGATGAGAGCACATATACTAATAGGATTTTTTTTAAAAAGAAAACCTATTCCTTCGTTTTTTATTAAGCGACATTAAATTATTTTCCTAAGTTTTTTAAAAAGTGATGTTAATCCTTATTCATACATTTCTTTTACTACATGGCAAAAGGTAATACTTACGTTTTTAGAAATGTAGGCATATCTTTTTATATACATGTCTATAGGTGACTTTACCTTACGCTTATGTTGGACTATTCCTACACTTCAGAAGCGTAGGAATAGGTCAATCTATAGCCACGTTTTATAGAAACGCAGGTATAACTTATAGTCACGCAGGCAAGCGCCACGCTTTGAAAGCGTGGCAAGGAAACGTAGGTAAAGGATTTACCTACATTTTTTAGCCCTATAGTTAAAATTTTAAAAACGTAGGTAAAGGCTAATTTTCTTGTAGTGGTGCATGATTATGGATAGGATGAGTTGTGGACAAGATGACTAAGTTAGCTCATTTTTTACCCATCAGCATGAGGTAGTCTATGGAAAGTTTGATGTAGCTATATGTAGATGAGATTGTATGTCTGTAAGGGATCCCAGTTTCAATAGTTTCAGATAGAGATTTCATATTTACATCCCAATTGTGGACAATATTTCAATCAGCTTTTGGTACTCATTTGAAGTTTAGTTTAGCGTATCATCCTTAGACAGATGGACAGTCAGAAAGGATGATTCAAACTTTGGAGGATATGCTTAGAGTTTTTACTTTGGATTGGGACATGCATGGGTTGAACAGTTGGCCATGGTGGAGTTTGCTTAAAATAATAATTTTCATTCGAGCATTGGCATGGCATATTTTGAGGCGTCGAATTGTAGACTTTGCAGATCCCCGTTATGTTCGACTGAGACAGGAGATAGAGTGTTGTTGGGACCAGAGATTGTCCAACAAAGTTTAGAGCAGATGGCTATGATTAGAAAGAGATTGTTGACAGCGCAAAGCCGACAGAAGAGTTATGTTCATAGGAGGAGGAAGGATTTAGAGTTCTATGTATAAGATTAGGTATTTCGTAAGGTTTCCCCTACTCCTAATGTGATTAGATTTGACAATAAAGGGAAGTTAAGTGCTAGACACATTGGTCCCTTTGAGATTTTGTCAAAAGTAGGGAGGACAACATATAGATTGGCATTCCTATCTTCTATGGAGGGAGTGCATTATGTGTTCCATGTTTCTATGTACATGATCCCTCACATATTCTGGGTGATCCACCAGTGGAGATTGATGCAGACTTGACCTATGAGGTTCATTCAGTTCAAATTATGGATAAAAAGATTCAATAGCTTAGAAGGAAGTCCATTCCCATGGTAAAGTCTTGTGGCGAAGCTCAACCTTATAGGAGATGACCTATGAGACATAGGTTAGCATGCTGGAGCAATATCTGGAGTTATTTGGTTAGTATTTTCTTTGGTAATTAAAGAATTTTAATTTTAAAGATGAAATTCTTTAAAGGGGAGAGAATTGTAGCATCATGAATTTTCAAGAGCTTAACGCATATTAAATTTCATAGTAAAAAGGTCAATATATATTTATTTATATTTATATGTATCATATTTCTTTTCATGAACCCATTAGGAGAGTCCACTTAGTTGGAATGGGCCATTTAGGTGATGCTCAAAGGAGTTAGACGATGTTCAGAAATAATGGACGATGAAAGGTAAACAATGAAGATTAGACGAAAGACTCAGATGTTGGACTAGAGTTAGATAATAAAAGTTAGATGAAGGGAGTGGAAAGTTGGACGATGGGAGTTAGGCGATGCGCTGGAAGTTAAGACGGTAGAATAGGCAAAAAAAAGGAAGTTAGACAGTAGAGATTAGATAGAAGAGTTAAAAAGTAAACGATAGACTGGAAAGTTTGACGATGGGAGTTAGATGATGTGTTAGAAGTTAGGCGGAGGAAGATAGAAGATGATGCAGACAGAAAAGCTAGATAGAGCACAAAGTAGACAATGAGCTGGAGTTAGATGGAGAAGCTACATGATGACGTGGATGATAAAGTTAGATAATAAATGATAAAGTAGATGATAGGCACTTGGACTTGGACGATACAAATATAGAGGAAAGGAGTTGGACAATACAAAAAGTAGATGGAAGGGTTTAAGCGATGCTAGAAAATATATGATATGGAATTAGACTGAAAATTTAGGTGAAGCAAAAATTAGATAGAGCAAAAGTAGATGGAGGGTTTATCTTATATGGAAACTTAGACGATGAATAGTAGACAGAGTGGAAATTGGACGATAAGAGTAAACAATACTAAAGTAGGCAATAAATTGGGACAATACAGAAACAAACAACTAACTTAGGTCTTGCGGAACTAGATGCACAATGGATTTAAACAATGGAGGATCGAACAATGTATGTAAGGCTTTGGAAACTTGAACGATAGACATAAATAATACAGAAATTAGATTGTGCAAGATCTGCAAGAGATTTAGGTGATGTGACTAAGCTCGGGTTGTGATAGGGCATGAACGACTTGTCAAGAGGGATTATCAGTAAATATATGAATTGTAGGAGTGTTTAGTTGGATTTCTGACATGTAGAAGGAAGAGAGGTCTGACAGTTGCATGTAAATAATTTGACAGTGCATGGAAGGTGTTACAGGGGGAGGAAGAGGAATGACACATGTCTGACATGCGGAGATCATGGGATTAGCATGGAGGTGGGGATTCTACATAAACTTCTCTTTCTCTCTCTTTTTCCTTCTACCCCTCTTATTTTTCTCATTCCCTTAGCTTCTAAAACCCCTTAGGAGCATCTATACTCAGACCATCCTTGCCCTCTTTCTATTCTCTTGAGTGTTCCTGTAGATTTTTTTGCTTGTTCTACACCTGGTAACTCTTCTATAGACCTCTAGGCCACATTCTAACTCCTTGACTTCATGGGTTTCCATAGTCATCTAAGCTATGTCTACATTCTTCCTTGATCCCATGTTGTTCTCCTCTAGGAGTGATACTTGGGTAGGTGAACCCTGAAGTCTGAGGAAGGTGGATCCAAAAGCTTGAAGGGAAGAAGTTTAAAGGTTGACGATAATAGACTTCTTATTAGGATAGGATTTCTAAGCATGAGCCATGCATACAATCTTAAGCTTGTCTTTGCTTGATTCATATTCTATGCTTCCTAATCCATTAAAGGCCATACATAAAAGCCATGATTTGAAGAGCATGTTCTCATCTTCTTGTACCCTTCTCAATATAGGCTTTACAAAGGTTCCAATTTAACATAGGCTAACCATCTACATGAATGGTACAAATTATCCAAGTCAATGATTAAGGCAAGTTATGCACGTAATGACCAAAGTAAGTATGCATGCAGGTGTTTTCTAAAGTGAATAAACAATGCATGTAGGGCATGATAATATCTGACATTATGCTTAACTATGATTTCATGAGACTAGATCAGTTTGGACAAGATTCTCATTGCTATGTCATGCTAAACTATGGATTTGAATCATACACCCCACTAAAGCCATATTCTTCCCTTAGAACCCTAAACTCCAGGATTATGTTTGAGCAGGCAAGACAAACAATGTAGCACACACACTGGGTCAAGACCATGGGGGCAGCAGGGCACAAAATTGCTTACTCCTCTGCCCAGGGGTATATTTTATGCCTAGGCGGTGGGCTGAGAAAATCCCCAAGAAGTTTGGGGTAAGGTCAAAGGGCCTCTGGTTTGTGTACATAGACTAAGAGTCACTCAAGGTGTGCCAGTGTCGAGTGGGTATGCAAATATAAGAGCTCACTTATTGCAGGGCGATAGTCCTTTACCTTAGCTTATGATTCTTGTTATATGTTCTGATTACTTGAGTCAATGTGTCGATGATGTGGGTATCAGCTCCATGTTGTGAAAATATTATGAGGGAATGCAAATATATGCAAGTTACATGCAAGCTATATGTGTTGCCACCCATTTTCAGCCTACAAGTTGAGTCCTTTCTCTTATTCATTTCCATGATGTCCCGAATTACCCATTGATTTGGAGTCTTCCTTGAGCGTATTTTGAGCCCATTTCTTGATCATTTCCTAGCCCATTGAGCCTTGGAGCCAGGAGGCTATCTTTCCTTGATTATCGCATTGACCGAATTGGGCTCTGCTAACCCAGTCTGGTCGCGGTCATGACTAGACCACGATCTGCCTACTTTGTTTGATGTGCATTGACACTGTATCCTCTGTGCGTCGACTGTGGATGCACTTTTCGTTCGCTTTGTTTATTGCCGTTTGGTCTTATTTCCGATGGTTGATTCGTCTATTAAGTGCGTGGGCGTGCCAGTCACGAAGTGACAATTTATTCGGGCTCCGAAGAGCCCATGGTGCGCTCGATCTGACTCGGTCAGACGATTGTGTGGTTCGAGTCGGGATCAAAACCCGCCGCGTCATAAAGGTCACGACGTCATTTACATCCCCTCGGAGAGGGGAACACCGTTAATTAATCGTCAAGAATCAGGGCCTCATGGCCAAGAAGTTAATTGCATAAAAATATATTAAGAAATGTTGAAGTCCTCGTATGAGGGAGTAAATGAAGCATTTGAGATCATGTCGGTCGTGTGCTGACCATTTATTATTCGGACGAATGTCTGGCTCGAGAAAAGAGCAATCGTCATGAGAAAACCGGAACATATGTATGCCGGGGTACGACAAATTTATTGTTCAGAGAAACGAGAAATATTTGGTTAAATTCCGATTAAAGCGGTCAGAAACCAACAACTTTGTTGGCTCTGTGGAAGGTCAAGCCGCAACCATACTGTGGTGGGCCCCCCGCGGTCGAAACAAGACTTGCGTGAGCGTCATTAATATTTCCGGTGCCAAAGGACAATGGGGGAGTGTCTCAGGATCAGACCCCAGAACCAGAGGCGTATTCAAAGGGAGCGGGCTATAGGCCAAGGATAGGGTCATACGATGACCATAACCGGGACGGACCCGAGATCTGAGCGTGGCCCACAAAAGCCTTATTGATATTCCTATGCGTAAGGTGCGGGGATGACGAGAGCCATCTCGTTCCATTTGGATTTGTTGGTCATTTGTGGACCACTTCATGTTCGGACAAAGGTCGGTAATAGAAATGCGACGGAAACCGAGGTGAACCCGTTCAAATGTCTGCCGAACGCGCGGTAATTTTAGTAGTGGCTCGGAAGGGATCCGGCCTAAGAGACGAGTCCAGCTTAATCGTAATGTCGGCCCGAGGCGAGGTCGGTTCATGGCCATTTCGGGATAACTCCCAAGACTCAGGCCCAACCGGCGAGGGCGGACATTCCGATTAAGCCAGACTCGTCTCTTAGGCCGGATCCCTTCCGAGCCACTACTAAAATTACCACGCGTTCGGCAGACATTTGAACGGGTTCACCTCGGTTTCCGTCGTGTTTCTATTACGGACCTTTGTCCGAACATGAAGTGGTCCACAAACGACCGACAAATCCAAATGGAACGAGATGGCTCTCGTCATCCCCGGACCTTACGCATAGGAATATGAATAAGGCCTCTGTGGGCCACGCTCAGATCTCGGGTCCGTCCCGATTATGGTCATCGTCTGACCCTATCCTTGGCCTATAGCCCGCTCCCTTTGAATACGCCTCTGGTTCTGGGGTCTGATCCCAGGACACTCCCCCGTTGCCCCTTGGCACCGAAAATATTAATGACGCTCACGCAAGTCTTATTTCTACCGCGGGGGGCCCACCGCAGTATGGTCGCGGCTTGACCTTGCACCGAGTCGACAAACTTGTTGGTTTCTGACCGCTTTAATCGGAATTTAACCAAATATTTCACATTTCTCTGAATAATAAATTTTTCGTACCCCGTCATACATATGTTCTGGTTTTCCCGTGACGATTGCACTTTTCTCAAGCCGGACATTCATCCGAATAATAAATGGTCAGCACACGACCGACATGATCTCAAATGCTTCCTTTATGCCCTCATACGAGGACTTCAGCATTTCTTAATAGATTTTTATGCAATTAACTTCCTGGCCATGAGGCCCTAATTCCTGACGATTAATCAAGGGTGTTCCCTTCTCCGAGGGGATGTAAATAACGTCGTGACCTTTATAGCACGGCGGGTTTTGATCCCGACCTGAACCACACAATCGTCTGACCGAGTCAGATTGAGCGCTCCATGGGCTCTTCAGAGCCCGAATAAATTGTCACTTCGTGACTGGCACGTCCACGCACTTAATAGACGAATCAACCATTGGAAATAAGACCAAACGGTAATAAATGAAGCGAACAAAAAGTGCGTCCACAAGTCTGGCACGTCCGGTGGGACCAAAACCACCCTTCATCTCTTCGCCAGGATTTAGGGCCTCATGGCCTCCTAATAAACGATGTTTGCTTGCTTTGGTGAATTACAGGTGCTATCTTCACCAGCCCTATGGGGAGAAAAGCTGGACTAGGTGCAATTGCCTTTGTGGCCTCGAGGACGCTGCTCCGAAGCATATGCAGCTTCTAGGAATCATGGGGGCTGTTATAAAAAAAAGAGAGAAGAGAAAGAGAAAAGAAGAGAGGGGAAATCAGACCCCCTTTTCCATAATAATAAAAGAAGAAAAGGAGAAAAAAAGAGAAGAAGAAAGAAACAAAAAAGGGAAGAGAGAGAATTGGCGAGAGAGGGTCGTACGACCACGTCCGTCGAGACCCATGCTGAGCAGAGATTGCCACAGTGGGAGTGATGCGGTGGAGCGAACCACTCATCCCCTCCCTGAGGGGGTGAGCGCTCTCCTGCACACCCACCTTGGTCTATTACATAAAAAAGAAAAAAAAGAAAAGACAAAAAGAAAAGCTGGCAAGCATTGCCGACCAAAAGGGACAAGGAGAAGACCGGCCTCCCGTCTGACTCTAGGAGGGTCCAAGTCCGTGGTGCAATGCCCCGGTCCATTCCACCTTTCTGCTGCCTCTCTCCGGCATAAGACGGCCCCTCGAGTGGCTCTTGGAAGATCCAACAAGCCACAAATGTAACTTGATGAATTCCTACCCGCTGTGGGGAATGCTTTATAGCAATGAGGCCAAGCACGGCCACCACTCCTGAAGAGAGCATGGATACATCCCGCCATGGGGGGATAAAAGAAGAAATAGACCCCGCCAGGGGGGGCATAGGAGGCAAGAGAAGAATACACCCCGGCTTAGGGGCATTGGAAGAAAAGACATACCCCGCCAGGGGGCATAGAAGCCAGGAAGAATACACCCCGGCTTGGGGGCATTTGAAGAAGTTACACCTCGCCTTGGGAGCATAATAAAGAGAAGAATACGCCCTATCTTAGGGACATTTGAAGAAGAAACACACCTCGCAGGAGGGGCATAGAAGCCATGAAGAACACGCCCCGGCTTAGGGGCATTTGAAGAAGTTACACCCCGCCTCGGGAGCATAAGAAAGAGAAGAATACACCCCGGCTTAGGGGCATCAGAAGAAGAAATACACCCGATATGGGGGGCATAAGAAGCAAAAAACATACCCTGCTTTGGGGCATAAAAAGCAGAAGTTATACCCCGTCTGGGGGCCTAGAAGTCGTGAAAGATACACCCCAGCTTAGGGGCACTTGAAGAAGAAACATACCCCACCTGGGGGCACAGAAGTCATAAAGAATGCACCCCGGCTTAGAGGGCATTTGAAGAAGAAACACACCCCACCTTGGGTGCAAAAGAAGTAGAATCCACCCCGCCATGGGGGCATGAGAAGCAAAGACTATACCCCGCTCTGCGGGCATACAAAGAAAGAAACACGCCCCACTCTGGGGGCATACAAAAAAAGAAACACGCCCCGCCGAGCACATAAGAAGCAAAAGATACACCCCGTGTCGGGGCATATGAAGAGAGATGTACCCCGATCTAGGGGCATAAAGGGTAAAAGAATACACCCCGGCTTAGGGACATTTGAAGAAGAGACATACCCTGGCCTAGGGGAATAAGGAGCAGAAGAAATATACCCCAGCTTAAGGGCACATGAAGAGGAATACGCCCCGCCATAGGGGCATAAAAAATGGGGGAGCAGGAACACACCCTAGTCTGGGGGCATAGAAGCAAAGAGACATACACCCCGGACTGGGGGCATACAAAGAAAAAAATTCACCCCACCTCGAGGGCACAAGAAGCAAAACACACCCCACCTTGGGGGCATAAGAAGTCAAGAACATACCCTGCCATGAGGGCATTAGAAGCCGAATTCATCCCCGCCCCGGGGGCATATGAAGCAACATACGAAGCCATAGAGGATACTCCCCGGCTCAGGGGCATCAAAAGAAGAGACATGCCCCACCCGGGGGCATAGAAGCCATAAAGAACATACCCCGCCTGGGGCACAGAAGCAATGAGGCAGAATCCACCCCGGCTTGGGGGCACACAAAGAGAGAAACTACACCCTGCCACGGGGGCATGAGAAGCAAGGAATGTACCCCGCCACGGGGAGCATAAGAAGCAGAAGCTACACCCCGTCTGGGGGCATAGAAGCCATAAAAGACACACCCCGCCCGGGGGCACATGAAGAGAATACACCCCAGCTTCGGGGCATTTGACGAAGAATCCACCCCGATCTGGGAGCATAAAGAGCAAAGAATACACCCCGGCTTAGGGGCATTTGAAGAAGAAACATACCCCGCCTGGGGGACGCAGAAGCAAAGAGACAGAATACACCTCCACCCTAGGGCACAGAAGCGAAGAGACGTACATCCCGACCTGGGAGCATATGAATAAAGGGATGCCCCACCCAAGGGGCATTTGAAGAAGAAGCACACCCCGACCTAGGGGGCATACAAAGAAAGAAGCACACTCCGCCCGAGTGCACAACAAGCAAAGTACGCCCCGGCCCGGGGGCGTAAGAGGCAAGACACACCCGCCATGGGGACACGTGAGACAAAGGATACACCCCGGCTTAGAGGTATCTGAAGAAGAGAAAGAATACACCTCCGCCTGGGGGCACAGAAGCAAAGAGACATACATCCCTACCTGGGAGCATATGAAGAAAGAATATACCCCGGCTTAGGGTCGTCAGAAGAAGAAACATACACCCCGCCATGGGGGCATAAGAAGTAGAGGAATTCACCCCGGCTTAGGGGCATAAGAAGCAAAAAAACACACCTCATCCTGGGGGCATACAAAGAAAGGAACGCACCCAGCTTAGGGGCATTTGAAGAAGAAACACACCCCGTATGAGGGCAGATAAAACAAAAAAGAATACACCCCGACCCAAGGGCACACAAAGAGAGAAACTCACCCCGGCTTAGGGGCATTTGAAGAAGAAATGTGCCCCGCCATGGAGGCACATGAAGCAACATACACCTCATCCCTGGGGCATCTGAAGCAGGACAAACAACATTCGCCGGGTCCCCGGGGCATATGAAGAAAGGAATACACCCCGCTCCTGGGGGCACTAGAAGTAGAATACACCCCACGCGGGGCACAGAAGCAAAGAAGCAGAATCCACCCCGCCTAGGGGCATTGAAGCCATAAGGAATACACCCCGGCTTAGGGAGGGATATGAAGCAACATACACCCCACCTGGGGGCATTGAAGTCAGAGAGGCCACACCCCAACCTGGGGGCATGTTAAGAGAGTCACGCCCCAGTCTGGGGGCATCAATGGGAAGAGAAGAGAAGAAAAGAGATGTGCGGCAGACATGGTCTTTACACCTGCCTCTCCACACAAAAGAAGAAGAGAACAAAAAAAAGAGCAATTACGAGGCAAACTAGGTCTTTGCACCTGCCTCTCCACACAAAAGAAGAAGAGAAGAAAAAAAAAGAGCAATTACGAGGTAAACTTGGTCTTTGCACCTGCCTCTCCACAAAAAAAAAGAAGAGAAGAAGAGAAAGAAGAGTCACGAGGCAGACGTGGTCTTTGCACCCGCCTCTCCACACAAAAAAAAAGAAGAGAAGAAAAGAAAGAAAAGACATGAGGCAAACATGGTCTCTGCACCTGCCTCTCCACACAAAAGAAGAAGAGAAGAAGAAAAAGAGCAGTTATGAGACAAACATGGTCTTTGCACCTACCTTCTCACACAAAGAAGAAGAAAAGAAGAGTCATGAGGCAGACTTTTACCTCCGACCTTCAGCCATCCAGCAAATAGAAACTGACAAAACCTTTCACCGACGGGGCGTTAAACCGATCATCATTCTGCCGACGGGGCGTTAAACCGATAAAACCTTTCGCCAATGGGGCGTTAAACCGACTAAACCTTCCGCCGACGGGGCGTTAAACCGACTAAACATTCTGCCGACGGGGCGTTAAACCGATAAAACCTTCCACCGACAGGGCGTTAAACCGACAAAACCTTCCACCGACGGGGCGCTAAATCGACAAAACCTTCCCCCGACGGGGCGTTAAACCGACAAAACCTTCTACCGACTGGGCGTTAAACCGACTAAAACCTTCCACCAACGGGGCATTAAACTGACAAAACCATCTTTCGACGGGGAGTTAAACTGACTAAAACCTTCCGCCGATGGGGCGTTAAACCGACTAAAACCTTCCCCCGATGGGGCGTTAAACCGACAAAACCTTCCGCCTACGGGGCGTTAAACCGACAAAACCTTCCGCCGACGGGGCATTAAACCGACAAAACCTTCCGCCGATGGGGCGTTAAACCGACAAAACCTTCCGCCGATGGGGCGTTAAACCGACTAAAACTTCCGCCGATGGGGCGTTAAACCGATAAACATTCCGAAACGGGGCATTAAACCAAAAGATATTCAGCCATCGGGGCTTCGAGACGATAGATATTCAGCCATCGGGGCTTCAAGTCGACAGCTACCCCTTCATCGGCCTTCGGGTCAACAGCTATCTAATCATCAGCTTTCGAGTCGACAGCTACCTCATTATCGGCCTTCGGGTCGATAGCTATCGAATCATTGGCTTTCGGGTCGACAGCTACCTCATCATCGGCCTCCGAGCCGACAGCTATATCATCATTGGCCCCCTAGCCGACAGCTACCTCATCATCGGCCCCCTAGCCTACAGCTACCTCATCATCGGCCTCCGAGCCGACAGCTATATAATCATCGGCCCCCGAGCCAACAGCTACCTCATCATCGGCTCCTAGCCGACAGCTACCTCATCATTGGCATCCCAGCCGATAGCTTCCCAGTTAAAAAAATAGACCTCTCACTTTGGTTCGGATCCTTCCCCGGCCAGAGAATAAAAGAATAAACCTTCTGTTTTGGTCCGGACCCTTCCCCGACTAGAGAACAAAAGAGACCCTTCTCTTTGACTCTCACATCCCGCTACCCGACGCCCCTCTACAGGGCCATTTCGGCCGAGGCCCACTAGCAGGATTAATCCATCCGTCCCACCGTGCTTCCCGATTCTGGCTCCCGCAGCCCGCTTCCCAGCATCTTTTAGCCCTTATGGCCCGCTCCCCTAATGTCCTTTGGGCGCTATAGCCCGCCTCCCTAATATCCTTTCAGCCCTTTGCGGTCTGCTTCCCTAATACCTTTACTACCACTATACTTATACGTAACGACAGTATGTTCTTACACAAAAAAAAAGAAATGACAAAAAAAAGAAAAGAAAAAAAAAGAATGCTTGATTGCCCTATTTACATGCTTGCTTATAATATAAGATAATACACCTCCTTGGAATTTTCTAGGACCATGTTTCCTTGCTAAATAATAGTACTGCTCCGATTCCCGATGCACGTGCGTCACGACATACATTTGAAGGGAACCCAATTATGGCGGGTGCACACGTCAAGGGGAAGGGTCATGGCTAAATTGCTGAGCCCAACCCACAAAATAAACCATAGGCAATGCTCCCACACTTCGCACTTAACGTGCTCAATAGCTTTCAACCATAGGGAATGCCCAAATTTCTTCTTAGCACTCTACGGAGACTTGAATTCCTGCACTCGCGTGAAAGGTAATCGTGAGGAAAAAACTGCCTACCCCCACTGTAAAAAGAGAGAGAGAGAGAGAGAGAGAGAGAGAAAGAAACGTGAATCCAAGTAGCCGGGAATCTCCACTGAAATAAATGAGGAGACTCGCGTGAAATGGTGGAGCGAATTATAATAAGGATGAAGCCTGGTAGTCGGGAATCCCCATTGAGACATATGAGGAAACTCCTGCCGAACAGTGAAATCCACTACAAATAATAAACAGCTAGGGGCTGTGTGAAGCTACCGAAAGTCGAAAGCCTGAAACCCATATGTAGGCACTAGAGTAATCCTCGAGTGTCACTAGGAAAACCTGCGTATCCCTATGGTTAAGGCTCTTTGTTCACACATTTGCACCGCCACGCCACAGAGAATTTCCTCGGGTGAAATGCGTGAATTTAGGATATGCATGCAAGACGTGCGATATCCTCTTGACGAGTGCACCACCCCTCAATTGTGCCTCGTGGCCTGCACCGTGTCTACGAATTATGGGCAATGTCCCTATCCCATCCCCTATAGAGGGAGCTGCCTTATGTATACGTATGTTATGCCTGCTGACGAATGCTTGCATGCTTGAACAAAAAATAATAATGATAAAAAAAATAATAATAAACTCAATTTCGGCTATCGTAGCCTGCTTTCCCAATTCTGGCTCGTACAACCCAATCTTGGCCCTCACGGCCTACTTCCTCCCCTTGCGGCTTGTTAATCTTCCAACCTCGGCTTCTATAGTTCGCTTCCCCAATTTGGGATTTCACATCATGTTCCCCAATTTTGACTTTTGTAGCCCGCTTCCTCGATTTCAGCATTCGTGGACTACTTCCGCAACACCGATTTCGGCCCTTGTGGCCCACTTTCTCGGGTTTGGATTTCACAGTCGGTACCCCCGGCGCGTTAAAGAATGAAATACCTTTTCACCCTGGCCCGAGCCTGCCGTTCGGGTGAGGAATCAACCCTCTTTCTTCGCACTGACACTAGCCCGTGTCAATGGATTGACCACCTCTCCGTCCCCTCGGGTGACGAACATTTCTTTGAATCAACAAACTCTTCTCTCCGTCCCTTCGGGCGACGAACATCCCTTTTGAATCAATTAACCCTTCTCTCCGCCCTCGTGGCTCGCCTTACCGACTTCAACTATGGCCCGTGTGGCCTACCTTTCCTAAATTAACTAGGGCTCCTACTGCTTGCCCGCTTTCACAAGAAGCATTGACTTCAGCTTCTCTAGCCTACCCCTCGGGCTCCGACCCACATGGCCTGGTTTCTCGACTCTAATCATCGGCCCCTGTGCCGACAACTATTCAATTATCGGCCCCTGAGCCTACAACTTTTCAATCATCGGCCCTTGGGTCGACAGCTATTCCATTATCGGCCTTTGAGCCGATAGAGTTGCAATTATCGACCCCTGCGTCGACAGCTTTTCAATTATCAGTTTCCCAGCCAACAGCTTTCCAATTATTGGCTTCCACGCCATGATTCACCTCCCATTGCATCCGGCATGGTCTAGTTATTTAATTTTGAGTCCTATGTAATTTTTATTTGAGTCATTTGATGTATTTTCCCTTTTATTTGAGTCATGTTCCTAGGTCTTGTGTTTATTTCCCTATGTTTGAGTGTCATTAGGTTGTCTAGTTAGCTATTGGGCCCAATTCATTGGGCTTGGCCCAAGGGTTCCCCCCTACCCCCTCGGTTATTTGTCATTGAGTCATTTGTCAGAGACTTTTATAGAAATGTGGGTTTCCTATATATAGGACCTCATTCCCCCCATTTCAACTTAATGAATCAATGAATGAAAAAACTTGCCATTTTGAGAGTTTACACTTCTTATCTAGTGGAGAGATTCTATTTTTTGGGTGAGAAACCCTAGGGGAGAGATTCCCCACCCTTCCCTCTCTTAATCTCTCTTTTTCACTTCACTTTCTCTTTCCTCAACACCCAAATTCGAATTTTCTTCTCTCTCCTCCCTTCCCAACCACCTCCACTCTCCACCTACCCCATTTAAGCCTCTTCCCATTCCCCACAACCCTCATCAATACTCTACCCCTTCCCAAGACCCCCTCCACCAATCCTCTCCTCACCATCCAACCCCCAACTATCCCTCCCACTTTCCCAAGCACCCTTCCCACTACCCCAAGCACCCCTTCCCTTCCCCAACACAACTCCCCCATTCCCAAGATAAAAAATTAACCCCACCCTTAAACCTATTTTCGAATATCCTTTCCCTCTCTCCATTCCAACCAAATTCGCAGCCCCCACTACCACCATCTATTGGACCCTCTTCCAGACCTTATTCTCCACCTCCCACACCTTAGAACACCCCCTCCAAGACCCCCTTACAACCAGGGGTCACTCCCACACTCATCTACCCCCTTCCCCTTCTTCTTTCTTGGTCATTGGAAGCTACTTCGAAGTTACAGTTTGTTGTCCAGAGGTTACAGATGAACCAGCAACTTGCAGCGGCCACCACAACTTCCTCCGGATGAGTTTGAAGACCCAAGAGCCATCGTCGGAAGCGTCTACCAGTCTCCTTCGCAACAAAAGTGGTTTCATCTTCTTCTGATCTCCGAGCCGTCCAGGAGGTCCATTCTCCCACAACTGCATAGTTCTGGCTTGGCTGAGGACCTAAGCCAGATTAGAAGCTCTGCCACGACGAACCCCGAAGGAATCAGTCCACGAGTTCTTCTTCAAAGTTCTTCATCGCCCAGTCTACTTCCAGAATCAAGAAACAGAACTTCATTCGGCGTTCGTGATCTAGAGTTCTCATTTTTATCCCTCTGCTACGCAGATCTGCTACTCATAGTCTGCACCGACCAGTCGCCATTGTTCTGCATCCCCTAGTCTTCTCCGACATCGGTTGGCTTCCCTGTCAGTTATTCTGCGAAGAGGACTTGTCCACGATTCTAACGACTCTGACGGCGCTTGATTCCGAGTTCGGGAGCTGCCTGGGCATCCTCTGCAACCTGCTGTTGGAAACCAGGAGTAGCTCTGCAGAGATCCTGATCCAGAGAGAAAGCTTCACCACGACAAACCCCGGAGGAATTAGGCCACGCACTCTTCTACAAAGTTCTCCTTTCTGTCTACTTTCGGAATCAAGAAACGGAATCCCGTTCGGCATCCGTTAGCAGAAGTTATCAATTTTATTCCTCGGCAGTGCGACTCTACTTCCCCATAGTTTGCACCAACCTCCCCTCACTCTTCTGGATCCACTGTTCTTCTCCGGCATCATTTGGCATCCCCGTTTGTTCTTCTGCAAAGAGGACCCGTCCACGGTTCCAACGGTTCTGGCGGCACCTGATTTGGAGTTCGGGAGCGGCCGGGGCAACCTCTTCTTCCTGCTGTTAGTAACCAGTTGCTATCAGTCCGGGAATCAGCGACCCTGTTCGAACTCCTGCCCAGGCCAGCAGCGACCCCAGAAGAATTCGAAAAAATTCAGAGGCACTCCAGTGCTAGTAACGAAGCTGTTCCTCATTGGTCTCGCCCTTGGAAAAATTCCTGATCAAGTTCTGCAGCCACAGTACCGACTGTCTATCCACAATTACCGAGAGAAGGCAGATTCGGCATCTTCACTTCATCATCGTTTTAGCCCTAGTTTTTCCCACCCCGCTTGGCCGGCTGAAGGCCCCTCCCTGCGTGGAGGTAGGTTGATTGTAATCCATTAACCCCCACCCCAAGATCTCCCTCCTGCGAGAGGTGTAGTGTTGTAATTTGGTTTGATCAGGTCAAGCTACCCCGGCGCGGCGTGTGGGGAACCCACGCTTCCCCGCTCGCCCTCGTCTCCGAGCGGGACCGATTTCTTCAAACCGGTCGAGTAAGTGCTCTATAACCTTGCTCTAATTCATGCTTGTTCTTTCAATATTAGTTCATAGTTCTGCTGGCCGTGAGAGTGAGAGCTCGATCCTCAAGCCCCGTTGCTTTGAGTGATCACCGTGGGAAGAGAGAGTAACCCGGTGCCTTTGGCACTTTGTCGGCCCCATTGAATTGGGCATCCACAACCTTTTGGATTCAAATCTTGGCCTTGCTGGCCCTCTACCAGCAAGGGCCCAACCCCTCAACCTCACCTTGGCATTGGCAAGTTACCCCGGGGTTGGGTGAGCGACGAGAGAGCGGCGGCCCAAATTGGCCCATTTAGATTGCGAATGTGCTTGCTTGCTTAAGTCCAAGGTCGTGTCACATCATGCCAACAACTTTCCAACCATCAGCTCCTAAGCTGACAGCTTTCTAATCATCGGCGTCCCAGCTGACAGCTATCCAACCATCGGCACCCATGCCGATAGCTACCCAGAGTTGTTATAAAAGAGAAAAAAAAGAAGAAGAAGAAAAGAAGAAAAAGAGAGGAAGAAGAAAAAAAAAGAAAGAAAAAAAAGAATAGAGAAGAAAAAAAAGATGGGGAGGAGGAGAAAGGAAACACCCTATGAGGGCAGGGGAATATAGAAGAGGAGAAAAGAGACGAGAAGGTGAAAAGAAGAAAAGGAAACACTCTTGAAGTGCTCCAACGGCGCTGTAGCCTGCAACCCTCCAGCGGCACACTACTAAGTGCCCTCAACGGCGCACTCATTGTGAAGCCTCCAGCGGCACGCCCTTCTACCGCTCCAACGGCACACTCCCGGCGCCCCAGCGGCACCCCGATGGCATGCCCCACCCGGCACGCCCCCGGCGCCTCCAACAGCACAGCTCCCATTGCCCTCTGCCCGGCACACCCTCCTTCCTGGCACACACACGGCACACTCCCAAGGCCTCCCAGCGGCATCCCCAGGTCTCCCGCTTCAATGGCACACCCTTCAGCCGCCTAGCGGCACGCCCAGGCCATCCCCCTCAGTGGCATACTCGTGCGAGCCGCTCCAATGGCACAACTCCCGGCCCTTCAGCGGGACAGCCTCACGCCCCCCTCAGCGGCACGCTCCCAGGCGCCCCCCCCAGCGGCCACCTTCGGAGTACCTTACGCGGCACACCCTCCTGTGCTCTCTCTCGGCGCGCCCTTCAAGTGTCCCAACGGCACGCTCTAGCCAGCCCTTCAGCGGCATGTCACCCCCGCCCCCCTTATACGGTGAGCAAAAAAGAGAGGAAAAAAAGGGGAAAGAAAAAAGTGGAAAGACAGTAAAAGAGGAAGAGAATGGATAAAAAAAGAAAAAGAAAAAAAAGGGGAAGAGAAGGGGGGTTTCGACAAAAAGAGAAGAAAAAAAAGAGAAAAAAAAGAGAGAGAGAAGAAAATAAGAAAAGAGAAGAAGAGGAAAAGAAAAAGAGAGAGAGAGAAAGAAGAGAAAACAACAACAATAATAATATATATATATATGTATATACATATGGCTCCCGTACGCATGCCCCTATGTATCGACGGGCATCCGCACGGGCAAAGACAGCTCCACCCCTACATTGGCGTTAGTTCCTTGCCGACAAATAAGTCCTTTTCTGGCGCAAGGCTTCGTGTCCTAGCCACCTCCTCTCATGCAAAATCGTCATTGTGGGCCTTACGCCCGAATCGGTAAAATCTCTATCCTTGAGCTGGCATTAGTCCTTTGCCAACGAATAAGTCCCTTTCCGGTGCAGGGCTTCGTGCCTTAGCCACCCGCTCTCACACAATATTGCCATTACGGACCATACGTCTGAATCGACAAAAAAACCCCTGTTGCGTTGGCATTATCTTCTTGCCAACGAATGAATCTTATCTTTCGGCGCAAGGCTTTGGGACCTAGCCAACAATCACATATTATCCACTCGTCAAAAAAAAGGGAAAAGAAAAAAAAGAGAAAGGGGCTTAAAATAGAGGTGCCCCGCCGGACTTGCCCCTACACGGGGACAAGGGTAAAAATGGCAGCAACCCAGCTGTGGCGAAAACCTGAAAGGGCGCTACAGGTAAAATCGGGTACCCCGCCACGTGAAAACCCGAGAGGGCACGTAGGTAAAAGCAAGAGGGGGCTGGTGCCGGTGAAAACCCGAAAGGGCGCTTGTATCGGTAATGTGGTTTAAAAAAAAGGGAAGAAAAGAAAAGAAGAGACAAACATACCACGTCAGCTCCCGACGCCCTTTGGCATTGATGAAGAGAAGAAGAGACCAACATACCACGTCAGCTCCCGACGCCCTGTCGGCACTGATGAAGAGAAGAAGAGACAAAAATACCACGTCAGCTACCGATGCCCTGTCGGCACTGATGAAGAGAAGAAGAGACCAACATACCACGTCAGCTCCTGACGCCTTGTCGGCACTGATGAAGAGAAGAAGAGACCAACATACCACGTCAGCTCCCGACGCCCTGTCGGCACTGATGAAGAGAAGAAGAGACCAACATACCACGTCAGCTCCTGACGCCCTGTCGGCACTGATAAAGAGAAAAAGAGACCAACATACCACGTCAGCTCCCGACGCCCTGTCGGCACGGATGAAGAGACGAAGAGACAAACATACCACGTCAGCTCCAGACGCCCTATCGGCACCGATGAAGAGAAGATGAGACCAACATACCACGTTAGCTCCCGACGCCCTGTCGGCACTGATGAAGAGAAGAAGAGACCAACATACCACGTCAGTTCCCGACACCCCGTCGGCACTGGTGAAGAGAAGAAGAGACCAACATACCACGTCAGCTCTCGACGCCCTGTCAGCACTAATGAAGAGAAAAAGAGACAAACATACCACGTCAGCTCCCGACGCCCTGTCGGCACTGATGAAGAGAAGAAGAGACCAACATACCACGTCAGTTCCCGATACCCCGTCGGCACTGATGAAGAGAAGAAGAGACAAACATACCACGTCACCTCCCGACGCCCTGTCGGCACTGATGAAGAGAAGAAGAGACCAACATACCACGTCAGTTCCCGACACCCCGTCGGCACTGATGAAGAGAAGAAGAGATAAGCATACCACGTCAGCTCCTGACACCCCGTCGGCACCGACGAAGAGAAGAAGAGAACAGTACACCCACGGGCACCGTCCGGCTCATCCTTCGCATGCGCTACCCGTGGGTGGGGGGCATTTTTGGACGTGCAAAATTGCACGCCCATATGTCCCAACTAGTCCAGCATCAACAGCAACTCCAACTAAAAAAATTGTGAAGAAGAGAGGGCCATCCGGACTCTCCAAACAAACGCACACACTGCCGTGAAGCCATCTCCGGAGTCACGACAGTGAAGAGAGATCAACTACCAGAATACACTCCAACCTGTGGGCCCCGAAGAGAACTAAGTGGACCGTCAATCAGGCTCGAAATGGGCTCAAGTCTATCTCAACGGCACACGCTCGTGCCCCTTCAACGGAATGCTCAATGTGCCCCTCAGTGGCAGGCCCCTGTTGCCCCTCAGCGGCACACCCTGTTGACCGTTCAGTGGCACACTAGGCGGCCTTTCAGCGGCACACCCGCCAGTGCCCCCAGCAGCACACGCGCCATGAAGCCCTGGCTGGCACACACCCTGGTCGCCCTCTATGGCACACCCCCATCATGGGTGCCCTCAGTGGCACACCCCTTGAAGCCCCAGCGGCACACCCTGGTGGCCCTTCAACGACACACCCCGGCCTCCCGCTTAGCGGCACGCTCCCACGCCCGTTCAGCGGCAGGCTCCCCTAGCGCTCCACCGGCACACCCAGTTTGGGTGTCTTCACCGACACACGTTGCGAGCCCCTTCATCGACACACGTTGCCAGCCCCTTCAGTGGCACACCCTGTGCCCCCGTCAGTGACACACAGGCGGAGCCTCCTCCGCCGGCACACCGCCAAACGCCTTCAGCGGCACACCCAGGGCCCTTCAGCGGCATGCCCCTGGTGGCCTTCAGCGGCACACTCTGGTGGCACTCTCACCGGCACACCAACTAGCCCCCTGGCCGGCACACCCTGCAGGCCCCTACAGCGGCGCGCCCTCAAGGCCTCTAGGCTAGCCTCCCAGCAGTACGCCCTCCGGGCCCTTCAGCGTCATGCTTGCCCGCCCTTCCAGCGGCACACCTTCTGTGTCTTCCAGCGGCACAACCTTTTGGCCTCTCAGTGGCACACCTTGCCACCCGGTGCAACCGACAGAACGACGTGATGCCCATCCCCTACGATTCATGGCACGCAGCGAGCTGGCTGAGGTGTCGCCCAGGGAGGAAGACACACAAGCTACTCCCTCCTGCCACCAAGGACGGGAGAGTCAACTCCCATTTAATGCCCGTCAACTTCAGACGCTTCTCGCCTTCGGAAGCTCTCGCCGTGGGAGATATAAAAAGCCTCCGCTGCTCCACACACAAAAATGGAGAGAGGGAGACACGACAAAGAGACGAGAAGAGAAGAAGAAGAAGAAAAGATGAGAAGAAGAGGCTGGGCCCCCCTGGTGCTCCACCCACCGTCGTTGGAGTGAAGAGAGGAAAAAGGAGAAGAAAAAAAAAGAGAAAGAGATAGCACTACCCCGTTCGCCACCGCCTGTGCGAAGGAGTGAAGAGTGAAGAGTGAAGAGAGAAGAGAGTGAGCTATGGGAGGGGAGGAGTTGGTACTCTGTTCCCCTCCCCACTGTGTTTATTTTGGCTTTTCCGCCCTTTCTTTTTTCCTCTCAATGTATTAGCCTCTGTGCTCCCCCCCCCCTCTACCAAAAGAATGGAAGAATGTTTTTTTCCTTTCATGGTGTTCTATGTGTATGGCATATGCGTGTCCTCGGGTGTTTGCATTCGTCGCTGTCCTATGCTTTCCTCGTGTCCCCCTACTGCTGGTTGGCTTAGCAGTTCTTCTTCCATTGCTCATCCTATTGTGGGAAGCATCCCTCTCATTATCTATCTCATCCAACCCCTCCTCCCGGTAGAGAGTGAGCTCCTGTCGGACAGTGGCCTCCGGGCTCGCTCAAATACGATGAGCAGAACTCAAGGTCAACTCCTTGCAGAATGCCCCATACCCATGGGTTCCTTGGCCTCTTGGCTTATGCCCCACCTTTCATACCCTTACCTCCATGCGAAGAACCTCCCTTGGTTTGAACCCAACACCTTGGACTTCACCCCCCCTTGACCGGTGCATTCCTTTTCCCCTCTTGCCTGGCACAGCTTTGATCTCGGCTAGCTCGGTACGCCTTGAATCCCTCCAGGTCGGCACACCTTGGCCAACTCTTCCCCGGTACACCTTGTGCCCCTCCACCGGTACAGCCCTGGCCGGTGCACCCTCAACCCCTCGGAGCCTCCCCTAGCCTCTCCCCGACCGGCACACAGCCTTTTGGCCCTTTGCCTGGTACACCCCTCCATATGCCCTTCAGCGGCACACACTTGACCAGCCCTTCCCCGACGCAGCTTCCCTGGCCGGTGCACCATTGGCCCTTTCTTCCCCGGCATAGCCCCTTGGCCGGTACGCCCTTAATCTCAGCCAAACCACCTCCCCCTCACCGGTACAGCCTGACCTCCTCCAGCCTGCCTTGTCCGGTGCGCCCCCGAATTCCTTGGCCGGCACACCAGACCTCATCCTCCACCCATGGCATTTGCAGCCAGTCCTAGAATCGTCTCCTATCCGCCGTTCCCTCCGAGTTTTTTGAGGTTTTATTAAAGGTGTTGCCGCTCTCGGGAGCCCACCTCCAATTGTCAGGTTCCGCCACTCCATGTGGGCGCGTTCCCTGTATCTCCCTTACGCTCGGGTCAAGGGGAGATGCTGCCGAATTTTTGTTAGAAACGATAACATATTAAAAAAGACAAAAGGAAGCAACAAACAAATGGGGCAATAACGAATTAAAAGGCAAAAAGAAAGTAACAAGCAAATGAAGAGAACAACGGTAAAAATGCTTCAACCAAGGCAAAGAACTACAAATCAACACAAAGAGAGCCGAATCGAACGACAACTAAGCAACTTGAACATTCGTCCTCAGGGGAGAAAGAATGGAAGTTAATCAAGAGAAAGAAAGAAACAAACCCATGCAAACTGAATAAAATCAAGGGAGAAAAGAAAAGGAAAAGATATAAGAACAGGAGAGGAGTGGGCCTCGTCCAGACCTCCGCCAGTACACCCTGCCTTGAAGCTTCCTCGACACACTCAACCCCACCTCTTTGAACCCTCCAGCGACACAGCCTCTTCTCCGGTACACCCCAATACCCTTGGCCGGCACACCTGCCCTGGCCTTTCTCCGGTACGCCTCGAACGCCCCAGGTCGACACACCCAGCACCCTCAGCCCGGTACACCCTCAGCCCATGAACCTTGGCCGGCACAGCCCCTAACCCAGCTTCCTCGGTACGCTCCTAGACCGACACACCTTGCTTGGCCTTCCCCGACACGCTCCCCATACCCTTCACCTGTACACCCTACAGCCACTCTTGGCCGACACGCCACCACCCAGCTCCTTCTCCGGCACACTAACTCCAACCTTCGCCGGTACGCTCCCGTGACCCCTTAGCCGGCACGCTCTCCCTGCGCTTAACGGCACTCCCTTTCAGCCCTTGCCCGGCACACTCGGCCAGGCCCTTCGCCGGCACACCTCCCCTCCCTTACCCGGCATGCCCGCCCGCGCCCTTCGCCGGCACGCCCGCTCGCGCCCTTCGCCGGCACGCCCAGCTTGGCCGCTCTTCACCGGCACGCCCCCCTTTAACCCCTTTTAACCCTCCAGCGGCCCACTCTCTCTCCAAAATATATATATATGTATAATATAAAGATAATGATAATGATAATAATAATAATAATAATAATAAATTAATAAAAATTATGATAAATAAATAAACTTGAATATACATATAAGAAATAAACAAAAAAATGTGAAATAGTAATAATAATAGTAAAAAAGGGAGAAAATAATATAATAATAATAAAAAAAATGGAGAAATCATTCAGAACAAATGCATAAAGGGGAATAAACAACACAAAATCAGGTGCTGAAGGAACAACAATGCCGCCCTCGCCCGTCGGGCCTGAGTCTTGGGAGTTATCCCGAAATGGCCATGACCCGACCTCGCCTCGGGTCGACATGCCGATTATGCCGGACTCGTCTCTTAGGCCAGATCTCTTCTGAGCCACTACTAAAATTGCCGTGCGTTCGGCAGACATTTGAATGGGTTCACCTCAGTTTCTGTCGCATTTCTATTACGGACCTTTGTCCGAACATGAAGTGGTCCACAAACAACTGACAAATCCAAATGGAACGAGATGGCTCTCGTCATCCCTGCACCTTACTCATAGGAATATCAATAAGGCCTCTATGGGCCACGCTCAGATCTCGTGTCCGTCCTGATTATGGTCATCGTCTGACCCTATCCTTGGCCTATAGCCCGCTCCCTTTGAATATGCCTCTGGTTCTGGGGTCTGATCCCGGGACACTCCCCCGTTGCCCCTTGGCACCGGAAATATTAATGACGCTCACGTAAGTCTTGTTTCGACCGCGGGGGGCCCACCGTAGTATGGTCACGGCTTGACCTTACACCGAGCCGACAAACTTGTTGGTTTCTGATCGCTTTAATCGGAATTTAACCAAATATTTCTCGTTTCTCTGAACAAAAAATTTGCCGTACCCCGGCATACATATGTTCTGATTTTCCCGTGACGATTGCACTTTTCTCGAGCTGGACATTTGTCCGAATAATAAATGGTCAACACACGACCGGCATGATCTCAAATGCTTCCTTTACACCCTTATACGAGGACTTGAGCATTTTTTAATAGATTTTTATGCAATTAGCTTCCTGGCCATGAGGCCCTGATTGCTGGCGATTAATCAAGGGTGTTACCCTCTCCGAGGGGATGTAAATGACGTCGTGACCTTTATAACGTAGCGAATTTTGATCCTGACCCGAACCACACAATCATCTGACCAAGTCAGATCGAGCGCACCATGGGCTCTTCGGAGCCTGAATAAATTGTCACTTCATGACTGGCACGCCCACGCACTTAATAGACAAATCAACCATCGAAAATAAGACCAAACAGCAATAAACGAAGCGAACAAAAAGTGCGTCAACATCGACTCCACTTGGCCTTCTCTGTTGTGTCCTGGTCACAGTTGTCCTTGGACAGCATTCTTTAGGTAGCGATCGCACGACTGACCACGTTCTCGTTGTAGAGACCTGACTACCCCGGGCTCCGTTTTCTCTGGCCGAGGACGCCTTGGAGTCTTCATTCACATCATTTTCACCGAGGATAGCTTCCCAGGTCGATTATTATCCATTATAGGGATATTATCCCATCATTATCCCATGGTTTTATCAATCTAAATCTATTATTTCTAGCATTTATCCTCAAAAAATGAGCTAGGGTTTCTGAACTCTATAAATAGCCTCATGTTCCTTTGGGCTCGCGGGAGGGAGTTTTTCGACTTGGGGCGAAGCCATGCCGCATTGCCGACTCTTCCTCTTTGACCCCCAATCACCAGGGAAGTCCTAAACCTTCGTCCACCATCCTCTAGGGTTCCTCTTTCTCTATTCTCTTTTATTTTCTGCACTCTTTCCACACTCTATTTTCTGCACGTTTCTGCACACACATGCACATTTCATCATTGTTTTTATCACTGTCTTGCTGCGTTTCATATCCTCTTTGCACTAATATTCAGACACAACACACACACCTATTATTTTGTCCCTTTTATAGGGGTTAAAAACCTCCTCGGTGCGTTCTTCCCTCAGTTTCTCTTGTTGATTTCCGCATATGGGATTGATGCTACACTTATAGTTCTAATGAGTTTCTTTTCTCCTTGTATTGCTTTGATTCGTAGGAAAGGCAAGAGTACGTGAGGCCCTCGCTCTCTAGCTAGCTGGAAGGTAAGGAGGTGTGATCCACAGAGTTTCCCGCACCCTTTTGTTGAGCGCTATCATTGTAGCAGTCGTCCTTCGGCCACGTTCTCCTTTTTTTTCCATGGCACGCAGCACCGTTATCACCTTTTCCTTGGTCTTTTGCGCTGTCAGCCATGGTGGCGATCACGATCATTGATTATCTTCCATCGCCCCTTTTCCCCTTTGTGTTAGATTGCATGCTTACTGTAGCAACCCTGATAAATGAGTGTTTGAAATGAATTAAAATATATATATTGTGGAAATAATATAGATAATAAGAATAAGGTTAAAGGGGTGAATAAAACTAAAATACAAATAATGCCTCTTATTAAGGCGTTACTTTAATAATAAACGCCTCTATCTACGGCGTGACTAAAGAAAGGACGCCCTCACTTGACGGCGTCAAATTCCAACACTAAAAACGGTAAGGCCAAGGAACGCCCCTATCTTGGGCGTGTTTTAGAAGAAAGGAACACCCTTATACAAGGCGCTTCTTAAGAAACGACCTGAACCAGGTCGTCAATTTAAAATGCGACGCCCTAACCAAAGTCGTTAATTCCATTCGTGAACCGTTCGAACCCAGAGCTTATCCAGGGAAGGATTATGTTAATCTAGTAAGTGTTTACTAGGGCAAGGACTCTATTAGGGATATGTTACCCTCACACAAACTCTAGCCCTAATAGGATTCTCAAAATCCCTATAACTAACCTACTGATCAAACCTTAAATGCTATTTGGCGTTTGGAAGACTACAATGTACGTAATAGGGGTTCATATAGTTTCTCTTTGCTTCGGTTACATGAAGAACTAATAGTTCTTCATCCTCTTTTCCTCTTACAGGTTAAGGATGCAGCAGTATAAGTGAAGAACAAGGTAACGTTCTTCTACTATCTCCTCTGTTCCGATAAGTGAAGAAACTAATATATGTTTCTTCTTCTCTTCTTATAGGAACTGCAGCAAATTGGTGAACCGAAGAACAAGGGTTCTTCAGCAAATAAAACCTTCTCTTCCTCCTACTGTGGATATTCGTTGCTGTGAAACAACAGAGCCGCCTTTTTCCTATCAATCTTCAAAGTCCTTCGTCCAGACCATACTAAGGTAGGTTTTCTCAAGTTACTGTAGCCCAAATGAAATTAATACAAGATACATATATATATAAGCATGTCATGCATACGGTTATTGTAGTTTCCATGCGTTTTCTGAAATATTTTAAAAGAGACGCCCCTAGCAAGGGCGCTAATTCACATGAAACGACCCTTCCCAGGTCGTTAATTTCATATTTAACGCCCTGTACTCAGGCGTTAATTTCTTTAAACCGTTAATCATCCATCTCAAGAACTGATTATCTATGAAATCATGATTATAAAATAATGCATGATTCTCTGTCTTCAACCTGCTAACTTACTGTCATGATATTATATTCATTCCTCTGTTATCCTGGAATTATTACTGTCCTTAAAATTTCTGAAGGAACTTGAATTAACGGCTTGGACAAAGCCGTTTTCCATATGTTAACGCCCCAGAACAGGGCGTGAATCTGAAAGGTAACGCCCCTTCCTAGGGCGTGTATCGGTTAAAATCCTAAAAATTTATATATTCTAAAAAATAGAATTAAATATTAACGCCCCTGCCAAGGGCGCGTTTTAGACAAATTACTGAATTATCGAAAATTCTGTAAAGCATAAACATGTGTAAACGCCCTTATGTTAGGCGTTAATTACTTGAGAAACGACTTGACTTAAGTCGTTATTTTCTGTAAACTGATTTTTATCCTGATTCTGTTAACCGATGGTTTCATATTATACATATACGTATATATCGGCACTATTCTCCACTCCGTGAGTATAGTCCCACTTTTCACGTTGTTTTATCGATCACACTCAACTCTCATTGACATACAAGCTCTCCATTAGACATTCCGTTCCTTTGGACTAGCGAGTTAGTCATAGAGACCTCCGTAAGACTCCTCGTACCTTGGATTCCCTCAAGGTCGACTGAGCTGGTTGTACCCTAAAAACCCATTACACGATCTTTGCCATGGCAATCTAAAGAAACATGGTATACCGGCCCTTATGATTATACAAAGAGTATATCATAAGAAAATTCTTAATGGGATGGTGATATCATGTCATATAATGTCATTCTTGTAAACCTCAATTCTATGATAAGAATGAGGGTATCTTACCTTTGATATACTGTTCATGTGGACCTCAATTCTATATAAAGAATGTCCATCTTGATTTATCACGGTACCCAAGTTAAGGGAACCATATTCTACCTAGTTCTATCGATATCGTGATTATACCGTTATTATCGCCATTCTATGTCCTTTGTCATATTTTTGGACTCTATTTTGTAAGTTGTCATACGTGTCTACAAGCTTGATGGTTGAAATTCTATATTGGCTATATAAACAAGAGTGGATGTCAAAACACATGATAAATGCCTGCGCATATTGGGCCCGATCTGGTCCTGGGAGGAGCACCCGAAAGTACTTGTGCCCATGGGAGTTAAAATGATAAGGTATCTGGCATTATACCGAGTACTTGACTTGCTTGATTGGACATTCCACACACATCTTGTACTTGAATCGTACTTGACTTGACATGAAATGCGTGGCCCGAAAAAGGGTAATTTACTTGCTTGATACATGATAGCCAAAGTTCTTGACATGACTTGTTAAACGTACTTGCTTGAATATCTTGAATAAACTTGTTATCTTGTTGAAAGTTCATGATTAAGTTCATCTTATTTCCTTAATATTACATTCTCTCTATCTTGTCGTTTTATGCGAGCATGCATAGCTTTATTGCATTCATGAAAGATGTAATTATTTAAACCCCTTGCTAGTACTTGAGATATAATTTCCTACTGAGCGTTCGCTCATTCCGTTTGTCCCTTTTTACTTTTCAGGTAAGTCCGACGATGATGGAAGTCAATCGGATGGGAATGGTCAAGAGTGAAAGTGATAGAGCTGCTCAAGTGTCATTTAGTCTTTTCTATAGTTTCTTGAGTCAAATATGTATTCTTTCCTTTTTATTAAACAGAGTATTGGATTTGTAATAGTCTATCCATTATGAAATAAAGGATTGGGTTATCTTGCTATTTTTGTGCATCTCTGTCTTTGTGTAGAATACACGACCACTCTGATTGACATGATTGATATAAACTCGTCACGCGTCTCCCGGTATCTTCCGCGCTCGGGGCGTGACAGTTTTTGTGGTATCAGAGCCTAAGGTATTCAATTCCTAGGAAAAACTCAAGTCCAAGGATAAGTTGAACGTTTAACCAAGTGAGATTGGGTAGAACCAAGGGTTAAGAGTCAAATGAGTCTTTTGATAAGATCACAGTGATATAATGCTAATGTAGCTATTGTAATTGTAGGATAATGGCTGTCGAACGTGCTCAATGACGCAACATGCAGCGTACCCTCCAAGGGATGACTCAAGTGCTACAACAGGTAGCACAAGGTGGTGCTCCACGAGCTGGAAGCTTACACCAAACATTTAAGAATATGAATCCCCCGAAGTTCATGGGATCGACCGATCCAGACGATGCCGAGCATTGGGTTCGGGAGACCGAACGTATATTCCGTGTCATGCAATGCACGGATCAGGACAAAGTTCTATTAGCTACATTTCAGTTAGAGAAAGATGCTAGATGCTGGTGGGAGTCTATTGAAGAAACCATCGATCCTACACAAGTAACATGGGAAGAATTTGTGGAATACTTCAATGCTAAATATTTCTCGGACCGAGTCCAAGAAAAGAAGGCTGCAGAATTCGCTGCATTAAAGCAACGATCTTTATCATTAGCAGATTATGAAGCTCAGTTCTCCAGGTTGTCTAGATATGCTAAGCATCTTATTAGCACGGAGAAGATGAAAGCCCATAGATTTCTTAATGGGCATAGGCCCCACTATATTACTCAACTAGCGCCTATGGACATCCAAATTTATTCTGAAATAGTGCGCCGAGGTCAATTACTTGAAGATGCCACGGAACTATCTGATAGGATCCGTGGAAAAGACAAGAAGGAGCAAGTCACAGGTTCGGGTTCTTTCAAACCCAATTTCAAGAAGAGGCCTAGTAATGGAGGTCCTTCCTCTCAAGATCAAAAATTCAAGAAGACCAAGCCCTTCTCTATCACCACTACGCCTTCAAACGTGGTATGCAAGCATTGTGACAAGGCTGGTCACAAGACCGAAGAATGCTGGAGGAAATTAGGAGCTTGTCTCCGTTGTGGAAGCCGTGAGCATCGGATTCCCGAGTGTCCATTAATGAATGACCAAGCCGGTGATGGTAAACGCCCGGTGACAAAGAATGCTCATCTTCATGCAATCCAGGAGACCGAACCAGAAGAAGAAGGTGGACTGGTAGAAGGTACATTAACAGTTTGTTCCAAAAGTGCTTATGTCTTATTTGATACGGGTGCATCGCATTCCTTTATTTCTAAGAAGTTTGCCGACCCGTTACCGTTAGAACCAGAATGGATAAAAATAGTTCTAACTACTCCTCTTGGAAGTGAAAATGATATTACTCATCACTACCAAAACTGTGAGGTAATGGTTCAAGGTAGGAATTTACCTATAGATCTCATATGCCTCGATCTAAAGGAGTATGAGGTTATACTGGGAGCGGACTGGTTATCCAAATACCAGGCAACGGTTGATTGCCGCAATAGCCGAATTGCTTTCAAAGATTTTCCAGAATTAGTCTTTACTCGCCCCAAGAGTTGGAGCAAATCCCCTCTTATTTCGGCTCTTCGAGCAAGCAAGCTCGTCAGGAAAGGATGTGTATCCTTCCTTGCCTTTGTCACTGTTAAAGAAGCTAAGGAAACCAAGATAGAAGACATTCAGGTAGTGCAAGAATTTCCAGACGTATTTTCGGAAGAATTGCCGGGATTACCCCCTCAAAGAGAAGTGGCCTTCACCATTGACTTAGTCCCTGGTGCTGGTCCAGTTTCAAAGGCACCCTATAGAATGTCCCCGGCTGAACTCAAAGAGTTGAAGGAGCAGTTGATGGAACTGATTCACAAAGGGTTTATTAGACCAAGTACTTCCCCGTGGGGAGCACCAGTCTTATTTGTGAAGAAGAAGGACGGATCCATGAGATTGTGCATCGACTATCGACAGTTGAATCATCTCACTATCAAGAACAAGTATCCACTGCCGAGAATCGATGAGTTATTTGATCAGATTTCAAGATCCAAATATTTTTCCAAGATTGATCTCAGGTCGGGATATCATCAGTTAAGGATCAAAGATGATGCCATTCATAAGACCGCATTCAGAAGTAGGTATGGCCATTATGAATTTGTTGTTATGCCTTTTGGACTAACAAATGCCCCTGCTGCCTTTATGCAGTTAATGAATAGCATATTCAGGCCTTACTTGGATCAATTCATAGTAGTCTTCATTGATGATATATTGATATATTCCAAGACTAAGGAAGAACATGAAGAGCATTTGAGGATCGCATTGAAAATCTTGAGGACAAATCAACTATATGCTAAGCTCAGCAAATGCGAGTTCTGGCTTGAAGAAGTGACTTTTCTCGGACATGTCATATCAAAGGACGGATTATCTGTAGATCCGTCAAAAGTTGAAGCTGTGAGAAATTGGGAAAGACCCACTAATGCAAGCGAGATCAGAAGTTTCTTAGGTCTTGCAGGCTATTATCGGCGACTCATCAAAGATTTCTCTAAGATCGCCGTACCACTTACAAGATTAACTCGTAAGGAGATCCGATATGAATGAAGTGAGGAATGTGAAAGAAGTTTCCAAACTCTCAAGGATCATCTCACTACAGCTCCGGTGTTAGCTCTACCAATAGAAGGAGAGAGATTCGAGGTCTACACAGATGCTTCTGGCATTGGCCTCGGATGTGTCCTAATGCAACAAGGAAGGGTCATAGCATACTCTTCACGTCAACTGAAGAAGCATGAGGAGAATTACCCCGTCCATGACTTAGAACTGGCCGCGGTGGTATTTGCCCTAAAGATATGGAGAGACAACTTATATGGAGTGCAGTTTACTGTATACTCCGATCACAAGAGTCTCAAATATCTATTCTCACAAAAGGAGCTAAACATGAGACAAAGACGCTGGCTAGAATATCTCAAGGACTTCGACTTCAATATACAATACCATCCCGGAAAGGGTAATTATGTTGCTGATGCCCTTAGTCGAAAGCCGAGAGCAATGATAGCCAATTGTATGATACAAGAATGGAGGTTGCTAGAACAATTCTCCGAGCTCAATATAAGCCTGGACAAGGAAGCCAAATTTGTCACATTATCTCATGTAAGCATACAGTCAGATTTATTATCTGAAATACAAGCGCTTCAGGATGATGATCCTATATTAGTGGAAATCAAAGGCAGATTAGAAGGACAATCTGATTTTCAACTAACTTCTGATGGAAGATTATTATTCAAAGGTAGAACTTGTATACCCGACTGTCCGGAATTAAAGAAGAAGATCTTAGATGAAGCTCACCGATCAAGGTACACTATTCATCCAGGATCAACCAAAATGTATCAAGATGTAAAGAGGAACTTTTGGTGGCCCAACATGAAAAGAGAAATAGCAGACTATGTATCACGTTGTCTCACATGCCAACAGGTCAAGGCGGAACACCAAAAGCCTGCTGAAAAACTACATCCTCTAGATATTCCTAAGTGGAAGTGGGAGGATATTGGTATGGATTTCATCATGGGTCTATCTAAATCAAAAGGAGGACATGATGGAATATGGGTTATTATTGATCGATTGACTAAATCGGCGCATTTCTTGCCAATCAAGAGTCGATGGTCAATTGATGTCTTAGCTGCATTATATATCAAAGAAATAGTCAGGATACATGGAATTCCTGTCTCAATCGTGTCTGACAGAGGTCCCCGTTTTACTTCTCATTTTTGGAAGGGACTACAACATTCGTTGGGAACAAGGCTCAACTTTAGTACTGCTTTTCATCCTCAAACGGATGGTCAGACCGAGAGAACTAACCAAGTTGTTGAAGATATGCTTAGAGCATGCATCATTGACTTTGGAGGAAGCTGCACGATCACTTGCCACTAGTGGAATTTGCATATAATAATAGTTACCAAGCTAGTATCCAAATGGCACCTTTCGAAGCTTTATATGGAAGGAGTTGCCGATCACCCTTATGCTGGAACGAAGTTGGAGAAAAACAACTATTAGGTCCAGACATGGTAAGGGATACAACTGAGAAGATACAAGTAATCAGAGAAAAATTGCAAGTTGCTCAGACCAGGCAAAGGGCTTATGCTGATACAAGAAGGAGAGATCTTGAATTCCAAATCGGAGATCATGTATTTCTTAAAATATCGCCTGGACGTGGCATACGAAGATTTGGTGTTAAGGGCAAGCTTACGCCAAGATTCATCGGACCATTTGAGGTACTCGAAAGAGTTGGCGAGGTTGCTTATCGCATCGCGTTGCCTCCTCAATTGTCCGACGTGCATAATGTGTTTCACATATCTATGTTGAAGAAGTATGTGCACGATCCATCTCATATTATTGAACATGGAGATCTAGTGATCCAGAAAGATCTCACCTATGAACAGAAGCCTATGAAGATCTTAGATCGAGAAATACGAGCTCTAAGGAATAAGGTTATTCCCATGCTCAAGGTGCAATGAAATAAGAATCCTGAACACGAAGCGACATGGGAGACCAAGGAATCTATGAAGAAACGATTTCCCGAGTTGTTCTAAGAGGTATATACTCTACACTCTCCACGTATATACATAATATGCAATTGAATTTGGGGACCAAATTCTTTTTAAGTGGGGGAGGGTGTAGCAACCCTGATAAATGAGTGTTTGAAATGAATTAAAATATATATATTATGGAAATAATACAGATAATAAGAATAAGGTTAAAGGGGTGAATAAAACTAAAATGCAAATAACGCCTCTTATTAAGGCGTTACTTTAATAATAAACGCCTCTATCTACGGCATGACTAAAGAAAGGACGCCCTCACTTGACGACGTCAAATTCCAACACTAAAAACGGTAAGGCCAAGGAACGCCCCTATCTTGGGCGTGTTTTAGAAGAAAGGAACGCCCTTATACAAGGCGCTTCTTAAGAAACGACCTGAACCAGGTCGTCAATTTAAAATGCGACGCCCTAACCAAAGTCGTTAATTTCATTCGTGAACCGTTCGAACCCAGAGCTTATCCAGGGAAGGATTATGTTAATCTAGTAAGTGTTTACTAGGGCAAGGACTCTATTAGGGATATGTTACCCGCACACAAACTCTAGCCCTAATAGGATTCTCAAAATCCCTATAAATAACCTACTGATCGAACCTTAAACGCTATTTGGCGTTTGGAAGACTACAAGGTACGTAATAGCGGTTCATATAGTTTCTCTTTGCTTCGGTTACATGAAGAACTAATAGTTCTTCATCCTCTTTTCCTCTTACAGGTTAAGGACGCAGCGGTATAAGTGAAGAACAAGGTAACGTTCTTCTACTATCTCCTCTGTTCCGATAAGTGAAGAAACTAATATATGTTTCTTCTTCTCTTCTTATAGGAACTGCAGCAAATTGGTGAACCGAAGAACAAGGGTTCTTCAGCAAAAAAAACCTTCTCTTCCTCCTACTGTGGATATTCGTTGCTGTGAAACAACAGAGCCGCCTTTTTCCTATCAATCTTCAAAGTCCTTCATCCAGACCATACTAAGGTAGGTTTTCTCAAGTTACTGTAGCCCAAAATGAAATTAATACAAGATACATATATATATAAGCATGTCATGCATACGGTTATTATAGTTTCCATGCGTTTTCTGAAATATTTTAAAAGAGACGCCCCTGGCAAGGGCGCTAATTCACATGAAACGACCCTTCCCAGGTCGTTAATTTCATATTTAACGCCCTGTACTCAGGCGTTAATTTCTTTAAACCGTTAATCATCCATCTCAAGAACTGATTATCTATGAAATCATGATTATAAAATAATGCATGATTCTCTGTCTTCAACCTGCTAACTTACTGTCATGATATTATATTCATTCCTCTGTTATCCTGGAATTATTATTGTCCTTAAAATTTCTGAAGGAACTTGAATTAACGGCTTGGACAAAGCCGTTTTCCATATGTTAACGCCCCAGAACAGGGCGTGAATCTGAAAGGTAACGCCCCTTCCTAGGGCGTGTATCGGTTAAAATCTTAAAAATTTATATATTCTGAAAAATAGAATTAAATATTAACGCCCCTGCCAAGGGCGCGTTTTAGACAAATTACTGAATTATCGAAAATTCTGTAAAGCAGAAACATGTGTAAACGCCCTTATGTTAGGCGTTAATTACTTGAGAAACGACTTGACTTAAGTCGTTATTTTCTGTAAACTGATTTTTATCCTGATTCTGTTAACCGATGGTTTCATATTATACATATACGTATATATCGGCACTATTCTCCACTCCGTGAGTATAGTCCCACTTTTCACGTTATTTTATCTATCACACTCAACTCTCATTGACATACAAGCTCTCCATTGGACATTCCGTTCCTTTGGACTAGCGAGTTAGTCATAGAGACCTCCGTAAGACTTCTCGTACCTTGGATTCCCTCAAGGTCGACTGAGCTGGTTGTACCCTAAAAACCCATTACACGATCTTTGCCATGGCAATCTAAAGAAACATGGTATACCGGCCCTTATGATTATACAAAGAGTATATCATAAGAAAATTCTTAATGGGATGGTGATATCATGCCATATAATGTCATTCTTGTAAACCTCAATTCTATGATAAGAATGCGGGTATCTTACCTTTGATATACTGTTCATGTGGACCTCAATTCTATATAAAGAATGTCCATCTTGATTTATCACGGTACCCAAGTTAAGGGAACCATATTCTACCTAGTTCTATCGATATCGTGATTATACCGTTATTATCGCCATTCTATGTCCTTTGTCATATTTTTGGACTCTATTCTGTCAAAGTTGTCATACGTGTCTACAAGCTTGATGATTGAAATTCTATATTGGCTATATAAACAAGAGTGGATGTCAAAACACATGATAAATGCCTGCGCATATAGGGCCCGATCTGGTCCTAGGAGGAGCACCCGAAAGTACTTGTGCCCATGGGAGTTAAAATGATAAGGTATCTGGCATTATACCGAGTACTTGACTTGCTTGATTGGACATTCCACACACATCTTGTACTTGAATCGTACTTGACTTGACATGAAATGCGTGGCCCAAAAAAGGGTAATTTACTTGCTTGATACATGATAGCCAAAGTTCTTGACATGACTTGTTAAACGTACTTGCTTGAATATCTTGAATAAACTTGTTATCTTGTTGAAAGTTCATGATTAAGTTCATCTTATTTTCTTGATATTATATTCTCTCTATCTTGTCATTTTATGCGAGCATGCATAGCTTTATTGCATTCATGAAAGATGTAATTATTTAAACCCCTTGCTAGTACTTGAGATATAATTTCCTACTGAGCGTTCACTCATTCCGTTTGTCCCTTTTTACTTTTCAGGTAAGTCCGACGACGATGGAAGTCAATCGGATGGGAATGGTCAAGAGTGAAAGTGATAGAGCTGCTCAAGTGTCATTTAGTATTTTCTATAGTTTCTTGAGTCAAATATGTATTCTTTCCTTTTTCTTAAACAGAGTATTGGATTTGTAATAGTCTATCCATTATGAAATAAAGGATTGGGTTATCTTGCTATTTTTGCGCATCTCTGTCTTTGTGTCGAATACACGACCACTCTGATTGACATGATTGATATAAACTCGTCACGCGTCTCCGGGTATCTTCCGCGCTCGGGGCGTGACACTTACACTTGTATGCTTATATGTTCACTTGTTTGCGGGTAGATTAATCATCAACACCTCTACTTTTTTGGCGATCACGGTGGGACCCCTAGTGCCCATCACTTTATTCTTGCCTTCCTACAACTTCTGTGTATGTGTGTTGTTTTTTAGATAGCGCTTCCTTGGGTTTTCTACCATTCTATCAATTTTTTTGCTCTACTAGAAGATAGCGGTCTCCCTAGAGACCGTCACCTTGATATAGTCATCCTCAGAAGACCACCACCAATAGGCGGGTGCCCACCTGCAGATAGCGGTCTCCACCTGACCGCTACCTACAGGTAGCGGTCTTCTGGAGACCGCTACCTCCCTCTGGCAGGTCCAGGGACATGCCCTCAGGTACGTTACTCTTTAGATTGCTTGGGCTGTTTCATGGTTTTTGTCTGTGTTTTTTTCATAGTTCTGCATTTCTTTTCATTATAGTCTCCATTCTCTCATGTTATTTGCATCCATCTTGTTGTTTGCATATCATTATCTCGTCTTGATCTTCTAGTTTTAGGCTAGAAATTGCATGTACTCCGGTGCGCATAGGATCATTCATTGCATATTCTTAGTTGCATTCCTACCTTGGTAAGTGATCCTCTCAGCTTCGTATTCCTCGGAGTCAACTAGGTGATCTTATTAGTGACCTAAGTAAGCCTCCGCGAGCCGTGGATTCCCACATGGATGCCGAGCCGGTTGTACCGTTGCACCCCTTAAGATTTGCATTTGCATCCGCGTGAGAGAGTTAATCCTAGTTCAACCCAGAATTTGGGCCCTTTTTCCCTTTAGTATTCCTATTCTTGAGGGAATTATGCCTAATTAAAACATTAAAAGGTCCACAAAACCGTTTAAAAATTTTGTATCATATTAACTTGGTTGACTTGGGTGAAACCTCTCATGTTGCATTGTTCGTGAAGTTTGAGTTTTTCATAAGCATGTTCATTTTGTTTAAGTCACATTTTCTCACCCTTCATATAGTCTTTTTTGGATAAAGTCATTCAGTCTTAGTCCTTGTCGTGTTTTGTAGCCTTGTTCTATCGTTTTAGGCACATTTTTGCATTGGTTTTAGTGCATAGAGTCTCTCTGTTAGGCCGGTGCTCAGAGATAGGTCACGGTCATCTCTTGACCGCTACCTAATAGTAGCGGTCATCTCAAGACTGCGAATAACCCTATATGTCTTGCCCACCTCATCCTTCATGCCCTCCTTCCCTAGTTGTATTGCACCTTGATTTTCCTGTATTAAGTCTCCACGTCTATCATGGAGCACCACTTCAATCCCTTGTACCCTTCTCCTTCCCAATCCTCCTACTCCCACGTGGAATCTTCTTCCCACGTGAGTCCATCTCCTCGTGGTCCCTCTGACCCATCCGAGGAACAAGCGAATCTTATGGCCCACATATCATGTCTTGTTCGCCAAATGGACCCTATTCAAGCCCAAAAATTGATTGCTAACCATCTTAATGGGCCTTCTTCTCCTTCCATGCTGCTGGTCCAATTGATCCATATGCTAATGTTCCTTCAAGTCCATGTATCCTTCTACCCCCAGAATGGGCTCTCCTTCTTCTCAGCCCGGATCCTCTTATCCGGCCCATTGTTCCCCCCTTGATCCAAATTCACAACCATTTGCTCAAGTTGGCTCGCACTATTCTCGATCTCTCCCTACCCAGGAGATGATTTCTCAAGCCCAGCGCCAGCTTGATGAGCTTCAATGGCGGATCGATCCCAAACCCTCCTTGTGTGTCCCGTTTACCTTTCAAAATCTCCACCTTCCACCACCTTTGAAAATTCCTACATATCATCGTTATGGTGGAACCGGTGACCCCTATGTGTACTTAAAGGAGTTCCTCAATGAGTCGGCCCAATTTCAACGTGATCGGTATTTGATGGCTTATTTATTCGGTCTCTCATTAGATGGCCCGGCTTGGGATTGGTTCTTTTCCCTACCGCAATAGCAAGTTGTGAATTTTCATATTCTTCAAGACAAGTTTATTCAACAGTATCGGGACCAGGTTGGGCTATGGTTCTCCGTTGTGAATTTGGCCCACGAGAAGATGAAGCCCGATGAGGAGTTCGCCAACTTTGCCTACAGTTGGCATCATCTGGCCGCACAAGTCCTGGGGCATATTCTGGAGAAGGAGCAAATCAATATGCTTATTTCCAAAGCAACGCCCGTTTATTACTTCATCTTATCCCTGAACGACATTACCTCCTAGCAATAATTGTATAGCCGAGCCCGCTTTATTCGCCAACAACCCCGAAATTCCCTTGACCCCGAGTCTCCTCCACATTCTACATCCCCTTACACCTCGCCATCCACATCCACTTCTCATCAACCCTCCATGAGTAAGCCACCCATGTTTGCCTCACCTCAACATTCCACGAATCAGCCCTCCGCCTCCTATCAACCATCCACGAGTCCGCCATCCACCTATACCCCTCACCAACATTCCATGAGCCAACCCTACGCTCCCACATACCAATCCTATTTGAGACAACCCCCCGCGAGTCAGCCTTACGCCTCCACATACCAATCTCCCACAAGTCAGCCTTCTGCATATCTGCATGTGTCTTCGCCTTCAGTCAAGGGAACATTGAATCCCAAGCAAGTGGATGTTGTCCACTACATACCTCCCCATCGGCTCCTCATGCACCTTCGCCTAGTCCTTTCGCTAGTCATCACGCACCCTTGCCTACGCAACCTCCTCTTCCCTCTCCACAACCCTCTCTTCCAACACATGCCCCTCAGCATCCTCCTTGCCCGAAGCGGGCTCATTACTCTCTGTTGTCGGAGTCTTCCTCAAATATTTTCTGGGCTTTGATGGCCACTCATGCATTGCAACTCCCTCCGGTTGTGCCATGCCAATTCACGGTCGGGAATTTGCTACAATATTGTGATTATCACTGTCAGCATGGGCATTTGGTCGAGGATTGCCCCGAGTTCCGGGATTATGTTTACGACTTGGAAGCCAAGAAAAGGATTGATTGGCCTACTATTCACAAAGTTATTTTATATCTTCACAGTAAGCAGCAGCAGCAAGCACCGCCCAGGTAGCCATCTCCATCATTACACTACCGGGGGCACCCCTGTGATTCTTCATCTAGTGCTGCACTCGCTCCATCACCTGCTCCGTCACCTATCCCGTCACCTATCCCGTCACCTGCTTCATCATCCGCTCCCTCATCTACTCCACCACCGGCTCCCTCACAAAGTCCATCACCAGTTCCATTTCCTAACCCGTTACCATCTCCATCTCCACCTAACCCATCATCTTCACCATCTCCTACCTCGGCCCCATCATCTCCACATACGCAAGCCTTTGCTTAGGCTAGTGCTCCCATTGCCACTTCTGCTCCCAACACCACCCGATGCGTCGTGTCGATATGTTGGACGTAAATGCCACGATCCCCCCCTTCATCCTCTCCATCACGACACAGTCTTCATTACCCCCATTGCCCGCATCATCACCTTCGTCACCATCCCCATGGCCTAAGCCCTCATTGTCATCTCTTTCGCCTTCACCTCCTCTCCCCAAATCACCTAGCCTGTCGCCTTCACCTCCTAACCCATCGCCTTCTTTGCCCTTACCATCTCCTTCATCTTCGTTATCGGCCGAGCCTTAGCAAGCCACGCCTTCGACTTCACCTTTACCCTCACCTACATCTGAACCTATCATTACCACCTTACCTTTGCGGCCTTCACCCTCACCTACACCCGAGCCTATTGTTGCCACCACGCCTTTGCCACCGCCAATCTCATCGTCCAATTCCTCTACTTCTCCATATACTTCCACCCCACAGAGCGGGTGTGCACTGCCTTTGGTGCCCCTTGGGTATAGTCCCCAGGGATACGATGAGCTGAGTCAGGACAATTCAGCACCGGTTGTGCATTTCAACTTTCAGGATTTTATCTGCCGCATGCCGATTTGTGTCCTCATCTCAGGCTATTGTGGAGCTGATGAGCATCTATTCCCGAAGATGCCAGTCAAGAAGAGTTCCTTTACACTGATGCAAGTCTCTTCTCAAGCGAGACCGGTGGCAATCTCATTGCTCGCCGGGGAGTTTACTGTTGATGCTCTCATTACTTCTCGCTCTGTCATTGTTCAGATAACATGCCAAGAAGGGCTCTATACTCGGGTGATGCTGACACATATGACTACCAATAAAATTATTGATTCCATGTTCAAGAGGCAATTTGCCGAATTCTCAAGATTTCCCAAGGACATTCTGTACATCTTATGAGATTTCTCTTAGTTTGTTGGTAAGTCGGCCACATCAACGCCGCGCATTACTCTCCCTCAGTTTCACATTTCCCCTTTGTCAAGGGAGTTATGCTTCATGCTCGACCACCGAGCGGAGTTGCCGAGTCTCAAGATCCTTGTGCCAAGTGATAAAACTCCATGGTTTCATCATGTTAGTCATTCTAAGGAGTTTCATGTTCAAAAATGTCCACATGCTGTTAGCATCTGGTGCCTAGGGGCAACCGCCCCGACGAAGCTGCATGTTTATAACCGGGCTAGGCCGTCTACCAGGTGGGCCCGCTATTTGAGAAGGCATTTCAAGTTGAGAAGCCCAAAGGTCAGAGCCCGCGTCAGGCATGTGCATTTTTGAGAAGTTTTTGCTAAGAAAAGGTGGCGACATAAGTTTAAGGGTCGTATGTTGTACACTCGAGGGTCCACTGCTTTTCCCACTTCTTCATTTAACTCATCCTTTTTGTTGCTTAACTCCCACCCTTAGCTAGTGTACCTTCCTTCTTCCGATCCTGTTTATGTGATTTCCCCCCCTCCTCCTAGGTCTGTTGGCCCCCCTCCTTTCCCTTTTCATCAACAAGCTTTGAATCTTTCGCATCCCACCAATTTTCAACTTTCATTTTGTTCATCTCCTCATCCGGCTTGTCCGGATTGTTATTTCAAATTGCCTTCTAATTCTTCCTCCTCTCATCCGGAGTCTCCAGATCACCGTTCCCGCTTTCAAGTTCCATCTGTTTGGTCTCTTCCTCCAGAATTTTTGGGTCCTGCTAGTTCTCCTGATTCCTCTCTGATTCTGTGGGATGATTACTTTTCTTGTTCCTCGCTATCGCATCAATCTCATTGTTTTTATATTCTTCCTTCCTTATCACCCTTTCGGGGTCTTTGTCCTTTTTCATGCTATTTTTGAGGCTTTCGTCTGCCTTAAGCCCAGTTGATCTTTGATTCTTCTGTAGCTTGTTCCTTGTTATCAGGGTCTCTGTGCCCTAGTGAGGGAGTTCTGGCCCTCTCCTCTCTGTCTTTTATCCTTCTTCGTCCAGTGTGGTTATGTCTACCATTCCTTTGTGTCAAGGAATCTTCTATCCTTTGCTATCCTCTCTCCATCTTGGTCCTGTCAAAGTAAGAATACAAAGCTTACGTTGATCAAGATTATTTCAGGATGTCGCTTTCACTTCAAGGATTTGTAAGGTATCTTTTATTGTGTAAGAATATGTTATTTCCCTATTACTTTTATTATTCATGCGCATAGTTATAATGCTGATTCCTTAGCATGATTGAGTGGTTTTGGAGTCTTAGTTAGGAGTCTTGGTTAGTTTAGCTTAGGTTAAATGAGCTCACTTCTGCAGCACCATAGGTTGGTGATAGCTCCGCGCTGGGAGTCCAGTTTCTTCCCCCAATCATTGAGGGTGCCTTTGAGCATGGTTTTCACACACTACATGGCGAGCTATACCCGATCTTCTCTGGGCAACACCATTGCTGCTTTGGCCATACTTTGGGTATGCACAAAGGCCTTTTCTTTTCTCTACTCGGCCAAGTGCAGGGGCAAGAGATGGACGGATAAGATGTCCAACCACGGCGCACCATAATACGAGAGAGGTACGTCTAAAATAGGGGCAGTCTTAATGAACCTTAAAAATGAGCTTTCATGCAAAATCTAGCGAATAAGGGCTATCAAATAAAGAAATGGAAAGTTAATGCAAAATTATGAATTCAAGTCATGGCAAGAGTGGCAATATAGTTCTCCGCGGGACGTCATGAGCCCGGTCGTGTATGTGCCTAATGAATGGATCCAAAATCAAAGACACAGAGTCCCGGTACAACAGACTAAGTCGAATCCTGATGTCTCCCATCTTGCATAAGGCTTGTCTCCAATCTTTCTTATGTTTCTCCCTATTAGGGTGGGTTGCATCTCAGGTATGGCCTTAGTAGGAGCACCGTCCTTTAGAGGTAGTTGGTTGTAGCGAGCCACACTCAAATGCACGTCCTGCTTAGGGGAAGTCTTTAATGAGAGGGGGAGGAATGACGGCCTCTAGCTAGTAGTTTAAGCCCGTCTGTGATTGCTGCAGATAGCCTAGTCAACAAAAATAACAAAAAATAACAAATATTTTAAAAAATTTTAAAAATAAAATAATTCAAAATTTCAAAATCAATAAATATTTCAAAATTTTTAAAATTCAAATATTTCAAAATTTCAAAAAAGAATCAAATATTTCAAAATTTCAAAAAAAGAATCAAATATTTTAAAAATCAAAAAAATTAAATATTTCAAAAATCCAAAAAATCAAAAAATATCAAAAAACCAAAAAAATATGAGTCTTTTGTTCCACTTTTCATGCATTTTTGTCTATTTTGTCTTGAGGACAAGTATAATTTCTTTGTTAAGTGTGCAGGTTGCAGGTTCTCAAGCATTCTTTGCTCTATCTCCTATTCATCTTGTTCACATCTTTCAATCTGCCTCTTCTTCAGTATATCCCTTGATCTGTTCTGAAGCTCGTCTCCTTCTCACCCTTTAGCTCAACTTTCTTTACATCATCATCTCCATGAGAGGGCTTTGCCTTATGATTATGAACCTGGCGGCTCTACTTCATCTGATCTTTGGTTTGCATGTTGTTTGTTATGTTGTCTCCATCGTGTGTTCCTTGTCCCACCGTGTGTTTATTGTCCCACCGCAGTTGCTGTCCCACTCTCTGTGTGTTTTATTTCCGCCATTGTTATGTTTGTCGTCCCACCTTGTTTCTTGTCCCACCATGTTTCTCGTCCCACCGCATTTGTTGTCCCACCGTACCATGTTGCTGTCCCACCGTGTTTCATAGTCCCATTCTTGTTGTTTGCTTATTTATGATGTTCTATCTTTGTTATGATGTGCTGTTATGTTATGTTTAGTTCATCTTGTGGTGGTTGTCTTATTTTGAAAATCCATAAAAATCTGAAAATTTAGAAAATCTAAAAAAATGTCGTTTCCACTGCGTAGGTAATTCAGGTATGGCTTTCTATCCTTGCTCTTTGTTGCATTACTATATGGTATTTATACGTTATTATATTATCTCAAGGACCGGCTGGTTCTCCGTGTGTTCTGGGATCTGCTGTTCCCGTTTACCAAAAACGATGATGATCTAGGAGCATGCGGTTAATCGTTAGATAGGCCGTTAGGTTGAGTCAGGTGGGGACGATAGACTCTTTCTCGCATGCCGTGGTTGCAAGAAGACTCTTGACCCATCTTGATCGATCTAGCAATAATATCCTTGAGTATTTTCTAGTTTCTTTTCATTGCATTCATTTTGACGATTTCTTTATTTTAGCCCAACATGCATCATGTCATTTTTGAGCAGTCACGCCTCGTGATCTTTCAAGGTTTCTCCGTAGCAATGGTTGATTGCGCTCAATTTTCTTGGATAAGAGATCCTCATTCCACTCAAAATTTGAACGTCTTCCTTGATCTATTCATTCGGTCTGGTTGGCCAGCATGATTCTTGTCTGAATTTTATACCAGTTTCTTTTCAGCTTTTCAGCTCTTGTTCTTCCGATCCCCTCATTGGCTCTGGATTGTGTCCCCTAATGAGGTTGGTCGTGTTTTATTTCCTTAGTAAGTTAGTTCTCCAGATATGTCTCATCCATGTCAGCTATTCCTTGTGGTTAGTTCAGCATTTTCGGGAGAATTCATGTCGCGTGTTGGTTATAACGAGTGTCTTTTATCTTGATGCCTGCTTTTTAGTTCTCTCTGCTTCATCTCTGCTTCATCTCTATTTCATGTCGCTCTCACTTTCACTCCATCTCCATTCCATTTCACCTCTGCGTCGCTTCCGCTCACTCCCTTGCAAAGCGGACATCAAGGAGGGGTATCTGTTGACACCCGTTTTTAGCCTACAAGTATAGTCCTTTCTTTTAGTCATTTCCATGATGTCCCGAATTACCCGTTGCTATGGAGTCTTCCATGAGCATATTTCGAGCCCATTTCTTGATTATTTCCTGGCCCATTGAGCCTTGGAGCTGGGAGGCTATCTTTCCTTGATTATCACATCGACCGAACTGGGCTCTGCTGACCTAGTCTGGTCGCGGTCTAGTCATGACCACGACCATGAGGTCGCGGTCAAGGCAAGATCGCGATCTGCGTACTTTGTTTTGCGTGCGTCGACATCGTATCCTTTGTACGTCGACTCCACTTGGTCTTCTCTGCTGTGACGTCGTCGCGGTTGTCCCTGGACTGCATTCTTTAGGTAGTGGTCGCGCGACAGACCGCGTTCTCGTTGTAGAGTCCTGACTATCCTAGGCTCCATTTTCTTCGGCCGAGGATGCCTTGGAGTCTTCATTCGCACCGTTTTTGTCGAGGATAGCTTGCCAAGTCGATTATTATCCATTCTAGGGATATTATCCCTTCATTATCCCATGGTTTTATCAATCTAAATCCATTATTTCTGACATTTATCCTAAGATTCCGAGCTAGGGTTTCTGAACTCTATAAATAGCCTCATGCTCCTTTGGGCTCGCCGGAGGGCGTTTTACGACTTGGGGCGAAGCCATGCCGCATTGCTGACTCTTCATCTTCAACCTCCAATCACCAGGGAAGTCATAAACCTTTGTCATCCTTCCTCTAGGGTACCTCTTTCTCTATTCTCTTTTATTTTCTGCAAACTTTCCACACTCTATTTTCTGAACGTTTCTGCACACACTTGCACATTTCATCATTGTTTTTATCATTGTCCTGCTGTGTTTTATATCCTCCTTGCACTCATCTTCATACATAACACACACACCTATTATTTTGTCCCTTTTACAGGGGTTAAAAACCCTCCCCGGTGCGTTCTTCCCTCAGTTTTTCATGTTGATTTCTACATACGGGATTGATGCTACACTTGCAGTTCTAATGGGTTTCTTTTCTCCTTGCATTGCTTTGATTCGCAGGAAAGGCAAGAGTACGTGAGGCCCTCACTCTCTGGCCGGCTAGAAGGCGAGGAGGTGTGATCCATTGAGTTTCCTGCACCCTTTTGTTGAGCACGATCATTGTAACGGGCGTCCTTCGGCCAAGTTCTCTTTTTTTTCCAAGGTACGCAACGTGGTTATCACCTTTTCCTTGGTCTTTTGCATTGTCAGCCTTGGTGGCGATCACAGTCATAAATTATCTTCCATCGCCCCTTTTCCTCTCTGTGTTAGATTGCATGCTTACACTTGTATGCTTATATGTTCACTTGTTTGGGGGCGGATTAATCATCATCACCTCTATTTTTTTGGCGATCACGGTTGGACCACTTGTGCCCATCAATTTATTCTTGCCTTCCTGTAATTTCTGTGTTTGTGTGTTGTTGTTTAGATAGCGTTTCCTTGGGTTTTCTGCCGTTCTGTCATATTTTCGGCTCTGTTAGAAGGTAGCTGTCTCCCCAGAGACTACCACCTTGATATAGTGGTCCTCAGAGGACCACCACCTAAAGGTGGGTGCCCACCTGCAGATAGCGGTCTCCACCTAACCGCTACCTGTAGGTAGCGGTCTTCTGGAGACCACTACCTCCCTCTCGCAGGCCCAGGGATAGGCCCTCAGGTACATTACTCTTTAGATTGCTTGGGCTATTTCGTGGTTTCTGTCTGTGTTTTTTTCATAGTTCTGCATTGCTGTTAATTATAGTCTCCATTCTCTCATGTTATTTGCATCCATCATGTTGTTTGCATATCATTATTTTGTCTTGATTTTCTAGTTTTAGGCTAGAAATTACATGCACTCCGGTGCGCATAGGATCATTCATTGCATATTCTTAGTTGCATTCCTACCTTGGTAAGTGATCCTCTCGGCTTCGTATTCCTCAGAGTCGACTAGGTGATCTTATCCGGGACCTCTATAAGCCTCCGCGAGCTGTGGATTCTCACACGGACGCTGAGCCGGTTGTACCGTTGCACCCCTTAGGATTTGCATTTGCATCCACGTGAGAGAGTTAATCCTAGTTCAACCCGGAGTTTGGACCCTTTTTCCCTTTAGGATTCCTATTCTTGAAGGAATTATGCCTAATTAAAGCATTAAAAGATCCACTAAAATATTTAAAAATTTCGTATCATATTAACTTGATTGACTTGAGTGAAACCTCTCATGTTGCATTGTTTGTGAAGTTTGAGTTTTTCATAAGCCTGTTCATTTTGTTTGAGTAGCATTGTCTCACCCTTCATATAGTCTTTTGTGGATAAAGTCATTCAGTCTTAGGCCTTGTCATGTTTTGTAGCCTGGTTCCATCGTTTTAGTCACATTTTTGCATTGGTTTTAGTGCATAGAGTCTGTCTGTTAGGCCGACGCTCAGAGATAGGTCGCGGTCATCTCTTGACCGCTACCTGATAGTAGTGGTCATCTCAAGACCGCGACCAACCCTACAGGTCTTGCCCTTTTTCCCTGGTTGTATTGCACCTTGATTTTCCTATATTAAGTCTCCACATCTCTCATGGAGCACCACTTCAATCCCTTGTACCCTTCTCTCCTTCCCAATCCTCCTACTCCCGCGTGGAATCTTATTCCCACACGGGTCCATCTCCTCGTGGTCCCTCTGACCCATCCGAGGAACAGGCGAATCTTATGGCCCACATATCATGTCTTGTTCGCCAAATGGACCCTATTCAAGCCCAAAAATTTATTGCTAAACATCTTAATGGGCCTTCTTCTCCTTCCCATACTGCTGGTCCAATTGGTCCATATGCTAATGTTCCTTCCAAGTCCATGTATTCTTCTACCCCCAGAATGGGCCCTCCTTCTTCTCAGTACGGATCCTCTTATCTGGCCCATTGTTCCGCCCCTGGTCCAAATTCACAACCATTTGCTCAAGTTGACTTGCACTATTCTCGATCTCTCCCTACCCAGGAGATGATTTCTCAAGCCCAGCGTCAGCTTAATGAGCTTTAACGGCGGATCGATCCCAAACCCTCCTTGAGTGTCCTGTTTGCCATTCAAAATCTTCGTCTTCCACCACCTTCGCAAATTCCTACATATCGTCATTATGGTGGAACCAGCGACTCCTATGTGCACTTAAAGGAGTTCTTCTATGAGTCGGCCGAGTTTCAACAAGATCGGTATTTGATGGCTTATTTATTCGGTCTCTCATTAGAAGGCCCGGCTCGGGATTGGTTCTTTTCCTTGTCGCAAGAGCAAGTTGTGAATTTTCATATTCTTCAAGACAAGTTTATTCAGTAGTATCGGGACAAGGTTGGGCCCAGGTTCTCTGTTGTGGATTTGGCCCACGAGAAGATGAAGCTCGACGAGGAGTTCGCCACCATTGCCGACCGCTGGCGTCATCTGGCAGCGCAAGTCCCAGGGCATAATCCGAAGAAGGAGAAAATCAGGATGCTTATTTCCAATGCAACGCCTGAGTATCGCTTCATCTTAGCCCTAAATGACATTACCTCCTGGCAACAATTGTATAGTCGAGCCCGCTTCAGTCACCAACAACCCCAGAATTCCCTTGACCCCGAGTCTCCTCTACATTCTACCTCCCCTTACGCCTCGCCATCCACATCCACCTCTCATCAACCCTCCATGAGTTAGCCACCCATGTTTGCCTCGCCTCAACATTCCAGGAGTCAGCCCTCCACCTCCTATGAATCATCCACGAGTCTGCCATCCACCTATACCACTCATCAACATTCCACGAGCCAACCCTATGCTCCCACATACCAATCCTCCATGAGTCAACCACCCGCGAGTCAGCCCTACGCCTTCACATACCAATCTCCCACAAGTCAGCCTTCTACTACCCATGGTAATCCTTTCGCCTATCCGCATATGTCTTCCCCTTCAGTCAAGGGAACATCGAATCCTGAGCAAGTGGATGTTGTCCACTACATACCTCCCCATCTTGCTCCTCATGCACCTTCGCCTAGTCCTTCCGCTAGTTGTCATACACCCTTGTCTACGCAACCTCCGCTTCCCTCTGCACAACCTCTCTTCCAACCCATGCCCCACAGCATCCATTGCCAAAGTCTTTCTTAGATATTTTTTGGGCTTTGATGGCCACTCGCACATTGCAACTCTCTCCGGTTGTGCCATACCAATCCGTTGTCGAGAATTTGCTTCAATATTGTGATTATGATCGCCAGCAAGAGAATTTGGTCGAGGATTGCCCCGAGTTCCAGGATTATGTTTACGACTTGGAAGCCAAGAAAAGGATTGATTGGCTTGCTATTCACAAAGTTATTTTATATCATCATAGCAAGCAGCAGTAGCAGAAAGCACCACCCAGGTAGCCATCTCCATCATTACAAGACCGACGGCACTCCTGTGATTCTTCATCTAGTGCTGCACCCGCTCCATCACCTGCTCCGTCACTAATCTCGTCACCTGCTTCATCATTCGCTCCCTCATCTACTCCACCACCGGCTCCCTCACCTAGTCCATCACCCGTTCCATTGCCTAACATGTTACTATCTCCATCTCCCCCTAACCCATCATCTTTGCCATCTCCTACCCCGGCTCCATCATCTCCACAAACCCAAGCCTTTGCTCAGGCTAGTGCTCCCATTGCCACCACTGCCACTTTTGCTCACAACACTGCTCGACGCGTCATGTCGATACGTCAACGGTGGACGCCATGATCCCTCCCTTCATCCTCTCCATCACTGACACAATCTCCATTACCCCCATTGTCCGCATCATCACCTTCGTCACCATCCCATCGCCTAAGCCCCCATTGTCATCTCCTTCGCCTTCACCTCCTCTCCCCAAATCACCAAGTCTGTTGCCTTCGCCTCCTAACCCATCGCCTTCTTTGCCCTTACCATCTCCTTCATCTCCATTATCGACGTAGCCTGAGCAAACCATGCCATCGACGTCACCTTTACCCTCACCTAAATCTGAACCTATCATTACCACCTTGCCTTTGCCGCCTTCACCCTCACCTAAACCCGAGCCAATCATTGCCACCACGCCTTTGCCACCGTAAATCTTGCCGTCCAATTCCTCTACTTCTCCGTCTACTTCCACCCCACAGAGTGGCTGTGCACTGCCTTGGGTGCCCCTTGGGTCTAGTCCCTAGGGATACGATGAGCTGAGTCAGGACAATTCAACACCGGTTGTGCATTTCAAGTTTCAGGATTTTATCTGCCGCATGTCGATTCGTGTCCTCGTCTCTGGCTATTTTGGGGCTGATGAGCATCCATTCCCGAAGATGCCTGCCAAGAAGAGTTCCTTTATATTGATGCCAGTCTCTTCTCAAGTGAGACCCTTGGCAATCTCATTCCTCACCGGGGAGTTTATAGTTGATGCTCTCATTACTTCTCGCTCTATTACTGTTCAGATATCTGGCCAAGAAGGGTTCTCTACCCGGGTGATGTTGTGCCCCTTAGGCACAAGCATGTGCTATGTTGATTTGATGATAGCAATGCTGTTTTGTTTTGATGATTGCAACACAGTGAGTGCTTTATGAGATTATGTTTTGATGATAGCAACATAACTTGTTTTGTGGAGAATGCATGTGTATGACTGATATAGTGCTTGATTTCTGATCTGTGCGTTACTTTTCTATCTGCATGTAGTTTGATGACTAGCAAGTCTATACACTGCAGGGTAAAGCATTTCATTAGTCTATACACTCTTCATGCATGTGCATAGTCTATACATTGTGCATTTCGTTGACAACTTTGCACACTCATGAAGTCTGCACATTGGACTCTTGATCAAGTCTACACATTCATTGTTAAGACAAAGTCTATATAACGTCAGTTCATGCATTGTCTTAGGCAAAGTATGTACAGCGTCAACGCACTTCATTGGAAGTATGTACAGCGTCAACGCGTGAAGTCTGTACAGTCGTGTCATATGCTCCTAAGTCTATGCATTACTGTTCACGTATCAGTCTTCATCAAGTCTGTACATTGACACGCCAACATCTTTGAAGTCTGTACATTACTTCAGGAGCTTCAAGTCTACACATCGCTTCGCTTCATGAAGTCTGTACATCCACAGTTAAACTTGAAGTCTGCACACTAGTCTTCATTGTCAAGTCTGCACATTGGTCTTCGTTTTCAATGTCCATACATTGGGCTTTTACAAGGAGTCTATACATTGTTGTTTGCAGTACAAGTCCATACATTGGACTGTTCATCAAAGTCTGTACATCAGACTGCTATAGTAAGTCTGTACAGTGAGTGATTCATTGGTGAAGTCTGTACACTCAACTGAACTTCAAGTCTAGACATTGCACTGTAGCATCCATTGTCTTCGTGTTGTTTTTGTTTGATTGTCTTCGTGTTGTTTACTGTAGCAGCTCGATTTGTTCTGATGAACTTCGAGTCGTTTCCCAGTGAACCCCGTGTCGCTTCACCTCGTGCTGTTCTCATCGTCTTAGTGTTGTTTTCACTTCGTGTCAACTTCTGTTTTCGTCTTAGTGTTGTTTTCACTTCGTGTCAACTTCTGTTTTCGTCTTAGTGTTATTTTCACTTCGTGTTGTTTTCACTTCGTGTCAACTTCTGTTTTCATCTTTGTGTTGTTTTCACTTCGTGTCAACTTCGTCTTCGTGTTGTTTTCACTTCGTGTCAACTTCTGTTTTCGTCTTCGTGTTGTTTTCAACTCGTGACGGTCTCTGTCATCTGTCTCCATGTCGAACTTACTTCGTGTCGGTTACTGATTGTTTCTGTGTCTTCGTGTCATTTTTGTTCCAATGCGTGCAGAACATTGCAGCACCCCGTGTTGCTTTCTGTGCCACCTGGTGTCATTTTTGTGTGAACCTCGTGTCGCTTCTTTCTGTTTTCTAGTTGCATCTCGTGTCATCTTTTATGTCTGCTTGTTTAACTTCGTGTCACTTACTATTGTTCCTCGAGTCTTTTTGTTTTAGTGTCACTGCTTCATCACGTGTCGTGATAGCCGTGTCACTCTTCTGACTTCGTGTTGGTTTTTCGCTTTAGACTTCGTGCCTCTCTCGCCTTGACCACACTTCGTGTTGCTTTACGTAGACCTCGTGTCTTGCTTGTTTGCAACCACTTCGTGTTGATTTCTGTTGCCAGTCCATGTTGTTCTCGTGCCGTTCTCTTTGCTATTTATTACGTCATGTCGTTTTCTTTACTTTGTGTTGTAGTCATCGTATGTATCTCGTGTCGTTCTTCTAATTACCTCGTGTTGTTTTCATCTTCTTCGTATCGTTCTATTTGTAGTGTTATCTCTGTTACAGTGTGTATCTCGTGTCGTTCTCAGTGCATCTAGAATTGCTACTACATACTTCGTGCAGATTTAGTTATTGTGGCCCTCAGTTTTAATGGTTCGTATCTCCTTGCAGGTTCGAGGAAGAACATTCCACATACCTGGGCAGCACGTGATCCGAGGCTGGAATGAAGCCTGCTGAGAGACTGCCACGTGGTCCGAATACTTAGGGCTGGAAATGTAGAGGTCACACGTCGGGGCTGATGATGATGCTGCTGCTATATATATGTGCCTTCTTCCACAGAAGAAGGTAGATCGAGTTGGCGAGAAGAAAAGTCCATATAGAGAGCCACGATCCAGAGAAAAAGAAAAGAGAAAGAAGAAGAGTAGAAGGAGAGGAAGAGAGAGAGAGAGATAGTGCTCGTGTGAAGAAAGAAGAAAGAGTGAAGAAGAAGAAGTGCAGCAGAGAGTGAGAGATTAGGAGAGCAGAAGAAAGAGAAAGAGATATAGAGAGTGAACGAGAGAGCTCGTGGAGAAGAAGAAAGAAGCTTACCTGAAGATCTGACTACTGGACCGTGGATCAAATCCAGGCCAGGCAGCTCCATGCGAGCCACATTTGTGTTATTTGTCTTTACAGCTTTCTGATCGCTGTGTATTTTTTGTTTCTTATTTTTCCTGTTTCATTTGGTTATCTGTGTTCTTCCGATCCTCAGTAGTGAGGTCGGGGTTCCTCCTGTTAGTTCAGAAGAAGGGAGATTGCTATCTCCGGTTGCAAGTAGCTGGGTGCTACTTGTGGGTTCCCTCCGGTTTGGAGGAAGGGAGATCTGATCTCCGGTTCTGGGCTTGTGGATTCAAGTCCAGGGGTTCCCTCCGGGTCTGGAGGAAGAGAGACCGTGTGTCTCTGGTTTGCTAGTGACTGGTGTCACTAGTGGTTCCCTCCGGTTGGGAGGAAGAGGGAAGGCTGTTCCCCTGGTCAAGCTGTGTGGCAGCACCTGTTGCAGACTGAGTCTGCTGTTTCTAGCGTGAGCTAGTGGAAGCCACACTTGGTTTGAGTATGGGGTGGATGTAGGTCTGGAGGATCGAACCACCTAAAAACCCCTCTTGCATTGTGGTTTGATTACTTATGATTTGCTTCCGCTAGATGAATGCATAGGGGCGCTCCATGCGTTTGGCTTCGGGTTGAGAAGAAGAGTTAATTAGTCTTCTTAGAATGTTTTAATTTGTCAAGAGAGCGAAATTCTAGTTGAGCGTCTCCTTGTCAAATTCAGCCTAGTTAGCATCCTAGTGATCTCACTATATGCTTGTTTGGTTCTGCAACTAATTATTAGCTTTTAAGCTTATCTAGTTTGCGAACTAGTAATTCTAGTGAGCATCATATTTTAACTGGGCGAACGGTTTTTTAAAGGGTTATATTCATTCACCCCCCCCCTTTGAATACTGCATCGAACCCAACAATTGGTATCAGAGCAGGTCTCTGATCTATCAGATCTGACAATCTGTAGAGGATCCTGCTGATTTGTTTGGTGCTTTTCAGAGTGTGCTTTCAGTGCTCGATATTTTGTTTTATCGACTTGTGCATTGCTTTGCCCATCTGGTTTTGCTGCATTCCCTGTCATTTGCTTTAGTGAGTTGAATCTGTCTGCCATCTGTCCAAATGAATCGTCCTCCAATCTATGATGGTTCTAACTTTGAAAGTTGGCTAGGAGGCCTAGCTGTGTATGTAGATTCCATAAATCCCAAATTATGGAGTTTGCTATCCAAAGGCCCACATCGATTACCCAAAGATCAGACCAAGTGGTCTAGTGAGGACACCTTTAAGAACCGTGACAATGTCATAATTCTTAATATCTTGAGAGCTACTATTAATACTGATGTATATTCTTTTGCTCTCAGGTGCAACTCTGGAAAAGAGATATATGACAAGGTTATCTCTGCGCATAACCAACAGAGTGATAGTTGTTTGATGGCCAACCGGGATAATGAAGATTCCTCATCCAAGGTAAATTCTGAATCTGAGTCCGAAGAGGTCTCAATTGATGAATTGTGTGAAATAAATGAGGAATTGTCTGATAGATGTAAACATTTGAAATCTGAAAATAGAAAGCTAAAAAAGAAATATGATCAGATTAATTCCAATATTCATTGTGAAAAATGTCAGGAACTGAGAAAATCTCATGAAATCTGCTTAGCAAATGTTGATAAGAGTAAGGAACAAATCTCTATTTTTGAAAATAAAAATCAGGAACTCACCGACAAGATATTTGAACTAGAAAATAAGCTGAACTCATTAGGAAATGATCAAATCTTAACTAATGAACTAGTTCAGAATGAACAAACTAAAAGGGAGAATGAAGAACTGAAGATGCTTAATTCTGCTATGTCTGTTAGACTTTTAATGCTGGAAAAAGGGAAGAGTTCAGGTGAAAATGAATGTGAGAGAGTGAGTACATTAATATAAGAGATTGATAGCTATAAAGCCATTAATGTCTTACTTAATGAAAAGATCGCAGATTCTGAAATACTCATTTCCTCTCTCAAAAATGAAATCACTGAATTGAACAATTCTCTGTCTGAGTCATTTAAGAACAAAGAAAATCCAAAGGCTGTCACTATGAAGAAAGTCTCTCATGAAGGCAGTAAACAGGAAGAGAGAAAAAGATAGCATACAACTTTTGTGCGTAGCTCTGAGTTAGCTAGCACTTCAGCTTTTTCTTCTAATATGCATGCTAATCAGGAAAATAAGAAAACAAAGGAGAAAAGAAAAGTTTTGAAAAAGAACGATAACGATCAGCATGCTAAGAAAGTTCAGCCCAACAAATCTAGTACCAAAAATGTCAAATGCTTTTACTGTGGAAAGTTTGGCCATGAGATGGCTGATTGTTTTGTGATGAAGAAGGAAGAATTGAAGTATGATAGAATTCATGCTAGGAAGCCTTCTGTGAAGAAACCTTCTTCTGCTCACACCAAAAGGCATCAATGTTTTTATTGTCATAAAATAGGTCATCTCATGTATGATTGTAGACAAATGAAATTAGATGATCTATCTGCTGTTAAAATGCATGATAAACTGTTCCATGCTAAAAATCATGCATTTCATAAAAAGAACATTCAATGTTTTCATTGTAAAAAATTGGGCCACATGGTTGAAAATTGCTGGCATGCCCAGGGAAAGAAAGTCAATTTAAAATCTGTAAATTTCCCTGCAAATAAAACTACCTCTGGTAAAAGAACCCCAGCATGCTTCGAATGTGGAAAGCATGGCCACACAGTGAAGGACTGTTGGCATGTTCAAAAGAATTCTGTATGTTTTGAATGTGGGAGGCATGGCCATACAATCAAGGACTGTTGGCATGCCCAAGTAAGTCATATTGTTAAATTCTCTGCAAAACGACCTGTGAACTTTTCATGCTTTAATTGTGATAAATCAGGTCACAAATTTGCTGAATACTGGATGAAGAAGAATAAGAAACAGAATGTTCATGTAAACAACAGAACAACTCATGCTCAATCTCATAGGTCTCATGCTTCTTTTGATAAGCATCATAGGACCAGACAATCTGTTGTTTCATGTCATTATTGTGAAAATGTTGGACATTCTATGTCTGATTGTTCTTTTATGGAATTTGATGATAATGTTGCAAAAAGAATGTTTAGAACACCTGATAGGGGTAGTGCAGGACCCAAGACTGCTTGGGTCTCTGCAGGATCAACTTGATTGACTTGCTGTAGGTGTGCCTTGGAAGGAGAAATAAAAGGGGTCAACCAAGGCACTCAAAATGAAAACCCCAGGATTCAATCCTTCAGGTTAGTTCTGAACTTTGTTTAAATTCATTATCTGAATTTGTGAGTATGAAAAATGAGAATTTCATGTTGATTTACTTGTTTGATGTATGATCTTCTCTTGTCTAGCTGATCAGTCTACATTCCAGACTCAGCTACAGAGTTTACTTCTACATATATGATGCTCTTCTCTCTTGCCATATTTTGCATTGAGGCTCAATACATTGCATGCTTGTTGTTAAATGCATAACTTGCACTGATTTTAATTGGGTCATTTAGTACACTCAGTCAATGCATGTGTCTTATGTTTACACATTTCATCTGCATGACTATCATTTGCCTATTGCTGAAGACTGCATGTTTTTCAATGCATAATAGGATTACTTTGCACTGCATATATCATCTGCATAACCCTGGTATATCAAATGGTAAGCTACTAAAAGGCAGGGAAATCTGCCTGGAGGTTCCTGCTATGTGTGAGATGGTCCTTGAGACCAGGTTCTCTGCCAAGTACCAAGGGTCTAGTCCTCTTGAAGAACAGTGTACTGCATCATATTTTTGAAAAATCTGAAAAAGGATAAAAATGCTCATGACTTGGATGCATAAAGCTGAATTGATTGCATAGCATATCTCTTGCATCATGATGTCAGGGGGAACTGAGAGTTCTATTCAATTCATTGAATCCTATTCACTTCTCAGTGTTCTCATTCAAATGATTCATATTCTTTGACATCAGTTGCTCATTGAACCATATTGCCAATTGCTATCCTTTCCCCATCTTTTTCACTGAACAGCAGTTCTGGTTCTGGCTCAGTACGTTGAGTTGTGATTATTTCAATTGTTATTTTATAAGAATCTCTCTCACAAATTGAAAAGAACTAAAGGTTTAACCTTTATAAATTGGAGAGTTAAGTGTCTGCACTTCAGAATTTGAGATAAAAGAAAACTTTTATAGCTCTTAATCTTTATCTCATAGCTAAAATAGAAAAAGTTTTTTGTAATGCCTAAATGTGTTGAACTGGATATGTCTAGAACAGGCTAATAAGAGTGTGTACTGATTTTTTAGACAATCACTCTAAAAGAATTAAGGGCAGCAGTAAATAAGTTCATTAATGTTAAGAACTGAACATAGTGACAGAGCAATGGCTGATTGCACTGAGAAACTGTGAACTCCTCCAAAGAAGTAGGAAAATTCACATGTCATGAAGTGCTTTAGACTATCTCTGTTCATAGGGTCAAATCTATAGAGGGAGTCCTCACCAAGTAACTGAGGGTACTGGCCTCTAATCAAGGTGTACCCTTAATGTCAAAAGTGAAGACTATTCCTTGTAGGTCTTGATCTGAAATAGATCTAGTAGTTTATGCCTAGTAACTGGGGGTACCTGCCTCTGATCAAGGTGTACACCTAATGTCAACAGAATAAATGCCACTGATCTATTTACTTAGTTCAGGCTCTGGAATTTTGAAAAATGAAAATCAAACTGCTGTAACCCCCTTGAAATCAAAAGTCATTGAGTGAAAATTGTTCTTCTCAATACATATTCAAGTTGCCTTGCTTGAACTTCCATGTTTAGACACAAAAGGGTATTATTTCAGACTTATCTATTAATACCATGTGCCCTAGATTCTTTGCTATAAATGGAATCTAAAACTCTCTTTCAGGGATCAGGTGTTTTACTCTAGTTTTATCACTGTTAAACCTGAATTTTTGTCAATATTATATGCTGCTGATTCTTATACTTTAACTATTGTTTATAATCAGGCTTATTCTCTAAACCTATGATTCAGCTGTTGTCAAGTGACCCTCCTACTTTCTCTACCTTGTTTATCTGTTCTTATTCCTTCTCAAAGGGGGAGCTTCTATTTAGGGGGAGAAATAATTCAGGGGAGTCTTACTTTCAGGGTGAAAATGTTCTAGAGGAATTTGCATGCATATTGCACTTTGCACTCTTGTTTTTACTGTTTTTCTCTTTTTGATCATGTCAAAGGGGGAGAAAATTTTCTGTGTGACTCAATGTCACAGTGTGTTGCCATCATCAAAAAGGGGGAGAATGTTGTGCCCCTTAGGCACAAGCATGTGCTATGTTGATTTGATGATAGCAATGCTGTTTTGTTTTGATGATTGCAACACAGTGAGTGCTTTATGAGATTGTGTTTTGATGATAGCAACATAACTTGTTTTGTGGAGAATGCATGTGTATGACTGATATAGTGCTTGATTTCTGATCTGTGCGTTGCTTTTCTATCTGCATGTAGTTTGATGACTAGCAAGTCTATACACTGCAGGGTAAAGCATTTCATTAGTCTATACACTCTTCATGCATGTGCATAGTCTATACATTGTGCATTTCGTTGACAAGTTTGCACACTCATGAAGTCTGCACATTGGACTCTTGATCAAGTCTACACATTCATTGTTAAGATAAAGTCTATACAACGTCAGTTCATGCATTGTCTTAGGCAAAGTCTATACAGCGTCAACGCACTTCATTGGAAGTATGTACAGCGTCAACGCGTGAAGTCTGTACAGCCGTGTCATATGCTCCTAAGTCTATGCATTACTGTTCACGTATCAGTCTTCATCAAGTCTGTACATTGACACGCCAACATCTTTGAAGTCTGTACATTGCTTCAGGAGCTTCAAGTCTACACATCGCTTCACTTCATGAAGTCTGTACATCCACAGTTAAACTTGAAGTCTGCACACTAGTCTTCACTGTCAAGTCTGCACATTGGTCTTCGTTTTCAATGTCCATACATTGGGCTTTTACATGGAGTCTATACATTGTTGTTTGCAGTACAAGTCCATACATTGGACTGTTCATCAAAGTCTGTACATCAGACTGCTATAGTAAGTCTGTACAGTGAGTGATTCATTGGTGAAGTCTGTACACTCAACTGAACTTCAAGTCTAGACATTGCACTGTAGCATCCATTGTCTTCGTGTTGTTTTTGTTTGATTGTCTTCGTGTTGTTTACTGTAGCAGCTCGATTTGTTCTGATGAACTTCGAGTCGTTTCCCAGTGAACCCCGTGTCGCTTCACCTCGTGCTGTTCTCATCGTCTTAGTGTTGTTTTCACTTCGTGTCAACTTCTGTTTTCGTCTTAGTGTTGTTTTCACTTCATGTTGTTTTCACTTCGTGTCAACTTCTGTTTTCATCTTAGTGTTGTTTTCACTTCGTGTTGTTTTCACTTCGTGTCAACTTCTGTTTACATATTTGTGTTGTTTTCACTTCGTGTCAACTTCGTCTTCGTGTTGTTTTCACTTCGTGTCAACTTCTGTTTTCATCTTCGTGTTGTTTTCAACTCGTGACGGTCTCTGTCATCTGTCTCCATGTCGAACTTACTTCGTGTCGGTTACTGATTGTTTCTGTGTCTTCGTGTCGTTTTTGTTCCACTGCGTGCAGAACATTGCAGCACCCCGTGTTGCTTTCTGTGCCACCTGGTGTCATTTTTGTGTGAACCTCGTGTCGCTTCTTTCTGTTTTCTAGTTGCATCTCGTGTCATCTTTTATGTCTGCTTGTTTAACTTCGTGTCACTTACTGTTGTTCCTCGAGTCTTTTTGTTTTAGTGTCACTGCTTCATCACGTGTCGTGATAGCCGTGTCACTCTTCTGACTTCGTGTTGGTTTTTCGCTTTAGACTTCGTGCCTCTCTCGCCTTGACCACACTTCGTGTTGCTTTACGTAGACCTCGTGTCTTGCTTGTTTGCAACCACTTCGTGTCGGTTTCTGTTGCCAGTCCATGTTGTTCTCGTGCCGTTCTCTTTGCTGTTTATTACGTCGTGTCGTTTTCTTTACTTCGTGCTGTAGTCATCGTATGTATCTCGTGTCGTTCTTCTAATTACCTCGTGTTGTTTTCATCTTCTTCGTATCGTTCTATTTGTAGTGTTATCTCTGTTACAGTGTGTATCTCGTGTCGTTCTCAGTGCATCTAGAATTGCTACTATATACTTCGTGCAGATTTAGTTATTGTGGCCCTCAATTTTAATGGTTCGTATCTCCTTGCAGGTTCGAGGAAGAACATTCCACATACCTGGGCAGCACGTGATCCGAGGCTGGAATGAAGCCTGCTGAGAGACTGCCACGTGGTCCGAATACTTAGGGCTGGAAATGTGGAGGTCACACGTCGGGGCTGATGCTGCTGCTGCTGCTATATATATGTGTCTTCTTCCACAGAAGAAGGTAGATCGAGTTGGCGAGAAGAAAAGTCCATATAGAGAGCCACGATCCAGAGAAAAAGAAAAGAGAAAGAAGAAGAGTAGAAGGAGAGGAAGAGAGAGAGAGATAGTGCTCGTGTGAAGAAAGAAGAAAGAGTGAAGAAGAAGAAGTGCAGCAGAGAGTGAGAGATTAGGAGAGCAGAAGAAAGAGAAAGAGAGATAGAGAGTGAACGAGAGAGCTCGTGGAGAAGAAGAAAGAAGCTTACCTGAAGATCTGACTACTGGACCGTGGATCAAATCCAGGCCAGGCAGCTCCATGCGAGCCACATTTGTGTTATTTATCTTTACAGCTTTCTGATCGCTGTGTATTTTTCGTTTCTTATTTTTCCTGTTTCATTTGGTTATCTGTGTTCTTCCGATCCTCAGTAGTGAGGTCGGGGTTCCTCCTGTTAGTTCAGGAGAAGGGAGATTGCTATCTCCGGTTGCAAGTAGCTGGGTGCTACTTGTGGGTTCCCTCCGGTTTGGAGGAAGGGAGATCTGATCTCCGGTTCTGGGCTTGTGGATTCAAGTCCAGGGGTTCCCTCCGGGTCTGGAGGAAGAGAGACCGTGTGTCTCTGGTTTGCTAGTGACTGGTGTCACTAGTGGTTCCCTCCGGTTGGGAGGAAGAGGGAAGGCTGTTCCCCTGGTCAAGCTGTGTGGCAGCACCTGTTGCAGACTGAGTCTGCTGTTTCTAGCGTGAGCTAGTGGAAGCCACACTCGGTTTGAGTGTGGGGTGGATGTAGGTCTGGAGGACCGAACCACCTAAAAACCCCTCTTGCATTGTGGTTTGATTACTTATGATTTGCTTCCGCTAGATGAATGCATAGGGGCGCTCCATGCGTTTGGCTTCGGGTTGAGAAGAAGAGTTAATTAGTCTTCTTAGAATGTTTTAATTTGTCAAGAGAGCGAAATTCTAGTTGAGCGTCTCCTTGTCAAATTCAGCCTAGTTAGCATCCTAGTGATCTTACTATATGCTTGTTTGGTTCTGCAACTAATTATTAGCTTTTAAGCTTATCTAGTTTGCGAACTAGTAATTCTAGTGAGCATCATATTTTAACTGGGCGAAAGGTTTTTTAAAGGGTTATATTCATTCACCCCCCCCCCTTTGAATACTGCACCGAACCCAACAGGTGATGTTGACAAATATGGCTGCCAAGAAAATTATCGATTCCATGTTCAAAAGGCAATTTGCCGAATTCTCAAGATTTCCCAAGGACATTCTGCACATCTTATGAGATTTCTCTAAGTTTGTTGGTAAGTCGGCCACATCAACATCGCGCATTACTCTCCCTCAGTTTCACATTTCCCCTCTGTCAAGGGAGTTATGCTTCACGCTCTACCGCTGAGCGGAGTTGCCGAGTCTCAAGATCCTTGTGCCAAGTGATAAAACTCCATGGTTTCATCATATTAGTCATTTTAAGGAGTTTCATGTTCAAAAATGTCCACATGCTAGTAGCATCTGGTGCCTTGGGGCAACCGCCCCGACGAAGCTGCTTGTTTGTAACCGGGCTAGGCCGTCTGCCAGGTAGTCCCGCTATTTGAGAAGGCATTTCAAGTTGAGAAGGCCAAAAGTTCGAGCCCGCTCAGGCATGTCCATTTTCGAGAAGTTTTTGCTAAGAAAAGGTGGCGACGCAAGTTTGAGGGCCATTTGTTGTGCACTCGAGGGTCCACTGCTTTTCCCTCTTCTTCATTTAACTCATCCTTTTTGTTGATTAACTCCCACCCTTGGGTAGTGTACCTTCCTTCTCCCAATAATGTTTTTGTGATTTCCCCCCCTCTTCCTAGGTCTGTTGGCCCCCCTCCTTTCCTTTTTCAGCAGCAACCTTTGAATCTTTCTCATCCCTCTAATTTTCAACTTTCATTTTGTTCATCTCCTCATCCGGCTTGTCTGGATTGTTATTTCAAATTGCCTTCTAATTCTTCCTCCTCTCATCCGGAGTCTCCAGATCACCATTCCCGCTTTCAAGTTCCATTCGTTTAGTCTGTTCCTTCATAATTTTTGGGTCCTGCCAGTTCTCCTAATTCCTCTCCGATTCTATGGGATGATTACTTTTCTTCTTCCTCGCTATCGCAGCAATCTCATTGTTTTCTATTCTTCCTTCTTTATCACCCTTTCGGGGTCTTTGCCCTTTTTCATGCTGTTTTCGAGGCTTTCGTCCGCCTTAACCCCAGTTGATCTTTGATTCTTCTGTAGCTTGCTCCTTGTTATTAGGGTCTCTGTGATCTAGTGAGGGAGTTCTAGCCCTCTCCTCTCTGTCTTTTATCCTTCTTCATCCAGTGTGGTTATGTCTACCATTCCTTTGTGTCAAGGAATCTTCTACCCTTTGCTATCCTCTCTCCATATTGGTCCTGTCAAAGTAAGGAATACAAAGCTCACGTTGATCAAGATCGCTTCAGGATGTCGCTTTCACTTCAAGGATTTGTAAGGTATCTTTTATTGTGTAAGAATATGTTGTTTCTCCTATTACTTTTATTATTCATCCGCATAGTTATAATGTTGATTCCTTAGCACGATTGAGTGGTTTCGGAGTCTTAGTTAGGAGTCTTGGTTAGTTTAGCTTAGGTTAAATGAGCTCACTTCTGCAGCACCTTAGGCTGGTGATAGCTCCGCGCTGGGAGTCCAGTTTCTTCCCCCAATCATTGAGGGTACCTTTGAGCATGGTTTTCACAGACTACACGGTGAGCTATAGCCGATCTCCTCTGGGCAACACCATTGCTGCTTTGCCCATACTTTGGGTATGTACAAAGGCCTTTTCTTTTCTCTACTTGGCCAAGTGCAGGGGCAAGAGATATACGGATAAGATGTCCAACCACGGCGCACCATAATACGAGATAGGTCTCAAGTAGGGGTAGTCTTAATGACCCTTAAAAATGAGCTTTCATGCAAAATCTAGCCAATAAGGGATATCAAATAAAGAAACGGAAAGTCAATGCAAAATTATGAATTAAGTCATGGCAAGAGTGGCAATGCAGTTCTCTGCGAGATGTCATGAGCCCGGTCGTGTGCGTGCCTAACAAATGGGTCCAAAATCAAAGACACAAAGCCCCGGTGCAACAGACTATCTCTCTGAGCGGTATTGCCCAAGAAGGAAGTCGAATCCTGATGTCTCCCATCTTGCATAAGGCTTGTCTCCAATCTTTCTTCTGTTTATCTCTATTAGGTTGGTTACATCCTGGGTATGGCCTTAGTAGGAGTACCGTTCTTTAGAGGTAGTTGGTTGTAGCGAGCCACCCTCAAATGTACGTCCTGCTTAGGGAAAGTCTTTAATGAGAGGGGGAGGAGCGACGACCCCTAGCTAGTAGTTTAAGCCCGTCTGTGATTGCTACAGATAGCCTAGTCGACAAAAATAATAAAAAATAACAAAACAACAAATATTTCAAAATTTTAAAAAAATAAAGTATTTCAAAAATTAAAAAAAATAAAATATTTCAAAAATTCAAAAATAAAAAATTTTAAAAAATTTTAAAAAAAAATCAAATATTTTAAAATTTCAAAAAAAAATCAAATATTTCAAAATTTCAAAAAATCAAATATTTCAAAATTCTAAAAAATCAGATAATTGTCAAAAAAACCAAAAATATGTCTTTTGTTCCCTTTTTCATGCATTTTTGTCTATTTTGTCTTGAGGACAAGTATAATTTCTTTGTTAAATGTGTAGGTTGCAAGTTCTCAAACATTCCTTGATCTATCTCCTGTTCATCTTGTTCACATCTTTGAATCTATCTCTTCTTCAGTCTATCCCTTGATTTGTTCTGAAGCTTGTCTCCTTCTCAGCCTTTGGTTCAACTTTCTTTTCATCATCATCTACATGAGAGGGCTTTGCCTTATGATTGTGAACCTCACAGTTCTGCTTCATCTGATCTTGGATTTGCATGTTATTTGTTGTGTTGTCTCCACCGTGTGTTTCTTGTCCCACCGCGGTTGCTGTCCCACTATATGTGTGTTTTATTTCTACCATTGTTATGTTTGTCGTCCCACCTTGTGTCACGCCCCAAACCAATAGCAATGGAATTATGCTCAGAACGTGGCAGCGAACAGTCATGAATAATCAGAGCAAACCATAAGGCTAGAAAATATCGACAACAATTTATTAATACCAAAAAGTCAATATTACATTATTCTTGTTCGACTTACATTGATGAAAAGAAAAGAAAAGACTCAATTTATAGGACTTGGATTCAAGAAAAGAAGAGATATAGATGCCAATCTCTAGAACACTCAACACTCTTGCCCTTCCTCGTCCGGATGAATGTCTTCCCTACTATTACCTGAAAAATATGGGAAAAAATTAGGTGAGCGAACGTTCAGTCGGAATTACATCTCTATGTCCAGATTTGCTTAAAGTGGTTAATATTTTAAACAATGTACTATAATCATGCATGAATGAATGCGAGTCGATATAGAGAATTTAACAACTGGACAAGGCATGAAATAACTAGTAAGAAAGGTTGAACCAAGTTGCGAGTAATATCAAGCATGGAGTTTCCACATCATGTCATGAGACATTGGCTATTTGATTGTCAAGTAAATCCCCTTTCTTGGGTAGGAATTCATGATTATCAAGCACACAAGTCAGTTCAAGAATTACCTAATGAGCCAATGGTCTTTACTCTTAGGTTTATCAATGATACATTTCACCTCATGAGCCAGTAGTCTTTCCTCATGGGTTTATCATTAGTTCGTTTTACCTCATGAGCCAGTGATCTTCCTCATGGGTTTATCATTAATTAATTCATTTTACCGCATGAGCTAATGGTCTTCCTCATGGTTTTATCATTAGTTCGTTTTACCTTATGAGCCAGTGGTCTTCCTCATGGGCTTATCATTAGTTCGTTTTACCGCATGAGCCATTGGTCTTCCTCATGGATTTATCATTAGTTCGTTTTACCTCATGAGCCAGTGATTTTCTTCATGGGTTTATCATTAGTTTAGGACTTCCATCCTACTTGACATAATAATCATGCGGCCGAAGGCCCAATAATCACTAGACGTTATTTAGCGGCCAAGTTCAAAGGAATTAACGAAAAATCAAACCACGGAGTGCAGCAATTTAGGTAAATTGGCGTCCACTCAGGATGCCATGAATTTCAGAATTCGCGTCCACTGTGGTGGGTGCTAATTCCACTGAACAATAAGGCACGAAAGAATTCACGTCGACTATATGGATGCTAATTCAAGAAATTACGATGACTGTCCCAGACGCCAAGTCTGGGCAGTGTCTAGGTTCTCACAGAAACCCATCGGGCCGTTCTATGATGGCTAGGGTGTCATGTTTCTTCAGAGTGATATGACAAATCATGGTTTCTAAGTTTTTAGGGTACAACGCACTCGGCGTCCTTGAGGGAATCCAAGGCTCGCGGAGTCTTACGGAGGTCTCGATGAAGAAAGTTCCAATCTGGCAGAAGAAGTATCCGACGGAGGGTCCTAACCTCACCAAATGATAGAGTGTAATGCGATAGAACCATAAACAGGGACCATGCCTCGGCCATGAGACCATCGTGCCAAGGATCCAGCGGTATAGGATCAAAACATGCAAGAAAACTCACTGAAAGAATATGCGTCAATGGCTATATATAGGCGCTATTTAGAATTAGCGTCCACTGCTTAGACGTTAATTCTTAAATTCTTAAATTTTATTTTATTTTTTAAAAATGTGCATCTCTTCAGAGAGGCGCCAATTAATAAAATAGCGTCACTTAAAAAGGACTCTAATTCTTCATTTAGCATATTATTTAACGAATTTTCAAGAATCGACGTCTTTTTCCAATTCAAAGACGCTAATTAAATAAGTTAGTGATGAAATAAAAAAAGATCTTTATAACTAAATACATGGTAATTAAGAGGAATTTACAAGGATCATGAATATATATATATATATATATATATATATATATATTGTAATTTTTACTAACTTTGATCATAAGATATGAATTTTCTATAATTTAAATATAATTTATTGAAATTAAAATTAGCGACTGATGTAGTTGACGTTAATTTGAAATTAAAAGAATTTAGCATCAGTGTAAACGGTCGCACATTCATTCATGTTAATAAAACAAACAAGAGACCATTATGCTGTAACGATTTGCAGAAGAAAAAAAAGGCATAGATACAAGAAAAGAAGGGCATAGAAGATAGTAATAGGTTTAAGGGGGTTTAGAATTTATTTTAAAAAGAATCAACGTCAACTTAGTTGACGCTATTTCTTAAATTTATGAAGAGTGCATGGTGACTTTAAATCTCAAATTTTATGATGTAAATATGTCAGAATCATGTAATCTATATGTCAAATCGAAGATCATGAAAAACTCTACTTCACATGATGCTTTAATAATTTTTTACTTGAGAGAATGTCTACCTTAGGATGGGAAAAAGGAGACACCACTCGCACGACCGCGCTTACAGGCTCGGGATCACCCCTGTAAAATTTCACAGGCAAAACTCACTCCGACGCCCACGAACGAGCCGTCAAAACGATGAGATATTACTGCCCACTATAGTGCCTCTTATAGATTCCACGTATAACTTATATTAAGTAATCCTAATAACATTTATTTAGTTAATTAGAGTCACTAGTTAATGTTATCATCTTTAATAGCCATAGATCAAGCCCCAATAAATAAAAAATTATATAATTAAACAGATTTTATTTTGCTTGGTTTGATGGATATCAAATTTTTAAAGTTTCAGAGAATTACGGATTTAACATGCAAAAACGCTATAACATGTAACATGAGGAATAATCGGGAGGCATGCATGTTGTTTTTAATGTGAGAGCTCCATTGTTTAAAGACTATGCCTGAGAGATAATCTACGTAAAACTCAAAGAAACCGCATGGAACATGAATATTATCATGAGAATAACAGGGCTACATGCTTCTTCTATTAGTTAGGTTGTGCCTGAGATAGAGATAACCTACCTTGTTTGTTGGACGGAGGAGGAAGAAGAGGGGAAGCAGAAGTGCGTCGACGTAGGGGGCAAGCCTATGGCCCTCCTTCTTTCGAACAACAGTAGCAACATGAACAACGCGCTGCTCTACATGGGTTGTATTTATAGGGCTCAACCCTTAGAGGAATCCTACGTTAGTTGAGAGTCCTTGTTTGAGTCAATGTTCATATGATCGATCATATCGTTTCCCTTCATGAGTTTAACCTGCCACAGCCACCGCCACCTTCCGTTTTTACTTACAAAAACCCTAAAGCCTCCTTGTTCGAACAATCCTAAAAGCACTCATGCACCCTTCGAACATAACGTGGGCTTAACATGGAAGCCCATGCTAATACCCCTTATCCCTCATGCTTTTAACAAGGGAGCCTATATATATACACGTTTAAAGCCCTCAAGCCCATCTTACGGACCACCCTTTTCTAAAAGCCCATTTACTATTGGGTTAAAGGCCCTTTAGGTACTAACATTAATTGGGTTGGATTTTTGCTTTGCATTAAAGCCTACTAACTATTTAATACACACACATGTTAACGTGGAAGCCCATGGCCTTTTACATATATATATACTCAAAAGCCCATTATCTATAGCTAGTTATATATGTTAAAGATAAAGCCCTCAAAGTCCACTTTGAGTTTTAAGGCCTTTAAGGGTTAAGGTTAGTTAAATTTTATTTTGGTTGGGCTATTGTTTAAGGGTTATTTATGGTGGTTTTCTATAGGACTTCTTATTTTTAAAATTTATTATTTCATTTTATGAATGGATTTTTATTCCTATAATTTATCGGGGTGCTACACCTTGTTTGTCGTCCCACCATGTTTCTCATCCCACCGCATTTGTTGTCCCACCGTACCATGTTGCTGTCCCACCGTGTTTCACATTCCCATGCATGTTGTTTGCTTATTTATGATGTTCTATCTTTGTTATGATGTACTGCTATGTTATGTTTAGTCCATCTTGTGGTGGTTGTCTTATTTTGAAAATCCATAAAAATCTGAAAATTCAAGAAATCTAAAAAAATGTCATTTCACCTACGTAGGTAAGTCAGGTATGACTTTCTATCCCTTCTCTTTGTTATATTACTATATGGTATTTATACATTATTATATTATCTCAAAGACCGGCTAGTGCTCCATGTGTTCTGGGATCTGATGTTCCCCTTTATCAAAAACGATAATGACCTAGGAGCATGCGGTTAATCGTTGGATAGGCCATTAGGTTGAGTCGGGTGGGAGACGGTGGACTCTGTCTCACACGCCGTGTTGCAAGAAGACTCTTGACCCCATATTGCTCGGTCTAGCAATATTATCCTTGAGTATTTTCTAGTTTCTTTTCTTTACATTCGTTTTGACGATTTCTTTATTTTAGCCCAACATACGTCATGTCATTTTTGAGCAGTCACGTCTCGTGATCTTTCAAGGTTTCTCCTCAGCAATGGTTAATTACGCTCAATTCTCTTGGATAAGAGATCCTCATTCCACTTTGAATTTGAACGTCTTCCCTGATCTATTCATTCGGTCTGGTTGGCCAGCATAATTCTTGTCTGGATTTTATCCCAGTTTCTTTTTAGCTTTTCTGCTCTTGTTCTTCTGATCCCCTCTTTGGCTCTAGATTGTGTCCCCTAATAAGGTTGGTCATATTATCTTTCCTTAGTAAGTTAGTTCTCCAGACATGTCTCATATGTGTCAACTGTTCCTTGTGGTTAGTTCGACATTTTCAGGAGAATTCATGTCGCTTGTTGGTTATAACGAGTGTCTTTTACCTTGATGCCCGCTTTTCAGTTCTCACCACTTCATCTCCATTTCATGTCGCTCTCGCTTTTGCTCCATCTCCATTCCATTTCGCCCCCACGTGGCTTCCAGTCACTCTCTTGCAAAGCAGACATCAAGGAGGGACATCTGTTGACATCCATTTTTTACCCATTTTCTTGGAGTCTTCCTTGAGCATATTTTGAGCCCATTTCTTGATCATTTCCTTGCCCATTGAGCCTTGGAGCCAGGAGGCTATCTTTCCTTGATTATCACATCGATCGAACTGGGCTCTGCTAACCCAGTCTGGTCGCGGTCATGGCAAGACCGTGATCTTCCTACTTTGTTTTGCGTGCGTCGACACTGTATCCTATGTGCGTCGACTCCACTTGGCCTTCTCTGATGTGGCCTGGTCGCGGTTGTCCCTAGACCATGTGCTTTAGGTAGCGGTCGCGTGACTGACCACGTTCTCGTTCCAGAGTCCTGACTATCCTGGGCTCCGTTTTCTCCGGTTGAGGACACCTTGGAGTCTTCATTCGCGCCGTTTTCACCGAGGATAGCTTGCCAAGTCGATTATTTTCCATTCTAGGGATATTATCCCTTCATTATCCCATGGTTTTATCAATCTAAATCCCTTACTTCTGGCATTTATCCTCAGATTCTGAGCTAGGGTTTCTAAACTCTATAAATAGCCTCCTGCTCCTTTGGGCTCGCGAGAGGGCATTTTCCAACTTGGGGCGAAGCCATGCCTCATTATTGACCCTTCCTCTTCAACCCCCAATCACCATGGAAGTCCTAAACCTTCGTCCTCCTTCCTCTAGGGTTCCTCTATCTCTATTCTCTTTTATTTTCTGCACTCTTTCCACACTCTATTTTCTGCATGTTTTTGCACGCACTTGCACATTTCATCATTGTTTTTATCACTGCCCTGCTGCATTTTATATCCTTTTTACACTCATCTTCATACACAATACACACACCTATTATTTTGTCCCTTTTACAGGGGTTAAAAACCATCCCCGACGCATTCTTACCTCAGTTTTTCATGTTGATTTCAACATACGGGATTGATGCTACACTTGCAGTTCTAATGGGTTTCTTTTCTCCTCGTATTGCTTTGATTTATAGGAAAGGTAAGAGTACATGAGGCCCTCGCTCTCTGGCCGGCTGGAAGGCGAGGAGATGTGATCCACGGAGTTTCCCGCACCCCTTTGTTGAGCGCGATCATTGTAGCAGTCGTCTTTGTTGACACCCATTTTTAACCTACAAGTTGAGTTATTTCTCTTTTCCATCTTTTGTGATGTCCCGAATTATCCATTATTTTGGAGCCTTCCTTGAGTGAATTTTGAGTCTATTCTTGGTCATTCTTCTATCCCATTGAGCCTTGGAGGCTTTTTCCCTCGACTATCGCATTTTTGGGCTCATTTCTTGTGTTAATACTCAATTTGGTTGACCGATTTAAACTCTGCTGGCCCCGTTTGGTAGTGGTCTTGGGATGACCGCCACCATCAGGCAGCGGTCATCCCATGACCGCCACCTGCCCCCTTATTTTCTGACCGCACCGACTCCGTGGCTTGCGCGTCGACTCCATCCTTTGAGCCTTCAAGGTAGAGGTTTCCCATGATCGCCTTCTTCAGGTGGCGGTCCTGCGACTGACCGCGTTCTCATTGCATATTCTTGATCGTTCTGGGCTCCATTTTCTCCGGCCGAGGATGCCCGGGACTCCTTGTTCGCACCATTTGCGCCAAGGATAGCCTTCCAGCTCGATTATTATCCATTTTAGGGACTTTATCCCACTATTATCTTGAGATTTATCAATCTAAATCCCTTATTTCTGGTGCTTATTTCCAAGTTCCGAGCTAGGGTTTCTGGGCTTTCTAAATAGCCTCTTGCTTCGTGTGCGCAAAGGGGGGCGCCCTTTGATCTGGGACGAAGCCATGCCGCACCGCCGTCTTCTCTTTGACCCCAGGCCATCCAGGGAAGTGTTAAGTTCACCCTCCTTCGCTTAGGGCTCTCTTTTCTCATCCCTTCTTCTATTTCTCTACTCCATCTTTCTACGTTATCACATCATTTTCTGCACACAGTTTTCTACACATGCATGCACGTTTGCACGATTTGCACCTCCTTTCATTGCAATTTTGTTACGTGTTAAATCATCTTTTAAATCTTCATGCATACATAACACACACACCTTTATTTTTGTCCCTTCTACAGGCATTAAAAACCCTCTCCGATGCGTTCTTCCCTCAATGTTTCATGCTATTTTAGCATACGGGATGGATGCTACACATGCATGTTCTAATGGATTTTTGCCTTTGCTTTGGCTTTGTTTCGCAGGAAGGCAACAGTAGAACATGAGGCCCTTGTCTTCTAGCCGGCTAGAAGGCGAGGAGGTGTAATACACGTAAGTTATCGGATCCCTTTGTGAGTGTGATCACGTTGTAGCAGTCCTCCTCTGTCGCAGTCCCTCTTCTTTCCAAGGTACGCATCATGCCCTTTCAATTCCTATAGTGTTTGCTTGTTGTTAGCCCTTGGTGGCGATCACGATTCTCTATTTCTTCATCGCCCCTTTCCCCTTTGCTTATTTGCATGCTTATTGCTTATTATTCATCTTGTTCAGGGCGGGCTTTGATTATCAACAACCTTATTTTTTGGCGATCACGGTGGGACACCTAGTGCCCATCATGCTTCTCTTGCCTTCCTGTGAGTGCTGTGTGTGTGTGTGTTGGTTTAGATATCATTTCCTCATGTTTTCTGCTGTTCTGGACGTTTTTCTGTTCTTGGAGGAGGTAGCGGTCCAACAGAGACTGCCACCTTAAGGTAGCGGTTGTCAGTAGGCCGCCACCTGCAGACAGGGTTTGAGCCCTCAGATAGCGGTCTAGAACAGACCGCTACCAATATGGTAGCAGTCTCTAGTAGACCGTGACCTGCGACCTGGCAGGCCCAATGACAGCCCTGCAGGTGCATTGCTCTTGGATGATTTTGCCTGGTTTCTGACATCTGATTGGGGCCGTTTATGCTCCTAAACTTCTGTCCATTATATTATCTTGGTTTACTCATATTATTTGCATTCATTTTATTGTGTTTTCATATATTTATATTATCCTAATTTGCTAGTTTTAGGCTAGAAACTGCATGCACTCCGGTGAACATAGGGCCATGCATTGCATGTTCGTAGTCGCATTCCTACCTTGGTAAGTTATCATCTCGGCTTCATATTCCTTGGAGTCGACTAGGTGATCTTATCTGGGACCTCAGTAAGTCTCTGTGAGCCATGGATTCTCACACAGACGTCGAGCCAGTTGTACCTTTCCACCCCCTAGGATTTACATTTGCATACGTGTGAAGGAGTTAACCCTAGTTCAACCTAGAACTTGAACCCCTTCCCTTTAAGATTCCTATCTTGAGGGAATTGTGCCTAATTAAAATATTAAAAGGTCCACCAAGACTTTGTAAAATAAAATTTTTCCCATCATTCTACTTGTTTGACTTGGGTGAACCCTTGCATCTCATATTGTTTGCGATGTTTGGGTTTATTTGAGCCAATTCGTGATGTTTGTGCTGCATTGTTTCATCCACATATAAGTTTTGTTGTTGATTCATTTAGTTGTTGTGCCTCATAGTCTGGGTTTGTTGTCCTTAGCCACATTTTTTGTTGCATCAGTCTTTCTGCCCACAAGCCTGTCTGTCTGTCTGTCGGGTCTCAAAGCCTGGTCGCTGTCATTACTAGACCACCTGCTGCTAGTAGTGCTATCCTCATGATCGCCACTTACCCTCAGGTCCTGCTTTCTCCTAGTCCTTCTTGCCCTTGCTTCCCTGGTTGTATTCCCTTAAGTTTCCTGTATTTATTCTCCATTTTCTCTCATTGAGCGCCGCCTTGATTCCTTATATCCTTTTCCCCAATCTTCCTACTCCCGTGTGGAATCTTCCTCTCACGCGGGCCCTTCTTCTCGTGGTTCCTCTGACCCGTCTGAAGAACAAGCCAACCTTATGGCCCACCTATCTTGCCTTGTTCAACAAATGGACCCAGTCCAGGCCCAAAAATTGACTGCAAACCATCTTAATGGGCCTTCTTCTACCCATGTTGCTGCTAGCCCAGTTAGTCCATATGCTAATGCCCAATCCAGGTCCATGTATCCTTCTGCTCGTGAAATGGGCTTTCTTTCTTCTTCTCAGCTCGGATCCCCTTATCCGGCTCATTATCCTATTCCTAGGGCAAGTTCACATCCCCTTGCTCAAGTTGGCCCGCATTATTCTAGATCTCTCCCCACCCAGGAGATGATTGCTCAAGCCCAATGCCAGCTTGATAAGTTACAACGCCGAATTGATCTCAAACCTTCCTTGAGTGTCCCATTTGCATTCTAAAATCTCCAGCTTCCACCCCCTTCGCAAATCACCGCTTATCACCGTTATGGTGGAACCGACGATCCCTTTGTGCATTTGAAGGAGTTTGATTATGAGTCGGCCCAGTTTCGACATGATCAATGCTTGATGGCTTACTTATTTGGTCTATCGTTAGAGGGCTCGGCTCAGGATTGGTTATTTTCTCTTCCGTAGGATCAAGTTGTGAATTTTCATGTTGTTCAAGAGAAATTTATTTAGCAATATCAAGTCCAGGTTGGGCCTAGGTATTCTAATGTGGATCTAGCCCACGAGAAGATGAAGCCCGACAAGGAATTCTCCAATTTTCCCGACCGCTGGCGTCGCCTGGCTGTGCAAGTCCCGAGGCATATTCTAGAGAAGGAGCAGATAAAGATGCTGATTTCCAACGCAACGCCTGAGTACCACTTCATTTTGGCCCTAAATGACATTACCTTCTGGCAACAACTTTATATTCGATCCAGCTTCGTTCGTCAACAAATCCAAAATTCCGTTGACCCCAAATCTTCTCCACATTCCACGTCCACATACACCTCGCCATCCTCATATACCCCTTTTGCACCCTCTATGAGTCAGCCTTCCCGTTCAACCCCGTGTGTACCTTTGCTTTAAGGAATTTTGATGATGACCAAATACAATGTGTCGATGTTTCATGTGAATATGAGTGTGTTTGACTCATAGTAATTTTAATGGATGGTGAGAACTGTGAATAGGTGAATGAGTTGGTTGTGGGTTCTTGGCATTGATTTTTGAATTGTTGATTGATGTACATAGACTTACCCTTGTTCATTTCATTACTTACTACAAGGACTGATATGGCCACGAGCTTTTGTGCAGGACAAAGTTGAAGGAGATGCTACTTAATTCAGATTGATGGACTCCTTTTCTTAAAAAATGGATGAATGACTAATTGATTTACATTTGTATATATATATATGACAGGGGTAGTGTGCAAATGTCTTAAATGAAGGCTGCATTGAAGCTAACCTTGATTGGCCTTCAATATACAAGATCATGCAATTAACATATGAATTATGCTCTCATAGTGTCTCAAATCAATCAATCATGAACTGTTTCTTTTTGAGTTCAGCAGAAGCAGGATAATGTTCCAAATAGATGCACAAATGCCAAAGGTAAGTTTGTGCATTCTTGATTGATGGTCAGCTAATGGAGTGGGGGTAAGCATTGCTAAGTTTTCTATTGATCTTTTAATTCCTGAGGTTTCATGTTAACCCCTCTCTATTTCATTATTTTTGGAACACCCAGGTTTTCTTCTTCTAATCTGGCCATTCATGTTTAGTTTCCTGGGGTGTAAATGTCGACTCAATGAGTCGACATTTATTTACTGGAACTCTATTTTTTGCTCGGCCGATTCAGTTTAGAAGGCCTGGATAAAAATGTCGACTCCTTGAGTCGACATTTATATTCAGCCGTTCTATCTGCTGTGTTTTTGTTAGACAGACAAGAAGTGTCGACTCAAGGAGTCGACACTTATTTGCTGACGTTCTGTGTGGCGTTTTTAATTGCTGCTAGGCAGGAAGTGTCGACTCTAAGAGTCGACACTTTTCTACCTGCGTTCTGTCCATGGTTTTTAATCTACTGGCCGATTGAGAGTGTCGACTCTATGAGTCGACACTTTCTTACAGGCGTGTTTTACGCCGGTTCGTGTGGGCTCATCGCCCTAATTATATTCCACGCATTATTTGCCCCTTTCTGATTGGTCCATGGGTGAATGTTCCCTCCACGTGTCCCACCTATCCCTGGGGTATATATGATTTGAGATTAGGGTGATTTCAGGGTGATACGGAGAAAGGGCCTTCACGGTTTATCTATTTTTGGTTTTGCAGGGAGAGCGTGGCGGCGAACTAGGCATTCATCTTCTCCTGATGAGCTGAAGATCGTTTATCGAAGAGAGATGTCTTTGTCCAATACCCTGGTGTAATACCTGCAGCATGCTTCGACAAGGGGATGTGGCTTGAGTTCTTCATTCGAACCATCGTCTCCGACCTCAAGAAGGGGAGATCGAGCTCCATCAGAAATATTGACAGGGGGAGCTAGATATATTTAGAGTCTTCCAGATCTTGATTTCTGCACATAATGCTTATATGTTCTTGAACATTTGTCTTCCATCTTTCAACACTTGAGAATATTACGTGTGTGGGTGCCGCGTCTTGAGCGGTGTTTGTGTGTGGTTGTGCGGCCAAGCTCGGATGCGTGTGTGTGGGCTGTGCTTACAACACGTGTGTGTGTGCACCTCACATCTAGTGGAGCTTAATCCTCACTCTGTGAGGGGTGGACGTAGGGGACACAGTTGTGGACCCGAACCACCTAAAAAATTGCATGTTCATATCTGTGTTTGTCTTCCGTTATTAATCTCGTGTGGGCTCTGCGATTATGTGAGTGAATCCTTTTCATGCTCAGAAATTGTGTTCTATCAATCGTGTTGCTTTCATGAGTGTGTTTTGAATCGAGGTGAGAAGGAGTGGTTGGTTGTTCCTTCACTTGCATCTTTAGTTTGTATTTAATTTTTGAGGGGTGCTAGAAAGTTTTTCACTGTTAAGATTTTTATTGGTAATCAATTCACCCCTCCCCTCTTGATTACCATTCGCATGGGCACAACAATTGGTATAAGAGTCTTGGTCTCTGGTTAAACTGACCTTACGGTCACATAGTAAGATCCAAGCAAATGGCAAACAAAGGGGAGATGCCTGAAGGGCACTCGATTCATAGGCCTCCGTTTTTCGATGGTTCGAATTATGCATATTGGAAGAACTGGATGTATGTTTTTCTGAGGGCCCAAGAATTTGATATTTGGCAAGTCATCAGTAAGGGTCCACATAAATTACCTGACAAAGAGGATGAATAGGGAGAAGAGCATATCAAGAAGTGCATATCTAATTTCAAAGCAATGAATATAATTCAATGTGCAATTCACGCCAATGAGTACTCACGAATTTCTATGTGTGCTTCCGTGCAGGAAATGTGGGACAAACTCCAGCTAATGTATGAAAGAACATCGGAAGTGAAGAAGACTAAAGCAAATTTGCTCGTCCGGGACTATGAACTATTCATGATGAAGCCAGACGAAACCATTTCTGAGATGTTTGCTAGAATGTTGGAGATAACCAACGGATTGAAAGCACTCGGGAAGGAATACTCGAACCAGGATCTTGTGAGGAAGGTATTAAGGTCCCTCTCACCACAGTGGCATACAAAGGCCACAGTAATTGAAGACTCGAAGGATCTTAGCACCTTGACGTTGGACGAGTTGATCGGCTCCTTGATGACATACGAGATCAATATCAAAAGGAGCGAGGAAGATCATAAGAAGAAGAAAGTGGCTACAACAATGGCTTTGAAGACAATCCCTCAAGATCTAGATGGGAGTGAGGTAGACTCCACAACCAACAGTGAAGATGAGGAGCTGGTTGCTATGATCACAAGAAGAGCGAGAAGATTTGTTAAGAGGACAAGAACAGCTGGTGGCCAATTCAAGAAACCAAAGAGGAGACCCATGTTTAAGAAAGGTGAAAGCAGCAAAAAGAATGAAGAAGTTATATGCTATGAATGCAAGAGACCAGGTCATATGCGGGGAGAGTGCCCCGAACTTCACAAGAAGCTCAAAAAGGGGAAATTCAAGAAACCTAAGGCAATGGTGGTGACTTGGAGTGATGAAGACGACGCCGATGACCAATCTGAAGACGAGCTGGATGAACTTGTGCAAAATTTGTGTCTAATGGCAAATGAAGAAGACTCCAATGAGGTATGTTTTGAATCCGAGGCTCTTTCATGTGAACAATGGGAAAGAGCATATGAAGCCTTATATGAAAAATGCAAGAAGTTAAAGTCTGAAAATAGGATGTTGAAGAAAAATATTGAACTAAACATGCTCAATGAAAACTCGTCTAAAAATTGTGTTGAACTAACAACCAAAATTGAAACACTGTCTCATGAGAATGAATTGCTAAGTTCAAAAGTTATCTTGTTTGGGGAAGAATTAGCTTGTCTAAGAGAAGAGCAACAAATTGATGAAAAATCAATGAGACAAGATGAAGAAAATGAGAAGCTTAGGAAAACCATTGAGGAAGTCAATGTGAAAGTAAAAAGCCTGGAAGATGATAAGATGGAAATTGAGAAAGCAAATGAGCTTCTAAAAAAGGAGGTGGAAGATCTGAAAGAAACATTGGCAAAATTTGTCAAAGGAAAACAAACTCTAGACACCATGCAAGGAATGAAAGTAAATTTTAGAAAGGAAGGTCTAGGTTATGATCCAAGCAAAAGGAAAGCGTTTGAAAATAAGACTTGTACTTATGTGCATGTGAATGCTTCATCTTCATAAAGTTCTTCGCACAAAAAGAATGAAAGATACATTCTTGCTCACAAACCATTCATGAATGAAAGTAAGAAAAGGAATGCCAACAAGAAAATTGTTTCATGTTTCTACTGTGGAATGTATGGCCACACCATGTATACGTGCATATTAATGTTGGCTGACAATGAAAATTTTGCTAGGAAATCAATGCGGTTAAATAGATCGAGAACTTCTAACCATTATGGACCCAAGTAGGCTTGGGTACCAAAATCATAGAAGTTTTCTCGTCTTGATGGTTTTGTAGGTCTGCATGAAGGCTCAAAGAAATAAATGGTACCTCGATAGTGGATGCTCGTGACACATGTCAGGAAACAAAGAGATATTTGTAGACCTCCAAGAAAAGGATGGTGGACTAGTTGCCTTAATTTGGGGGCAAGGACAAGGGAAAAATCATCGGTGAAGGTATGATAGGTAAGGGATCTACTCATAGTGTAGAAAATATTTTGTTGGTCAAAGGTCTTAATCACAACTTACTGAGTATTAGTCAACTATGTTATAAAGGGTGCAATGTGATTTTTGACTCCACACACTTCACGGTTGTAAATAAAGATACACATGAAATAAAGTTCATATGTGTTAGACAAAACAATGTATTTATCATAAACCTAGATGACACATCACACAATAATTTTTGCTTAGTTGCAAATAATTCAGATAATGCTTGGTAGTGGCATCGTCGTCTTGGGCATGCCAGTTTTAATGTTCTTACAAAGTTGTCTATAAATGATCTAGTCGTTGGATTGCCAAAACTGAAGTTTGAAGCAAACAAAGTGTGTGAGGCATGCAGCAAAGGTAAGCAAACCAGAACTTCTTTTAAAAGTAAGAATGCTGTCACAACTACTAGGCCCTTTGAGTTACTTCATATTGATTTGTTCGGACCTAGTAGAACTCATAGTCTAGGTGGAAAGCTATATGGATTCGTCATCGTAGATGACTTTTCAAGGTTTTGCTGGGTTCACTTTTTGACACATAAAAGTGATCTGTTGACTGAGTTTAAAGGTTTTTGCAGGAAAGTTCAAAATGAGAAAGGATATTTCATCAAATCAATCCAAAGTGATCATGGTAAGGAGTTCAAAAATAATGAGTTTGATGAGTTGTGTAGGGAACATGGATACACACACATCTTTTCCGCACCCAGACCTCCAGAAAAAAATGGAGTTGTTGAGAGGAAGAACATAACCCTTATTGAGATGACTCCTACGATACTCAATGAAAAAAATCTTCCTAGGTATTTTTGGGCAAAAGCCGTTAACACTGCATGCTACATCATAAACCGAGCCATGGTAAGACCTCTTCTCAGAAAAACACCTTATGAACTCTTCAAGGGTAAGAAGCCTAATATCTCCCATCTCAAACCATTTGGTTCTATTTGTTACATTTTGAACAATGGAAAATCTGATTTAGGCCAATTTGATGCAAAAAGTGATCGTGGAATATTTCTTGGGTACTCTCTCACTTCAAGAGCTTATCGGGTGTATAACCTCAGAACTCTTGTAGTAGAAGAGAGCCCGCATGTAATTGTAGATGAATCGTTCAATTGGAATATTAACAAGGATTCATGTGTGCAGAATGAAGATGAAGAGAATGGAAAAGGAAATGCACCGAAGGCCTCAGAAGAACAGGACATTCAAGAAGAAAGACTGGAAAATAAGACTCAAGGAGAACAAGATGTATAGGAATTACCAAGGCAGTGGATATTCGCAAAGAACCATCCAGTTGAGAATGTAATTGGCAATGTTGAAGAAAGAGTTAGAACAAGATCCTCATTCAGGGAAGTAGAGAACTCAGATTATATAGCCCTGCTTTCTCAATTTGAGCCTCACAATGTAGAGGATGCTTTGAAAGATAATTCCTGGATCTTGGCTATGCAGGAAGAACTACACCAGTTCCAAAGGAACAAGGTGTGGTTCCTCATGTCTCGCCCTAGAAATCACTCTGTGATCGGAACCAAATGGGATTTCCGGAACAAATTAAATGGTCAAGGAGTGGTAACTAGGAATAAAGTCAGGCTAGTAGCCAAAGGCTATAGTCAAGAACTAGGAATTGACTTTGATGAGTCCTTTGCCCCAGTGGCAAGACTCGAAGCTGCGAGGATGTTTTTAGCTTTTGCATGTTTCCATAATATTAAATTATTTCAGATGGATGTTAAAAGCACATTTCTAAATGGATATATTCAGGAGGACGTGTACATGGAGCAGCCACCGGGGTTCGAGGATCAAGAATACCCGGACCATGTTTTCAAGCTAGAGAAAGTATTCTACGGTCTAAAACAAGCACCTCGTGCATGGTATGATAGACTAAGTGTTTTTCTCATTCAAAGTGGCTTTAAGCGAGGTAATATCGATCAAACTCTTTTTACAAAAATGAATGGTAAGAAAATCTTGATTGTCCAAATCTATGTAGACGATATCATTTTTGGCTCCACAAATGAAAATCTTAGTGAGGACATTGCAAAGTTGATGCAAAGTAAATTCGAAATGAGTCTTATGGGAGAGCTGATATTCTTTTTGGGACTACAGATTAAGTAATTAGAGGATGGTCTCTTCATCATCCAAAGGAAATATGCTCAAGAGCTTCTCAAGAAATTCAATCTCGGCACAGCTAAATCCCAACCAACTCCAATGTCCACATCACTTAAGCTAGACCAAGATGATAAAGGTAAATCTGTCAATCAAACACTTTTCAGAAGCATGATTTGATCCTTGCTATATTTGACAGCTAGTAGGTTGGACATTCAGTTTGTTGTATGTTTATGTGCTAGATTCCAGTCTAGTCTAAAAGAATCTCATATGTCGGTCGTGAAACGGATTTTAAGATATATATCTGGCACTTGTGATTTGGGACTTTGGTTTCCCCGCTGTTCAAGTTTTGATTTGCTTACGTATTCCGATGCTGACTATACAGGTTGTAAATTGGATCATAAAAGCACAAGCGGGTATTGCTAGTTCCTTGGAGGTTGCATGGTCTCATGGGCCTCCAAGAAACAGAGTTCAGTGGCATTATCAACCGCCGAGGCTGAATATGTGGCCATAGGTAGTTGTGTTGCCCAAGTGCTTTGGATCCAACAACAAATGGTTGATTTTGGCATTGAACTAAAAAACACTGCAATAATGTGCGATAACACATCTGCAATTAATCTTTCAAAGAATCATGTGCATCATTCTTGAACAAAACATATTGAGATTAGGCACCATTTCTTGAGGGACCATGTAAGCAGAGGTGATGTCGAAATAAAATTTGTTGAAACGAATAGTCAAATTGCCGACATCTTCACTAAGCCACTAAATGAAGATAAGTTCACATCATTCAGAAGAGAGTTAGGAGTGTGTAGGCTTGGGTGTTAGTCTCATGCATGCATAATAAATTTATCCTTCCTTGTGCATAACTTAGAGTTCATTGTTCTAAATTTGCATCTGAATGTCTATAGTCATGCATTAACATTGAATTGTTAATATGCATTTAAACATGAGCATTTGGTTGAGTGGTATATCAAATGGTGTCATGCTGAAGAATGGACAAGTCCATTTGGAGGCCTTCACCATGTGTTGAGTGCTTAACTCCACCACGTACCACCAATCAGGTTTTGCATTAGATATTTCCCTTGACATGCATTTGCATCATAATGCTTGAATTGCATGGAACTATGCTAGAATGAAATCACTGTTGGGTTCGGTGCGATGGATTCAGAGGGGGGTGAATGAATCCCTCTCTAAAAATTTTGCCTAATTAAAATCTATAAACACTCAGAGATGATTGGGAAACAAATTCAGTTCTACTGAAACTGAATTATTGTGAAGTGTTCAATCAAACAGTAACTGTGCAAACAATTAGCTCAATCGATATATGAAGATAGTTCAAGCCTAAACATTCATCTAGCGGAATCAGATAAATAATCAAACCACTGCATAGAGGATTTTTAAGGTGGTTCGGTCGTCCAGACCTACATCCACCCCACACTCAAACCCGAGTGTGGATTCCGCTGATACACAGCTTAAACCGCTGGGCCTCACAGCTTGCCTACAACCGCTGAGGAATTACAGCTTAACCTCTGCTGGGGACTACAGCTTAACCCGATCAGTGGAATCCTCCACTGTAAACGCTGAGCAACACAGCTTGCTCCGTTGGGCAATACAACTTAGCCGTCCGAGGTATCCACCTCGCTCGCTGAGCAACACAGCTTGCTATCCAGAGGAATCCTCCTCTGCAAAACCGCTGGCTAACAGCTTGAAGAAAGGTAAAATAGAAAATAAGAAATACAGCACCGAAAAGCTGAAAATGAAGCACAAATCATATAGCTCTCAAAGGAGCAGGTCTGGCTTGGATTTGATCCAAATGCCAGAGGATAGATTTCTTCTCCACGAACTCCTTCTCTCTCTCTCTCTCTCTCTCTTCTTTCTCTTCTACTTCTTCTCTCTTTCTTTCTCTTTCTCTTCTGCTTATTCTATCTTTCTCTTCTTCACTCTTTTTCTTCTTCTGGATCGTGCAGGCTATCTCTCTGCTTCTGCTCCCTTTTTTTTCCGATCACGACCAGGTCTTCTTCTAAAGAAGAAGCTTCATATATATAGCAGCAGCAGGAAGGTGGGCGTGTGTCCTCCACAGTTCACGCCCTAACACCTTGGCTGCGTGGCAGCATTTCAGCCTACAGGATGACACATGTCACGATCCTGAGCTATCTCCATTCTAGGATCACGTGCCCTTATTAACCTCTACGAAATAGCACCTGCCATTGCATCTGTAGTGCCCCAGAAATTTTAAATAATTTTCAAGAAATTATAAAGGCCTAAATAAATTTATAAATTGTTATTATGAGGCCAAGTGGTGTTAATCAATTAACCCAAACCACTTAATTAAAGTCCAAAATATTTTTTTACTCAGGCCCATTAAGTTAGGCCCACATTCTAGAAGGTAATTAAGTCTATCCACAGATATTAAGGATAAATACTAATACTATAAGATAATGATTTGGATAATTAACAAAGAGAGTTTTCATAAATTGAAACTCTAAGCTACGATGACTGTAACGGTCTATCGTAAGACCGCCACAGCCATGTAACGCATGGTCACTCGACCGTTACATTCCTGTTAGTTCCGTAAGTGAAGGGACTCATGAAAAGATTGGAACTTGATGTTCCTATCCACTATGGATCGACTTGGGAAGGATTGTAAAAACTCTAAGGACTCTTAGAGATTAGGATTTGATGAAATAAGGACTCTAAACTCGATCTAATCTTCAAAACCTAGCCTAAACTCTATAAATAGGGCATAGTTCTGAACTGTGCGACCCTTACTTTTTGGGCATAAGGAAGTAAGGTAAGGAGTCATTATCGCAGGTAAGTTCTTTAGAATAATTTGTTTACAATACTTTAGACTAACTCCCCTCTGAATTTCACATCTTTAGGTCAAGAGGGCGTGGAGTTAGAGCATAAAGAAGTTGCTGAAAAAGTCACAAGAGAAGGAAGGGATCTAGGGCACGGTTCTCAACCAAATTCAGAAACTACAGTCTATGTAAGAGGTAGGTTATCTCATGAACGGCAAAAACAGTATGATAGGATAAAAAGCCCTCTGGTTTGATTGAATTCCATGCATTGTAGAGCATTGATTTCATGTTTTATTTGTTATATGCACATCATGCACCTCTTAGCCAAATTAAGACATTAAAACATGACTATTCATCTATTCATGATTAGCTATGCATGTAGATGGCCTTACTTCGTTAACATGACTAGAAACTCATCATGTTTTGATAAAAGACATGATGTGAGTTGATCTCTTAGTTTCTATGATTATTTTCTATTAACAGATACTGTAACGCATTAGCATAGGACTCTCGCTTCCAAGTAACGGCCCTATGACAGACCGTTACACACTCTGTGATATTTGAATTGCACTGTTGTTTCTAACGCGCTTGGACAGATGCGTTACAATCATGTAACGGCTGGGTCCTGACCGTCACTTTCACTGTGACGCCCCATCTCCAGACCGTTATATCATGTGTACTGTCAACCTTTGACAGATTATAACTTGCCAATATTACCATTGTTAAAGCCTAGTTATCTAAGTTATAACATGATCTCATGTTTTAAGGTTATTTGATCGTTCATAACAGGTATTGCATATTTTGGTATCACTTTTATTTTTAAGCTATGCTAATTTCATGAAGCTAAAACCTATAGTTTTGTACTATTAAAGCATGATTATAAAAGCATGACTTATTAGCATTGTATTGACGGAGTTTTCATCATGGTTTTCACATTTATTATACATGTCACTACCTGTCAATAGAGTCAATTCTATAAGTACATGGCACTTACTCCGGTATGATGTCATTAGTTCACACATTGCACTATAGGAACACTATCTTGGACATGAGGACCTCTCTATTGAATAATCCTTCCAATGGACTAGGAAATCATTGTTTCAAGGCCTCCGTAATTCTCCGCGAGCCTGGGATTCCCACTAGGATGTCGAGTTGGTTGTACCAATGAAAGCCCATTAATTAGAACACTCTATTGTGGTTTCTGATTTTTGAAATGTAACGGCCTTGAACTGGACCGTTAGGCTCATGTAACGGCCCAGTGCCAGACCGTCACATTCCTCTGGGTCTATTTTTATCCTTCTGGACTCGGATCACTGTAACGGCCTATTACTGGCACGTTACATAATGTAACGGCCCAGCCAATGACCGTTACATAGCTTGTTTATGTTAACCCAAGGTTTGACCAAGGGTTGATATTCCATTGATTCTAGACAAACCTTGATGATCTAGAACTTGTCATATTGCTTAAATGGATCTAAAAGAAATGGAAGTTAAGGAAAGTACCGTTATGCTGTCGATTTATTCAATAAGCATAACTTAGTTTAAATATCATTCTTGATCTCATATATTCAAAATTGAAGCATTCATTCATTGATTTTAGTTATCATGGAATTATTGGAAGTGCTATATTCTTAGCCATACGTTACTATTATACTGCGTGGGAGTAGCTTAATTTATAACTGAAGATGCGATCGAGCACTGATTGTGTTCAAGGGCTCTATGCTAGTCCCCTCGACTGATTACCGGAAACATACTATTTTATAAACCATGGGGTATGATGCTACTGGCGTCGCATTGCGCTGGGAGTACTATTTCTATAAATAACTGAAGATCCACGGTACAACATGACATTATTGCTTGATATTCCACAGAACTTCACGAAGCACTTGCTCTTAAGCATAAGATGCTAAAGTGAGAAATATGTGGCTTGCTAGTACAATCTCGTTACATTCTTGTTCATGGAAGGCCAATATCATGTTCTTGTTATATTCTTACTAGTTCATTCTTGATCATTCTATCTTACATGGTCATCTTGTTTCTATTGATTTGATCGCATGATTGATTCGCATTCGCATGATTTTACCTTATTTCTTTAGAGCTAAAATGATAATTACTTAAATAGTGCCTTCATGTTGATGCGAAGATACCTACTCGGCAAGTGTGCTCATGACCTATTCTCTAATATTTTTCAGGAGATGGAAATAGTTCGGATTCGGATTCGGGCTATACTAGTAGCGGGTCCGGAAGCGAGTGAAAGTGTTATAAAGATGAGAGTGAAGACTTAGGAAGTTAAAGTGTCTAGATTGAATCAATGTAATTTTCCTATTTCTTGAGTCTAGTAGAATGGAAATCAAATTAGTGATTGTATCTTGAATATTGAGCATTATGAAATAAAGTTGAAGTTTGATTAAATCTTGTGCAATTGCATTTACTTGTGTGATTGTCTTGCGCTCTGATTGATTCTTGCTTGCAAGAGGCTTACCATGCCGGCTGTTCGCGCTCCCCGAGCGAGTCTTCCGCTGTAATTAAAGGCTCGGGACGTGACAGCATCAATCATAAAGTGTTCTTCAGACAGTTATACAAGATATAAAGAGATTGCTCGTAGTATGTATGCTACAACCGATGCATAGACATGTCACAAGGGAGTGTATAGACTTAGAGTGCATGCTACAGCAATGTATAGACTTTGAACGCGTGCAGTGCAGCAAGGCAATGTATAGACTTTAAATGCGTGCAATGCAGCATGGCAATGTATAGACTTGCTCAGTTCAGCTGGTGGATGTACAGACTTGATAGTGTGTAATGCAGCATGCATATATCAAAGTATGTACATCAAGAATGAATGCCATTTGAAGAATGTACAGACTTGTGTTCTGAACGATGCATAAATGCATAGTGTATGGACTTGGTGAGCATGCAGCACCCAATGTACAGAGTTGACCGATGTACAAACTTCACGCAATGTATAGACTTAGTTAAAGAAGAGATGCATGAACTATGCACATGCATGAAGAGCAGACGATGTACAGACTTGCATGAGACGCTGGGTATGTTGAGACACAACATGAGACGCTAAGTGAGACACAACATGAGACCCAGAACTGCAAAGAATGTATAGACTTGCTAAACTATCGTATTGACATAACACCAATGAATGTGCAGACTTTGTGTAATGTGCAAGCAATGTGCAGACTTGCTAGCAAACACTGTGCTGACTATGCCATGAATGTATAGACTTAGTGTTATGCAGCCAGATAATGTATAGACTTTGTGTGTGCTGGCAGACGATGTACATACTTGCATGAGACGCTAAGTGAGACGGAGAATGATGCACTTGCTGGCAGACGATGTATAGACTTAATATGAGACGCATAGACTTTGTGGAATGCAGTTGTGCACGGACTATATGCTCCAGACAATCGTGCACCAACTATATGCATGACGTTGTACAGACTTTTTGTATGCATGAAATAGCCGAATGCACTGTCTTCCTATATGCTCAAGCAGGACTTTCATTTAGACAGAGATGTTCATGATATACAATGCTGACTCATAGTGTTTGCTATCATCAAAATCACAGGGGCACAACAATCACAACCATATATGATGCATGAATTTGAATTTAGTAGTATGAGCCCTTTTTTTGTGCTTTCTACGTCTATACAACTCTTGATAAATAATGTACTCAGCTGGAGAAAATTGAATGAAAATTCTCCTAGTTGGTTAAGATGGATGAAAAATCTCCCCCTTTTTGTGCTTTCTACGTCTATACAATGCTGACTCATAGTGTTTGCTATCACCAAAATCACAGGGGCACAACAATCTCCCCCTTTTTGATGATGGCAACACTATGAGTCACACTGACTCATGTCAAACTATTCTCCCCCTTTGACTTCATCAAAAAGAAAATAGTTTGAGATGAGAAATACAAATATGCATGCAATGATTGAATGAAAGTCCCCCCCTTTGGCAATAATATCCCCCTTTGAGAATAAAGATCAGAAAAGTTCTGAAGGCTGAAACCAATTATGATGAAAGGAGATATCAACAAAAGCACAGGGATAATCAAGCAATACCACAATCTGTAAGCACAGTGCATTTGATTCAGATGCCAATGAATGGATGAGAAAGAAGGATTTTTATCAGCACACCAAATTCATAAATCTTGATAAACGGATTTCAGACTCTTCAATTATAATAGATTGTGAATGATCTTTAACTTACTATCATGATTTAAGAATGATGAATCCAAAGTTTATCAGGAAAATTCATTACTCATATCTGAAACATCTTTTAATAGAAATGAACCAAACAAAAACTCATCTGATATTCATGTTTAATCTCCCTCCATCTTACTCAATTAAAATTCAATGACTCCTTTGGAAGTTACACAAGATAGTATTGAGATTAAACATAGATAAATGTGTCTGACTTTATTTTTAGTTTTTCAGAATTTTCTATTAATCTACACTTATTTCTTGAGCAAGTTTGGTTAAGTCAACACCTTTTTTTTTTTTTTACGTGAGGCACAACACGTGTTAGGTGAAGTGACCCAGTTACTCAGTGTGACAACCATATTACCTCTCAAAGAGAACAGAGTTAGCAATTTGGAGTGTCTTTTTACATGAGGAGACACCTTGATCAGATGCAAGAATCCCCAGTTACTCAACACAACCATGCCATTGCTCTGCCAGATTTTCAAACATTTTTTATAAGAGAGGTAACTATGGCACTTCATGACATGGGCTTGCTCTATTTCTTTGATAGAGAACCCAGTTTCTCTGTGGCCAAAGTCATTGCTCTGACCAAGATTTCTTTCAAGTATTTTCAGATTATACAGACATTTCTCAGATCACTAAAAAGTTTAAGAACAATACCAACTACATGTATCTTAACCAAGGAAAGCCATGGTTTTAAAATTTCAGATTTCAGAAGGTTTTGCATGAAATTACATGAGATAATTGGTTAAGATTTATTAAACAAATGATTCAGATACTTTGAAGTCTTTTAGATCAAAACTTAATGAATACATTAGTCTTAAATCAATTTGATTCATCAGACATTCTTAAGCCAGTATAATAGAAGATTCTTCTTTTCAGAATATTTTTGATTTATGATTATGGTGCACTGACTAAAATCTTTCCTCATTCAGATGAATCAACATTGACATTGCAGCAAATCAGAGGAGTCAACAAAGCATTTTTATTGAGAGAATAGCAGAAAGCAATCATGATGAGACAAGGGTTGAACATTAGAACGGTGCAGTTTAGAAATCAATAGCTGAGTCTGGAGTACAGACAGAACAGCTACACAAGTGGAGACAGCAGTGAATTCAAGTGAACCACACATTTACCAAGAGAATGGATCAGATTGCTAGACAGAATGAGTTCAAGAGGTGAAGAAGTGATCAAATAGGAATGCTCCCCCTGTCTAGATGTAATGGAATATCCTTTTAGGTTTTTCAAATTTTATGACATGCACTACTTTTCAAATGCAGCAACAGTCAAACTCCCCCTGACAAAGTGCATGACATGCAATTAAAGCACTGCTCATGATTTTAAAGTTTATGCTCAAGGAGAATTCATGCTTGTTCAATCAGAGAGAGAAACTATCAAATGCATCAAGTTCATTTCAAATTTTCAGAAAGTTTCAATTAAAGATAAATCAGATCAATGGGATGCTCAACCATCTCAAACAAGCAATTTTCAGATGATGGAATTTAAACAGTGTTCAGAATTGACCTGAAGAGTAGAATCCTGGGATTTTTCTTTTTGAGTGTCTTAGCTAAATTACCCCTCTTTGTTCATTCCAAGGCACACCTGCAACGTTTTGATCATTTTGATCCTGTAGGGACCCAAGCAACCTTGGGTCCTGCGTTAACCCTGACAGGTGTTCTGAATAATCTTTTAGCAAAGTTATCATCATGATCCATCAGGTGACAATTGTCCATAGAATGTCTAAATTTTCTAAAATATCTACATGAAATGACTGATTTCTGGTTCTTATGATGCATAGTAACAGCAGTATGAGGTCTATAGACATGATCATAAGATTTTCTGTTGTATGCATGAACAGTTTATTTCTTATTCTTAATCACCAACATTCAGCAGATTTGTGACCTTGCTTACCACAGTTGAAGCATGAAATATTTACAGGTCTTGCTCTAGGGAATTTAGCAGATTTGGAATTTATGTGATATCCCTGAACATACCAGCAGTCCCTGACTATATGCCCTTACTTGCCATATTCAAAGCACCTGAGGTGCTTGCTGCTTGATTCAGAATTATTCCAGTAATTTCCTGACCAGCACTCAACAGCCTTGTGCCCAAGCTTATTGCAGTTAGAGCACACAGTTTGCTGACTGGACTTGGGTTTAATTCCGTAAGGACCATGAAAATGCATGGAAGACCTAGCATGCAGTTTATTGTCTTCGTTCATGATAAAACATGCATTCATGAGATGACCATGCTTACCACAATAGTAACATGAAACATCAGGCTTCCTAGTAGCATGGTTTCTATCAAAGGACTTTCTAGAATGCAATGTTTCACTAGCATGCTCATCCTTTAACAACAATCTGCAATGTTCCATTATGTGACCTACCATCCCACAATAATAACATGACCCTTTTTTAATATGAGTGTGTGAGATATCATGTGTCTTGTGTGCAGCTTTCTTTGTACAAGCAGGAGTGTTTTTGTTCTTTTCTAAAGATTTTCATTCCTTTTCAGTTTCTGAATTTGTTCTGCAAATTTGGAATTGACAGTGGATTTTTTGATTTTTCTGAGCACTGAATTTGAAGATAGGTACACTAGATGTGCTAGTTGGCTCAGAACTATACACGAATGAAGTGTGAAGCTTACTGTCAAGGCTCTTTTTATTAGCTGGGTTAAAACCCAGACCCTCACATTGGAAATTAATTTTGCAACCAAGGAGCTTATCCAAATTATCCTTTCCACTCACAAATTTCTCAAGAGATTTGTTCAAGTCAGAGATTTCAGATTCAAGTTTTGAAACATTAAGTTCTAGGCCAACAATTTCAGTTTCATAGGAAATGACCTGGTTATGCAGTGCATCATTCAGACTTTTCAATGTTTCATTTTCCTGTTTGAGTTTGAGCTGATTTTTAAATTGATTTCCATCAACAACACATTTTCCTTTTTCTAGAGCACGCAGTCTCTCTGACATAGCAGTGTTTAACTGCTTCAACTCTTCATTCCCCTTTTGTATCAATTTTAATTTTTCATTTTCAGATTTCAAATTTTGGATTTGTTCAGCAGAATTTTCGTCATTAGTAATGGAACTTAGCTGTTCTATTAGAATTTCTTGTCTCTGTTCATCTTTCAAACTTTTATTGAGCAATTCATTATTCTCATTTCTTAATGAGGCAACTAGATCCTTATACCATTCAAGATCAATATGAAGACTCTCGTTAACTTCTTTCAGACATGTGCAATCCTTGCAAACAGATTCACATGTAATTTCAGCATTGACTTTTGAGCTCTGTTTCCTAAGACATTCATTCTCAGATTTTAAGACATTCAATTCAGAGCTAACACACTCTAAATCTTTTACCAATTTTTCATTCTGAACTATATTATCGTTATGAGCCTGATCATCATCAATCAAGCTAAGTCTTTCCTTTAGTTCAGCAATTTCACAAGTAAGCTCTTGATTTTCCTTTTTGTGTAAACCAATTTGTTTCATAAGCATTTCTTTCTCAGATTTCAAATGATCTAGATCTGAAGTAACAGAATCAAACTCTTTTAGTTATCTTCTGAATATCTCATTTTCTGTCTTCAGAATTTCCATATCCTCACCTCCAGAATTAACATTCACATGATCATTCAACTTCCTTTTTAGAGATTTATTTCATTTTTTCAACTTTTCGTAAGAATCAAGCAAATCATTGTATGCTACAATCCAATCATCCATATCATAATTATCAAATTCAGAAGGTACCTCATCTTCATCTTCTTCTTCATTTTCTTCTTGTTGTCCATCATCGTCAACCATCAGACATGTGTTGAGATTCCTGGTAAGCTTCAGTTTCTCTAAAATCTCCTTGGCAGACCTGCAAGAAGAAACACATGAAATTAGAGCTCTGTCAAGTGATGCTTTCATTAAATCTAATGCTCTAGAGTTGACAGAGTCTTTCAATCTATCCTTATCGGTCCATTTAGATACATCCCTCGATAATTTATGAGGACCGTGAGTTATCACCTTCCAAAGATCAGGATCAATTGTCCTCACATACCGATGCAACTTTTCCAGTCATGTGTCAAAGTCATTACCTTTGAAGATCGGTGGATGAGCCATCGAGAGATGATAAATGCACCGAAAACAGAAGAGCAAAGCAAGACACTAAATCAGTGAAACAAAATACCGAGCACAAGAAACCCACTCTGAAATGCATCACAGAAGATGCAAGATCTGCTGCGGATTGTTAGATCCTATGCACAGCAACCCGCTCTGATACCAAGTGTTGGGTTCGGTGCGATGGATTCAGAGGGGGGTGAATGAATCCCTCTCTAAAAATTTTGCCTAATTAAAATCTATAAACACTCAGAGATGAATGGGAAACAAATTCAGTTCTACTGAAACTGAATTATTGTGAAGTGTTCAATCAAACAGTAACTGTGCAAACAATTAGCTCAATCGATATATGAAGATAGTTCGAGCCTAAACATTCATCTAGCGGAATCAGATAAATAATCAAACCACTACACAGAAGATTTTTAAGGTTGTTCGGTTTTCCAGACCTACATCCACCCCATACTCAAAGCCGAGTGTGGATTCCGCTGATATACAGCTTAAACCGCTGGGCCTCACAGCTTGCCTACAACCACTGAGGAATTACAGCTTAACCTCCGCTGTGGACTACAGCTTAACCCGACCAGTGGAATCCTCCACTGCAAACCCTGAGCAACAGAGCTTGCTCCGCTAGGCAATATAGCTTAGCCGTCCGAGGTATCCACCTCGCCCGCTGAGCAACACAGCTTGCTGTCCAGAGGAATCCTCCTCTGCAAAACCGCTGGCTAACAGCTTGAAGAAAGGTAAAATAGAAAACAAGAAATACAGCACCGAAAAGCTAAAAATGAAGCACAAATCATATAGCTCTAAAAGGAGCAGGTCTGGCTTGGATTTGATCCAAATGCCAGAGGACAGATTTCTTCTCCAAGAACTCCTTCTCTCTCTCTCTCTTCTTTCTCTTCTGCTTCTTCTCTCTTTCTTTCTCTTTCTCTTCTACTTCTTCTCTCTTTCTTTCTCTTTCTCTTCTGCTTCTTCTCTCTTTCTCTTCTTCACTCTTTTTCTTCTTCTGGATCGTGCAGGCTCTCTCTGCTTCTGCTCCCTTTTTTTTTTCCGATCACGATCACGTCTTCTTCTGAAGAAGAAGCTTCATATATATAGCAGCAGCAGGAAGGTGGGCGTGTGTCCTTCACAGTTCCCGCCCTAACACCTTGGCTGCGTGGTAGCATTTCAGCCTGCAAGATGACACGTGTCACGATCCTGAGCCATCTCCATTCTTGGATCACGTGCCCTTATTAACCTCTACGAAATAGCACCTGCCAGAGCATCAATCATAAAGTGTTCTTTAGACAGTTATACAAGATGTAAAGAGATTGCACGTAGTATGTATGCTACAGCCGATGTATAGACATGTCACAGGAGAGTGAATAGACTTAGAGTGCATGCTACAGCAATGTATAGACTTTGAACGCGTGCAATGCAGCAAGGCAATGTATAGACTTTAAACGCATGCAATACAGCATGGCAATGTATAGACATGCTCAGTTCAGCTGGTGGATGTACAAACTTGATAGTGTGTAATGCAGCATGCATATATCAAAGTATGTACATCAAGAATGAATGCCATTTGAAGAATGTACATACTTGTGTTTTGAATGATGCACAAATGCATAGTGTATGGACTTGGTGAGCATGCAGCACCCAATGTACAGACTTGACCGATGTACAGACTTCACGTGATGTATAGACTTAGTTAAAGAAGAGATGCATGAACTATGTACATGCATGAACAGCAGACGATGTACAGACTTGCATGAGACGATGGGTATGTTGACACACAACATGAGACGCTAAGTGAGACACAACATGAGACCCAGAACTGCAAAGAATGTATAGACTTGCTAAACTGTCGTATTGACATAACACCAATGAATGTGCAGACTTTGTGTAATGTGCAAGCAATGTGCAGACTTGCTAGCAAACACTGTGCTGACTATGCCATTAATGTATATACTTAGTGTTATGCAGCCAGATAATGTATAGACTTTGTGTGTGCTGGCAGATGATGTACATACTTGCATGAGACGCTAAATGAGACGGAGAATGATGCACTTGCTGGCAGACGATGTATAGACTTAATATGAGACGCATAGACTTTGTGGAATGCAGTTGTGCACGGACTATATGCTCCAGACAATCGTGCACCAACTATATGCATGACGTTGTACAGACTTTTTGTATGCATGAAATAGCCGAATGCACTGTCTTCCTATATGCTCAAGCAGGACTTTCATTTAGACAGAGATGTTCATGATATACAATGCTGACTCATAGTGTTTGCTATCATCAAAATCACAGGGGCATAACAATCACAACCATGTATGATGCATGAATTTCTATTTAGTAGTATGAGCCCTTTTTTGTGCTTTCTACGTCTATACAACTCTTGATAAATAATGTACTCAGCTGGAGAAAATTGAATGAAAATTCTCCTAGTTGGTTAAGATGGATGAAAAATAATCGGTTGGATGAGGCCCTTTATATCTTTGATCAAAACCCCATTTGATAAACCTATACACTCATCTATCTTAATCCAAATCAATGGGGATTCAAGCCTTAAGCATTGGCCCTCAATATCTGTTGTTTAGCTTGAAATATACTTGTTACAGGGCAGAGTCGACTCTCAGAGTCAACTTTTGCTTCTGTTAGTGCTGTTGCTTCACGGGACAGACGGGGTGAAAAAATGTGTCGACTCAATGAATCGACACTTTCCGGCAGCTTTTATTCTGGCAAACCGGACCATTGGGGTTCACTTAACTTCGAACCTAATGGCCCCAACTGCTCTATAACACCCCGTGTGTCCCTTAAACACCCGGTGCTGCCCTCTTTCAGCCCTAAAACCCTTCTTTGCAAGCCCTAAACTCCTCCAGCCCCCACACACGGACATCTTTCGGCACCCGCAACCTACATTCTTCTCCGAGCACCCAAGGTGATTATCGTTCAAGCCCTTCTTCTCTAGCGTCAGTGCGTGGATTGTGGAGAGCAAAAATCTCCAAGGTTGGCTTCCATTTGTTGAATAGACCAAAGAGATTCACCCTCTGATGGTTTGAGATCTGAGGTGTGTCCACATGGCGCCCAAGAAGCGATCTCTGAAGGAGAGGGAAGAGGCACTGATGTTGAAGGAACTCCGGCGCAAAGACAAGCAAGTCCAAGCTCAGAAGAAGAAAAGTGCGGCCGAGTCTTTCCTGCTTGCGGAATGAAAGGTACTCCGCCCTAGGGTGGTTTATTTTCAAAGTCTTGAAACTACATTGCCCGAGTTTGTTAAGTTACTTCAGAAGCAACCAAATTTGATTTCCTTCATGACTGGTCATCAGAAAGTGTATCATTCTGTTGTGCATCAATTTTATGGTAATATGGAAGTGAAAAATGAGGATCTTGTGACTGAAATAAATGGTCAGGCTATCCCCCTTACCGTACAACTACTTGGAAAAGCACTGAACATGCCATATGACCATGGTTGTCGTTATGAAGAAGCTATATTTGATGAAGGTGATGCATTTGAAGCTATGACAGGTGAAGAAATGGGTGACAGGACCACGAGTAAGTTGAATGCAAACAACTTTCCCCCAATGCAAAGAATTTTACATCACATGATGACTAAAATCTTACTCCCATTATCTGGAGGAAGAGAACAAGTTACACATCGACAACAATTCCTTTTTGTCTATCTCTTGAGTGGTGATCCAATTAATTTTCCTGCTGTTATGTTGGAGTATATCACAAGCTGTCGGAAGTCTAAGAACAGAAATCTCCCTTATGCTGCAACACTGACCCCTGTCTTTCAATATCTTCATATTAACTTAAGCAACGAAGTCAGTCACTCCATCAGAGATGCAAACATCTACACCGTTCCCTCTATCTGCAACAACATGGGTTATGGACTCCAATACAGCCGACTAGTCCGCACTCTTAAGTCTCATAAAGGGAAAGCTCCTACAGTTGCATCTGATGACAGTGATGACCATGGACAAGAAGAACATGTTGGTACTCAGTCCAGCTCTACGGATGCCACAGAGATGCACTCGAAGATTGATGCCGTAGGAGGTGAACTCACTCAGGTAAAGGAGACAGTGGCCGGTCTTGCCAAGGACATCTCCGATTTGAAACTGTACCACGACACTTATCTCTAGAAATTTGATGCTCTAGCAAATTCCATTGATTAACTTCACTCAGCCATGGGTGTTCAATCCTACAAGCTCGATGGTATAACAGATCTCATTCGCAGTCCTCCATCGTCCTCTTGATCCATCTTAGAAGATTGAATCAGTTCTGTCCAGCTAGTAGTACTTTTGCTTATCCTTAATTCCCCCCTTATTTTTGATGATGCCAATGGGGGAGAAATGACTATGTTAATTATGTTATTTTATCCAATCAATGTCAGTGATGTGTGTTGCTTGATTGTGTGCCGTATGCTTGTGTAAACATCAAGTAGTATAAGTGTCGGTACGTCATGGCATGGCATGTAGGGTATTAGACTTTATATCTGTCAGTTGTGTATCTTGTTGTTTTAATAGACGTGAAACGAAGAAACATTAACCTCATGATGGTCGGCAAATTTTTTGTGATACCAAGGATCAATCTACAAATGGTTGAATGTGTTTTCCATTTTTCATGCTATCTTGTGAAAGATCCGTTGTGGACGGCATAAAATTGTCATTGGTTCAAAAGCAATTTTTGTTGAAGTGCTGAATACAAATAGTCACACTAAACCTTTTGATTGATTCATCATTGTTATAATGTGCATAGTATTTTGTCATCATCAAAAAGGGGGAGATTGTTGAACCCCGTACGTAACTTTGCTTTAAGAAATTTTGATGATGAACAAATACAATGTGTCGATGTTTCATGTGAATATGAGTGTGTTTGACTCATAGTAATTTTAATGGATGGTAAGAACTATGAATAGGTGAATGAGTTGATTGTAGGTTCTTGGCATTGGTTTTTGAATTGTTGATTGATGTACATAGACTTACACTTGTTCATTTCATTACTTACTACAAGGACTGATATGGCCATGAGCTTTTGTGCAGGAAAAAGTTGAAGGAGATGCTACTTAACTCAGATTGATGGACTCATTTTCTTAAAAAAATGGATGAATGACTAATTGATTTACATTTGTATATATATATATGACAGGGGTAGTGTGCAAATGTCTTAAATGAAGGCTGCATTGAAGCTAACCTTGATTGGCCTTCAATATACAAGATCATGCAATTAACATATGAATTATGCTCTCATAGTGTCTCAAATCAATCAATCATGAACTGTTTCTGTTTGAGTTCAACAGAAGCATGATAATGTTCCAAATAGATGCACAAATGCCAAAGGTAAGTTTGTGCATTCTTGATTGATGGTCAGCTAATGGAGTGGGGGTAAGCATTGCTAAGTTTTCTATTGATCTTTTAATTCCTGAGGTTTCATGTTAACCCCTCTCTATTTCATTGTTTTTGGAACACCCAGGTTTTCTTCTTCTAATCTAGCCATTCATGTTTAGTTTCCTGGGGTGTAAATGTCAACTCAATGAGTCGACATTTATTTACTGGAACTCTATTTTTCACTCGGCTGGTTCAGTTCAGAAGGCCTGGATAAAAATGTCAACTCCTTGAGTCGACATTTATATTCAGCCGTTCTGTCTGCTGTGTTTTTTTTAGCCAAACAAGAAGTGTCGACTCAAGGAGTCGACACTTATTTGCTGGCATTCTGTCTGGCATTTTTAATTGTTGCCGGGCAGGAAGTGTCGACTCTTAGAGTCGACACTTCCCTACCTATGTTCTGTCCATGGTTTTTCATCTACTGGCCGACTGAGAGTGTCGACTCTATGAGTCGACACTTTCCTGTAGGCGTGTTTTAGGATGATTTGTGCGGGCTCGTCGCCCTAATTATATTCCACGCATTATTTGCCCCTTTCTGATTGGTCCATGGGTGAATGTTCCCTCCATATGTCCCACCTATCCCTGGGGTATATATGATTTGAGAATAGGGTGATTTCAGGGTGAGATGGAGAAAGGGCCTTCACGGTTTATCTGTTTTTGGTTTTGCAGGGAGAGTGCGGCGGCGAACTAGGCATTACTCTTCCCCTGATGAGCTGAAGATCATTTATCGGAGAGAGATGTCTTTGTCCAGTACCCTGGTGTAATACCTGCAGCATGCTTCGACAAGGGGATGCGGCTTGAGTTCTTCATTCGAACCATCGTCTCTGACCTCAAGAAGGGGAGATCGAGCTCCATCAAAAATATTGACAGGGGGAGCTAGATATATTTAGAGTCTTCCAGATCTTGATTTCTACACATAATGCTTATATGTTCTTGAACATTTGTCTTCTATCTTCCAACACTTGAGAATATTACATTTGTGGGTGCCGCGTCTTGAGCGGTGTTTGTGTGTGGTTGTGCAGCTCGGCTGCGTGTGTGTGGGCTGTGCTTATAGCACGTGTGTGTGTGTGCCTCACTTCTAGTGGAGCTTAATCCTCACTCTGTGAGGGGTGGAAGTAGGGGACACAGTTGTGGACCCGAACCACCTAAAAAATTGCATGTTCATATCTGTGGTTTGTCTTCCATTATTAATCTTGTGTGGGCTCTGCGATTATGTGAGTGAATCCTTTTCACGCTCAAAAATTGTATTCTATCAATCGTGTTGCTTTCACGAGTGTGTTTTGAATCAAGGTGAGAACGAGTGGTTGGTTGTTCCTTCAATTGCATCTTTAGTTTGTATTTAATTTTTGAGGGGTGCTAGAAAGTTTTTCACTGTTAAGATTTTTATTAGTAATCAATTCACCCCTCCCCTCTTGATTACCACTCGCCTGGGTACAACACTTCCACCACCTATTCACCCTCTATGAGTCAGCCTTCCGCCACATATCCCTCCGTGAGTCCACCCTCCATGATGCCCTATGCTTCCATGAGTCAATCCTCTAGGAGTCCGCTACATCAACCTTCCACGAGTCAACCTTCCACTTCTCTATACCCACATGTGTCTCCACCTCCGGTCAAGGGAACACCACACCCCGAGCAAGCGGATGCCGTCCACTACATACCTCCCCGCCCCATTCATCATACGCCTCCACTGAGTCCCTCCGCTAGTCATTGCGCACCATTGCCTACACAACCTCCACTTCCCTCTCCGCAACCTTCTCCATCCTCCCATACCCCTCTGCACCCACCTTGCCCGAAGCGGGCTCCTCATCCTCCATTACCATAGTCTTTTTCAGATATTTTCAGGGCTTTGATGGCCACTCATGCGTTACAGCTCCCTCTGGTTGTGCCCTGCCGACCCGCGATCGAGAATCTACTCCAGTTCTATGATTATCATCGTCAACAGGGGCATTTGGTCGAGGATTGCCCTGAGTTCCGGGATCATGTGTATGACCTGGAAGCCAAGAAGAGGATTGATTGGTCAGCAATTCACAAGATCATTTTATATCTTCACAACAAACAGTAGTATCAAGAAGCGTCACCCAAGCAACCATCTCCATCATTACAAGGCCAGGGGCACCCCTGTGATTCTTCATCCAGCATTGCGCCCGCTCCGTCGCCTACTCCATCACCCATTCCCTCACCTAGGCCATCATTTGCTCCACCACCCACTCCCTCACCTAGTCCGTCATCCATTCCATTGTCTACCCCATCTCCTATGCCATCTCCATCACCTCCACAAACCCAAGCCTCTGCTCAGGCTAGCGCCTCCCCTTCTTCTTCTGCTTCTGTTACCACCACTTCTGCTGCAAACATCCCCCGACGCGTTGTGTCGATACGTCGACGGTGGGCACCACGACCCTCCTCTTCATCCTCTCCATCACCGACACCGTCTCCAGTGCCTTCATCACCATCTCCACCACCATCACCATTGCCTAACCCATCACCGCCACCTTCGCTACCTCCTCTTCCAAAATCGCTTATCCCATCACCACCTTCATCTAATTCAACCATCTTCACCGTCTTCACCGTCTCCACCATCTTCGCCTCTTCCTCCATCTCCCTCCTTGCTCGAGCCTGAGCAAGCTACACCTTCGCCTTCGCCTTCGCCTTCACTCTCACTTGCATCCGAACTCATCATTACCACCTTGCCTTTGCCACCCTCAGCCAAGTCTATCGTTGCTTCTACTCCTCCACTACCACTTAAAAGTGCCATATCCATTGAAGCCTCCTCACCCTCCAAGCCTTCTAAATCTTCTCCATCTACTTCTTCTCCATCCACTTTCACCCCACGGAGTAGGTGTGTGCTGCCTTTGGTGCCCCTTGGGTCTGGTCCCCAAGGAGATGATGAGCCAAGTCATGACGATTCGATACCGGCCGTGCACTTCAAGCTTCAAGATTTTATCTGCCGCATGCCCGTTCGTGTCCTGGTCCCTGGCTATTTTGGGGCCGATGTACATGTAATCCCAAAGACGGTTGCCAAGAAGAGTTCTCTCGCACTGAGGCTAGTTTCTTCTCAAGCGAGACCGGTGGCAATCTCATTGCTCGCCGGGAGGTCTACCATTGATGCTATTATCACCACTCGCTCTGTTGCTATTCAGTTCACAGGTCAAGAGGGATTCTCTACCCTCATTGTGCTAACTCGTACAGCTGCTAAAGAAGTCATGGACTCCATGTTCAAGGGGCAGTTTGCCGTACTTTCAAAATTTCCCAAGGATATTCTGCACTTTTTATGCAACCTCTCTCAGGTTGTCAGTAAGCCGGCCACGTCAACGCCGCGCATTACTCTCCCTCAGTTTCATCTTTCCCCTCTGTCAAGGGTGTTATGCTTCATGACTGAATGTCGAATGGAGTTGCTGAACCTTATGCTTCTCACGTCAAGTGACAAAACTCCATGGTTTCATAATGTTCATTCTAAGGAGTTACTTGTTCAAGAATGTCCACCTATTGTTAGCACCGGGTGTCCAGGGCAACTGCCATGATGAAGTTGCATGTTCATGATCGGGCTAGGCCGTCTGCTAGATGGGTCCGCTATTTAGTGAGATATTGCAAATCGAGAAGCCCAAAGGTCGTAGCCCGCGCCAGGCGGTTCCATTTTCAAGAGATTTCGGCCAAGAAGAGGTGGCGGTGCAAGTTCAAGGGCCGCCCGTTGTGCACTCGAGGGTCCACCACTTCTCTTTCCCCTTCTTTCCATTCGTCATTTCTTCTGCTCAGCTCCCACCCTTGGGTGGTGTACCTTCCTCCTCCCGATCATATTTCTGTGATTTTCTCCTCTATTCCTGGGTCCATGAACCCCCAGTCCTCTCCTTTTTATCCGGACCCTCCGAAGTTTCCTTATTTTCACAATCCTAGGCCTCAGCCTAGGCCCTCCTTTCATCTCGATCTTGGGTCATCTCCTGATTCTTCCTCTCCTCCTTGACCGGGTCCTCCAGATCTCTCCGATCTTCCTTCTCTGTTACACCCACATCATCCGGAGTCTCCGGATCTCCTCCATTGCTCCTATCTTCAATTTTCACCCTTCTCTTTTCCTCTAGAATTTTTGAGTTATGCCAGTTCTTCCTCTCCGACTCCGTCGGATGATCACTCCCTTTTTCCCTTATCTTCACAACAATCTAATCATTGTATTTCTATTTGTTCTTGATCACCCTTTCAGGGTTTTTACCCCTTTTCATGCTGTTTTCGAGGCTTTAGTCCACCTTTATCTCAGCTAATTTCTAATTCTTTTGTAGCTTGTTCCTTGTTATCAGGGTCTCTGCACCCTAGCAAAGGAGTTCTAGCCCTCACATCTCTTCCTTTTATCCCTCTTCGTCCAATGTGATTGTGTCTACCACTCCTTCGTGTCAAGGAATCTTTAAACCTTTACTATCCTCTCTTTTCTTGGTCCTGTCAAGCAAGGAATACCAAGCTCGTGCTACTCAAAGCTCGATGATCAAGATCGCTTCAGGATGCTGATTTTCACTCCATGGATTTGCAAGGTATCTTTATGCTTTCATTCCTATTACTTGTGTTATTCTTGCGCATGGTTATAATGTTAGTTAGGAGTCTTATCTTTAGTCAAATTGAGTTTGCTTTTGTAGCACCTTAGGTTGGTGATAGCTCCGCACTGGGAGTCCAGTTCTTTCCCCGATCGTTGTGGGTGCCTTTGAGCATAGTTTTTTCACACACTACATGGCGAGCTATAGCTGATTTTTCTCTAGAGCAACACCGTTGCTGCTTTGGCCATTCTTTGGGTATGCATAAAGGCCTTTTTTTTTTCTCTGCTCGGCCAAGTGTAGGAGAAAGAGATGGATGGATAAGATGCCTAACCTAGGCGCTCCCTAATACGAGAGAGGTCTCAAATAGGGGCAGTCTTAATGACTCTCAAAAGATGAGCTTTCATGCAATATCTGTCTAATGAGAGCTATCACAATCAAAATGAATGACTTATTCCAAAATTATGAAGTTAAAGGCATGGCAAGAGTGGCAGTACAGTTTCCCGCGGAACGTCATGAGCCTGGTCGTATGCGTGCCTGATGAATTGGTCCGAAATCAAAGACATAAAGTCCCGGCACAACAAACTATCTCTTTGAAGTGTAGTGCCATAGAAGGAAGTCAAATCCAGATATCTCACATCTTGCATAAGGCTTATCTCCATTTTTACTTTTGTTTCTCCCTCTTAGGCCGGGTTGAATCCCAGGTATGGCCTTAGTAGGGACACTGTTCTTTAGAGGCGGTTGTTGTGTTCCCTAGGTTTTGATGGTTTTGATGTGTCAAATATGTGAGTCATTCGTGAGTCAGAAATTTCATTCATTCAAGAGAATTCCATTCATTCATGAGATTATACATGTTATTGATGATGACATGTTTAATAACACACTGATAAGCACATGTTTACAATCTCACTGATGATAATTTTTCTATATCTGAACTAGCAGGAAGTTATATTAATAGTGCTTATGAAGTACATTCCAACAACATGAGTGTAGTAGATCAATTGTCAAAATGGTCGACCGAATTGGTTATCTCGGTCAACCAAAGTCACCAAATGAGCCCGACAGTTAAGGGTGACATATAGCTCAGTATCGGTGACAAATGGACCCGTATCAATGATAAATAGCACCGTATCGGTGACAAAGAGGTCTGTACAGGTGAAAAATAGCTTGCTACGTTGGAAATGTTAAAATCAATGGAGCTGCGTCGACACAATGGGTCAGTGGGGTCGACGCAAGATTGTTATATCTCGCAAGGTGAGAACTGGAGCATTGGCGATGGATTAAGGGTGAAAAATAGCTCGTTAGAGCTGACAAATGGTTGTTTGGAGTGAAATATAACTGGTTAAAGGTGTCAAATGAGTCATAGCAGTGAACCGTGAAGACCAATCTTGATTGCTTGTTGAGATATGCTATGCTTGAGTTTCTAAACACTATTCCTTCATATTTAAAGCATCATCAAGCCTTGGACATCACTGATAAACACCATCAAGATCAAAGGAAAATGTTCATCCATTGTTCAAAGAGAATATGACAGTGAAAGGCTATAGCAAAAGCAACCATGGAGTATCGTGAAGCTTGTTCCTGTACTTAAAGAGAAGAAAAGGAAGTAAGTGAAGCAGCTGATATGGTAGCAGATTCATAAGAGAAATGCTCCAACCATTAAATGTGATATGAAGTCACTCAAAGGTGACTAATGACTCGCAATGGCTTGGGCTGAAAGGGTTGAACATCAAACAAGCTGCGTCCACGTAATATCTGCTATGCGTCAACGCAGTCATGTGAAGATACCAAAGGTCAGACAAGACAAGAGAAAAGGAAAGTCAACTCAAGATGGTTTTAGAGTCGACTTCATAAGCAAGCCATAAGAACTCGTCAAATGGAGATCGAATACCAAGCCACGTCAACATAGCATCTGTGGTGCGTCAACACAGTCATAGCACTCTAGAAGCTATTGTCAGCCGAAGAAGTCTAAGTGTGACAAATGCTCAATAAGGGTGTCAAATGTGCGATATGAGTAACAAATAGCTATGTAACGGTGGCGAATGGGTCAAAAGGCGACGGCTATCAAAGCATAGACAAAAGGCTTATAGGCGACGGCTCAAGGTGGATAGTGGTGACAAATAGATGTCTAAAGGTGACAAATGACCGATAAGGATGAATAATTGGTGGCTAAGGCTGACAAATAGGCAGTCTCATTAGAATTTCTTTATTCACACTTATGTTCGAAGGCAGATGCATCGCACACCACCCCAGGCCACGTGGCAACTTTCCAAAGCACTTATTCTACATTCTTAATTTACACGTGGATCAATCAGAATTAACATTTAGATCTAATTTATGTCTGTAAAATTCAAATCTCTGTTTGATATAAATATGCACCTTCATCTTTCAAAGGTAGTAGTGAAAAAACACAAGACAAAAAACACAGAGTGTAAAAGAGAGAGAAAAAGAGTGGGAAGAAATAGAGAGGAGAGATTGATCACAGAGCTGGAGCAGGATCGAAGTCAAGCTGTGGTCCTTCAACCATGGCTTAATCTGGAGCTTGGGAACCTAAATTCGACAGTGTACCAGAAGAGTTGAAGCTATGAGAAATCTTTTGCAGATCATCTTCGCACTCATTGGGAGTTTTTCTGAACTAGATTTGTAGCATTTTCATTTGTTCATTTTTGTTTTGATTACAACCTTTGTCAAGCTGTGAGATAGCGGAATCAAGCTGTGTGGCAATAGACTTCAAGCTGTGTGTTAGTGGATCTCAATCTAGTGAGAAGTGTTAGAATTGAGTGTACTCAAGCTGTTTGTCAGCGAGTGTAAGCTGTGTTTTCAGCGGATCTAAGCTATAGTCAGCGGAAGTCTCACTCTGTTGAGTGAGGGGTGGACGTAGGTCTCTGAGCAGAGACCAAACCACATTAAAAGCCTTGTTTCTCGTGTGCAATTGTCTGTGTTTGTTTGTCTTCTATGCTAGTTAATCAGTTAGGATTGAATTATTAGTTCTATAGTAGTAGATCTTAATTCCCCATTTTCATTTTACTGCATTAGAGCGAAAGTTGGGGTAGATCTATTCACCCCCCCTCTAGATCTTCCATCTCACTCATCCCTACACGTGGTATCATAGCCAAACTCTCCTGTAAGGGCTTAACATCCCAGAGAGATATAGTGAAATGGATAATAGAGGGTACATAGCTGAGAGACATTCTATAAATAAGCCTTCATTCTTCAATGGAACAGACTATGCTTATTGGAAAAATCGAATGCAGGTATTCTTGCGAGCTCAAGATCATGAGATCTGGAAGGTAGTTAATCGAGGTCCCTTTCAGCTTCCTGATGACGAAGATAATTGGACTAGAGAGCAGATCAAGAGATCTAATCTCAATTGGAGCGCAATGAACTCTATGAAATGTGTTCTACATCCTACCGAGTTCTCTAGGATCTCATCTTGCTCACCGGCTAAGGAGATGTGGGATCGACTACAGGTAATCTATGAGGGAACATCGGAGGTAAGAGAAATTAGAGCTAATATGTTGATATCTGAATATGAGGCTTTTAAAATGAAATCTAATCAAAGCATTTCTGAGATGTATGCTAGGTTGACTCAGCTCACTAATAGTCTAAAGAGTTTAGGCAAAGTCTATAGTGAATATGAGCTGGTCAAGAAGATTCTCAAGTCATTAACTCTAATTTGGCATACCAAGGCCACTGTGGCAGAGGAATCCAGGAATCTAGCCAGCACTAAAGTTGATGAGCTTATTGGTTCTCTGATGACTATGAGTTGAACTTGAAGAGAACTGAAGACCCTAAGAAGAAGAAGAAACCCCTGGCGCTACAAGTTAATTCAAGCTGCAAGGATTCATCCAGTGAAAGTGAGTCATCTAGCTCAGAGGGAGATTCAGGTGAGTTTGCCATGCTGACAAAAAGGTTTAAGAAATTTATGAAAAAGGAAGGTAAGAACTTTAGATGGAAATACTCTACTAGTAAGAAAGATTCTAAGATTAAATATGACAATGTGAAAAAATCTGACAAAGTTGTTTGTTACAATTGCAGGAAGTTAGGATATGTAAAAGCTGAATGTCTAGAATTTCAGAAGATGAAGCACCCAGGTGGAAGGGTAAAAAGCCTAAAGCAATGGTAAGCACCTTGAGTGATGAAGAAGAGGATGAAGATGAAAGAAGCTCATCTGAAGAATAAAGTGATGATAAGTTGTGCCTGATGGCCAAAAAATAAGAAGAAGAAAGAGAAGAAGAAGAGGTAACTTCCCCATTTGAAAATGACTCCAATAGTGACTGGGAAGATGCCTATGATGAAATTTTAGATAAATATGATGATGTGCGTAGTGAAAAAAAATATTTAAAGAAAAAGATAAATTCATTTGTTCATGATAATTCATTAAATGAAAAGATTGGTTGCTTGGAAACTAAAAATTCTAAATTAAAAAAATCTTTGGCTGAAACTGAAAAGTATAAGGATGTAGTCAATGATATGAAATGTGAAAATGAAAATCTGAAGAATGTCATTGATGAATTGAAGATAAGGATACAAAAAACTGTGGAGGAAACCAAAGTTGCTTTTGAAAAATATGAAGCAGTCAAAAGTGTAAATGAAGAGTTAAAAAGAACTTTAGAAAAATTGTAGACAGAAACCGATGATAAACAACATTCCCTAGAATCAATGACACAAGGCAGAGAAAACCTGAATGCAATTCTAGGGACAAAAATAAATTTCAAGAAAGAAGGTTTGGGTTTTAATCCTACCAACAAAAAGGCTTTTGATGTTAAAACTATCACATGTGTTTCAGAAAAAGGAAAACCAAAATTCAATCCCTTAATAAACATGAACTGTTGTGAAGAAAATGGAAATATTCAAAAATCCACAGAATAATTCAACATGAAGAATAAGGGAAAAGAAAAGGTAGGACAAACCAGAAAGCAAGGCAAGACTATTCCTAAGAAATTTTATAAGAACACACAGTCAGACAAGAATAATTTCCAGGGTAGGTCTATGCACACTCCTTCTAGGAATAATGTGAAAGGACATCCCTATTCATGGAAAAGTCAATAGGGTCCTAGTGACATTTCTGGAAAGTGGAAAAGAAACCCATGGGCTGGTCAAAGTAGGAAAATATATGATATGCATACCCACTTTCAGACACCATTCCTTAAGAATTAGTCATGGGGAAATAAGTCAATGCATACCTCTTTTCAAACACCATTCTATCAAAGTCATTCATGGGGAAATCGACATGTGAACCAAAATAGGTCTAGATAGCCAACTTATGCACCACATTATTACCAAAGTTTTCAAAGGGCTAGTCAACCTAGTCACTCTAGGTGGTTCCACAATTCTGATGTTCAATGGAATAACAAACAAAATAGAAACTCAAAATATGTTAACAACAAATTTGCTTCCAAATCTCAAGAGACTAAGAGCCTCAACTTCCGTGAGATCAGTATGGATTCCTAAGTGTTTGATTGCTTTGCTAAATGACATGAATGGTCAGGTGGGACCCAAGAATTTTTTGGTTCCAAAATCTTCTGCTTGATTATTTGTGCAGGAATGCCTTGCAGCAACTCATAACAAATGGTATCTTGATAGTGGCTACTCAAGTCACATGACTGGTGATAAAGATAAATTCTGTTTGCTGACTGAAAAGGAAGGAGGTCATGTAACTTTTGGAGGAAATACCAAAGGTAAAACTGTTGGATCAGGTAAGGTAGGCAAAACTCTGACTTGTTGCATTGATGATGTTTTGCTAGTAGAAGGTCTAGCATATAATGTCATGCCCCGGGCCTTTATTACAGCGGAAGACTCGCTCGGGGAGCGTGAACAGCCGGCATGGTAAGCCTCTTGCAAGCAAGAATAACCAGAGTGCAAGACAATCACACTATTAAATGCAATTGCACAAGATTTAATCAAACTTCAACTTCATATCATAATGCTTAATATTCAAAGATACAATCACTAATTTGATTTTCATTCTACTAGACTCAAGAAATAGGAAAATTACATTGACTCGATCTAGACAATTTAGACTTCCTATGTCTTTACTCTTGTCATAATAGCTTTCAATCGCTCTCGGACCCGCCACTTGAATCACCCGAATCCGAATTCGAACTATTCCCATCTCCTGAAAATATTGGAAAATAGGTCATGAGCACACTTGCCCAGTAGGTATCTTCGCATCAACATGAATGCACTATTAAAGTAATTAACATTTTAGCTCTAAAGAAATAAGGTAAAATCATGCGAATGCGAATCAATCATGCGATCAAACCATAGTTACGAGATAATCATGTAAGATAGAATGATCAAGAATGAACTATCAAGAATATAACATGAACATGATATTGGCCTTCCATGAACAAGAATGTAACGAGATCGTACTAGCAAGCCACATATTCATCACCCTAGTCTCTTTTGAGTACATAGTTCGTGAACTTCTGTGGAATATCAAGCAAGAATGTCATGTCGTGCCATGGATCTTCACTTATTTATAGAAATAGTACTCCCAGCGTAATGCGACGCCAGTAGCATCATACCCCATGGTTTATAAAATAGTATGTTTCCAACAATCAGCCGAGGGGACTAGCATAGAGCCCTTGAACACAATCAGTGCTCAATCGCATCTTCAATTATAACTTAAGCTACTTCCACGCATGTAACAGTAAAGTATGGCCAAGAATGGAATAAGTTCAATAATTCCATGATAACAATAATCAATGAATGAATGCTTTAATTTGAATATATGAGATCAAGAATGACATTTAAACTATGTTATGCTTATAGAATAAATCGGCAGCATAACGCTATATTTCCTTAACTTTCATCCATTACATTAAGCCTATTAAGCAATATAATAAGTTCTAGATCATCAAGGTTTGTCTAGAATCATTGAAATATCAACCCTTGGTCAAACCTTGGGTTAACATATACAAGCTATGTAACGGTTGTTTGCTGGGCCGTTACACTATGTAACATGTCCATAATGGGCCGTTACAGTGACCAGAGTCCAGCATACTGGTTTAGACTCAGTGAAATGTGACAGTCGGGCATTGGGCTGTTACGTGAGCTTGACGGTCCAGTGCAAGGCCATTACATTACAAGATCCAGAAAACAACGATAGTATATTCTAGTTATTGGGCTTTGATGGTACAACCAACTCGGCGTCCTAGTAGGAATCCCAGGCTCGCGGAGAATTACGGAGGCTTTGAAATAATGATTTCCTAGTCCATTGGAAGGAATATCCAATAGAGAGGTCCTCATGTCCAAGATGGTGTTCCTAAAGTGCAAAGTGTGAACTAATGACAACACACCGGAATATGTGCCATGTACTTATAGAATTGACTCTATTGACAGAGAGAGATACGTATACTCAAATTTGAAAATCATAATGAAAACTCCGTCAATACAATGTTAAAAAGTCATGCTTTATAATACAAAACTATATACTTTGGCTTCATTAACATAACACAAGTAAAAGTGAGATAACAAACCATTCAATACCTATCATGAATAATCAAATAACCTTAAAATCACATGATCAGGATAAAACTTAGGTAACTAGGCTTAATAATAATAAAAATTGGCAAGTTATATTCTGTCTAGGGTTGACAGAGCATAGACTATAACGGTCTGGAGATGGGGCGTCATAGTGAATGTGACGGTCAAGATCCAGCCGTTACATGAATGTAACGCGTCTGTCCAAGCGCGTTAGAATCAACAGTGTAGTTCAAATACCACAGAGTTTGTAACGGTCTGTCATAGGGCCGTTACATGAAAGTGACGGTCCTTCTGTGATGGGTTACAGAATCTGCTAACAAAAACTAGATAAAACATAAAGAGATCGATTCATATCATGTCTATAATTAAAATACCATGAATCCCTAGACATCATAACGTAGTGTAGGCCAACTACATGCATAGGTATTGATGGATTAGATGAATAGTCAAGTCTTAATCTTTAGTTAGGGCTAAGAGATATATGATATGCATAGAACCAATAAAACATGAAATTGATGATCTAGCATGCATGAAATCTAATCAAAACAGAGGCTCTTAGTCCTATCAAGTTGTTTTTGCCGTTCATGAGATAACCTACATCTTACTTAGACTGTAGTTCCTGAATTTGGTTGAGAACCTTGCCCTAGTTCTTCTCCTCCTCTTGTGACTTTTCCAGCAACTTCTTTAGGTTCTAACTCCACGACCTCTTGACCTAAAGATGTGAAATTTGGAGGGGAGTTAGTCTAAAGTATTGTAAACAAATACTTCTAAAGAGCTTACCTGAGATAATGACTCCTTACCTTGATTCTTTACGTCCAAAAAGTAAGGGTCGCACAGTTCAGAACTATGCCCTATTTATAGAGTTTGGAGTAGGGTTTGAGGATTAGATCGATTCTAAAGTCCTTGTTGGGTCATAATCTAATCTCTAAGAGTCCTCAATATTATTATAACTCTTCCCAAGTCGATCCTTAGTGGATAAGAGTCCAAAGTTTTAATCTTTGTACTTGTTCTTTCTTTTACGGAACTAACAGGATGTAACGGTCTACGGCCAGTGCGTTAGAGGCATGTGACGGTCTCGCGATAGACCGTTACATTACTCGTTCCCAGAGTTCAAAGGAAATCAAACTCTTCTATTCATTATCCGCCTAATTATCTATATTAAGTTATATTTATCCTTATAATTTCGAGGATAAGCTTAATAACCTTCTAGAATATGGGCCAAACTAAATGGGCCTGATCTTAAAACCCTTTAGACTTTAATTAAGTGAGTTGGGTTAATTGATTAACACCATTTGGCCTTATATTGATTAATAACTCCAAATTAGTCCATTAATTGCTAATAATGCCAGAAAATTATTAATTAAATTCTGGGGCACTACACTCTCCCCCACTTAAAAGAATTTGATTCCCAAATTCAATACATGGGTTGTGGAGAGGGTACTTACAGTTGAACAATTTTGGGAATCTTTTCCGCATAGCTGCTTCGGTTTCCCATGTTACTTCATGTCACGCCCCGAGCGCGGAAGATACCCGGAGATGCGCGACGTGTCTATATCAATCATGTCAATCAGAGTGGTCGTGTATTCGACACAAAGACAGAGATGCGAAAAATAGCAAGATAACCCAATCCTTTATTTCATAATGGATAGACTATTACAAATCCAATACTCTGTTTAACAAAAAGGAAAAGAATACATATTTGACTCAAGAAACTATGGAAAAGACTAGACGACACTTGTAGAAGCTCTATCACTTTCACTCTTGACCATTCCCATCCGATTGACTTCCATCGTCGTCGGACTTACCTGAAAAGTAGAAAGGGACAAAACGGAATGAGCGAACGCTCAGTAGGAAATTATATCTCAAGTACTAGCAAGGGGTTTAAGTAATTACATTTTTATGAATGCAATAAAGCTATGCATGCTCGCATAAAACGACAAGATAGAGGGAATGTAATATCAAGAAAATAAGATGAACTTAGTCATGAGCTTCCAACAAGATGACAAGTATATTCAAGGTATTCAAGCAAGCACGTTTAACAAGTCATGTCAAGAACTTTGGCTATCATGTATCAAGCAAGTAAATTACCCTTTTTCGGGCCACGCATTTCATGTAAAGTCAAGTACGATTCAAGTACAAGATGTGTGTGGAATGTCCAATCAAGCAAGTCAAGTACTCGGTATAATGCCAGATACCTTATCATTTTAACTCCCATGGGCACAAGTACTTTCGGGTGCTCCTCCCAGGACCAGATCGGGCCCTATGCGCAGGCATTTATCATGTGTTTTGACATCCACTCTTGTTTATAGCCAACATAGAATTTCAATAATCAAGCTTGTAGACACGTATGACAACTTTGATAGAATAGAGTCCAAAATATGACAAAGGACATAGAATGGCGATAATAACGGTATAATCACGATATCGATAAAACTAGGTAGAATATGATTCCCTTAACTTGGGTACCTTGACAAATCAGTATGGACATTCTTTATATAGAATTGAGGTCCACATGAACAGTATATCAAAGGTAAGATACCCTCATTCTTATCATAGAATTGAGGTTTACAAGAACGACATGATATGGCATGATATCATCATCCCATTAAGAATTTCTTATGATATACTCTTTGTATAATCATAAGGGCCGGTATACCATGTTTCTTTAGAGTGACATGGCATCAATAGTGTAATGGGTTTTTAGGGTACAACCAGCTCAGTCGGCCTTGAGGGAATCCAAGGCTACGAGGAGTCTTACGGAGGTCTCTATGACTAACTCGCTAGTCCAAAGGAACGGAATGTCCAATGGAGAGCTTGTATGTCAATGAGAGTTGAGTGTGATCGGTAAATCAACATGAAAACATGGGACTATACTCACGGAGTGGAGAATAGTGCCGATATATATATATTATGATATATAAAACCATCGGTTAGCAAATCAGTTTATAGTAAAATAACGACTTAGGTCAAGTCGTTTCTCAAGTAATTAACGCCTAACAGAAGGGCGTTTACATATGGTCCGTTTTGCAGAATTTTCAATAATTCAATAATTTATCTAAGACGCGCCTTCGGAAGGGGCGTTTCTTCAGAAGTTGACGACTACTTTAGCAGGCGTCTTTTTATTTACAATATTTTTCAGAACATATTCATTTTCAGAAATTATCAAAAACGCGCCCTTGGCAGGGGCGTTAATCATTAAATTCTTATTTTCACAGAATATATATTCCAGGATTTTAACAGATACGCGCCTTAGTAAGGGGCGTTTATTTTTAATTCACGCCCTGTGATGGGGCGTTACCACATGGAAAACGACCTAGTCTAGGTCGTGAATTCAAGAGATACTAGGAAAGCAAGATTTGCACGATAATCAATGATAACAATCATATAGTCATGACAGGAAATTGGTAGGAAATCAGATGCAGTATTTTAGATTTGATGTTTCATGCTTATTGACTTTTAACCGTTAACAATTATTGATTGATTTCATGTAATTGCATGGATAATCCGTTCTGAAGATTTACATGAAATTAACGCCTGTGTACAGGGCGTCAACTATTAAATTGACGACCTGGACATGGTCGTGTCTTGTAAATTAGCGCCCTTGACAGGGGCGTCTCTTTCAAAATATTTCAGAAAACGCATGGAAACTATAATAACCATATGCATGACATGCTTATATATATATATATCTTGCATTAATTTCATTTGGGCTACCGTAACTTGAGAAAACCTACCTTAAGAGTTGATTTGGAGATGACCGTGAGGGATTTGTAAGAATCAATGATGCTGCAGACGTTGGATGAATCCTACAGAGGATAGATTGAAGATATTAGTTTCCTTGAAATCCATGGACTGTAGGTAGAGGAAGGGGTACTTACACACGGATGAAGAACTCTTGTTCCTCAAACGCCCGAGCCTCTTAACCTGCAGCAGTAGTTCGTCCAAATAGTTTTAGGGTTGGCCGAACGAGAGTTTTTATAGGATTTTGGGTGTCCTATTAGGGTTAGTGATTGTGTGGAAGCAATACTTCTATGATAGAGTCATTACCACGTTTGAACTCTTTCTAATGCTTATCACTTACCCTGGATAAGTTCTGGGTTCGAACGGTTCACGAACTGAATTAACGCCTTAGGTAAGGGCGTCGATTCTTTAATTAACGACCTAGTTCAGGTCGTTTCTTAAGAAACGTCTTGGATAAGGGCGATCCTTGTTTTTGAAACACGCCCCATATATGGGTGTTTCTCTTACTTGCCTATTTGGTCGTGAGAGTTGACGACCGCACGTGTGGGCGTCCTTTCTTTAGTCACGCCTTTGATAGAGGCGTTTCTTTTTGAATTAACGCCCTAATAAGAGGCGTTATTTTAATTTTGTTTTACTTCATCTAATTAACCCTATTCTTATTATCTGTATTACTACTGTAATATATATATGTTTAATTTATTTCAAATATTCATTTATCAGGGTTGCTACACCCTCCCCCACTTAAAAAGAATTTGGTCCCCAAATTCAATATATATATAATTATACATGTGGAGAGCGTAGAACATATACCTCTTAGAATAACTCGGGAAATCATTTCTTCATAGATTCTTCGGTCTCCCATGTCGCTTCTCGTTCGGGATTCTTATTCCATTGCACCTTGAGCATGGGAATAACCTTATTCCTTAGAGCTCGCATTTCTCGATCCAAGATCTTCATAGGCTTCTGTTCATATGTGAGATCTTTCTGGATCACCAGATCTCCATGTTCAATAATATGAGATGGATCGTGCACGTACTTCTTCAACATGGATATGTGAAATACATTATGTACCTCGGACAATTGAGGAGGTAATGCGATGCGATAAGCAATCTCGCCAACTCTTTCGAGTATCTCAAATGGTCCGATGAATCTTGGCGTAAGCTTGCCCTTAACACCAAATCTTCGTATGCCACGTCCAGGCGATATCTTGAGAAATACATGATCTCCGATTTGGAATTCAAGATCTCTTCTTCTTGTATCTGCATAAGTCTTTTGTCTGGTCTGAGCAACTTGTAATTTTTCCCTGATTACTTGTATCTTTTCAGTTGTATCCCTTACCATGTCTGGACCTAGCAGTTGTTTTTCTCCAACTTCGTTCCAGCATATGGGTGATCTGCAACTCCTTCCGTATAAGGCTTCGAAAGGTGCCATTTGGATACTAGCTTGGTAGCTATTATTATATGCAAATTCCACTAGTGGTAAATGATCGTGCCAGCATCCTCCAAAGTCAATGATGCATGCTCTAAGCATATCCTCAACAACCTGGTTAGTTCTCTCGGTCTGACCATCCGTTTGTGGGTGAAAAGCAGTACTAAAGTTGAGCCTTGTCCCCAACGAATGTTGTAATCCCTTCCAAAAATGAGAAGTAAAACGGGGATCTCTATCAGACACGATTGAGACAGGAATTCCATGTATCCTGACTATTTCTTTGATGTATAGTGCAGCTAGCACATCAATTGACCATCGGCTTTTGATTGGCAAGAAATGTGCCGATTTAGTCAATCGGTCAATGATAACCCAGATTCCATCATGTCCTCCTTTAGATTTAGACAAACCCATGATAAAGTCCATACCAATATCCTCCCATTTCCACTTAGGAATATCTAGAGGATGTAGTTTTCCCGCAGGCTTTTGGTGTTCCGCCTTGACCTGTTGGCATGTAAGACAGCGTGACACATAGTCCGCTATTTCTCTTTTCATATTAGGCCACCAAAAGTTCCTCTTTACATCTTGGTACATTTTGGTTGATCCTGGATGAATAGTGTACCTTGATCGGTGAGCTTCATCTAAGATCTTCTTCTTTAATTCCGGACAATCAGGTATACAAGTTCTATCTTTGAACGATAATCTTCCATCAGAAGTTAGTTGAAAATCAGATTGTCCTTCTAATCTGCCCTTGATTTCTACTAACATAGGATCATCATCCTGAAGTGTTTGTATCTCAGATAACAAATCTGACTGTATGCTTACATGAGATAGTGTGACAAATTTGGATTCCATGTCCAAGCTTATATTGAGCTCGGAGAATTTTTCAAGTAACCTCCATTCTTGCATCATACAATTTGCTATCATTGCTCTCGGCTTTCGACTAAGGGCGTCAGCAACATAATTACCCTTTCCGGGATGGTATTGTATATTGAAGTCGAAGTCCTTGAGATATTCTAGCCAGCGTCTTTGTCTCATGTTTAGCTCCTTTTGTGAAAATAGATATTTGAGACTTTTGTGATCGGAGTATACAGTAAACTGTGCTCCATATAAGTAGTGTCTCCATATCTTTAGGGCAAATACTACCGCGGCCAGTTCTAAGTCATGGACGGGGTAATTCTCCTCATGCTTCTTCAGCTGACGTGAAGAGTATGCTATGACCTTTCCTTGTTGCATTAGAACACATCCGAGGCCAATGCTAGAAGCATCAGTGTAGACCTCGAATTTCTCTCCTTCTATCGGTAGAGCTAAGACCGGAGCTGTGGTGAGATGATCCTTGAGAGTTTGAAAACTTCTTTCACATTCCTCACTCCATTCGTATCGGATCTCCTTGCGAGTTAACCTTGTAAGGGGCACGGCGATCTTAGAGAAATCTTTGATGAATCGCCGATAATAGCCTGCAAGACCTAAGAAACTTCTGATCTCGCTTGCATTAGTGGGTCTTTCCCAGTTTCTCACAGCTTCAACTTTTGACGGATCTACAGATAATCCGTCCTTTGATATGACATGTCCGAGAAAAGCCACTTCTTAAGCCAGAACTCGCATTTGCTGAGTTTAGTCCTCAAGACTTGCAATGCAATCCTCAAATGCTCTTCATGTTCTTCCTTAGTCTTGGAATATATCAATATATCATCAATGAAGACTACTACGAATTGATCCAAGTAAGGCCTGAATATGCTATTCATTAACTGCATAAAGGCAGCAGGGGCATTTGCTAGTCCAAAAGGCATAACAACAAATTCGTAATGGCCATACCTGCTTCTGAATGCAGTCTTGTGAATGTCATCGTCCTTGATTCTTAATTGATGGTATCCCGACCTGAGATCAATCTTGAAAAATATTTGGATCCTGAAATCTGATCAAATAATTCATCGATTCTCGGCAGTGGATACTTGTTCTTGATAGTAAGATGATTCAATTGTCGATAGTCGATACACAATCTCATGGATCCATCCTTCTTCTTTACAAATAAGACTGGTGCTCCCCACGGGGAAGTACTTGGTCTAATAAACCCTTTTCGGATTAGTTCCATCAACTGCTCCTTCAACTCCTTGAGTTCAGCAGGGGACATTCTATATGGTGCCTTTGAAACGGGACCAGCACCAGGGACTAAGTCGATGGTAAAGGCCACATCTTTTTGCGGGGGTAATCCCGGCAATTCTTCCGGAAATACGTCTGGGAATTCTCGTATTACTTGAACGTCTTCTATCTTGGTTTCCTTAGCTTCTTTAATAGTGACAAAAGCAAGGAATGATACACATCCTTTCTTGACGAGCTTGCTTGCTCGAAGAGCCGAGATAAGAGGGGATTTGCTTCGACTCTTAGGACTAGTATAAGTCAGTTCCGGAAATTCCTTGAAAACAATCTTGCTATCACGGCAATCAACTGTTGCCTGGTATTTGGATAACCAATCTGCTCCTAGTATAACATCATACTCCTTTAGATCTAAGCAGATAAGATCAATAGGAAAATTCTTTCCTCGAACCAATACCTCACAGTTTTGGTAATGATGTGTGATATCCGTCTCGTTTCCGAGAGGAGTAGACAATATTAACTTCATTCATTCTGGTTCTAGAGGTAATGGGTCCGCAAACTTCTTGGAAATAATGGAATGCGATGCACCCGTATCAAATAAGACATGTGCATATTTGGAACAAATTTTTAATGTACCTTCCACCAATCCGCCTTCTTCTTCTGGTTCGGTCTCTTGGATTGCATGAAGACGCGCGTTCCTTGTCACTGGGCGTTTACCCTCACCGTCTTGGTCATTCATTAATGGGCACTCGGGAATCCGATGCTCACGGCTTCACAACGGAGACAAGCTCCTAATTTCCTCCAGCATTCTTCTGTCTTGTGACCAGCCTTGTCACAATGCTTGCAGACTGTATTCGAAGGGGTAGTGGTGATAGAGAAAGGCTTGGTCTTCTTGAATTTCTGATCTTGAGATGAAGAACCCCCATTATTGGGCCTCTTCTTAAAGTTGGGTTTAAAAGAACCCGAACTTGTGACTTGCTCCTTTTTGTCTTTCCCACGGATCCTATCAGATAGTTCCGTGGCATCTTCAAGCAACTGAGCTCGGCGCACTATTTCAGTATAAACTTGAATATCCATAGGCGCCAGTTGAGTAATGTAGTGGGGCCTAAGCCCATTAAGAAATCTACGGGCTTTCATCTTTTCCGTGCTAATTAAATGCTTAGCATATCTAGACAGTCTAGAGAACTGTGCTTCATAATCAGCCACCGATAAAGATCTTTGCTTTAATGCGGCAAATTCGGCGGCCTTCTTTTCCTGGACCCTATCAGAGAAATATTTGGCGTTGAAATATTCAACGAATTCACCCCATGTAACTTGAGTTGGGTCAATAGTAGCTTCAATCGACTCCCACCAGCATCTAGCATCCTTTTCTAACTGGAAAGTAGCTAATAAGACTTTGTCCTGATCCGTGCATTGCATAACACGGAATATACGTTCAATCTCCCGAACCCAATGCTCGGCATCATCTGGATCGGTCGATCCCATGAACTTCGGGGGATTCATATTCTTGAATGCTTGGTGTAAGCTTCCAGCTCGTGGAGCACCACCTTGTGCTACCTGTTGTAGCACTTGGGTCATCCCTTGAAGGGTACGCTGCATGTTGCGCCATTGAGCACGTTCGACAGCCATTATCCTACAATTACAATAGCTATGTTAGTATTATATCACTATGATCTTATAAAGGACTCATTGATCATTTAACCCTTGGTTCTACCCACTCTCACTTGGTTAAAGGTTTTGAAACCTATCCTTGGACTTGGGTTTCCTAGGAATTGAATACCTTAGGCTCTGATACCACAAAGACTGTCACGCCCCGAGCGCGGAAGATACCCGGAGATGCGCGACGTGTCTATATCAATCATGTCAATCAGAGTGGTCGTGTATTCGACACAAAGACAGAGATGCGCAAAATAGCAAGATAACCCAATCCTTTATTTCATAATGGATAGACTATTACAAATCCAATACTCTGTTTAACAAAAAGGAAAAGAATACATATTTGACTCAAGAAACTATGGAAAAGACTAGACGACACTTGTAGAAGCTCTATCACTTTCACTCTTGACCATTCCCATCCGATTGACTTCCATCGTCGTCGGACTTACCTGAAAAGTAGAAAGGGACAAAACGGAATGAGCGAACGCTCAGTAGGAAATTATATCTCAAGTACTAGCAAGGGGTTTAAGTAATTACATTTTTATGAATGCAATAAAGCTATGCATGCTCGCATAAAACGACAAGATAGAGGGAATGTAATATCAAGAAAATAAGATGAACTTAGTCATGAGCTTCCAACAAGATGACAAGTATATTCAAGGTATTCAAGCAAGCACGTTTAACAAGTCATGTCAAGAACTTTGACTATCATGTATCAAGCAAGTAAATTACCCTTTTTCGGGCCACGCATTTCATGTAAAGTCAAGTACGATTCAAGTACAAGATGTGTGTGGAATGTCCAATCAAGCAAGTCAAGTACTCGGTATAATGCCAGATACCTTATCATTTTAACTCCTATGGGCACAAGTACTTTCGGGTGCTCCTCCCAGGACCAGATCGGGCCCTATGCGCAGGCATTTATCATGTGTTTTGACATCCACTCTTGTTTATAGCCAACATAGAATTTCAATAATCAAGCTTGTAGACACGTATGACAACTTTGATAGAATAGAGTCCAAAATATGACAAAGGACATAGAATGGCGATAATAACGGTATAATCACGATATCGATAAAACTAGGTAGAATATGATTCCCTTAACTTGGGTACCTTGACAAATCAGTATGGACATTCTTTATATAGAATTGAGGTCCACATGAACAGTATATCAAAGGTAAGATACCCTCATTCTTATCATAGAATTGAGGTTTACAAGAACGACATGATATGGCATGATATCATCATCCCATTAAAAATTTCTTATGATATACTCTTTGTATAATCATAAGGGCCGGTATACCATGTTTCTTTAGAGTGACATGGCATCAATAGTGTAATGGGTTTTTAGGGTACAACCAGCTCAGTCGGCCTTGAGAGAATCCAAGGCTACGAGGAGTCTTACGGAGGTCTCTATGACTAACTCGCTAGTCCAAAGGAACAGAATGTCCAATGGAGAGCTTGTATGTCAATGAGAGTTGAGTGTGATCGGTAAATCAACATGAAAACATGGGACTATACTCACGGAGTGGAGAATAGTGCCGATATATATATATTATGATATATAAAACCATCGGTTAGCAAATCAGTTTATAGTAAAATAACGACTTAGGTCAAGTCGTTTCTCAAGTAATTAACGCCTAACAGAAGGTCGTTTACATATAGTCTGTTTTGCAGAATTTTCAATAATTCAATAATTTATCTAAGACGCGCCTTCGGAAGGGGCGTTTCTTCAGAAGTTGACGACTACTTTAGCAGGCGTCTTTTTATTTACAATATTTTTCAGAACATATTCATTTTCAGAAATTATCAAAAACGCGCCCTTGGCAGGGGCGTTAATCATTAAATTCTTATTTTCACAGAATATATATTCCAGGATTTTAACAGATACGCGCCTTAGTAAGGGGCGTTTATTTTTAATTCACGCCCTGTGATGGGGCGTTACCACATGGAAAACGACCTAGTCTAGGTCGTGAATTCAAGAGATACTAGGAAAGCAAGATTTGCACGATAATCAATGATAACAATCATATAGTCATGACAGGAAATTGGCAGGAAATCAGATGCAGTATTTTAGATTTGATGTTTCATGCTTATTGACTTTTAACCGTTAACAATTATTGATTGATTTCATGTAATTGCATGGATAATCCGTTCTGAAGATTTACATGAAATTAACGCCTGTGTACAGGGCGTCAACTATTAAATTGACGACCTGGACATGGTCGTGTCTTGTAAATTAGCGCCCTTGACAGGGGCGTCTCTTTCAAAATATTTTAGAAAACGCATGGAAACTATAATAACCATATGCATGACATGCTTATATATATATATATATCTTGCATTAATTTCATTTGGGCTATCGTAACTTGAGAAAACCTACCTTAAGAGTTGATTTGGAGATGACCGTGAGGGATTTGTAAGAATCAATGATGCTGCAGACGTTGGATGAATCCTACAGAGGATAGATTGAAGATATTAGTTTCCTTGAAATCCATGGACTGTAGGTAGAGGAAGGGGTACTTACACACGGATGAAGAACTCTTGTTCCTCAAACGCCCGAGCCTCTTAACCTGCAGCAGTAGTTCGTCCAAATAGTTTTAGGGTTGGCCGAACGAGAGTTTTTATAGGATTTTGGGTGTCCTATTAGGGTTAGTGATTGTGTGGAAGCAATACTTCTATGATAGAGTCATTACCACGTTTGAACTCTTTCTAATGCTTATCACTTACCCTGGATAAGTTCTGGGTTCGAACGGTTCACGAACTGAATTAACGCCTTAGGTAAGGGCGTCGATTCTTTAATTAACGACCTAGTTCAGGTCGTTTCTTAAGAAACGTCTTGGATAAGGGCGTTCCTTGTTTTTGAAACACGCCCCATATATGGGCGTTTCTCTTACTTGCCTATTTGGTCGTGAGAGTTGACGACCGCACGTGTGGGCGTCCTTTCTTTAGTCACGCCTTTGATAGAGGCGTTTCTTTTTGAATTAACGCCCTAATAAGAGGCGTTATTTTAATTTTGTTTTACTTCATCTAATTAACCCTATTCTTATTATCTGTATTACTACTGTAATATATATATGTTTAATTTATTTCAAATATTCATTTATCAGGGTTGCTACACTTCATATGGCCATGTTTTCTTCCATTGGATCTTGACCATAAGAATAACTTTATTCCTTAATTGACGCACTTCTCGATCCAGAATCTTTATTGGCGTTTGCTCATATGTTAAGTCCTTCTGAATCTCCAGGTTGTCATAAGTGATAATATGGTCAGGATCATATACATACTTTTTTAGCATGGAGACGTGAAATACGTCATGTACTCCTGCTAATTGTGGAGGTAAAGCCAATCTATAAGCCACTTCACCGACCCTTTCAAGAATTTCAAATGGGCTAATAAATCTAGGAGGTAGCTTTCCTTTAATGCCAAATCTTCGAATACCACGACCTGGAGAAACCTTCAGATATACATGTTCTCCTACTTGAAACTCCAATTCACGCCTTCGATTGTCAGCATAAGACTTTTGCCTATCTTGTGCCATTTTCATCCTTTCTTGAATGAGTTTTATTTTCTCTGTAGAATCTCTGATAAGATCGGGGCCTAGAAATTACCTTTCCCCTATTTCATTCCAACATATTGGTGATCGACAACTTTTCCCATATAGAGCTTCAAAAGGTGCCATTTGTATGCTTGCTTGATAGCTGTTATTATATGCAAATTCTACTAGGGGCAAGTGATCATGCCAACTTCCTCCAAAATCAATGACACAAGCCCTGAGCATGTCTTCTACTACCTGATTCGTTCTTTCCGTCTGACCATCTATTTGTGGATGAAATGCTGTGCTAAAATTTAATCTAGTCCCCAGTGAATGTTGTAGGCCCTTCCAGAACTGTGATGTAAATCGAGGATCTCTATCTGATACAATAGAGACAGGGACACCATGTAGCATAACAATTTCTTTGATGTATAATGCTGCCAAGATATCCACAGACCATCAACTTTTTATTGGTATGAAATGTGCAGATTTAGTCAATCGGTCTATGATTACCCATATTCCATCATGTCCACCTCTTGTCTTAGGTAATCCCATAATGAAATCCATTCCTATGCTCTCCCATTTCCATTCTGGAATACTTAAGGACTGTAATTTTCCTGCAGGTCTAAAATGTTCCGCTTTAACTTGTTGGCAAGTGAGACAGCGAGACACAAAATCAGCTACTTCCCTCTTCATATTGGGCCACCAAAAGTTTCTTTTGAGATCCTGATACATCTTCGTACCTCCTGGATGAATGGTGTACTTTGATTTATGTGCTTCTTCTAAGATCAATTTCTTTGTATCTTCATGATCCGGTATACACATTCGTCCCTTGAATAGCAATCTTCCATCTTCGAAAATAGTAAAATCCGGTCTTTGTTCAATATTGGCCTTAATTTCCAGTAAAATTGGGTCATCCTCTTGTAACTTGGCCAAATCCTCTATTAATGTAGGTTGAGCTCGGATATTATCTATAAAGTAATCTTCTTCCTTAATGTCAACATCTAAATTTAACTGAGCAAACTGAGGAATAAGGTTAGTCACACTAATCATGAGACTTGATAACATACCAATTGGTTTTCTGCTAAGTGCATATGCTACAGCATTAGCCTTGCCAGGATGATATTGAATAGCAAAGTCAAAGTCCTTGAGATGTTCTATTGAGCTCCTTTTGAGAAAATAGATATTTCAAGCTCTTGTGGTCTGAGTAGATCGTGAACTTTTCTCCATAAAGATAATGACGCCAAAATTTCAAGGCGAAGATCACTGCTGCCAATTCTAAATCATGTACAGGATAATTTTCTTCGTGACGCTTCAATTGTCTTGAAGAATAGCAAATCACTTTTCCATTCTGCATAAGGACGCATCCTAAGCCAATCCCCGATGCATCCGTATATACTTCAAATCCACCACCCTTCATTGGTAGTGATAAAATAGGGGTTGTTGTAAGATGATTCTTAAGACTTTGAAAACTCTTTTCACAGTCCTTCGACCAGATAAAATGATTTTCTTTTCTAGTAAGTCTAGTTAAAGGAACCGCGATCTTTGAGAAGTCTTTTATGAATCTCCTATAATAGCCAGCTAGACCCAAAAAGCTTCTGACTTCAGATATAGTCGTTGGTCGACTCCAATCTCTCACAGCTTCTACCTTAGAAGAATCCACAGCAATACCTTCTTTTGAAATAATGTGGCCTAAGAATGAGACTTCCTTGAGCCAGAATTCACACTTATTGAGTTTGGCATATAGCTTGTGTTCTCTAAGTGTTTGCAAAGCTATCCTTAGATGTTCTTCATGTTCTTCTTTTGTCTTGGAGTATATCAAGATATCATCGATGAAGACGACGATGAATTGGTCTAAATATGGCTGGAAGACATTGTTCATAAGTTGCATGAATGCTGCTGGGGCATTAGTTAACCCAAACGGCATTACCACAAATTCATAGTGGCCATAACGACTTCGAAAAGCCGATTTAAAAATATCATCTTCTTTAATTCTAAGTTGATGATAACCAGATCTGAGGTCAATCTTAGAAAAATATTCTGCTCCTGAAAGCAGATCGAAGAGCTCATCAATACACGGCAATGGATATTTATTTTTGATTGTAAGCTGATTCAGTCGCCGGTAATCGATGCATAATCTGAGAGAACCATCCTTCTTCTTGACAAATAGAACAGGCGCACCCCAAGGGGATGTGCTAGGTCTAATGAAACCCTTGTCTAGAAGTTCCTGTAATTACTTCTTTAGTTCCTTAAGTTCCGTGGGGGACATCCTGTAAGGGGCTATAGAAACAGGTGCTGCACCTGGAATGAGTTCAATGGTAAAGTTTACTTCCCTCTCGAGCGGTAAACTAGGTAGTTCGGATGGGAACACGCCAAGGAATTCATTTGAAATAGGAATGTTTGCTAGGATAATTTCCTTAGATTCGGTGACAATGACTGAAGCAAGAAAAACTTCACATCCTTTCGAGATAAGTTTGCAGGCGTGAAGAGAAGATATAATGGTAGGGTGCTTCTTGTATTTGATACCAAGAAAAGAAAATCTTGGAAGACCAAGTTTTCGGAAAGATATAATTCTATTTCGGCAGTTGATGTAAGCATCATGGTCTACAAGCCAATGTACCCCTAAAATGGCATCATAGCCTTTCATATCGAGGCATACTAAGTTTACAGGGAGATTGTGTCCTTCTACTACCACCTCACAATCGGGATAATACTTGGTAAGCTTAGTTCCAGATCCTAAAGGTGTAGTAATAGCGAGATCTGAAGGTAGGGGAACTGATGCAGTTGGTAAGGTGTTTGCAAAAGTGGTGGAGATAAAAGAATGAGAAGCACCAGTATCGAATAGCACGAATGCAGGGCGAGAACAAATTTGAAGAGTACCTTCCATAAGCCCATCATTTTGATCCTTGGGCGCTTCTTCTTCATCTATAACTGCATTGAGGTGAGCCTACCTCCTACGTCCTCCGTTATTTGATTGATCTTTCATAATGGGGCAATCTGGCACACGATGCTCCCTACTTCCACACCGCAAACAAGCACCTAGGCGCTTCCAGCATTCTTCAGCCGAGTGGCCGAATTTCTCACAGAATGTGCACACCGAGGTGACTTGCTCCTTCTCTTCCTTCACCTTTTTATTACTCTTTTGGGAACTTCCACCGTTCACGCTTCTTGACCTTTTCTTATTATCACGACTTTTGTAGGGTTCCGTGATGCTAAACTTCTCCTTTTTATAATGCCGATCAGAGCGCCGGCTAGATTCTTCTCCCTTTCCTTTCAACCTTTCGACCTTCTCTAAGGTCCTCTCGCATAAATATGCCCTTTGAACCATCTCCGCATAAGTGCGGATGTTCTGTGTCCCCAGTTGCTGAATGAAACCGGGCCGTAACCCGTCCATAAATCGGTTTGCCTTTAATAATTCCGTACTAATAAGGTGTGGTGCATATGGTGCTAGTCATGAAAACTACAACTCGTACTCTGCTACTGACATCATCCCTTGACGAAGGGAGGCAAACTCCATAGCCTTCCTTTCCTTCACATGTTCGGAGAAATACTTGGCACGAAATAAAGTGAGAAAAGCATTCCATGTATGTGGCGCATCGGCCAGAGGTGCCGGAACCGACTTCCACCAAGTACGGGCATCCTTATTCAATTGGAATGTTGCTAGATGGACTTTCTCCTGATCAGTGCATTGTATGACATCAAATATATGATTCATCTCATCGATCCAATTTTCTGCTTCGTCTGGATTGGAAGATCCATAGAAACGCGGAGGATTTAGACTCCGGAAATTGCAATGAAGGTCACCAACCCTTGCCCCTGCAGCACCTTGTGCTATAGTCTGCAATGCCTGGGTGAGGCAGGCAACAGTTTGTTGCATACCGTCCCAATCTACACGATGAGCCATTCGAAAAATAGGGTACCTGAGAGAAAATAACAACTTGTTATTTCTCATGAAATTGGAATGAACAGAATAATTCTTAAAGCTAATTAGTTATCTTATCCCGAGTTCTACCCAATCCTCACATGGGTGTGAAATTTCTTCCTTAGTTCATAGGCATGGGTCCTTAAACCTTGGACTTATCCTATGACATGATTCTTTTCCTTAAGTCCTGAGACTTAGGCTCTGATACCAACTTAGCTGTCACGCCCCGGGCCTTTATTACAGCGGAAGACTCACTCGGGGAGCACGAACAGCCGGCATGGTAAGCCTCTTGCAAGCAAGAATAACCAGAGCGCAAGATTTGACTTAACTGGCAGTCCCGGTTGAGAGTTCAGTTAAACACACTGGTATTTGCCTCCCGTCCAAGTGTGTATGCTGTAAGAGCAATAATCAGGAGGAAAACTTGAATCATTTGTTTGGAGACAGTCAAATTGCTCAGCCCCTATGGAGGATGTTTAGGCCTTTCTTTGCTTCTAGCTGTAGATCCCTGAACACTGTCATAGGATTTTGCTGGGACGTCTTATGTTCAACTGACAACAAAGGTCCTGCAGGTTATGTAGCCATCACTGCTATGATTCTCATTGTATGGGAAACTTGGAAAGCTCGAGGCAAACTCAGATATGAAGATAAGGGCACCTCAAGTAGAGTGCTATAGCAGCAGATTATGAGGCAAATTGAATTCTCTTTGAGCAATGTGCGATTCAGTAAAACTCCCACTTCCAATGAAAAAAGGGTGCTGGCACATGTCAATCTTCTCTACAATTGCAAAGAGAACCTCCCAAAGCTGATCAAATGGTTCTGCCCCAATCAGGGATATGTCTTAAATGTGGATGGGGCTGCCAAAGGCAACCCGAGTCATGCAGGTGGAGGTGGTTGCATTAGGGGCAGCAGAGGGGAACTGATTCATGGCTTTTCTTATTATTATGGTGTGGGGAGTAATATGGTGGCTGAGGCCAGAGCACTTTTAGATGGGTTGAGAATTCTGGTCAAGGGTGGGATTCTAGTGGCTGTCATCTATTCGGATTCTAAAGCTCTTGTTACCATGTTGCAATCTAGTCAACAACCTCCTTGGAGGATCTACAGGTGGTGGGAAGAGATCAAGGACATCATTAATAAAAACAAATGGAGCATTCAACATATTTATCGAGAAGGAAACACTGTTGCGGATGCCTTGGCATCATTAGCCTACACAGCTCGCATCAACCAGGATTTTACATGTTGGAAGGAGCTCCCTAGAAGAGCGCGTGGCTGTGCCACAGTAGATGCAGCCGGTCTCCCTAGCTGGAGGAGATGAGGATCTATGGCATTTTTTGATTTCATTTACTCTTTCTTTTGTTTCATACCCAAGGGTATGCCCCGCGGTACAATTGTAAAGATTTTCATCATTTTCAATTAGATTTAGGCCGGAGACCTTTGGTGGAACTAGTACAAACTATGCTTTCCCCCAAGAGTTCTCTCTGGTCTCCTTTATATATATATATATAAAAGGAATAAAACTGCAACAGATGGATGTCAAGAGTGCATTTTTAAATGGGATAATAAAACAAGATGTTTTTGTTGAATAACCCCCGAGATTTGAATGCATTGATTTTCCTAACCATGTGTATAAGCTTGACAAGGCATTATATGGGCTGAAGTAAGCTCCCAGGGCTTGGTATGACAGATTGAGTTCATTCCTCATAGGTAAAGGTTATATTCGAGGTGAGGTTGACCAGACTCTATTCACCAAAGCTGAAAATAAAGATATTTTTCTAGTGCAAATCTATGTAGATGATATAGTGTTTGGCTCAACAAAACAATCTATGTGTCAGCAGTTTTCAAATCTAATGACCAATGAATTTGAAATGAGTCTAATGGGAGAACTAAAATTCTTTCTCGATTTGCAGATTTCTAAAACTTCAGAAGAGAGCTTCATAACTCAAGCTAAATATCTCGAGGATATATTGAAGAAATACAAAATGGAGAATGTCAAGGCAATTGCTGCTCCAAAAGGTACAACATCAAGTCTAGATGCTGACCAGGAAGGTAAAATGGTAGACACTAAAATTTTTTGAGGTATGATTGGATCTTTACTATATCTCACTGCCTCTCGTCCTGATATACAATCTAGTGTCTATCTTTGTGCTAGATTTTAGGCTAGTCCTAGAGAATCTCATATGAGAGCTGTAAAGAGAATATTCAGATATCTAGCTAGTACCCATGATCTAGGATTGTGGTACCCTGCATAGTGTGAGTTAACTCTGGTAGCTTACACTGATGCAGACTATGCTGGGTGTAAATTAGATAGAAAAAGTACTAGTGGATATTGACAATATTTGGGAGGTTGTCTAGTGTCTTGGGCATCTAAGAAGCAGCACACTGTTGCTCTTTCCACTGCTGAAGCAGAATATATTACAGCAAGGAGCTGTGCAACCCAAGTTCTCTGGATAAAACATCAACTTCATGATTATCATGTAAATATTAGATGTATCCCAATATTGTGCGATAACACTAGTGCTATTTCTTTAACAAAGAATCATATCCAGCACTCTAGGACTAAGCACATCGAAATAAGACACCATTTCATGAGAGATGAGGTAAATAAAAAGGAAATAGAACTGCACTTTGTTGAATCTAAAAATCAAATTGTAGACATTTTTACCAAACCCTTAAATAATGATAGATTTTCCAAGTATTTGGTTTCTCAATGCTGCAAGGTTTTTGAACCTGATTCAGAAATTGTAAAATTCTCTGGAAAAAGAATAAATAACACATACATGATAGATCTAGATGATATTCAGCATTCTAACATATGTCTTACTGTCAATAGAGAAGATTTAGCATTTTTATGGCATCGTAGGTTAGGCCATGCTAGTTATACCATTTTGCATAAACTAAACAAGTATAGCATGGTTAGAGGACTTCCTGAAGTTTCCTTCAAGAAAGAAAATAAAATCTGTGATGCATGCACTCAATCAAAGATAATTAGAAAGTCATTTAAGTCTAGAACTGAAAATCTGTCTTCCAAACCTTATGAGCTGATACACATGGACCTTTTTGGGCCAACCAGATCTGTCAGCTTATCAGGGAGGAGGTATGGGTTTGTTATGGTAGATGACTTTTCTAGGTATACTTGGGTTTATTTCTTATCTAATAAGAGTGATGCATTTTCAGAATTTCAGCAATTAACTCGGGTTGAGTGTGGGGTGGATGTAGGTCTGGAGGACCGAACCACCTAAAAACCCCTTATGCATTGTGGTTTGTTTTGTCTATTTGTGCTTCCGCTAGATGATTGCATAGGGGCGCTCTAAGTATTTGGTTTCTGGTTGAGAAGAAGAGTTAATCAGTTTTCTTAGAGTGTTTTAATCTGTTCTGAGTGAGCAAAATCTTGTTTGAGCGAAATTTTAATTGGGCGAAAGGTCTTTAAAGGGCATATATTCATTCACCCCCCTCTGAATACATAGCACCGAACCCAACACTTGGTATCAGAGCAGGTCTCTGATCTATCAGATCTAACAATCTGCAGAGGATCCTGCTAGCTTCTGGTGCATTTCAGAGTGGGTCTTTTGAAATCGTGTGTTGCTTCATTGACTTGTGATTTGCTTTGCTCATTTGTTTTTGGTGTTATTTGAGTTGATTCATTGTGCTTGATTAGTGTTCTTCCTAGAACTCTTATTCTGTCTAAAGCATGGAACTCACTGTTGATCCTCCGAAGTTTGAAGGTTCGGGTTTCTACAACTGGTTTAATCAGTTCAGAGAATATGTGATGCAAACTAATCCAGATCTGTGGATAGTCATTGCACACAGTTCCTATGAAGTTCCAAAGGATGAATCCTTATGGAAAATTTTAGACAGACAAAAATTCTCTGATAATCAGAAGGCCCTGGAGCTAACTCAAAGGGCTATAAACATTGACAAGTTTTCATGTGTAGTTAATTGCTGCAGTGCCTCCGAAGTGGTCGAGATGATAGCAAGCAGCAGAACCCAGGATAAAGTGAATTGTCTCATGGCAAAAGAAGAAGATGAAGATTATGAGGAGGACACTTCGTCACAGGTAAACTCTGATACTAATAATTTTTCTCTGGAAAATATGATTGAATTGAATGAGTATTTATTGAATAAATATGATAGACTGAAATCTGAAAAGAGAAAAATAAGAAAAGAAATGTTGCATGAGGTTAGAAGTTTGAAAGCTGAAAATGAAAACTTGAAATCTGACATGAATAAAGAAAAAGATGAGTTGAACAAGTTGAAATCTGAGAATGAAGATCTTAGAAACAAACTCATCAGTGAAGATAATTCTTGTAAATCATGTGCCATTCTCGAAGACATGATTAATGATTTTGATTCTGATGACAGTTTTCAAAAGGAACAAATCAAATCTCTAAAAGAAGAAAATGTCTACTTGAAAGATCAAAATAAAAAGTTGATGGTTCTGAATACTGTTTTCTCTTAAAGGTGGATGACAATTGAAAAAGAAAAATCTATTTTGAAAGAGTATATCAATTGCAGTGACGAAGAAATTACTAGCTTTGTAATACACACTGCTGATTTGGAAAAAGAACTTTGTCTGTTAAAAGAAAAACTGGCTAGTTATGAGAAGGAGGAAGTTGATTCAGAAAATCTTATAATCTCCTTGGAAAATAAAATTACTGAGCTGAATAGTACTTCATCTAAGTTGGCCAAGGATAAAGGTAAAATGAAAATGTTTCTGGAAGATGAAGTGAGTAGTCAAAGTGAAATGGTGGAAAGTAGCTTTGGAGTTAAGAATGGTATTAGAAACCTGCTATACACCACATTTGTGCCGAGTTCTAAAGTAGCTGGTCCCTCAAATAAATCATTAAAAGAAGCTGCTGCTAAGGAAATTCAAAAATGAAATAAAAATTAGAAAACCCCAAAAACTCAAAGGAACAATCTGCATGCTAAAAACTCATCTGATAAGTGCCATGTTTTAAATAAATTTAATGGTTCTTGTTCTTGTCATTATTGTGGTAAGCATGGACACTTTATGAGTGAGTGTTTTGTGATGAAACAAGATGACAGAAAGCATGCTAGAAAAGTTCTGTCTGATCAAAAAAAGGGTAATCGGAATGTTAAAGAATTTCATGCTAGAAATCATGATTCTAGGAGATAGAATCTAAATTGTTTTTGTTGTGGGAAGTTTGGCCACATTGCTGCTCAATGTTGGCAGAATCCCAGAAAGAGATTCAACTCTAAACCTGTTAATTTTCATGTTAACAAAAAGATGTTTGATAGGCATAACATTGGCTCCAAAGGTAAGCACCCAAGGTGTTTCGAATGTGGGAGGCATGGCCACACAGTCAAGGACTGTTGGCATGCTCAAGGAAGTAGATTTAATTCTAAATCTGTAAAATTTCCTGCTCCCAATGCTGCTAGTAAGAAACAAAATGTTCATGTAAACAATAGAACATTTCATGCTAAGTTTCATAGGTCTCATGCTGCTGTTGATATGTATCATAGGACCAGACAATCTGTTGTTTCATGTTATTACTGTGAAAATTTTGGACACTCTATGTCTGATTGTTTTCTAATGGAATTTGATGATAATGCTGTAAAAAGAATGTTTAGAACACCTGTCAAGGTAAATGCAGGACCCAAAGCTGTTTGGGTCCCTGCAGGATCAAAATGATCATAGTGTTACAGGTGTGCCTTGGGTCAAAGAATAAACAGGGGTTAACAGACCAAGGCACTCAAATGGAAACCCTAGGATCCTACTTTTCAGGTCAGTTCTGAACTTTATTTAAATCTCATAATCTGAAAATGCTGATTTGCCTTGTTTAAAATTCCATTATCTGAAATTGTTGGTTTGCTTGTTTGATGTATGATCTTCTCTTGTCTAGCTGATCAGTTTGCACTCCAGACTCAGCTACTGAGTTATATCTCTTATGTCTGCATACATCATTTTCATGACTGTCCTTGTTAACCCTGGTATATCAAATGGTAAGTTACTAAAAGGCAGGGAAATCTACCCGGAGGTTCCTACCATGTGTGAGATGGTCTTTGAGACCAGGTCCTCCGCCAAGTACCATGGGTCCAGTCTTCATGTAGAACAGTGCATTGCATCATATTTTGAAAAAAAAAATCTGAAAAAGGATAAAAATGTTCATGACTTGGATGCATAAACCTGAATTGATTGCATACTTGCCTCATGTATCCTTGGTGCATAGTCTGCATGTAGAACAGTGTGTTGCATAGCATCATCCTTGCATCATGATGTCAGGGGGAGCTGAGAGTTTTTCTGGTCAATTCATTGAATCCTTGCTACTTCTCACTGTCCCCATTTAGTTCTTTCATATCCTTTGACATCAAATGCTCCTGGAACTCAATGCCTATTGCTATCATTTCCCTAACCTTCACTGAACAACAGTTCTATTTCTGGTTTAGTACATTGAGTTGTGATTATTTCAATTGTTCTTTTATAAGAATCACTCTTACAAATTGAAAAGAACTAAAGGTTTAACCTTTATAAATTGGAGAGTTAAGTGTCTGCACTTCAGAATTTGAGATAAAAGAAAACTTTTATAGCTCTTAATCTTTGTCTCATGGCTAAGATAGAAAAAGTTTTTTTTTGTAATGCCTAAATGTGTTGAACTGGAAATGTCTAGAACAGGTGAATAAGAGTATGTAATGATTTTTGAAACAATCACTCTAAAAGAAATAAGGGCAGTAGTAAATAAGATCATAAATGTAAAAGAGCTGAACATAGTGACAGAGCAATGGCTGATTGCACTGAGAAACTGTAAACTCCTCCAAAGAAGCAGGAGAATTCACATGTCATGAGGTGCTTCAGAATATTTCTGTTCATAGGGTCAAATCTATAGGGGGAGTCCTCACCAAGTAACTGAGGGTACTGGCCTCTAATTAAGGTGTACCCTTAATGTCAAAAGTGAAGACTATTCCTTGTAGGTCTTGATCTGAAATAGATCTAGTAGTTTATGCCTAGTAACTAGGGGTACCTGCCTCTGATCAAGGTGTACACTTAATGTCAACAGCATAAATGTCACTGGTCTATTCACTTAGTTCAGGTTCAGAAATTAAAAAATTAAAATCAAACTGCTGTAACCCTTTAAAAATCAAAAGTCAATGAGTGAAAATTATTTTTCTCAATACATATTCAAGTTACCTTTCTTAAAATTTCATGTTTAATCACAAAAGGGTATTATTTCTGACTTATCTATTAATACCATGTGCCTTAAATTCATTGCTATAAATGGAATCTAAAACTCTTTTTCAGGGGTCGGGTGTTTTACTCTAGATTTATCACTGTTAAACCTGAATTTTTAAAAATTGTGTATTGCTGATTCTCATACTTTAACAGTTGTTTATAATCATGCTTCCTTTCTGAACCTATGATTCAGCTGTTGTCTAGTGACCCTCCTACCTTCTCTACCTTTGTGTATATATTCATATTCCTTCTCAAAGGGGAAGCAATTATTTAAGGGGAGAACCAATTCAGGGGGAGTCTTACATTCAGGGGGAGAATGTTCATAAGGGGAATTTGCATGCATAATGCACTTTGCACTCTTGCTTATAATGTTTTTCTCTTTTTGATTATGTCAAAGGGGGAGAAAATTTTGTGTGTGACTCATTGTCACAGTGTGTTGCCATCATCAAAAAGGGGGAGAATGTTGTGCCCCTTAGGCACAAGCATGTGCTATGTTGTTTTGATGATAGCAATGCTATTTTATTTTGATGATACCAACACAGTGAGTCAATAAATGATATTGTGTTTTGATGATTGCAACAAAGTAAGTGCATTTCTGTGCATTCTTATCCTGGAGCATTCTGCATATGATAGCAACATGAATGATGATGTTTAGCATTGATGGCATTTGTTCTTTATATATATGCATTGCATTCTGTCAGATATCATGTCTCTACATGTCTCTGTATAGTCTGAATTGCATTCTGTCAGATATCATGTCTCTGCATGTATCTACATAGTCTGAACAGCAGTGGGTTGACCCCCTTCTCAGATGAGTCGACACCCCCAGAGTACAAGTCTATACACTGTTTGTCTGTCTTGTGTCTCATGCAGCGTCTTAGGCATTTTTGTTAAAGTCTATACAGTGCAGCTCACACGAACACTCAAGTCCATACATCGTGAAGTCTGCACATTATGGCACTGTAGCATGCATTTCTCAAAGTCCATACAATGCATCTTCTTAGCATCTCATTTAGAGTCTAAGGCATTGTCTATACACTGGACTTAAAGTGTGTACAGCGTCCGTCTCAGCCACCGTCTCATTAAGCGTCTTAGGCTTGCAAAGTCTACACATTGGTCGGTAGAAAGTCTATACATTCGTTACAGTGCACACACCGTCTCAACTTGCGTCTCATGCATATAGTAAGTCTATACATTGCTACAGTAACGCAAGTCTATACATCGTCCGTCTCATGTATTTTTTTACGCTAAGTCTGTACAGCCCTTTCGCTTGGCAAGCCTATACATTGGTTCAGACTCTTCAAAGTCTGTACATTGGGCCTTCAAGCTTTTGAAGTCCATACACTGTCTCGCTCACATCTTCAAGTGTGATTGAGCATCGTGAAGTCTGATTGAGCATCGTGAAGTCTGATTGAGCACTGTGAAGTCTATTCAGTGGATGAGCATTGTAATGTCTATACATTGGTTAGGCTCGATCATGCAGCGTTCATTTCATGTCTATACACTGAGGATGTTGAAGGCCTTCAAGTGTATACTCTCTCATGTTGTTCATACTTGCTGTATTGATATCTATAAGTCTATATATTGCTGAATGCTCTTCAAGTGTGTACAATGCTTGGTTAAGTCTATACGCTGCTTCATATGCAGTGAAGTCTGCACATTGTTGAATGCTCTTCAAGTATGCATATTCGTTCTAAGGCATAGTCTATACATTACATTGCATTGCATTCATCAGTTGTGAAGTCTGTACATCGAGTCAAAGTCTGCACATTGCATTCTCTTAGCAAGTATGTACAGCGAGTGACTTCATAAATAAAGTATGTACATTGCACAGCACTGCTGATGGGAATCGACACCGAGCCAGTACCTTTTCATATTGCATTTATATCCTTTAGTTTATTTTTATATCCACGGGAAAGTATACGCGCAATTGTACGGCTTTATCGGCCAATGCGTCACTCCCGTAGATTGTGTGGGTTTCTATGTAATTTGTCAGTAGGACCAGCAAGGGGGCCCTCAGCCCTTTCTCATTGGTCCATGTCATCTTGTGGGGCTAGTCAACCATCCTAGGTGGACATCTAGAAGGTTGGACTAGTCATATGCCACATGGGTAGACAAGTGGCCCATTTTGTCCAAGGTAGGCCACCTACCATACAACCACCCATTCAACTTCTACCCCTTGGTCAATAGGGCGCACCCCCCCTTGCATATTATATTCTTTTTTTTGTGTTTATGGCATGCAATCCTAGCCCTTCAATCCCCTTCCCTAGATCCAAGGGTCCACATTGCATTTGATGTAAACCATATATAAGCTTATATTTTCATGTGAAATTCAATGAAAAATCAGAATTTTTGTGTGTAAGCAAGGAGCATATTGCACCCCCAGCCCCTCTCCCTCTGGTTCCTCTCCTCCAATCTCAAGTTCTAGAGTGATTCTACCTTCTATCATCTCTTCTCAAGCTCCGGTGATCGTCTGTGGCGCCGCCGCCGCCGCCGCCGTTCGTGCCGCCATCGAGCCGCCTCTGCAGTTCTGTCTTCATCCGACCATAGCAACTTCCACGAATTGTCTGTCTCAGCCACGAGTTTGGATTGATCTGAATTTTTTATGGTGTTTTCATCCCTTGCATCTCAAGATCCACCTAACTTTTCACGCCATAATTCCCTCTTTTAGTATTTTTACATTTTCGTCCAATCTGTCATCCCAGATCTGCCAGGTTTCTGTCTACAGTGACAGAACCTCTGAGTTCTCCCCCTCCGACCATCTTTTTGATTTGTTCAAACCCTCCCAATTTTACTGGGAGTTCTGTCCATCACCCCCTACCTTCAAAAATTTTCTTAATTTTTTATCAGCCTTCTATATATTTTTAGAAATTCGTGTTCTTCCTCTGATACAGTATTTTTAGTCAGAACCCAGATCCGACCACCCTCCACTTCAAAAATCAGAACAAATCACCACCACCTCCAAATCCAGATACAAAAATAGTCTTGGTTTTCTTGTTCGATTTCCTACAACCTTGTTGAAGAACACATCTTCAAATTCGGACATCTACTTTACGGTCAAAGGCAATCAACAGGAGAGTTCACTGCAGATCTGAGTCTTCGGTTACTGTACAACAGCAGCATATAAAATTCGCCAACACAAAGTACAAATCTGGTGAATTTTTCTGAAGGCCACTAGATTGCAGTACTTCGAAGCAGATTTCCAACGGCTCTGATCTCGTCGCATTCCGACACCGGTGCTGATCGCAGCGTCCGTTCTCGCCGGAGTGCGCGCTGAAATACAGAACCGGCAGATTTCCGATCAGTTTTTTCCGACCGGTGCCGAACGGAGCCGCCCGGCCTCCGGCCGATGAACCAGCGTGCCGCCAGCCTGGGGAGCGCTTCTCCAAGTGTCTTCACTACAGCGGTAGCACCGGGTCCCACACGGCCCCTCCGGACAGCACGTGGGCCCCATGGTCGTGAACACGTGTGTAGCCGAATCAACACACGAAGCTGCCCGTCAACCCGAGTTCGGTCCTCCCGGGCCCATTTGTATAGCCCTTTACCTCCCTGCGTGGAGTGGGCATGTTCCCATTGTTGTAATTATTGTGTGTTATGTTTCCCGGGAGTACGAATTTTTGGCCGGGTCCGTCTTCCCCACGCCGAGCGCGTGGAGGTATCGTTCTCGCTCCCTACACTCGGCATTTGCTTATTTTCATATATACTTATTTATGCCGCTGCTAGAGAGCATGCTTTAGGTCCGTTAGCTCGCTATATTATCATTCACCGCTGCTACGAGAGAGAGTGTGACCGTCCCGTGACCCGATCCGGGCACGAAAGTGCGAGCCGACCACCCTAGCTCTTGCCGGTTTCTCAACCGCGCACGTCCGACGCTTCCCTCGTTAAGGGACGATCGTGAGCTTGTCGTGTCTGTGTCTCATCCCTCATCAATTTGGTATCAGAGCGAGTTTGAGTCTAGGGTGTCAAAAAGAAAAAAAAAGTGTCATTTACGTCTAGTCATTAGTCGGGTTAAGTCGAGTCTAGGATCATCATATTTCTAAAACAAAAAAAAGAGTGTTTTAAATTGCATTTCATCCCGATAATTCGGTATATCAAAAGGTGTTGTCTGAACGTTAGGCTACGCCTATCGGGAAGGCCGCACACTTGCGCGAGTGACCCTCGGGTCGATTACCTCCGCCCCGTACCGGATATTGGCTTAAGTCTAGGCGCATCATTTCACATTAGTGTGTTTGCTTTAGTCGGCGTCATCTAGTCGGTGTGTTTGCATGCCCACTCGTAGGGGTACTCAGTACTCACCCCCACCCCCACCTATGGCGGATCCCCAAGCCACTAGTCTCGATGCGTCAGCTGTGCTCGAAATGTTCCAAAATCTTATGGGACAAGTGCAAGGATTGCATACACGTCTTGATGGGTTTGACACACAAATGGGTGATTTAAGTACCCGAATGGATAGGATGGAAGGAGTGAGTACCCGAGTGAACGGTCTAGGCACCCGCCTAGAAGAGAGGATGAAAGCCGTAGAGGATAGGGCCGCCGGGTCAAGTCAGTCCGTTCAGGGATTGATCGGGAGAGTCACCGCACTAGAGAAAGGACCAGCCAAGACACATCCGATTGCTCCAGTCCAAGCACCAGTCCCAACTACACAAGGTCAACCGGAGCTGGGTCAGCAACCCGCGACTCCAAGGGGTCACGGGGTAGCTAATAGGAGGCACGAAGTCCCCGAAGTGCATGACTATGAGTCCGAGAATGAGCATCGGGGATATGGTCGTGATCGTCGTCCTATACAGCGTACCCACGACCAAGATATGGATGAACGGGCCCTTCGGACCGTTCGGGCCGACCCTCCCACCTTTGACGGGTCCTTAGACCCAAAGGTCTATCTTGATTAGGAGGCTGGCATGCATCGATATTTTGAGTGGTTCGAGATGTCGGACCAAAGGAAGGTCAAGTTTGCCAAGATGAAACTTTTGGGCCAAGCCCAAACATATTGGAGGAACATGGAGAATCTATTGTTTCATCGTCATGAACCTCCAATCGATACGTGGACCGAGATGAGGGAGAAACTTAGGAAGAAGTACCTCCCTACCTCCTACCGCCAGCGTCTTATAGAGAGGTGGCAAAGCCTCACCCAAGGAGACCAGTCTGTCTCGGATTACATCGCCGAGTTTGATGAATACTACTTGCGATGTGATGCCACGGAGGAGGATTCCCTTACCGTCTCTCAGTTTCGGCGTGGTCTACGCCCGCACCTACGGTATGAGGTTCTCCGCCGTAAGGTGGACAAGCTAGAGGATGCATACCAAGTTGCTCTCGAAATGGAGCAATTCGAGGGTGAGTTCGAGTCTATTCCCCGGTGGAGCCCCGCTCCTCCCCGTAGTGATTCCCGTGGCTCCTTAGGTTCATACCCGAGGGGACCCATGGCTCGTCCTCAGGAGCCCGCCCGTCAGGAGCACTTCGCTCCTATACCTCGCCCTCCTCCACCCCGGGATCTATTTCCACCCCAACCACCGGCACCCGTTGCCCGTCCCCCGGCTCCTATAGCCCGTCCTCTGGCACCGGCACCCCCTCCACTATTGTCCAAGGCACCTACATCTCCCCCATTGCTGCCTACACCCCCTACCTGACGGGATGATAAAGGTAAGGCCCCTTTTATAGGAGAGAGTAATCGGTCGAGAGTGCAGTGTTTCCATTGTCACGGGTATGGCCACATTGCCAGCGAGTGCCCCGCTCGCGCCACCCTAGCCATAGGTATTGGAGAGTCTGCACCTCCCGAGCTTGAGTGTGTCAATTACGTGGCCGATGAGGCACTAGCCGATGAGTACTATGCCTTGGGGGGGGAAGAGTGGGACAGCTCTCCTGCCGCCCAGGATGCCGCCACCTAGTGGGCTCGATGCTACCACCTTAGTCTCGAGTCGTGCATGAGTCAGTGTGTTTTCTTGTGTAGTTTGTTTGTGTGGTGTGTTTCGAGTCGATTGTTGTGTGTATTGCATGGTAAGTCTGCATGAGTCTTGTGCAAGCTCGTTGTCGGTCTCTTATGAGTAAGAGGCGAGTGGACTCACTTGATGAGTATGGGATCGGTTCCACATCTATACCCGGATCAGTCACCTATAGGGACTCAGCGGTGATTCCTAGTGAGTCTTCGAGCTGTTTTCTTCCCTTTTGAGAGTCCCCCTTCGGAGTGACCACCTTTAGCCCATAGCAGTTCGTATATCGAGTATATATGGAATGAGCAGGTGATGATCACTTGGAGCGGAGCATACCCGCGCTACTTGGCACGGTGACGGATCCGCCGGAGTACTCGAGCATCCCTACCCCTACTCGACGGGGTCGAGTTCCTCCCACCCGGGGAGAGTTGATGGGAATCGACACCGAGCCAGTACCTTTTCATATTGCATTTATATCCTTTAGTTTATTTTTATATCCACGGGAAAGTATACGCATAATTGTACGGCTTTATCGGCCAATGCGTCACTCCCGTAGATTGTGTGGGTTTCTATGTAATTTGTCAGTAGGACCAGAAAGGGGGCCCTCAGCCCTTTCCCATTGGTCCATGTCATCTTGTGAGGCTAGTCAACCATCCTAGGTGGACATCTAGAAGGTTGGACTAGTCATATGCCACATGGGTAGACAAGTGGCCCATTTTGTCCAAGGTAGGCCACCTACCATTCAACCACCCATTCAACTTCTACCCCTTGGTCAATAGGGCGCACCCCCCCTTACATATTATATTCTTTTTTTTGTGTTTGTGGCATGCAATCCTAGCCCTTCAATCCCCTTCCCTAGATCCAAGGGTCCACATTGCATTTGATGTAAACCATATATAAGCTTGTATTTTCATGTGAAAGTTAATGAAAAATCAGAATTTTTGTGTGTAAGCAAGGAGCATATTGCGCCCCCAGCCCCTCTCCCTCTGGTTTCTCTCCTCCAACCTCAAGTTCTAGAGTGATTCTACCTTCTATCATCTCCTCTCAACCTCCGGTGATCGTCTGTGCCGCCGCCGCCGCCGTTCGTGCCGCCATCGAACCGCCTCTGCAGTTCTGTCTTCATCCGACCACAGCAGATTCCACGAATTGTCTGTCTCAGCCACGAGTTTGGATTGATCTGAATTTTTTATGGTATTTTCAGCCCTTGCATCTCAAGATCCACCTAACTTTTCACGCCATAATTCCCTCTTTTAGTATTTTTACATTTTCGTCCAATCTGTCATCCCAGATCTGCCAGGTTTCTGTCTACAGTGACAGAACCTCTGAGTTCTCCCCCTCCGACCATCTTTTTGATTTGTTCAAACCCTCCCAATTTTATTGGGAGTTCTGTCCATCACCCCCTACCTTCAAAAATTTTCTTAATTTTTTATCAGCCTTCTATATATTTTTAGAAATTCGTGTTCTTCCTCTGATACAGTGTTTTTAGTCAGAACCCAGATCCGACCACCCTCCACTTCAAAAATCAGAACAAATCACCACCACCTCCAAATCCAGATACAAAAATAGTCCTAGTTTCCTTGTTCGATTTCCTACAACCTTGTTGAAGAACACATCTTCAAATTCGGACATCTACTTTACGGTCAAAGGCAATCAACAGGAGAGTTCACTGCAGATCTAAGTCTTCGGTTACTATACAACAACAGCATATAAAATTCGCCAACACAAAGTACAAATCTGGTGAATTTTTCTGAAGGCCACTAGATTGCAGTACTTCGAAGTAGATTTCCAACGGCTCTGATCTCGTCGCATTCCGACACCGGTGCTGATCGCAGCGTCCGTTCTCGCCGGAGCGCGCGCTGAAATACAGAACCGGCAGATTTCTGATCGATTTTTCCGACCGGTGCCGAACGGAGCCACCCGGCCTCCGGCCGACGAACCAGCATGCCGCCAGCACGGGGAGCGCTTCTCCAAGTGTCTCCACTACAGCGGTAGCACCGGGTCCCACACGGCCCCTCCGGATAGCACGTGGGCCCCATGGTCGTGAACACGCGTGTAGCCGAATCAACACACGAAGCTGCCCGTCAACCTGAATTCGGTCCTCCCGGGCCCATTTGTATAGCTCTTTACCTCCCTGCGTGGAGTGGGCATGTTCCCATTGCTGTAATTATTGTGTGTTAAGTTTCCCGGGAGTAAGAATTTTCGGCCGGGTCCGTCTTCCCCACGCCGAGCGCGTGGAGGTATCGTTCTCGCTCCCTACACTCGGCATTTGCTTATTTTCATATATACTTGTTTATGTCGCTGGTAGAGAGCATGCTTTAGGTCCGTTAGCTCACTATATTATCATTCACCGCTGCTACGAGAGAGAGTGTGACCGTCCCGTGACTCGATCCGGGCACGAAAGTGCGAGCCGACCACCCTAGCTCTTGCCGGTTTCTCAACCGCGCACGTCCGACGCTTCCCTCGTTAAGGGACGATCACGAGCTTGTCGTGTCCGTGTCTCGTCCCGCATCAACTGCATATATGATGTCTATACATTGGGCAGAGACGCATAAAGTCTATACAGTGCCTCAGGCTGAGCAAATCCATACATTGGTCGGTGGAAAGTCTGTACATTTAGAAGTCTATACATCCACCGTCTTCCTCAGCATCTCAGCATAAGTCTGTACATTGGACCGTCTTAACTTGCGTCTTATGTCAAGTCCGTACAGTGTCTCTAGTTGGCTAAAGTCTATACACTGAGGACGTTGAAAGGTTTCAAGTGTATACATTCTCACAATGTTCATACTTGTTGTTATGCTATTGAAAAGTCTATACATTGCTCTTGGACCTTGGCTTGAAGTCTACACATTGGGGCAAAGTGTATACATTGTTGTTTGCATTGTAAAGTCCATACAGTAATGACTGTACGTTGGCTTTAAACTGAAGTCTATACAATGTGTTGCATTCTTCAGAGACTGTACAGGGTTTATACTTAAACTGATGACTTATCCGATACTCTATCTGACAGGTGCTCTGATCGTGAAGCTTAAGGAGGGCACGTGATCCGAGGCTGAAGGACTGACAGAAAGCTGACACGTGGCCAAAAGTTCTGGGCGGGAAATGTGGAAGCCCAAAGTCTAGACATTGCTGCATTGCTAATCTTCTTAAGACTTATTGTTGTGATGGATGCTTTAAAATCTCTCATCATCAGATTCTTTTCAGTCAGCCTGATTAACATCTTGCTATTGATTGATTCCTTGAGATGTATTGTGCTTTGACTATTTCTCAACCCACCACTTGGCTACACTATCAGTTGATTGACTCCTGAGATGTACTCTTCTCCACACTGTTGGAACCTTCCATCTTGTTCTGCAACAAATTCTGATTCTGTGGTCTTTTCACCAAAATTCAGATTCTTTGTAATGGCAGATTTCAGATTGATTTATTGGATAACCTGAGTCCATTCCTGTGCTTCAGGGGGTGTTATGGTTTATCTACAGTTAAGGGGAGAGTAGTCAATCATGCATGTTGATAGGGGGAGAGCTGTTTCATTGTCATAAGAGAAAACTTCATTTTAATGAACCATGACTCATTCTCTGAATTTATGTGCTGTGTTTGTATGCTGAATTTGTCTCTCAAACCATTTCCCTTCTTTTTGATTATGTCAAAGGGGGAGAATAGTTTGATGAGTCAGTGGGACTCATCATGTTGCCATCATCAAAAAGGGGGAGATTGTTGTGCCCCTTGTGCTTTGTTGATGATGTGGTGTTTTAATGATAGCAACATGAATGAGTCACCACATTGAATGATAGCAACATGATTGTTTATAACTGATATACTCTGTGGATAATGCATATGACTGTGACTGGTATATTATCTGGAGAATGCATGTGTTCTGTCTGCACAAGTCTATACACTGCAGGGTAAAGCCTAAAGTCTAGACATTGCTGCATTGCTTACATTTCAGAGTCTATACATCGTTCATGCATGCACATGTTCGTGGACAAAGTCTGTACATTGCATCTTGTGCTGCATGTACTACACTAAGTCTATATATTGTCTATAGTATTTAGAAGTCTGTACATTGACCGTCTAAATGAGCGTCTCATGCAAGTCCATACACTACTGTTCATGCATCATTCGTCTAAGTCCATACATTGTACTGTAGCATGCATTTGACGAAGGCATCGCAAGTCTAGACAGTGGACCGTCTTTCCCTGCGTCCCAATTGGACTAGTCTGCAACGGCTAAGTCTGCACATTGGACTGTCTTCATTAGCGTCTTTGCCAAGTCCATACATTGGTTCAATCTTCCAAGTCTGTACAGTGGGTCAAGCTGCCAAGTCTATACAATCGTTTCTAAGGCAAAGTCTGTACATTGCCTTTGGACCTCAGAGTCTATACAGAGTCTGCATCCTCTGAAGTGTGTACATTCGTTTGAGACCATGTCTATACATTCATTGCCTTTGAGCTCCAAAGTCTATACATCGGTCTTGCTCAAGTCTATACATCCACAGTGAAACCCCAAGTCTGTACATCGCATCATATTGTTCATACAGTGTCTTGGTGAAGTCTATACATTCCTTCACTGTAGCTGGCACGAGGTGAAGTCTGTACAATGGTCTTAACTTTCCAAGTCTATACATTGACCTCCATGCCTCAAGTCTTTACATCGGATTGGTTGGCCAAGTCTGTACAGCCATTGTCTTCATATAGGAAGTCTGTACATCTTACTACACTGTAGCTTTCACGGAACCAAGTCTATACATCGTGAAAATCTATACACTCCTCTTGGCCTTAGCATCTGTTTTGAAGTCCATACATTGGTCTTCAGTTCAAGTCTGTACAATGGACTAATAGACAAAGTCTACACATTGGAAGTCCATATATTCAGTTGTCTTGATCTGATCAAGGTTGTACAGAGCTTCTTTTGGCAAGTCTGCACATTGTGAATGTCTATACACCCGATTGCCTTTGCATTGATCAAGTCTGTACAGCCCTTTTGTTGTCTAGTCTATACACTCAACTTCTTCACTTCAGGAAGTCTGTACATCCGTTAGGCTTGCTCATGCATTATGCTTCTTTAGTCTGCCTCGGCCAAGTCCATACATTGTTTGCTTAGCAGACTGTGAAGTCTATACATCGGTTATTAAGCAGCAGACTGCTCAAGTCCATACATTGGCTGCATCATATGCATTGAAGTCTGCACATTGCTGAATGCTCTTCAAGTGTGCACATTCGTTCTAAGGCATAGTCTATACATTGCATTGCATTGCACTACATTCATCAGTTGTGAAGTCTGTACATTGAGTCAAAGTCTACACATTGCATTCTCTTCAGCAAGTATGTACAGCGAGTGCCTTCTCATCTGAAGTCTGAACATTGCATTTGCATTCACAATGTCTTCACACCTGAAGTCTATACAATGCACTACCTTCGCAAAGACTGTACATTGTGCATATTAGTCTTGATGTCCATACATCATTCATGAAGACTGAACAACGAGCAAGTGTGTACATCGGACTAGTCTGCTGGCTAAGTCTGTACACTGCTGCACGTTGTGTTCTTCAATGTCTGAACATTGCTTCAGCGTTTGGCTTCAGCCAAGTCAATACATCGACTAGCAGTCTTCAGCTACGTGTATACATTGCTTCACAACGTGAAGTCTATACAATGCCATAGCTCTGCTTATGTGAAGTATATACATTGCTTTACACTTCAGCAACTCTATACACTGCTTATGTGAAGTATATACATTGCTTTACACTTCAGCAACTCTATACACTGCTTCAGATCTGATTCATAATGTCTATACATCGGTTCTCAATGTACACACTTATTCAATTGCCGCTTATAAAGTCTATACAATGTATTTCATCTTCAAAGTGTGTACAGAGCTGATACGTTTATTTCGACTGACTGAAAGGGATTTGGTACTGGGATTGCTGACATGACTCGTGATCCAAGGAAGGACGAGGTTCCCTGATCGTGACACATGGAAGCACTGTGCTGAAATGCTGCAACGTGGACTGAGGTTTCTTGGTGGGAGATGTGGAGAGCACACGACCGCCCTAATCTGCTGATGCTATATAAGGGAGTCTCCTTTGTCTGAAGGAGACAGATCGTGATCGACTGAAGCAGAGGCAGAGTGAGAGCTTCCACGATCCAGACAGAGAGAAGAACAAAAGAAAAGAGCAAAGTGTGAACAGAAGAGAGAAAAGAGAGACAGAGAGCTATCGAGAGAAGAAGAAGAGAAAGAAGTAGAGGAGAGATAGTGAGATCGAGAGAGATCTCACTTCACTGGACCGTGGATCAAATCCAGGCCAGCCAGATCTTAGGAGCCACATTTGTGCTTTCATTATTTACAGCTTTCAGTTGTTGTTGCTACTTGTTTTCGTTTTCCATTTTATCCTTTCTTCAAGCTGTTAGTCAGCGTTTGTAGAGGTGCTGCCTCTGGACGGGTAAGCTGTAATCCCCAGCGGTTGCAGTGGTGGATTCCACTGGACAGCAAGCTGTGTTGCTCAGTGGGCGAGGAGGATTCCTCGGACGGCAAGCTGTGCTGCCCAGCGGTTGTATGGCAAGCTGTGATGCCCAGCTGTTCAAGCTGTGAGTCAGCGGAACCAACACTCTGGTTTGAGTGTGGGGTGGATGTAGGTCTGCTGGACCAAACCACCTAAAAATCATTGTGTAGTGGTTTGATTTCTTCTATCTGATTGGCGCTAGATGAATGCTTAGGTGCGCTTTGGTTTAATGTTCTATAAGTGTTCATTTGTCTGCTGCGCATACTATATCTTTGACAGTGGTATTGAGTGTATGTTTGATTTGTCTAATTGCTGCCCACATTAGATGTTTGCTTAGGAGCACTCTTCATATTTGTCTACAAGTTCAGTAGATGACTGGAGTAGTTTTCCTATAGTTAGTCTTGGTGTTTTTATTCCGCAGTTTTGAGCACTAGAATTCTAATTGGGTGAAAGTTTTTAAAGGGTATATTCATTCACCCCCCCTCTGCAACAACTGAGCATCACAGCTTGCTCTGCTGGGCACTACAGCTTAGCCGACCAGAGGAACACCTCTGCAACCCGCTGCCTCACAGCTTGAAACCAGGATAAAATGGAAAACGAAAACAAGTAGCAACAGCAACTGAAAGCTGTAAATAATGAAAGCACAAATGTGGCTCCTAAGATCTGGCTGGCCTGGATTTGATCCACGGTCCAGTGAAGTGCAGATCTCTCTCGATCTCACTATCTCTCCTCTACTTCTTTCTCTTCTTCTTCTCTCGATAGCTCTCTGTCTCTCTTTTCTCTCTTCTGTTCACACTTTGCTCTTTTCTTTTGTTCTTATTTCTGTCTGGATCATGGAAGCTCTCACTCTGCCTCTGCTTCAGTCGATCACGATCTGTCTCCTTCAGACAAAGGAGACTCCCTTATATAGCATCAGCAGATTAGGGCAGTCGTGTGCTCTCCACATCTCCCGCCAAGAAACCTCAGTCCACATGGCAGCATTTCAGCATAGTGCTTCCACGTGTCACGATCAGGGAACCTCGTCCTTCCTTGGATCACGAGCCATGTCAGCAATCCCAGTACCAAATCCCTTTCAGTCAGTCGAAATAAACGTATCAGCTCTGTACACACTTTGAAGATGAAATGCATTGTATAGACTTTATAAGCAGCAATTGAATAAGTGTGTACATTGAGAACTGATGTATAGACATTATGAATCAGATCTGAAGCAGTGTATAGAGTTACTCAAGTGTAAAGCAATGTATATACTTCACATAAGCAGTGTATAGAGTTGCTGAAGTGTAAAGCAATGTATATACTTCACATAAGCAGAGCTATGGCATTGTATAGACTTCACGTTGTGAAGCAATGTATACACATAGCTGAAGACTGCCAGTCGATGTATTGACTTGGCTGAAGCCAAACGCTGAAGCAATATTCAGACATTAAAGAACACAACGTGCAGCAGTGTACAGACTTAGCCAGCAGACTAGTCCGATGTACACACTTGCTCGTTGTTCAGTCTTCATGAACGATGTATGGACTTCAAGACTAATATGCACAATGTACAGTCTTTGCGAAGGAAGTAATCAAATCTCTAGAAATTGAAAAACAAATTGAGAATCAATGTCAGAAATTGAGAATCAATTGAATGATAAGAAAATTGAGCATCTAAAAGGTATGCAAGAACTGACTGAAGTTAATTCTGAAATGGACAAACTAAGGCTTGAAAACGTTAGGGGTCAAAAGGAAATTAAAAAACTCAAGGCTAGAATAAATGAAATCAATGGGGAGGCTTCACACTCTTCTTCTGCTAAATCAAACTATGATATGTGCTCAGCTCTAAGAGAACGTAATGAAGATCTTTATAGTGAGAATGAGTGGCTGAGTAAACACATTGTCTCACTTAAAGAGGATCACAAAAACTTGGTGGCTGAGAAAATTAAAGTGGAGGAAAGAAAAGAGGAGCTAGTTGAAAAGCTGGAGCTGATCTCTAGAAGTCGAAAATATAATGAAGGAGTCATGAAGCTATCTGAAGAAAATAAAGAATTGAGGGAACAAAACAAAAAATTGATGGTTTTAAATACTATTTTCTCACAGAGGTTTCTGACTATAGAAAAGGAGAAATCAGTTTTTAAAGAAGCTCAACCTCAAAACTTTGAGAAGGAAAACACTGAACTGAAAGCTGAAATTGAAAAATTAAAGTGTTTAAACACTGGCTTGTCTTAAAGACTCCTTACCACAGAAAAGGGAAAAGCTGTCTGTGATGATGAATTAAAAATCTTGAACAACTTGGAACAAGAAATTGAAAAGTATAAAATTGCAAACAAAGTTCTAAGTGAATGTGTTAATTGCAGTGAACAAGAAATAGCCAGTTATGAGCTTCATATAGCATCTTTGGAAGATAAAATTCATGATCTGGAAAACTTATCATCCAAGTCTGCAAAAATTGAAACAAAAATAAAAGTTGTTGTGAAAAGGAAGGATGATAATTTAAAAAGGGGAACAAACTGTAATTCTGATGTGAAGAAAATCTCTAAAAACTAGCTATATGCCACTTTTGTGAAAGGCTCTGATGTAGCTGGTACTTCAAGGCAATCCCCAAAACAAAATGAAAATCAGAAGTCACCTTCAAAATCTGTCTTTCTGTTCAAAGCTCAGAAAATTGAAAAGTAAACAAAACCTGTTGAGAATAATCAGAAGTTGAAAAGAAAAAGTCAAACAAAGAAGGCAAAGAATAATTCTGGTTATACTCTAAAATTTATTAGCTCTGCTGAATCTAATGCTTCTTGTACTCATTCGCATGCATCTAAGAATCCATATGATAGAAACCATGCTCCTAGGAAATCTGATGTCTCTTGCTACTACTGTGGTAGGCATGGTCATTATATGGATGACTGCAGTGTGATGAAAAGTGATGATATGATGCATGATAACTTTTTCTCAAATAGTCATCACCACCCTAAAAGAAACATGTCTGCTTCAAACCAACACATCATTTGTTATAATTGTAACAAACGTGGTCATAAAGCTGTTGAGTGTTGGTTTAGGCCTTCATGGGGTTTTAATGGCTCAAGAGGTAAGCACCCAAGGTGCTTCGAATGTGGGAGGCATGGCCACAAAGTCAAAGACTGCTGGCATGCTCAGGGAAGTAGAATTAATTCTAAATCTGTAAAATTTCATGCTCCCAATGCTGTTGATAAGAAGAACATTGAATTCATGAAAAAGAATTATTACTGCTTTGAATGTGGTAAGCTAGGCCACAAAGCTGCCAACTGTAGGCTGACTGAGTATGAAAAGAAAAATTTTCATGTCAATAAAAGAAATACTTATGCTCATACACATAATTTTCATACTCATGTGCATGTACATGGGTATCATGTTTCTGCTAACATGAAGAATAAAAACAAAAAGTCTGTGGCTTCATGTTATTATTGTTGAAATTTTGGACACTCTATGTCTGATTGTTTTCTAATGGAATTTGATGATGATGCTGCAAAAAGAATATTTAGAACACCTGTCAGGGTAAATGCAGGACCCAAAGCTGCTTGGGTCCCTGCAGGATCAAAATGATCATAGTGTTACAGGTGTGCCTTGGGTCAAAGAATAAACATGGGTTAACAGACCAAGGCACTCAAATGGAAACCCCAGGATCCTACCTTTAGGTCAGTTCTAAACTTTGTTTAAATCTCATAATCTGAAAATGCTGATTTGTCTGTTTTAATTTCATTATCTGGAATTGTTGTTTTGCTTGGTTGATTTTTGATGCTCTTCTCATGCTGTTGTTTGCACTAAATAAATGAGATTGCTTTGCACTGCATATGTCATTTGCATGACCATCATGGTATATTAAATGGAACAGTGCTGAAGGGCATATGGAGTATGTCTGGATGCTACTGCCATGTGTGAGGTGGTCCTTGGACCGAGTCCTCCGCCTAGTACCATGGGTCTAGTTTTCATATAGAGCAGTGTATTGCATATCATAAATTTGAAGAAAATAAAATTTGAAAAGGAATGATTCATTGCACATCATGCATTTTGTGAGGGGGAGCTTGTTTGTTGTTGGTTGATCATCATGCTCTCCTTGTTAGAATTGTTGCATACTACATATGTAGGATAGTGCATATCATAAAATTTTGAAAAATCTAAAAAGAAATTCACTGCACTTAGACAGGGGGAGCATTCCTATTCAATATCTTCTTCACCTCATGAACTCCCTTTGTTTAAGTAACCTGATTCATTCTCTTGACTATGCGCTATTCAACTGAATTCTCTGCTGGTATCTCTAAAATAGCTGATCAGTCTGTATTCCAGACTCAGCTACTGTCTGATGATAAAAATCTCTTCTGATGCTCTTCTCTATTGCTGATTTACTCTTGCACCAGCCTATACTCACCTTTCACATTCTTCTCAGCTGGTGTGACTGAATTGGCTCTACTATTGATTTGTTGGTCAGCTAAACTTATTTTTCTGATCTGAGGAACTTAAGCTGCATGTCATGCAATTCACTCTGAGAACATTGTAGAAATTTCTATCATATAAGTTTAAAAATTATCACTGAATCAGACTGATATAAGATTAATGTATTCTCAGACTTGTAGTTAAATGAATTGAAAATATCTGAATGATATAGTTTAATAAACTTTAACCACATGTGTCATGTAAACCTTAGACTCTCTCATCAGATATCTAAAAATTTGAATTCAGGGCTTCTTTGGTTAAGATGCATATAGTGTGTATTGTTGTTAAACATTAATTTGAAAAATGTTGACTAATTAATAAAAAAATTGTGAATTCAGAGCAATGACTCGGTCACTGAGAAACTGAGTTCTTTATCAATGAAATAAAGTAACTCAAGTCATGAGATGCCATAGTTATCTTTGATAAAAATCTAGTGAAACAAAACCTGACAGAGCAATAGCTTATTTGTGTTGAGTAGCTGGGGAGTCTGGCCTCTGATAAAGGTGTCTTCTCATGTAAAAAGATACTCATATTGCTAACTCTGCTCTCAAAGTGAGAGGCAATTACAGTTATCACACTGAGTAACTGGGTCATTTCACGATCCAGACAGAAAGAAGAACAAAAGAAAAGAGCAAAGTGTGAATAGAAGAGAGAAAAGAGAGACAGAGAGCTATCGAGAGAAGAAGAAGAGAAAGAAGTAGAGGAGAGATAGTGAGATCGAGAGAGATCTGCATTCACTGGACCGTGGATCAAATCCAACCCAGCCAGATCTTAGGAGCCACATTTTTGCTTTCATTATTTACAGCTTTCAGTTGCTGTTGCTACTTATTTTCATTTTCCATTTTATCCTTTCTTCAAGCTGTTAGTCAACATTTACAGAGGTGCTGCCTCTGGACGGGTAAGCTGTAATCCCCAGAGGTTGCAGTGGTGGATTCCACTGGACAGCAAGCTGTGTTGCTCAGCTGTTGCAGAGGGGGGGTGAATGAATATACCCTTTAAAAACTTTCGCCCAATTAGAATTCTAGTGCTCAGAACTGCGGAATAAAAACACCAAGACTAACTATAGGAAAACTACTCCAGTCATCTACTGAATTTGTAGACAAATATGAAGAGTGCTCCTAAGCAAACATCTAATGTGGGCAGTAATTAGACAAATCAAACATACACTCAATACCACTGTCAAACATATAGTATGCGCAGCAGACAAATGAACACTTATAGAACATTAAACCAAAGCGCACCTAAGCATTCATCTAGCGCCAATCAGATAGAAGAAATCAAACCACTACACAATGATTTTTAGGTGGTTCGGTCTAGCAGACCTACATCCACCCCACACTCAAACCAGAGTGTGGATTCCGCTGACTCACAGATTGAACAGCTGGGCATCACAGCTTGCCATACAACCGCTGGGCAGCACAGCTTGCCGTCCGAGGAATCCTCCTCGCCCGCTGAGCAACACAGCTTGCTGTCCAGTGGAATCCACCACTGCAACCGCTAGGGATTACAGCTTACCCGTCCAGAGGCAGCACCTCTGCAAACGCTGACTAACAGCTAGAAGAAAGGATAAAATGGAAAACGAAAACAAGTAGCAACAGCAACTAAAAGCTGAAATTGAAAAATTAAAGTGTTTAAACACTGGCTTGTCTGAAAGACTCCTTACCACAGAAAAGGGAAAAGCTGTCTGTGATGATGAATTAAAAATCTTGAACAACTTGGAACAAGAAATTGAAAAGTATAAAATTGCAAACAAAGTTCTAAGTGAATGTGTTAATTGCAGTGAATAAGAAATAGCCAGTTATGAGCTTCATATAGCATCTTTGGAAGATAAAATTCATGATCTGGAAAACTTATCATCCAAGTCTGCTAAAATTGAAACAAAAATAAAAGTTGTTGTGAAAAGGAAGGATGATAATTCAAAAAGGGGAACAAACTGCAGTTTGAATGTTATATCTTTGCTTGAATTCTGACTAGTCTTGATTGTAAAAAATCACATGGTTATGTCATTGATGTCTTGCTGAGGAGGTTGCATTTTAGTTAAATTTGCATTACATTGCATATCATTGATGACCCTATGGTATATAAAATGGTACGCTGGGAGAAGGGCAGATCATTTCTGTCTTGAAACCCACCTTATGGGTGAGGAGGTTTCAAGACCCACATTTTCCGCCTAGTACCATGGGTCAGCTCTACATTCATAGTATTGCATTTCCATGTTAGACAGATCATTTCACTCCCTTGCATGTCTTCATACAATACACCTAGATAGGGGGAGTATATGTCTCATATTTCATGAGCATTTTTCATCCATGCATAAGTTGCATTTAGTAAGGGGGAGTTTGTTCTAGTCGGGATTTCATTTGTTTCAACTGAGAATAATTCAAGTCGACTTAAATCCTTCAGAAGTCGACTTAATCTTGCTACCTACAAATTTCAGCTCATTCTTGATTCGTTGATCAATGAAATTGTTTCAATCCTTTATACAACAATTCTCATGCTTGAACATTCCTGAAATTTCTTTTATTGCTGAATCTTGATGAAATTATTGAACTGCATTGTGTTTGGAATGATTACAATTTGATCATCAATTCATTAATCTGAGCCATTAAATTGAGGAATCTTCTTTTATAAGGTGCTATGAGAACCCATGAATAAATATGGTGGTTTAAGCCTAATATTTTGAAGAGTTTACAAATTGAATTCAATGAAAAAGATTGTATTCAGTTCTTAATAGGTCTCAACCAACTCCCATATGTTGTGTCCTGAGAAATTTCCTAGAATCTAAAAATTCAAATTTTATGGCAATCTTGGTTGAGAAACTTGAATCATGTATTGTTCTTAAACATAACACAATCTGAAATATGCCAAAGGGTAGTGCATGATCAAAAGTGTGAATCAAAGTTCAAAAGGCAGAGCAATGGCTAGGAATGCATTGAGAAATTAAGCCCTTCATCAAAGAAATGAAGTGGACTTAGTCATGAAGAGCCCTTGCCATCTCTATTCAGAATGAAACTGGATGGTGAGTCTCACTGAGTAACTAGGGGTGCTGGTGTCTAATCAACGTGCATCCTTATTTAAAAAGGTGTGGACTTCACTTGAAAGTTTTTCAAAAGTATGAACCAAAAGAAAAATTCTAAAAATTTGACCAAAAGGTCTGAAATAATACTGTAAACCTGAGGTAAAAAGTCAGAATAGAAATATGTTTATTCTCAATACAAGTTCTTAGTAACTCCAAAGGGCGTCATTGAGTTTAAATTTGTAGGATTAAAGGAGATTAAACAAGACTGCAATATATAGCTATGATTTATTCTTATTAAGGATGTTTGCAAAATGCTTCAAAGAGTTTAAATTGTTAAACTCTATATTTATTAACCTTAAACCATATAGTCAATCAAGAGCTTCTCTATAAGATATCTTATAATTGAAGAATCTGAAAATAGAAAGCTCAATTAATGAATGTTGGTTCAGATAGTATCTGCTCTTCTTGATATAATCTTCATTCTTATCTATTTCGTTAATTGCTCATTCTCACCTTATTCTGAATGCTTCACAAGCTATGATCTTCAGAATCTTGATCATTTTCACCATATTGTCAATGTTATCACTCCCCTTTGGTTTTGCTGATGTCAAAGGGGGAGAGAGAATTGAGTCATGAATGGTTTGATTTTGATTAAGTCAGTGTGTGTATTTTTCTCTGGTCAAATTTTTTTGGTCATAGACTCACAATATTGCCATCATCAAAAAGGGGGAGAATGTTGTGTTCCCTAGGTTTTGATGGTTTTGATGTGTCAAATATGTGAGTCATTCGTGAGTTAGAAATTTCATTCATTCATGAGCATTCCATTCATTCATGAGATTATACATGTTATTGATGATGACATGTTTAATAACACACTGATAAGCACATGTTTACAATCTCACTAATGATAATTTTTCTATATCTGAACTGGCAGGAAGTTATATTCATAGTCCTTATGAAGTACATTCTAACAGCATGAGTGTAGCAGATCAATTGTCAAAATGGTCGACCGAATTGGTTATCTCGGTCAACCGAAGTCACTAGATGAGCCCTATTGTTAAGGGTGACATATAGCTCAGTATCAGTGACAAATGGACCCGTATCGGTGATAAATAGCACCATATCGGTGACAAATAGGTATGTACCGGTGAAAAATAGCTTGCTATGTTGGAAATGTTAAAATCAATGGAGCTGCATCGACACAATGGGTTAGTGGGGTCGACGCAGGATTGTTATATCTCGCAAGGTGAGAACTGGAGCATTGGCGATGGATTAAGGGTGAAAAATAGCCCGTTAGAGCGGAAAAATGGTCGTTTGGAGTGAAATATAACTGGTTCAAGGTGTCAAATGAGTCATAGCAGTGAACCGTGAAGACCGATCTTGATTGCTTGTTGAGATATGCTATGCTTGAGTTTCTAAACACTATTCCTTCATATTTAAAGCATCATCAAGCCTTGGACATCACTGATAAACACCATCAAGATCAAAGGAAAATGTTCATCCATTGTTCAAAGAGAATCTGACAGTGAAAGGCTATAGCAGATGCAACCATGGAGTATCGTGAAGCCTGTTCATGTACTTGAAGAGAAGAAAAGGAAGTAAGTGAAGCAGCTGATATGGTAGCAGATTCATAAGAGAAATACTCCAACCCTTAAATGTGATATGAAGTCACTCAAAGGTGACTAATGGCTCGCAATGGCTTGGGTTGAAATGGTTGAACATCAAAGAAGCTACGTCAACGCAATATCTACTATGCGTCAACGCAGTCATGTGAAGATACCAAAGGTCAGATAAGACAAGACAAAAGGAAAGTCAACTCAAGATGGTTTTAGAGTCGACTTCATAAGCTAGCCAGAAGAACTCATCAAATGGAGATCCAATACCAAGCCATGTCAACGCAGCATCTATGGTGTGTCAACGCAGTCATAGCACTCCAGAAGCTATTGTCAGCCAAAGAAGTCTAAGTGTGACAAATGCTCAATAAGGGTGTCAAATGTGCGATATGAGTAACAAATAGCCGTGTAACGGTGACGAATGGGTCAAAAGGCGACGGCTATTAAAGCATAGATAAAAGGCTTATAGGCGACGACTCAAGGTGGATAGTGGTGACAAATAGATGCCTAAAGGTGACAAATGGCCGATAAGGGTGAATAATAGGGGGCTAAGGCTGACAAATAGGTAGTCTCGTTAGAATTGCTTTATTCACAACAACTTCCCAAAGCACTTATTCTACATTCTTTACACGAGGATCAATCAGAATTAACATTCAGATCTGATTTATGTCTGTGAAATTCAAATCTCTATTTGATATAAATACGCGCCTTCATCTTTCAAAGGTAGCAATGAAAAAACATGAGACGAAAAACACAGAGTGAAAAAGAGAGGGAAAAAGAGTGGGAAGAAATAGAGAGGAGAGATTGATCACAGAGCAGGAGCAGGATCGAAGTAAGGTTGTGATACTTTAACCCTGGCTTGATCTGGAGCTTGTGAACATGAATTCAGCAGTGTACCAAAAGAGTTCAAGCTACGAGAAATCTTCTGCAGATCATCTTCACACTCATTTGGAGTTTTTCTGAATTAGATCTATAGCATTTTTATTTGTTCATTTTTGTTTTGATTAGAACCTTTGTCAAGCTGTGAGATAGCGGAATCAAGCTGTGTGGCATAAGACCTCAAGCTGTGGGTCAGCGGATCTCAATCTAGTGAGAAGTGTTAGAATTGAGTGTACTCAAGCTATTTATCAGCGGGTGTAAGCTGTGTTTTCAGCGGATCTAAGCTGTAGTCAGTGGAAGCCTTACTCTGTTCAGTGAGGGGCGGATGTAGGTCTCTGAGCAGAGACCGAACCACCTTAAAAGCCTTGTTTCTCGTGTGTGATTGTCTGTGTTTGTTTGTCATCTCCACTAGTTAATCAGTTAGGATTCAATTATTAGTTCTATATCTGATGTGACACAACCTAGGACTTAACAAGCAAGCACATTTGGCAATCAAGACGGACCGATAACGGCGGCCGCTCACCCGTCACTCACCCAAGACCCGGGGTAACTTGGCAATGCCAAGTGGAGGTTGTGTGGGATGGGCCCTTGCTGGTAGAGGGCCAGCAAGGCCAAGGTTTGTTTCCCCAAGGGTGTGGAGGCCCAATTCAAGGGGGCCGACAAAGTGCCAATGGCACCGGTTACTCTCTTCCCACGGTGATCACACAAGACAACGGGGCTTGAGGATCAAGCTCTCACTCTCACGGCCAGCGGAACTAAGAACTAATATTGAAAGACAAGCACTAAAGGGAGTGACGTTTGAGCACTTACTCGACCGGTTTGAAAAAACCGGTCCCGCTCGGAGACGAGGGCGAGCGGGGAGGCGAGTGGATCTCCACACGCCGCGGCGGTGTAGCTTGACCTGCTCAATCCAATTACAACACTACTCCTCTTGCAGGAGGGGGACCTTGGGGTGGGGGTTAATGGATATTACAGCCAAAACTACCTCCACGCAGGGAGGGGCCTTCAGTCGGCCAAGCGGGGAGGGGAATTGGAGAAAGGAACACCGAAGACGAGAGGTTGCCGATTCTGCCCGGTTCTATGGGTGCTGACAGGTGACTGAAGAGTTGACTACTGCAGCTGCTACCGAATTTTGTTGGGGGCGAAACCACCTGGGAAATCTTCGTAGGAGGCAGGGGAAGTCGTCCAAATTTTTTTAATTTCTTCTATCATCGATGCCGGTCTGGGTGGAGGCCCAAACAGGGAGGCAGACTCTCGGACTGGCAGCTCCTGATTTCCAACAGCAAGTTGCAGAGGATGTGCCGACAGCTCCCGAACTTGGAATCAAGCACCGTCAGAGTCGTTGGAACCGTGGACGAGCCCTCTTCGCCGAAAAACTAACGAGGAAGCCAAACGATGTCGGAGAAGGCTAGGTGACTTTGAACACTGCTGATAGGTCGGTGCAGACTGTGGGTAGCAGAACTACGTAGCTGAGGGAGAAAATGGATAACTCCTGCTACAGGATGCCAAACGGAGTTCTGCTTCTTGATTATGAAAGTAGACAGGAAGAGGAAGAACTTTACAGAATAGCTCTTGAGCTGATTCTTCCAAGGTTCGTCGTGGTGAAGCTTCTACTCCGGTTCTGGTACTCAGCAGGGGCAGCTCTGCGCAGTTGTGGGAGAACGGAGCTCCCAGGCAGCACACAGCTCGGATGATAATGAAACCACCGCCGTTGTGAATAAGACAAGTAGATGCTTCCGTGGATACCTCTTGGGCCTTCAGATTCGCTGGGATGTGGTCGGGGTCGCCTCTGCAATCTGCTACTCTTCTGCTACCTGCGAACTGAAAACTGGAGGTTGAAGATGATGGGGGGAAATGGGGTATATGAGAGGGGAAATGGAGGTGGATGAGTGTGGGGAGAACCCTGGCTGTGAGGGGGTCTAGGAGGGGGTGTTCCAAGGTGTGGGGGGGGAAGAATAGGGCCTGGAAAGGGGTCTAACAGGTGGTGGGAGGAGGAGCTACGAATTTGGGCTTGGAGGGAGAAGGGGGAAGGTGAGGGGGGCACAAGTGGGTGGAGGGAATGTGAGTTTGAATTTTCTTTAATGTGGGCTGATCAATGGTGGTCTTGGGGATGGGAAGAGGTGCCTTGGGAAGGTGGAGGGCTGCTTGGGGAAGGGGATGGGTAGTTGGGGGTTGGAGTGTGGGGTGTGGATTGGTGGAGGGTCTATTGGGACTAGGGGGAAGTAATGATGGCTTGTGGGAAGTTGTAGAGGAGTTAATGGAGGTAGGTGGGAGGGTGGAGGTGGTTGGGAGGGGAAGAGAGAGAAAATTTTTGAAATTGGGTGTGGAGGAGAGAGAAAGGAGAGTGAAAGAGAGAAATTAAGAGAGGGATGGGTGGGGAATCTCTCCCCTAGGGTCTCTCACCCAAATAATGGAATCTCTCCACTAGATAAGAAGTTTGAACTCTCAAAATGGCAAGTTTTTCATTCATTGATTCATTAGTTCTAAATGAAGGGAATGGGGCCCTATATATAGGCAACCCACATTTTACAATAAGACCCTGACAAAAGACTCAATGACAAATAACCGAGGGGGTAGGGGGGGCTCTTGGGCCAAGCCCAATGAAATGGGCCCAATAGCTAACTAAACAATATAATGACAGTCAAACTTAGGAAAATAAACACAATACCTAGGGACATGACTCAAGAAAATGAAAATTACATTAAATGTCTCAAATAGAAAGCACAAAAAGGATAATTGGGCCTTTATGGAGAGAGGCCCGAACTCAAATGGTGCCGGAGTGTGAGGAAGACACGAGCCAAAGGGAGTCACGGGTGATGCCTCCATCAAATCCCCTGGGCTGCGAAGAGCTCGACTCCATCGAGTAGGGGTCCATCTGGCTGTGGTACTGCTCGAGAAGGTCGGGATCCAACTGTTGGAGATCCTCCCAACTCACCCATGAATCCTCCGAAGGAGGCCGATCCTTCCACCTGACGAGATAGCGCTCGTATACCTTGCTCCGAGTCGTAGTGACTTGTTCATCCAATATTTGTTCTATGCGTTCACGCTGGGTTCTCTTGGCTGGTGGTCTCTCCTCACAAGTGGGTGCTCTCTCAAGGGAAGGAATAGGCTCAATCTCCTCACTGGGTACCACCGTGGGTCCCTTATATGGCACTAAGTCGGCGACATTGACTGTGGGACTTATCCCATATTCCTCGGGGAGATCTAACTCATAGGCATTTGCACCAATGCGCCTCAGGACCTGGAAGGGACCAGCCCCACGTGACCTCAATTTGGAGGTGGCTCCCAGGGAGAGCGTCTCCGTCCTTACCATCACAAAGTCACCCTCATGGAATTCTTGGTCACGCCGATGAGAGTCGGCTCGCCTCTTATAAGCCTCATTCTTTTTGCTTATGTGCTTGCAAAGGCTTTCATGCAATTTTGTGAATGTTGACATTCTAGGGGTGATGGGTGGACCTGGGCAACCAAAAGTAGACCAATCATGCTTTGATGCCAAGAAGACTTTGATGGAATGGGGAGGACCGGGGCATCCATAGGTGATCCGGTCATGTATGGGGGTGACAAATGCTGGGGGACCCGGACATCCATGAATACTCCTATCATGCCTACGACTCTTGATGAGTGAAGGTGGACCACTACATCCGAATTTGGACCACTCATGCTTTCTACTTGACATGTGGGTGATATGAATGAATAGACCCAACATAGTGTTCATGCCAAGGGGTGTGGAAAGCCTAGACACATGCATACTTTTTCCAAAAGTGACTTCCATGTGTATAGGTGTGGGACAACCTTTGAACTCCCATTGGAAAGGATCGAATGGATCTAAGAAGGTGGTCATCATGGGGTGGAGCACAACCTTATTACCAAGGGATATGTGGTCCAAGGTCATGGCTCCCAAGGTGTAACCTGGGTCTAGGATGGGGTGGATTGGGTCAAACATGGTGGGTTGGGATAGGGAAAGGTGGGTGGTGGATAAGGTGGTTGGGTCCCATGGTTTCTTTGACCCCCATTGGAAGGGATCAAATGGATCATAAAAAGGGTTATCGAGGGGGAGAGGCCCTATCTCCTCAAGATCTTAAAGTGGTGATGGGTCATCCTCCTCTAATGAGATAATTGGGCCGAAGTTCTTTGTGAGTGGGTCGGCCATGAGGGGAGGGCTTGACTTTCCACCCGATATAAGAAGCTCCAAATTGAGGAGAAGGTCGGGCTCATCGGGTGTGGGGAGGAATAGAAGGAGGTCGCTAGTGTAGCAACCAATGGTGCAAACTGAGGTGATAGACCCGACACAAAGGTGTAGGAGGTCAAGGCTCCTAGATTGGTGAGCCATGGGGGTCAACAAGCTGGTCAACTCATATTGCCAAACTAAGACCTTGAGAAGGTCCTTTAAGGTTTCCACTTGGTAGGATGTTTGGATTATGGTGTGTTAGGAGGAGATGTGCATTATGGGAAGGTTTTCCTTTATGGGAAGGTAATCGTGGGCCGCGATCTCTCTTATTGGGCTCTTCTTTAGCCAACTAATAAGGGACTCTTCCAAGATGAATTCGGCCTTATCTAGAGGGGGTGGTGGAGGGTGAAGATCCTCGTGTGAGGCTTCCTCTTCAATTGGGGCATGGGTGCTCTCCAAGGAGGGGATAGGTTCTCGAGAGGTATTTGTCTTCATGTGGTATAGTGGGTGGACTACTTCTTCCAAAGCTAATGGAGTGGGAAAGTTCTTTGATGGTGGGGTGATGATGGCCGGAGTATGGTGCACCCGGGGTGGTGAACAACGGCGGGATTCCCGCGGGTGGGAGAATACAAGGTTGTTGAATTTAAAGGTTCCCGAAAGGTGTGGCGGATACACTAGGCAATTCCGACGTGTTGGGTCGATGTCGGCATTCCTTTCATTTAACTATTTCTTACCTAGGATTATACATGGACCCGCCAATGTTCCCTTTTGACACCAAGCCCCATCCAAATACTTAGTTTTCCCGAACCATTTATGGAATTCAATAAAGACTTGGTCTCCATTGTGCACAATTTGTCCGGTCCTACAAAGAGAGGTAATGATATCGGGGGACACCCAATTTTCAGATTCTAGGTCAATGAAATCAATTTCTACGGGCTCTCCATTAGGTAAGCATGCATGGGATATGATTGGGAGAGGGGCCATGTGACCCAAGACTCAATGTTAACAATGATGGGTTTGACAATGAACGGTTCGGACAAGAATGCAAGCATGCCCTAGGACTTGACTTGTAGAGACAAGTCAATGACTTGCTCTGATACCAATTGATGTGACACAACCTAGGACTTAACAAGCAAGCACATTTGGCAATCAAGACGGACCGATAACGGCGGCCGCTCACCCGTCACTCACCCAAGACCCGGGGTAACTTGGCAATGCCAAGTGGAGGTTGTGTGGGATGGGCCCTTGCTGGTAGAGGGACAGCAAGGCCAAGGTTTGTTTCCCCAAGGGTGTGGAGGCCCAATTCACGGGGGCCGACAAAGTGCCAATGGCACCGGTTACTCACTTCCCACGGTGATCACTTAAGACAACGGGGCTTGAGAATCAAGCTCTCACTCTCACGGCCAGCGGAACTAAGAACTAATATTGAAAGACAAGCACTAAAGGGAGTGAGGTTTGAGCACTTACCCAACCGGTTTGAAAAAACCGGTCCCGCTCGGAGACGAGGGCGAGCGGGGAGGCGAGTGGATCCCCACACGCCGCGGCGGTGTAGCTTGACCTGCTCAATCCAATTACAACACTACTCCTCTCGCAGGAGGGGGACCTTGGGGTGGGGGTTAATGGATATTACAGTCAAAACTACCTCCACGCAGGGAGGGGCCTTCAGCCAGCCAAGCGGGGAGGGGAATTGGAGAAAGGAACACCGAAGATGGGAGGTTGCCGATTCTGCCCGGTTCTATGGGTGCTGATAGGTGACTGAAGAGTTGACTGCTGCAGCTGCTACCGAATTTTGTTGGGGGCGAAGCCACCTGGGAAATCTTCGTAGGAGGCAGGGGAAGTCGTCCAAATTTTGTTAATTTCTTCTGTCGTCGATGCCGGTCTGGGTGGAGGCCCGAATAGGGAAACAGACTCTCGGACTGGGAGCTCCTGATTTTCAATAGCAGGTTGCAGAGGATGTGTCGACAGCTCCCGAACTTGGAATCAAGCACCGTTGGAGTCGTTGGAACCGTGGACAAGCCCTCTTCGATGAAAAACTAACGGGGAAGCTAAACGATGCTGGAGAAGGCCAGGGGACTCTGAACACTGCTGACAGGTTGGTGCAGACTGTGGGTAGCAGAACTATGTAGCTGAGGGAGAAAATGGATAACTCCTGCTACAGGATGCCAAACAGAGTTCTGCTTCTTGATTCTGAAAGTAGACAGGAGAGGAAGAACTTTGCAAAAGAGCTCTTGAGCTGATTCTTCCAAGGTTCGTCGTGGTGAAGCTTCTACTCCGGTTCTGGTACTCAGCAGGGGCAGCTCTGCGCAGTTGTGGGAGAACGGAGCTCTCGGGTAGCACACAGCTCGGATGAAGATGAAACCACCGCCGTTGCGAAGAAGACCCGTAGACGCTTCCGTGGATACCTCTTGGGCCTTCAGATTCGCTGGGATGTGGTCGGGGTTGCCTCTGCAATCTGCTACTCTTCTGCTGCCTGCGAACTGAAAACTGGAGGTTGAAGATGATGGGAGGAAATGAGGTATATGGGAGGGGAAATGGAGGTGGATGAGTGTGGGGAGAACCCTGGCTGTGAGGGGGTCTAGGAGGGGGTGTTCCAAGGTGTGGGGGGGGAAGAATAGGGTCTAGAAGAGGGTCTAACAGGTGGTGGGAGGAGGAGCTACGAATTTGGGCTTGGAGGGAGAAGAGGGAAGGTGAGGGGGGCACAAGTGGGTGGAGGGAATGTGAGTTTGAATTTCCTTTAATGTGGGGTGATCAATGGTGGTCTTGGGGATGGGAAGAGGTGCCTTGGGAAGGTGGAGGGCTGCTTGGGGAAGGGGATGGGTAGTTGGGGGTTGGAGTGTGGGGTGTGGATTGGTGGAGGGTCTATTGGGACTAGGGGGAAGTAATGATGGCTTGTGGGAAGTTGTAGAGGAGTTAATGGAGGTAGGTGGGAGGGTGGAGGTGGTTGGGAGGGGAGGAGAGAGAAAATTTTTGAAAATTAGGTGTGGAGGAGAGAGAAAGGAGAGGGAAAGAGAGAAATTAAGAGAGGGATGGGTGGGGAATCTCTCCCCTAGGGTCTCTCACCCAAATAATGGAATCTCTCCACTAGATAAGAAGTTTGAACTATCAAAATGGCAAGTTTTTCATTCATTGATTCATTAGTTCCAAATGAAGGGAATGGGGCCCTATATATAGGTAACCCACATTTTACAATAAGACCCTGACAAAAGACTCAATGACAAATAACCGAGGGGGTAGGGGGGGCTCTTGGGCCAAGTCCAATGAAATGGACCCAATAGCTAACTAAACAACATAATGACACTCAAACTTAGGAAAATAAACACAATACCTAGGGACATGACTCAAGAAAATGAAAATTACATTAAATGTCTCAAATAGAAAGCACAAAAAGGATAATTGGGCCTTTATGGAGAGAGGCCCGAACTCAAATGGTGCCGGAGTGTGAGGAAGACCCGAGCCAAAGGGAGTCACGGGTGATGCCTCCATCAATAGCAGTAGATCTTAATTCCGCATTTTCATTTTACTGCATTAGAGTGAAAGTTGGGGTAGATCTATTCACCCCCCCTCTAGATCTTTCATCTCACTCATCCCTACAATGGTTGGTTGTAGCACGCCACCCCTAAATGCTCGTCCTGCTTAGGGAAGTCTTTAATAAGGGTGGGTGGAACGATGACCCCTAGCCAGTAGTTTAAGCCCGTCTATGTGCTATAGATAGGTTGGTCAAATAAAAAAAATAGATATTGTCCAAAAAAGTATAAAAAAAGGAATCAAATATTTCAAAATCAAAAAATAAATTATTTTAAAAAAATCAGATATTGTCAAAATTCAAAATATCCAAAAATTGCAAAAATCAAAAAATTGTATGTCTTTTGTTTTATTTTGCATTTTTTCTGGCTATTTTGAGGACAGATATAATGTGTTTGTTTAGTGTGCAGGTGGCAGGTGTTCAAGCTCTCCTTGCTCTATCTTTCGCTCTGCCTTCTGTTCACATCTTTTTGATCTGTATCTTTTTCGATCTTATCTCTTTGATCTGCTCTGGAGCTCATGTCCTTCTCTGCCTCTTGATCGCTTTGTTTCATCATCATCTCCAAAAGAGGGCTATGCATTACGATTGTGAACCTAGCGGTTCTGCTTCATCTGATCATAGGTTTTGGTCGAAGCATTTATCATTTCAATTCTTAGTTGTCTCTGTGATCTTGTTCGTGTGTTTCTTGTCCCCCCATGTTGTCGCCCCATCATGTGTTTGTTTATTCCCGCCATGTTATGCTATCGCCTCGCACATGCTGTCGTCCCACGTGTTGTCTTTGTCCTACACGTGTTGTGGTCATCTCATGTTGTCGTCCCACGTGTCTTTTGTCCCCCATGTTGTCATCCCACACATGGTTTTCGTCCCACTGTGTCTTGTCCCACTGTGTTTGTTGTCCCACCGTGTTTCTTGTCTCACCACATGTGCTGTCCCACCGTGTTATGTTGTCTTGTCCCACCGTGTTTTTCCAATCCCGCGCATGCTTGTTATTTGTTCTTGTGATTTTGTTATGTCATGTTATGTTTTCTTCATCTCTATTATGTTTAGTTCGCCTTTTGTGTTAGCCTTGTTTATTTGTTGTGGTTGTCTTATTTGAAAATCCCATAAAAAAATGAATGCCAAAAAATCCAAAAAATGTCATTTCGCCTGTGCAGGTAAGTCAGGTATGGCTTCCTTTCCCTACTCTTTGTTGCATTACTATATGGTATTCTATGTTATTATAGCCTCTCAAGGACCGGCTGGTTCTCCGTGTGCTCTGGGATCTGATGTTCCCCTTTATCAAAAATGATGATGATCTAGGAGCATACGATTAATCGTTGGATAGGCCGTTAGGTTGAGTCGGGTGGGGGACGATGGACTCTGTCTCGCACGCTATGGTTGCAAGAAGATTCTTGACCCTGTCTTACTCGGTCTAGCAATATTATCCTTGAGCACTTTTTATTTTTCTCTTTCTTTGCATTCATTTTGATGATTTCTTTATTTTTAGCCCAGCATGTATCATGTCATTTTTTTTAGCATTCACACCTCGTTATCTTTCAAAGGTTTCTCCTTAGCAATGGTTAATTATGCTTATTCTCTTGGATAAGAGATCTTCGTTCCACTCTAAATTTGAACGTCTTCTCTCATCTATTCGCCAGGTCTGGTTGGCCAGCATGATTCATGTATGGATTTTATCTCAGTTTCCTTCCATATTTTCAACACTTGTTCTCCGATCCCCTCATTGGCTCTGGATTGTGTCCCCTAATGAGGTTGATCATGTTTTTCTTCTCCTTAGTTTAGTTCTCCAAACATGGCTCATCCGTGTCAGCTGTTCCTGGTGGTTAGTTTAACATTTTCGGGAGAATTCATGTCGCTTGTTGGTTTTGTCGGGTGTCTTTTCCCTTGATGCCCGCTTTTCAGTTCTCTCCGCTTCATCTCTGCTGCATCTCCTTTTCACGTCGCTGTCCCTTTTGCTCCTTCTCCATTCCATTTCACCTCCGCTCAACTTTCGCTCGTTCCCTTGCAAAGCACACATCGAGGAGGGGCATCTGTTGACACCCACTTTTAACCTACAAGTTGAGTTATTTCTCTTATCAATCTTTTGTGATGTCCCAAATTATCCATTATTTTGGAGCCTTCCTTGAGTGAATTTTGAGTCTATTCTTGGCCATTCTTCTAGCCCATTAAGCCTTGGAGGCTATTTCCCTCGACTATAACATTTTTGGGCTCATTTCTTGTGTTAATACTCAGTTCAGTTGACCGGTTTAAACTCTGCTGGCTCCCTCTGGTAGCGGTCTTGGGATGACCGCCACCATCAGGTAGCAATCATCCCATGACCGCCACATGCCTCCTTGTTTTCTGACTACGCCGACTCCGTGGCTTGTGCGTCAACTCCATCCTTTGAGCCTTCAAGGTAGCGATTCTCCCATGACCGCCTTCTTCAGGTGGCGGTCATGCGACTGACTGCATTCTCGTTGCAGGATCCGGATCGTTCTTGACTCCATTTTCTCCGGTCGAGGACGCTCGGGAGTTCTTGTTCGCACCATTTCCATTGAGGATAGCCTTCCAGCTCGATTATTATCCATTTTATGGACTTTATCCCACTATTATCTCGAGATTTATCAAGCTACATCCCTTATTTCTTGTGCTTATCTTCAAGTTCCGAGCTAGAGTTTCTGGTCTCTATAAATGGCCTCTTGCTTCATGTGAGCAAATGGGGACGTCCTTTGATATGGGGTGAAGCCATGCCGCTTATGTCGCAAAGTAAATTTTCGACGGATTTCAGCCGTATTTGCGACAGAATATGGACGTCGGAACGCTTACGTCGCAAATTTCTGACGTAATACAATAGCGTCGCCAATTCGTCTGAAATTTCTGACAAAACTATATCGTCAAAATTATCGTGGCTATTTATGTCGATAATTAATAATACATAAATTAATTAATATTTGCGACGAAACATAATTTAGTTGAAAATAAGTCTAAAATTTTTGACGTATTTCTGACTAAAACTTCTTCTGTCAGAAAACAATGGGCCATAATATTTCCGATGAGTCGAAAATTACCGACGTATTTACGATAGAAACATTATGTCGTCGTAAACCTTTGGGTTAAATTGGTTCCGACGAAAGTTAATTTGGTCGGAAATACGTTGTTAATTTTTGACGTATTTCAATCAGACAATTAATACGTTGGAAACATGTGGGTCAAATTAGTTCTGACGAACTATTAATGTTTCAAAAATATGTCGTTAAATTTGGAGGTATTTGAGATGGATAATTAATACGTTGGAACTAATGTGGATCAAATTAGTTTTGACGAACCTACCTTGGGTTGAAAATACGTCGTTAATGTTCGACGTATTTGAGACGGATAATTAATACGTCGGAACTCATGTGGTTCAAATTAGATCCGACGAACTTTTAGTTGGTCGAAAATACGTCTGAACCTTTCGACGTATTTGCGCCGAAAAATTAAGACGTCGGAAATAAGTGGGTCATGAATGAATAAATACACATTTTTTTATTTATATAATTATGTCGTTAATGTTAGTTGGTCAAAATTCCATCGAAAACTTTCTCCACAACTTTTTATATATATTTTGAAATCTTAAAAACCTGTTTAAAGCTACAATTATACACCACAATCTACACAACTCAACATAAAACACGCAATAAACAACATATACAACACATAATAAGATAAAATGCGTCGAACATTACAATAAAGAATGTCCATAACACATAACTCAATGAATAAAAAAAGTTACAGTTACATTAATTGAAATGTGTCATTTTTTCATAATATCATTTTAAAAAATCAAGAGATATCCGCTGCATCATCCTCATTCGTCATTCGTAGCATCTCCACCATCACCGACAGCAGGAGGATCCTATATCACAAAAAATTAATAATAAATAGATTTAAATTAAAATAACTAATAATAAATCTAGTTAAATATCTTTTTAATTTTCTAAATTTGAAAGTATATAACATGAAGATGATTTCTTTGACTCTCAAAGCTAAATTCTTTGAACTAGGTAGTAATGTTATTGTTGTGCCCTGTGGTTTTGATGATGTCTAATACTATGAATCATATTATGATCATGATTTTTGATATCATGAATTTGATGTGTGCTGGCTAATGTCCATATGTTTGCTAATGCCTTGAACAACATTTTCATATGAAGGCTTGAAGAGTTGTAATGTCAATGCTATGAATGCTTGAACTGTTATGTTTGTATGCTTGGAGAATGTTTGTTTGAAGAACTATAATATCTGAAGAATTTAGCTAAGCATAAGCATGGCAGTGTCACAGCAGCCGTAGAAGCAACTCTACAGAAGAAGCCTCCAATCGCTGAATAAACAAGCTGATATATCACCTTAAGATAAACTTTGTACCCGCTGAAGAATAAAGGTGAAAAATATCCCTTAAGGCTGACAAATGTGCATTACGGGTGACAGACACTACCTTAAGGGTAACAAATAGATGGACTAGGTGAATAATAGGCAACAAGGGTGACAAATAGTAGTGTAAAGGTGAATAATAGGCAGCATGTGTGAAACAACTGAAAACCAAGAAGAGGAGTGACTCAGAAGGGCTTACAAGTCAACTTCTGATAGAAGAAATCACAGAATAAAAGAAGACTTTTTAGCTGCGGATTAAGGGTGAAAAATAGGTGGACAAAGCAGACAAATGGCTGTATAGTAGTGTCAAATGGCTATTCAGTGGTGTAAAGTAGCTCATGGCTATGACATATAAAGAATGATCAAACTTGTTGAAGAGAATGATTGTCCATGAGGTTCCCAGCTTCCCCATGATGATTTTGGAGAATCATTGAACATTAAACCACCCTGATGATCCTTATTTAAAGTCAAGAAACTGACTTGGACTTCAGTTTTCCTGGCCTTCAACGATGAAATCATTGAACATGGCACCATGTTCTTGTTGGGTTTAATTGAAGCTGCACTCCAGTCATACAGCATTCTGCTATGGCTGTTTGGATGACTTATGGAGCCATGGCTTGCATACAGATCCATGGGCACTATGTCGATTGTGCTCGACATTTTACCTTTTATTTTGTTCTTTCTCGTTTTAGTTCGGTTTGTGTTCCTTGCCTTGCAGTGCCCGACGCACTCAAGGTGTTCCTCACAGGTACTGTCAGTGTGTTGCTCTGGGTAACTAGAGTGTGTGGAGGTGTTTCCTCCGTCGTCCCCTCCGTGGTATCAGAGGAAGGGAGATCTTGATCTCCAGGTTGTGGGTAACTTGGTGTTGCTCACGGGGTTCCCTCTGTGCTTCAAAGGAAGAGAGGACTGGTCCTCTGGTTGTGGGTAACTGGGTGTTACTCACGGTTCCTTCTAATTTGATCAGAAGAAGAAAGGAGAGTGTTCTTCTAAGTCAAGCTGTAAGTTAGCGTTTGTTTGGAGACTGAGTCTGTGGTTATTGCGGTTGCAACGGGAAGCCACACTCAGGTTTGAGTGTGGAGTGGACGTAGATCTGCGTGGCAGATTGAATCAACTAAAAATTCTGTGTGCTGTGATTTGCATTGGTGTGATTGGCCCTTATCATCTTCCTCCATTCACAGGTTTGCGTATGAACTAATCTTCCCTATACGCTAAGTGGTTGTATTGCATTCTGTTAGATCTATCTGATCTGAGTGGATTCTGTGAGATAGCATTCTCTTAGTTAGTGCATTCTTGTCACTTTCATTTATATTGTTCTCACAGATATCATCTGAGCTCATGGTTTGATGGCTGAGTGTTAAATTGTCTTAGGCTTAAAAATCGAGGTTAAAATTTTTATAGGATCTATTCACCCCCCCCCCCTCTAGATCCTGCTGCGCACACATATTCATATACTTGCTTCCGACTTTACTTATAGAGCACACAACATTGGTATCACAGATACTCCTCTATTATAACTCTAAAGTCTACAAAATAAAAAATTAAATTAAATACTCACATGAAAGGGATGTGGTGTGCTCGAGGGTGCTCCCTGAGTCAAAAACCCCGCCTGGGCCAGGAGGGTAGCAACCACCCGAGTAAAGCGTGCCTCCATGCATTCCTCGATGCGGTCTACCGCATGTTCGACGATGGATGTAATCTGGCTCGTAGAAGTGCCGATGGAGGGAGTAGAGACGGAACTGCTACCGGGGTAGGACGAAGTTGAGCCCAGAGAAGATCCTAGAATCGGGTTGGTGTCCAAGCTCTGCCCAAAACCATATACTCATCCTTTCTTCGGTGGGCCAGCTGTTGCTACCCATGCCTCAGGATCTAGTTGTGGCCGATGCGTCTCCTCGTCCCCATACTTTACAGTCATATGCCTGACATATCGCTCCTGCAAATTGAATAAAAAATATTATAAATGTCATATTAATCAATCATATTTAAAAATAAAAATAAAAAAGAAATGTGTATGTATATAATCTTACCACTACCGAGCGAGCTCTCTCGCTCACATATTGATCCGTCCCCTTCTTTTGGTGAACTGTAACAAATAAATCGCGGTTCGAGACCGTATCACCCCTCTTCTTTTCCTGTTATACATGTTATAGAGAATAAATAGGGACATATAAGAAATAAAATATAATAAAATTAAGATGATTACTTATCAATCTCTCCTTCTAGGTCGCGAAGGAAACGGATCCAGAAGTATGGAGATGCAAGTCTGGATGTAACGCACATGCGGCATTGGCTTTTGCGGATTTGGCCATCCAATTAGGGTCGGCCCATCTATCACAGAGATCCTCCCAGTGCTCCCTCCTCATCCATGCGGGGCCGTGTGCCTTATAAAGGGCACGGTCCTCGCTCCCCCCGGCTAGAGCCTTGGCATGGTCCCGACAGTTGTGTAATTGATGCTTATAATTTACAGTTGCAGTGGCCTCCCATGCACGTCGAGCTCGTCCGACGTCAGCTCGCCTCACAAACTGATATCCTTGTTGTCAAGAATTCAAATTTTATAAGTTAGTCGATTGAAATTGCGGAGTTTGGAAATATGTAATGTAAAAGATTAAATTGTATACTGGGAACTCGTCATACAATCCTGAGGAAACTTTTGAAATGACTTATATGGGCCGGTCACATGTCGCTCAATAATGTTGGTAATAAAATGAGAAGTGTCACTGGGCTCTACTTTATCCCTGCAATTACAAATGTTAAAATGATAGCCAACAATTTTATATATAGTTGATGGATAGATAACGAACATAATTCATGAGTTTAAATATTTACCCAGAGACCCAACATGGCTTGCGTCCCTCTTGCAACACCACCTGCTCGCCCTCATGATGGCTAACAGCATCGTCTGCCTGTTGTGTGCCCAGGTGGGCGGCCAACTATCGCAGGTGCTGTGCCCGACGTACCTGTTACAAGTAAAATAGAAGTAGTTTATCAGAATTTAGCTCATTATTTAAAAAAATCAACAAGTAAACATCAAGATTTCTTATCATTTAACTAAGAATTTAAATAAACATAGTAGTAGAATGATGGAAGCAGTGTACTCTGTAGACCTGATGTAGAGGCACTCAAACCTGTAAACATAAATTATCATGAGCAAAACAAAGTGCATATTCACTACTCATTTATCTAAGAATTTAAATAAACATACCCGCAGTTGTTGGTGTAGACGGTGCACTCTGTGTACCTGGTGTGGAGACATAAAATATCATGAGCAAAACAAAGTGCATAATCACTACTCATTTATCTAAGTGATGTGTGGAAGGATAGGATATAGAGGGGGGGTGAATATATCCCCCGATTAAAAACTATGCCCAAATTAAAATAAAAAATATGGCCCTACCCAATTTTAAAACAGAATGAACAATATGTTAACAAGAGTTTGCATAGAACATACGTCAAATACTTAAGCACTTAAGCTAATGTCTCCGTTGAGACCTATTTTTCACCCTTAAGAGGGTATATGTCACCCATAGCAGTCTATTTGTCAGCCTTACATGTGCATTTGTCGTCCTTAGCTTCTTCTGCTGGGGGGTAAACACAAGTGGACTTCCCCTTCATGCAGCTTCAACACTTCACACATATTCAGTGCTACAACCTATTTTACACCCGTAGAGAGCTATTTGTCAGCCTTACCTGCCTATTTGTCACCACTAATGAGTCATTTGTCTGTCTTATCTTTCTGCCTTCCCTTGTATGAATCTTAATAGATTTGTTCAGCATTTCTAAAGAATGAAGACTGTGACTGCACAGACTTGGGTTGACCACTGTCTTAGCTCCATTGACTGTCCGTTGACTACGTTACCACGCTGACTTTTCTTCAATTCTTGAGAAAATAACGGGCTTTCAGCCTGTTCTATGTGCAACTGTCAACCTGCTCTTTGTACAATTTAGAAGTAAACTACACACACAAAATCATTATAGCTTCATGGATGATTCTACATCAACAAAATACATTGACTGTCCACATGAAGAGTATACATGACTCTAAATTTTGACAGCATCAAAAAATAGGGACACAACACTAAGAATTTAAATAAACATACCCACAGAAATTGGTGGGGGCGGTGCACTCTATTTATCTGGTGCGGAGACATAAAATATTGTGAGCAAAACAAAGTGCTAAGTCACTACTCATTCATGAACGATCTTAAATAAACATACCCGCAACACGTGATGGGGTCGGTGTACTCTGTGTACCTGGTGCAGAGACATAAAATATCATTACCAAAATGAAGTGCATATTCACTACTCATTTATCTAAGAATATAAATAAACATACCCGTAGTAGGTGGGGGGGCAGTGTAATATGTGTACCTGGTGTAGAGACATAAACTATCATTACCAAAACGAAGTGCATATTCACTACTCATTTATCTAAGAATATAAATAAACATACCCGTAGCAGGTGGTGGGGGCGGTGTAATCTGTGTACCTAGTGCAGAGACATAAACTATCATTACCAAAATAAAGTGCATATTCACTGCTCATTTATCTAAGAATTTAAATAAACATACCCGTAGCACGTGGTGGGGGCGGTGTACTTTATGTACTTGGTGCAGAGACATAAAATATCATTACCAAAATAAAGTGCATATATTCACTACTCATTTATCTAAGAATTTAAATAAACATACCAATAGAACCCCTCCCAGAACCACCTCTCCTCAAAGATCTGGTATGACCTCGAACTATCTAATTATTGACAACAATTAAAGTAGTGCATATTAGTCCACAACTAATTACGAGAAGAGGTGGTAAGTAATAATGATAAGAAGTGTATATATGTTAAATTTCTTACAAAATATTCAATCAGTATCCATTTCATCTTCAGACACTGAAGATATATCAAACTCATTGTCATCTTCGTATCTTCCTCATTCTCACAAGATTCATACACTTCCTCCTCAGAGGACTCCTCCTGTCGAACAACAATGATAAGAAGTGTATATATGTTAAATTTCTTACAAAATATTCAATCAGTATCTATTTCATATTCAGACACTGAAGATATATCAAACTCATTGTCATCTTCATCATCTTCCTCATTCTCACAAGGTTCATACACTTCCTTCTCAGAGGACTCCTCCTGCCGAACAATTACTTCATTTAGCTCAGTTGAATCGACTTCTTCCACTTCGTCCTCTATAGACAACAGAAGTGGATCGTCAGATTTGATCAGATGAAGATTAGAAGCAGCCAACTCTGTGATGTTACCCTCGTCTGATTGAAAAAATTCGGCACTAGAATCCTCTAAGACAGCTTCAATCAGATCTAACTCATCATTAGGCACAAGCCTTGGTTTTACCCTACAAACTATCCACCAATCTTTATTCTTGGATAATGAATAACTTGAATAATACACTTGCTGGACTTGTGCGGCCAAAATGAACGGCTCATAGGTATTCAATTTTGATCTATGTTTGACATCGACAATCCCATATATTGCGTTGTTTCGACCTGAATGAGGATCAAACCAATGACACTTAAAAAAGAATATATGCTTGTCTTGTCTGAGATACTGTAATTCTATGACCTCCTCACGAATACCATAGTAATCAAGATCATTTTCATTGTATGTACTACCTTTCACGCATACGCCGCTATTCATTGTAGACTTATTTCGTCCATAATCTCTGGTGTGAAATCTATATAGGCATGCGCGACATTTGAAGGTCCATAACTTATCACCAGGAATCTTTCATCAGTAACAAAACCTTCTTCAACCTATGAATATAAACCACGTTACTTTAAATTGAACTTGCATACACCTCAAGCTTTGTGGAAATGGTAGATTGACGCTTACTTGACCTTTAAGCCATCTGGCAAAAGATCACTCTCGTTCATTTTGAACCTCCATGTTATTGAGGTGTGAACATTGAGTAATGAATTCTGAATCAAATTACCTGCAATGATGAATGTAATATCACCATAAATGGGAGGAAGAACATAAAGATGCTTATAAATTTTAGCACCTGCGGAGTTGAGGACTCACTTAACATAAGGTTCAATCTAAGCACAGTTTAGGAGAACATATATCTCTGCGGCAATGATAGACACATGTAACTACTGTCAAATAATCAGTAAATACATATTGATTACCTCTCAAATGGATATATCCATCGAAATTGTACCGGTCCTCCAACTTTGGCCTCGTATGGCAAATGGATAATCAGGTGCTCCATGGAATCGACGAACGCAGGGGGAAATATCTTCTCCAATTTGCATACTGCCATGACCACATTCTATTCCATAGTTTGCACGTCCCCAAGTTTGAGTTATGTTGCATATAGAATCCTGAAAAATTGACTCAACTTAGTCAATGCTCCCCATATAGGCTTTGGTAATATGTCACCGAATGTAATGGGCAAAAGTCTCTCCATGAACACATGGCAGTCATGACTTTTCAATCCATATATTTTTCCATCATTGACATTCACACAACGGGCTATGTTAGACACATATCCATCAGGGAATCTTAATTGCTTCAGCCACTGGCATAGTTCATTGATCTGTGTGTCTTTCAACACATAAGCTACTTTAGGTTGCACAGCTTTGCCCCGTACCGGCCGCAATTCCAACTCTGGTCATTTGCAAAGTATCTTTAAGTCCGCTCGCGTCTTAGCATTGTGCTTTGTTTTGGCTTTCACGTTCATGATGGTGTTGAACACATTATTAAAGACATTCTTCTCAACATGCATGATGTCTAGGTTGTGCCGTATCAAAAGGGCTGACCAGTAAGGCAATTCCCAGAAGATACTTTTCTTCACCCAATTGTGATCCTCTCCAAATATATGAAGATGTCGTGTACTACCCGACAATTACACTATATCTGGTAAGTTTTGCACATGTGCCGCCATTTGTCAACCTGACAGCCGTTCCAAGTCTGCTTCATCCATTTCAACTCTGTTCCTAATGAATGAGTCCTTTTGCCTTCGGAAAGGAAGGTCAATTGGTAGAAACCATCGATGACAATCGAACCAGCATGATTTCTTACCATATTTTAGGACAAATGATTTGGTATCAACCATACAGTAAGGACATGCCAACCTCCTGTGTGTACTCCGGCCAGATAGCATTCCATATGTAGGGAAGTCACTTATTGTCCACATCAATGTAGCCTTCATAGTGAAATTTTGTTTTCTATATGCATCATAAGTAACAACTCCATCATTCCATAATCTTTTCAACTCATTAATCAGTGTCCTGAGATATATGCCCAAATTTTTTCCTAGATTTTTTGGTCCTGGAATCACCAAAGTTAAGAAAAGGTTCTCTCGCTTCATGTACATGCCCGACGGAAGGTTGTACGGCGTCATGAACACTTGCCAACATGAGTAAGATGCCACTAAACCTCCAAATGTGTTGAAGTCGTCTATGAATAAACCTAACCTAACATTGCGTGGCTCGTGAGCAAAAGCAGTATAGGTACGATTGAAATGAGCCCAAGCTTCACCGTCGGCGGGATGACTGATTATATCATCTACACAACGTACTCTTTCCGTGTGCCATATCATATGCCGAGCTGTCTTTGACGACATATACATCCGCTGCAATCTGGGCGTGAGAGGGAAGTATCGCAGTGACTTTTAAGGCACATCCTTCTGCTTTGAATTGTCCCCTCTCTTAGGTTTAAATCTATCATGTTGATAAATATCACATGATCTTTTATCTACATTATCTTCATAACATAGCATACAGTGATTAGGGCATGCATCTATTTTTTGGTATCCAAGCCCTAACTCATTGACCATCTTCTTTGCACGGTAAAAATTTTCACTCAGCTTCTCATCTCGAGGCAGCATACTCTTGATAAGGAGGAGCATACGGTCAAAACAACTCTCACTAAGGTGAAATTCGGATTTCAAATTCAACAACTGTGAGACAGCAGACAACCGAGTGTGATTTTCACAACCATCCCACAACGGCTTATCAACATCCCGAAGTAACTGATAAAATCTTTCAGCCAACTTGTTTGGTGGTTCTTTGTTGTACAGGTGTTCCCCTTGTACATTAAAGTTAGGGCCAACAACATCGATTACCATGTCTGCATAGGTACTTGTGCCTACAACATTACCGGGCTCATATGACTAGAAGTCCTTACCATGACATACCCAATTCATATAACCTTTCTTGAACCCTTTCTTGTATAAATGAACTTGCACATCCCATAGCGAATGAAATCTCTTGTTTTTACAACATAAACAAGGACATCGGATGTTACCACACTGGTCCACTACTGTTGGATGCCCCAATACAAAACTAAATAAAACTATCAACTCCATCCTTAAACTCCTCTAACACCACTCCGTCAACTACTCTACGATTCATCTATGAACGATCAATTCTAGCCATATTTACCTAACAAATTAAAAAATTCATATCAATGTGTCTTATCACTACATCTAAGAAAATATCGACAACATCTCCTTTAAATATTGACTAGTTTCCACACTTGTACATCCTGTTTGGTCACATATACATCAATATCCACATCCACTTTCACTTCCATATTCACACACCGTGGTTGACATCGACATCATCTTCTGAAAAAAATCATTATCATACTCGCATTCACATACACATTTTCTCACATATCGGCATCCACACATGTCTACAAATTTAATTCACATCCAAGCATACTAATCACATATATCATAACAAAAGTCTTGAACGTGTAAAAATGGAAAAAAGAGTCATATCCACATTTACGCACACACATTTATATCCACATCCCTCTTCCCACCCTCCCAATAAAAATAGTGGCTTGGAATTTCATCTGATGTTGTAAGAGTACACCAGGTGATAAGGAGAAAAGGTTCGTCTTGTAGATCAGACATGAAGGTTAAAATTCTCAAAAGAGCAGTTGGTTTTCTTAAAAGTAATCTCTATGCAACTCTTGAGTACATATTACTTGGGGGGTAATATGTACTCAAGAGTTGCATAGAGATTACTTTTAAGAAAATCAACTGCTCCTTTGAGAATTTTAACCTTCATGCCTGATCTGTAAGATGAAACTTTACTCCTATTCACCTGGTGTACTCTTACAACATCAGATGAAATTCCAAGCCCCTTTTTTTTATTGGATGGACTATCAATAAGGACAAGTTCATCCTCGCCGCCATCTATTTCTTCGTCCTATTGATCATGCATTTGTAGAGCCCACTCTTGATATGGCCTTTCCAGTTGCACAATGTTTACTGGTTTTCCATCCTCAAATATTTCAACAATTGCATCAGTCTCTCATTAACGAGTCTTATCTCCAAAATCCTTCATTGGCACAGTAAAAGGGTCATGATGTTGCAACTCAGTCGTGGTAATATGGATAACAGAATCTGCCAAAGAACCCATGAGAACATGATTGTCAGGTGGTGAATCCAAAAGGGAAGGACCCATTTGCTGGTAATTGAGAATGTAAAATCTTTACATCATGATATTCTGCACCAATTGGTTTTAGTTTTGGTGGCAATGGAGCCACTCCCGATCTTTTTGTTTGCGTGTGTGAGAGTGAGAGAGGGCAGGAGCAGGGAGGGGGAGGGGGGCCAACGGGAGAGGGAGAGAGGGGAATACCTGTGGTGGGGGGGTGTCCGTCGGAAAGAATTTGACCACTGCCGCTGCCGGAGCTCACCACAGCTACTGCGCCCTAGTTGCCGGTGCCGCCTCTGCTCGCCCCTCACCGGCGTCCCTGGGTAGCTCCGCCGCGCCAGCGTACTGGAGCCACTCTGCCTCCCGCTGGCGAGAGATTGAGAGGGGGGTGCGATCGTGAGAGAGGACAGGGATGCAGTGGTTGAAGGAGAAGGAAGGGGGAAGGACTAAAGAGGATAGGAGAGGGGTCGTCTGCTTGTTCTTGTCTCTTTTTATTTGGCGCCATATTTTCATTCATCCATTTGTGATTTTTTGTCATTCATTCATTTCTTCTAATAGGATAAAATCTCTCTCAGTAAAAAAAATCATTACCTCTGAAAAAAATATTATTTATTATTTTGAGATCTATAATTTAGAATTTTTAAACTTTTTTTATGGCCGATAAGTCGATTCCTATAAAAAGAAGAGATAGCGTGTTGAAAAGCCTAGCTACCTTGAAAGCAGGGTTTATAGTCTCGATCGACCCGCCCGTCCCGGTCACGGCCCGGGACGGGTCAGGTCGGTCCCGTCTCGCTCCGTCTCGGTCCATCTCGTAAAATGTTAAAATAAAAAAGACTCGTTACATATATAATATGTATAAAATAATACAACAAAATAAAAAAAGACTCTTTATATATATAATATATATATAACAAAATATTAAAATAATGAAGCATCCCAGTCACGACCCACGACCCGGGCGTCCCGCCCACCACTAGGGTCGGGTCGGGATGTGCAGGTCAAGGCATCCCGGAGCGGGACGTCAAACCCTGGTTGAAAGGCCCACATCAGGGTGCAAAAAGGTACTTAGAGGCGTATCGGTCACATGTTGACCATTTCCTTATTGTTCTGTGCCCCCGTCAAACTCATGTGTTTTGAATTTACCATCACATCTATAATGAATTTTTGGGAGCTAGGGCTCCTCGCGGGGAATGTCACGTGCATGGAAGCACTCAGGATAATAATCAAATATCATTGTATCTGTTATCGGTTTTACTTACGATAGGGCGTGCCAATCATGTGTGTGACAATGTGTTCACGTTCCAAGACGGTGATAGTCTAGACTAACTGAAGGCGCGCTCCTTCTGATCACTAAGCAGACGATGGTGGGCATCGGATCGGGACTGGCGACCCGCCGTGCCGTAAAGGTCGATCACGGCGATAAGAGAGGAAAATGTTTGATTAATCACCAAGCAATGGGGCTACATGGCCGATAAGTCGATTCCTATAAAAAAAAGAGACAGTGTGTTGAAAAGCCTAGCTACCTTGAAAGGCCCACATCGGGGTGCGAAAAGGTACTCAGAGGCGTATCGGTCACATGTTTACCATTTTCTTATTGTTCTGTGCCCCCGTCAAACTCATGTGTTTTGAATTTACCGTCACGTCTATAATGAATTTTCGGGAGCTAGGGCTCCTCGCGGGGAATGTTACGTGGAAGCACTCAGGATAATAATCAAATATCATTGTATCTTTTATCGATTTTACTCACGATAGGGCGTGCCAATTACGTGTGTGACAATGTGTTCAGGTTCCAAGACTGGGATAGTCTGGACTAACCGAAGGTGCACTCCTTCTGATCACTAAGAAGATGATGGCGGGCATCGGGTCGGGACTGACGACCCGCCGTGCCATAAAGGTCAATCACGACGATAAGAGGGGAAAACGTTTGATTAATCGCCAAGCAATGGGGCTGCATGGCCGATAAGTCGATTCCTATAAAAAGAAGAGACAGCGTGTTGAAAAGCCTAGCTACCTTGAAAGGCCCACATCGGGGTGCAAAAAGGTACTCAGTGGCGTATCAGTCACATGTTGACCATTTCCTTATTGTTCTGTGCCCCCGTCAAACTCATGTGTTTTAAATTTACGGTCACGTCTATAATGAATTTTCAGGAGCAAGGGTTCCTCGCGGGGAATGCCACGTGGAAGCACTCAGGATAATAATCAAATAACATTGTATCTTTTTTCGGTTTTACTCATGATAGGGCATGCCAATCACGTGTGTGACAATATGTTCAGGTTCCAAGACTGGGAAGGTCTGGACTAACTGAAGGTGTGCTCCTTCTGATCACTAAGCAGACGATGGTGGGCATCGGGTTGGGATTGGCAACTCACCGTTCCATAAAGGTCGATCACGGTGATAAGAGGGGGAAACGTTTGATTAATCGCCAAGCAATGGGGCTGCATGGCCGATAAGTCGATTCCTATAAAAAGAAGAGACATTGTGTTGAAAAGCCTAGCTACCATGAAAGGCCCACATCGGGGTGCGAAAAGGTACTCAGAGGCATATCGGTCCCATGTTGACCATTTTCTTATTGTTTCGTGCCCCCATCAAACTCATGTGTTTTGAATTTACCGTCACGTCTATAATGAATTTTCGGTAGCTAGGGCTCCTCGCGAGCAATGCCAAGTGGAAGCACTCAGGATAATAATCGAATATCATTGTATCTTTTATTGGTTTTACTAATGATAGGGCGTGCCAATCACGTGTGTGACAATGTGTTCAAGTTCCAAGACTGGGATGGTCTGGACTAAATGAAGGTGTGCTCCTTTTGATCACTAAGCAGACGATGGTGGGCATCGGGTCGGGACTGGCGACCCAACGTGTCATAAAGGTCGATCATGGCGATAAGAGGGGAAAACGTTTGATTAATCGCCAAGCAATGGGGTTGCATGGCCGATAAGTCGATTCCTATAAAAAGAAGAGACATCGTGTTGAAAAGCCTAGCTACCTTGAAAGGCCCACATCGAGGTGCGAAAAGGTACTCAGAGGCATATCGGTCACATGTTGACCATTTCCTTATTGTTCTGTGCCCCCATCAAACTCATGTGTTTTGAATTTACCGTCACGTCTATAATGAATTTTCGGTACCTAGGGCTCCTCGCGGGCAATGCCAAGTGGAAGCACTCAGGATAATAATCAAATATCATTGTATCTTTTATTGGTTTTACTCATGATAGGGCGTGTCAATCACGTGTGTGACAATGTGTTCAAGTTCCAAGACTGGGATGGTCTAGACTAAATGAAGGTGTGCTCCTTTTGATCACTAAGCAGATGATGGTGGGCATCGGGTCGAGACTGGCGACCCGCCGTGCCATAAAGGTCGATCACGGCGATAAGAGGGGAAAACGTTTGATTAATTGCCAAGCAATGGGGCTGCTTGGCCGATAAGTCGATTCCTATAAAAAGAAGAGATAGCATGTTGAAAAGCCTAGCTACCTTGAAAGGCCCACATCGGGGTGCAAAAAGGTACTCAGAGGCGTATCGGTCACATGTTGACTATTTCTTTATTGTTCCGTGCCCCCATCAATCTCATGTGTTCTAAATTGCCCGTCACGTCTATAATGATATTTCGGGAGCTAGGGCTCCTCGCGGGGAATGTCACGTGCATGGAAGCACTCAGGATAATAATCAAATATCATTGTATCTTTTATCGATTTTACTCACAATAGGGCGTGCCAATCATGTGTGTGACAATGTGTTCAGGTTCCAAGACGGTGATGGTCTGGACTAACCGAAGGTGCGCTCCTTCTGATCACTAACAGACGATGGTGGGCATCGGGTCGGGACTGGCGACCCGCCGTGCCATAAAGGTCGATCACGGCGATAAGAGGGGAAAATGTTTGATTAATCACCAAGCAATGGGGATGCATGGCTGATAAGTTGATTCCTATAAAAAGAAGAGACAGCATGTTGAAAAGCCTAGCTACCTTGAAAGGCCCACATCTGGGTGCGAAAAGGTACTCAGAGGCGTATCGGTCACATGTTGACCATTTTCTTATTGTTCTGTGCCCCCATCAAACTCATGTGTTTTGAATTTACCATCACGTCTATAATGAATTTTTGGGAGCTAGTGCTCCTCGCGGGGAATGCCACGTGGAAGCACTCTAATCTTGTGCCAACATCATCCTTGAGTCACGTGCACATCATTAGGGACAGGTGTGGCCATCCATGTCGAACCGGTCATCCTGGCCACGGCTCGAGATGAGATTGGACATTACGTACCGATACGGAAAACTATAATATATATATATATATAATGGAATAAACTATTTGAAATGACATGTTGTATCATTTGGTTTATTGTTCTGCCGTTTGAACAGGTTTCTCCAAGTTTGTATCATAGCTTCAGCTTAAGGTTTCCTTAAGTTTTTTTAATATAACTTATTCAAAAATGTAAATGAAAACACGGCAGAACTTTGTTTCGAACCCGGCACCTCACAATTAATAGCGATACACTTAAGAAACTTAGTCAAGTCCCCCGCTCGACATCTCACGTGACGAGCGATTATTCACCCTTGCGAACCCATTTTGTAGCCTTAATGGCTATTTGTCAGACTTAAAATCTATCTGTCACCCTTACGGTTGATAGCCGTCGCCTTGGCATTTTCCCTGCTGCCTTCAAAATTTTCACCGGTTTCAACATTTGTCACCCTTAACATCCATTTATCACCCTTATATATCTCTTTGTCACCGCTGAATCTTCATTTGTCATCCTTAGGAGAGTATTTGTTACCTTTAGTCTTCTTCTGTTATTCTTTCACGTTTGTCATTTTCTTTGTCCACTATCGCTGGCCGAATCTTGACCGGGCTTTGACTGGACTTCAGAAGTTGCAAAAGCTTGACTTTGACTATTGACTTTGCCTGGAGTATTGGAGCATTGGGTCAACATAAAGTTGAAGTTGAGTAGATCATTCCTTCTCCTGGTGTTGACTTTGACGACTGTGGTCAGCCCTCGCTTGTTCTTCAGATTGCTTTAGAGCCCTTGGGATCACTGTTCACATTTGTCTTCTTGTGAGCACTGTATGTCCTTTGTCTTCTAGTGAGCATGTCTCTCTCTCCTCCACTTCCTCTTTCTTCTGTTATTTTTCACCTTCAACTTCCTTCTCACTTGTTACCAATGTGAAGTTATGTGTTACTCCAGTTGAGCATTTGTCACCTTACTCACCTAATTGTCACCACTAAAGTCCATAAGGCGTCGCCCATACTCTTACACTACCTTGAAAGCCGTGCGTTAGCCTTGTCTCTATTGAGCCCTATTTGTCACTGTTAGCAGGGTATTTTTCACACTTGCTAACGCATTTGTCACCCGTGTAGACACATTTATCGCCCTTAAGCTCTAATTGGTCCATGTGGAAAACGAGACACGTCGGCCATGCGTGGGTGTTTTTCGCGTATTGCCGCCGATCCAACACCACAGGCCACATCAACGGAAATGATGACGCCGAACTGGATCCTCGAAATTAAAAATCCCCAATTCCTTATTTACCCTTCCCGCCATGTCTTGGCTCTTACGAAACCTATCAGAAGCAGGTTCGTCTCTCCATCGTGCTCAACGTCTCATCTTCCTCGCAGTGCCATTTGCAACCTCTCCATCATTTGCTATTCAAGCACACCTGAATTGCGAGCTCTCTTTCATCACTGACAGCCATGGAGCCGAAGGAGACACCCATCCAACGCTCCATCCGTTGTAAACTAGATGTCCCACCTGCATCTCAGGAAATTGTACCAGTTCTTACGGCCGAAGAAGAAACGTCTAAGGAACCTAGGGTTTCTAAGGCCTCCACTTCAGGACGGCAAGTTAAAGGTAGTGTGGTTCCTTATCTCCCTTACATAGCTATTTGCCCCCCTTATCGACCTATTTAGTTGTCACGCTTATATCTACCTATTTGTGTCAGATTTAGACCTACATGTATCTGAATTTCATACATTTGTCACCCTTAAGCACCTATTTGTCACACCTAAACTCCCTTGTCTATATATTTGTCACCCTTGTCTTACTCTTAATATTTTTTGTATTTCTTGATCAGTCAATTATTTGAATTTCTTGTTTACACATTTTTTTGAATCTAGTGAACACCAAGGTCATCTCCGCTCGGTGTTCTATGGACATTTACATGTAGGATAGGGATCAGATGGCATTTCCGGAATGCCATAAGTCATTGATGAGTACCATACCCTTTGGTCCATATGTTGACAATGCTTCTCCTGTCACCTTCACCATGACACTATTGGCGGAGATTATTTGGGCCCATAGTGAAGGAAATTACTTCCGTATGGGTAGTAAGGATGTCGCATTCAGTGTGGAAGATGTGGGCATAATTTGAGGATTACCTTGCTCCGGTCAGCCGATTCAACCTTATGGATCCGTAAAATAGAAGTCGAAGTTGGAGCATCGATTTGGATTTGCAACAACATTTGACCGGAAGATAGTGTGCTCTCTCATCCAACAAATTATGGGGTCCGATGAAGAGCAGGATGTGGTCGACACTGTCCGGGTGTGGATTGTACTCTTATTGTCCACTTTCCTTTGCCCATGGTCGACGCATTCTTGTCCACAACAGATGCTGTCATGCTTAGATGACATTGACAGAGTTTTAGATTATAATTGGGCAGCTGCCGTGCAATAGGTAACAATGCACAAGTTTGAGCAATTAGTGTTGGCGGTCCAGAAACGATGGTCAGGTACAATTGACCATGCTAAGAGAAGAGATGGGGATGCATCCCAGGCCCATACATTTATATTTGGTTGTTTTACCGCACTTGCTGTAAGTTTTTTTATTTTTGTTATGTAATAATTAATGTGTCAATCATTAATTCTATTGCATTGTAAAATAACTTGATATATTTCATATTACAGGTCTGGTTTTTTGCAGGTGGTATTCCCCCGACTATTTTGGTGGGGGCCATTTCTAGATAGGAAATTAAAATTCTCCATTGGATCCCTGCGAGGCCAACAAGTATTATGAGTACTAAAAACTTCTTTATTGTCATTCAACATTAATGAATAACCGAAGTGATGTGGTTTGAAATACAGGTGATCGAAGGGCTCCTTGTTGAGCCAAGTGAAAGGGACACTGTGTACGGTGGTCAGATGATGACCCGACCCAGTGCTCAGGAGACGTCCTCATCAGCTCCATGCATGCCTGTGCGATAGGATATTGCCGCTACATTGAAGATCCAGTAGCAGATACTTGAGGAAATGAGGGCCTTCTTTCTGACTAGGGTGGAAGGGACTCACAATGTTGCGAAACATTTACATCCTAGTTTGGAAAATATTGCCGCTGATGCAGCACCTCCTAGGTCCGTCAAGGAAGTGGATGATGCCATGCCACCTCCGGCAGCCCCTGTCAAGGAAGTGCAAGGGGCTGAAAATGTTGAGCAGAGTATATGTCAAACATCTCAAATGGACATTGCCGCCGATGTCCCACCTCCAAGGCCCCTTCAATAAAGTACAAATGATACTGTGCCATCTAAGGCAGCCCCAGAAGAGGATGTGCAAGCCTATATCCAAGCTCAGATGGAGGCGACCAATGAGCATGGTGACCATTGTCAAGGTGTCTTTTCTCAGTCAATTCATCAACGGGACGAGAAGCCCGTAAGGAAATGGCAGGCACCTGCAATGAAAACAAGACGGTGGAAGAAGAAGGTGAGTCTGCGTTGTTCCTACTTCTTATAGTATAGAATCTAAGATTGGTATATTGGCATAAATGTAGAAGGGAGATGAAGCCGACCCTTACAGAAAGCTCATACAGAGTACTGATTAGATCTGCAAAGGCCTGCTGAAGCTGACAGATAACACGATTGTGAATGAATTCATTGATGCTTGTGCCTCGGAAGATATTGAATAAGTGGTCCTCTTATAGTTTCTATAATTATCCCGATTCACCTTACTCTGACTACCATGAAAATTTTTGTCCAATATAGTGACCCCATTTTTTTCCTACAGAACGGGATTATTTTGAAACGGCGTCATGTCATTGATTTATTATACAACCAGAAGATAGATGATACGGTACTTTCTTTCATTAATTGTGAAATTTTACGCCTCGCCCGACCCTGAACTTGTGTTTCTACTACTAATAGAATCGTGATTGTTAATTTGTAGGTGATTAACGCCATGATGTACCTCCTCCCCTCATGATGCAATGAATCTGATTGTCATCGGTGGGTTTGTTTTCCCACCATTTTAGTGAATCACATAAACGGTAGGACAGCGGCCAACTACTAAAAATCTAATGAATTGTTGGAGTGCACCTACGAGAATGTTGAATTATCAGAACTGCAGAAGAACAAATATTTATTCTTCGTGTTACACTCTGGAAATCACTGGCATCTACTTGCTGTTGACACGGAGAATCGCCGCTTTGTCTCATATAATTCCATGAGAGGCATGGCCATCCATGATGCCACTACAAGAAATTGGATACTTTTTCTTATCCATGTACTTGAAATCAAAAATATTTATAATGTCTTTTAATTATTTCTTAGTAATTTCAAATATTTCATTTGCAGGTTGTAGTTGTACGGGGGTTTCTGAAGGTCTATGAGACATTCGAGGGAGTTGAGAAATGAGATCTTGTATTCGACAACGAATGTCCCCAATAGGCAGATGGAAGCCTCAACTGTGCCATTTATGTACTGAAATATGTTGGTCAACTTTCAAGGAAGAGGGAGACATCATGGACATTTAATGAGGGTCGTTGTAATATGATTAGAGCCCGGTATTGGGGCCGACCTCATTACCTTTGGAAATACAAGATCATAAACAATTTCACGTCTCAAACCTCAGAACGTGGCATACCTGTCTTGATTGATATTTCTTTTGTCATATATTTTAATCTTCAAAGTTTAATTTGTTTTAATGTTGTTAATGTGTGTGCTTGATAATCTTAATTCATGAATATCAATGAGTTTTCTGAAGACAGATTCAAGTTTGGTTAAGGAACTGGGCTGAAGTGTGAAAAGATGAAGGCTTTTCTTTCACAAGTGTCGACTAGAGTCGACTGTGGAGCTGACTCAGTTCAGACTGCTGAAGAGAAAAATCCAAGTCACCCGCTGGATGAAAAGGGCTTTGGCTACGCTTTAAGGGTGACAAATAGGTGGCCAATGGTGAAAAGTAGGCCTTACTGGTGTAAAAGAGGCGACAAAGGGTGAATAATAGATGATTAGGATGAAATATGGAAATATCCTTGTCCCATGAGAGAGAATATACCTCTGACAGGGTAGCCTCAGATCACGTGTAAAGCCTGGCCTTCGAGTTGAGTGTGTGCCAGACACACCGAGCCTGTGATTCACCCTTTCAGCCCATTTGTCAGCCTTACTGGTTAATTTACACGCTTATCGTCCATTTGTCAGTCATACGGGCTATTTGTCACCCTTACTGCATATTTATCACTCTTATCTTACCACATGACTAGCCGTTGCCTTCTTTTATCTCCATTAGCTACTTGTCTTTGACGTGGATCACTGTAGCTGGCTAATCTATTCTTTAACCTTTGACTTTGACTGGGACCTCATGGCTGTAGTCAAGAAAAAGTTGAGCTTTCTGGAGTCCTCTTTAACTGGTGTTGACCTTGACGAGTCAACATTGACTATCTTGGCATTGACCAAGTGCCTTCGTTCTTCTTCTGATTGCTCTTGAAACTCATGATACACTGTTCATATTTTTGTCCTCTTGTGAACTTGACTCCTCCTTTCAGCTCCTTCTGCTTTTCATTTGTTAGCTCTAGGATCTATTTTTCACCCTTACTATTGTATTTATCTACTCTGTAGATCTAGTTGTCACCACTGATAGGTATTTTTTACCCTTATCCAGTGTATTTGCCTACACCCTCTCTTGTCCAATCACCTCTGCAATATGCTCCGATCGAGCGATGATCGTTCAGCTAGGGTTCCAGACGTTCCCGTTTTTTCTGCTCCTGAGGGGCTGTGTTACCACCTCTATTGGACCGATGTGTTAAATCGACACACCGATCCCGCTCGTGACCCTACATTGACACCCGCTCTTCTATTTTAAGTTCTTAAGGTTCCTCCGCAATGTCATCCCCTTCATCAGTGCGCGTAGCGGTGGCTTCCCCAACCGAAGAGCCCCTCTGCTCTGCGTCCTCCTCGGTCCCTTGTCGTCACTGGTTCCTGCTACAGATGCCCTCTTCCATGTTTATGCATTTTACAGGCCTTTCATATGTTCATATATGATATGCTCTGGGTAGTTTCATATTAAACGGATGTAGTGGTTGTTTTGTTCTTAACCTTTGCACAAGTATTATTTTTCGTTGGACCTCTACCATGCTTTGTGTATGCTCTGTACACTATATTGGGCCTAACATCTACCTTGCTTTGATAAGAGCACACAGAAATGGACTTCCATATTGTTATTACTTGTCAGGAAAGCATGTAAATATGTTCAAATTTTATTCCACCACATTAAGGCATACTATTGCTTATAATTTAATAAAAAAGTTGTAAATTTTACCATCTTCATTTTTTCTCATATATCACAAAAGTTTTATATGTATCAAACCTCAGATATACACTATACATTGTAGAATGCAAATTATGGAACTACATGTTTGGCTTATTATTACCGATTTTCTACATTGTTAAAAGATCTCTGCATGCTTATTTAGTGTGTAAACATTGGAATGTCTGATGTACATTGATTTTTTTAATGAGATCTGGGTAAGGTTGTTATGCAAATGAACATTCTATTTTTATTAATCCTGTCAACCATATTGTCATTATTTTATCTGAAAATGCATGTTTCATCTAAAGAGTTACTGCTATGACTATGTATCGTCTCTGCCTATAGTCTGCTGTACAACCTACCTTTTGTTACCTCTAGTGGTATTAACTACATTTCTTAGTAATTTCCCCTTCACATGCCAAGCAATGAATTGTTGAGGCTCTTACGAGTCCAGCATACTACTCCCCTCCACATGGCCGATGACACTCCTTCTATGCGTGCATGCATTGACATACGCAAGTCAGCTCCAAATCTCGATCGTGACATGTATCTTAAAGCAGTGGATTTATTTAAAGATCCAATAAATAGAAAACTATTCATGGAGTTGCCTGAAGAAGACATGGTTGATGGGTGTTAATTCACATGACATAACCTTGTTCATGCACTTGAACTAGCAGACTTAAATCCCCTACCCCACTATATAATGCTTCATACAGTGTAACCTTAAACCTACTTGCTTTCTGATCTACAAATTTGCTCTTATGGATTGGAGTTCATATTAAATTTACTGTAATTATTATGTCTGTTATACCTATTGTCTTTTATAACACCTTAAATGCAGGGAATTGAGGTTCAGAAAATTGGAAGGTATAAATGCTATGTAGTGTGGGTTGGTCGCAAACTCGGTGTATATTATAGTTGGCCCGAAAACTTTGTCCAAGTGAATGGATACCCTGGAGCTCGTTATAAGGGTTTTCACTCGGTAGAGGAAGCACATGATGCTATAAATGGGGTTGGCAATAGCAGGCATATGTATGTTGATCATCCTCAACTACAAGAAAGGCCCATGCCTACATATCATGCAAGTCCCAGGCCTGACTATGATTCAAGGAGCCAGGCACTACACAAACAGACTACACAAATGTCAAATGTGCCTTGTATTGTTGTTGTTCTATTATGTACTCTAGTAGTATTGCTCCTCTTCATATTAGTTGCTTTGTTATTACTGTTATTGTAGGTAAGGAAGTGTACTGCGCTTGGTCTGCATAGGGAAATAATGTACTGGATGTTTCACTCATTGTCAACGACTTGATTATTTCATCTTTGATGTCTTGGTGATGGACGTGCTTTGTGTGATGTGTAGACTTTGATCGGATTGTAATGGAATTTGTAATAGAGGATGATGAAATGTTCAACGACATTGAGGAGGCTATTTTAGACCAACTGGAAGATGAGGAGATGGCACCACCCATCCGGAGATGGATGTTGTGGGGAGATTGTGTGGGATAATGTGTGTCTCATGTTGTGTCTCCTTTAACTTGATTATCTGAATTTAATTTCTAATTAAGTTTTGATGATTGGCAACAATATATTTTGTCTTCAGCTTTTGGATATTGGCAAATTGTGATATTTTAATTCTACTTTTCATTATGGCAACACTGTTAGTATCTTATAGCCTCTCATGATAGTGTGTATGTGTTTCTCACTAAGGTCGGTGCATGTTCATACATGCTGCATTTGAAGGTCGGTGCATGTTCATACATGTTGCATATGAAGGTCAGTGCATATTCATAGTGCTGCATATGATGGTCGGTGCATGCTCATAGTATTGCATATGCAGGTCTGTGCATGTTCATGCATGTCCAATATGGAGGTTAGTGCATGTCTGCAGGTAAGCACATAAGGTCGGTGCACATGTTCAGTGTTGCATTCCAGGTCAGTGCACATGAACAAAATGCTGCATGCAAAGGTCGGTGCACATTGTCACTGTTGCACACTAAAGTCTGAGCATATGTGCATGAGCGCACATTAAGGTCTGAGCATATATGTAATTTTAGGTCTGAGCATATACGCTAGCTTGCACTATAAGGTCTAAGCATATGTGCTAGTGTGCATTATAAGGTCAGAGGAGCTTTACTATAGTCAGTGCACATGAAGGCATCAAGTCAGAGCATTCAAGGCATCAGGTCAGTGCATACTAGGCATGGTCGGAGCACATGTTTCATACAAGTCTGAGCATATGCACTCAAGTCGGAGCACATGTACCTTTAAGGTCTGTGCATATCCTATACAGTTTGAATCAAGGTCTGTGCATATCCTGCACAGTTTGAATTAAGGTCTGTGCATATCCTGCACAGTTTAAATTGAGGTCTGTGCATATCTTGCACAATTTGATTTAAGGTCTGTGCATATCCTGTACAGTTTGAACTAAGGTCTGTGCATATTGAATATTCACCTATGCTGACAAAGTGTTTGATAAAATGTCTCATGTACTGTTGGCATGAGCTTAAGTGTGAAGAGTCTTACAACCACCAAGATCGAACATATGAAAGGTAGGTCGAGTTAGAAAGACAGGTCGAGTTTAATCAGTGTCGTTTGATGATTAGGAAAGTTTCAGATTCGTGTTGGTAGAGTTTGGATCGCTTGGACATGGTTAAATCCTTCAAACGAACTTGAGTTTCTTTAAGTTTCACTGCCATGAGCTATTTGTCACCGTTACAGAGCTATTTGTCACTATTACAGAGCTATTTGTCACTCATAACGAGCTATTTGTCACCCTTATTGCTCGCTAGGCGTCGCCTTTGTTTTGCTTCATCACATATTGTGACTTCTATTATCGATTTATCACCCTTATGAGACATTTGTCAGCCTTGAAGCCTATTTTTCACCACTGATGACTATTTGTCACTACTATGCGGTGTTAGCCGTTGCAGTATCTCTCTCTAGCCTCTCATCTACTATACGGCTGATGTATACAGACGAAAGGAACCTCGGTCCAAGCGATCTCATGACCGACAAAAAAGGAAGGACCGAGAGTCAGAACAGCTGGGGGAGATGGAACGATCTTCGCGATCCCGTCGCTTCGATTTTCACAATGTTGGGGAGGCACAAAGACTCTTTTGCCCTCTAGGGGTTTCGTCTCCTTCCTATAAATAGAGACTCTATGGGGAACCCTAAGGACATCCTGAGTTTCTTTGGCGGTCAAAGACACTCTCGTGAAGATGTCATCGTCTGAGAAGTCAGATTCTTCGTCAGAGCAAGTTCCCGCCAAACGGCTGTGCTTCCGAAAGGAAGCCCTACCGGTGCCGGACCAGGCATCAGGGGAATGCAGCGGCGGCGACTTTTCAGAGGAATACAAACAGGGGTACCTGCAAGGGTGGCAGGATGCCTTGGCGAAGGTGGACCACTTGTTTTGTAACAAGGCGGTGTTAAGCCTCGAACCTGACAGGTTCCGTCCCAAAGAGGACGAGTAACCGCTTGTACCCTTTTGCCCTATCAATATAATTTCTTTTTCTGTAATCTTTCTTTGCATGATGAATGTTTGATCTTTGTGTGATGTGATTGTCGTCAAATGAAGGATACCATCCATCGTAGGTAGGGGTTACCTTTACGAAGGGGAGTTCTTCCCCTATAAGTAGTAGGGTTTGTCGATGGTTCTAATATTAGTACGGCTTATCTTCATGCTCATAGTTCATCATTATGATCCATTTGTCACCCTTCATGCACATTTGTCCCCCCTGTTGATCTATTTGTCACCACTAATAGGCATCTTTCACTCTTAGCATGCAGGAGCCGTCGCCTTTGCCCCTGGGAGCCGTCGCCTTTGTGTATTTTTCACCGTTTAGAGCCTTTTGTCACCCCTCATTCGCATTTGTCGCCCCTGTCAACCTATTTGTCACCACTAATGTGCATTTGTTGTCTCTGTCAACTTATTTGTCACCAATAATATACATTCATCACCTTTATCATTCATTTTACTCTGCTACTCTCACATACGGAAGGTGAACCCAAAAGAGAAAAGAAATATAATAATAATAAAATTCTATAAAAATGATAATCAATAAATACAATAATTTGTCACATATACAAGAAAATAACAAACAAACCATGAAAATGATATTCAATTAATATAATAATTATAAAAATAACAAAAAAACCATAAAAATGATAATCAATAAATACGATAATACTAAAATAATTTTGAAAATGATACAAAATTATAAAATTCATAACCAAAAAATACAATAATAACAAAATAATTGTGAGAATGACTACAAAATCATAAAAAATTATAATTAATAAATACAACATTAACAAAAAAAGGTAAAAATGATAGAAAAATATATATCATAAATGACAAGAAACTCATAAATATGACCCTCATCTGTCAAATTATTTGTCACCACGGAACGTTTATGACCCATTTATCATGGAGTCGACTTAGCCCACCTCTGTCATCTATATGTTACCACATTTCAAATGACCCATTTGTCATCCATAGTAACTCATTTTGTCACCTATATGAGCTATTTGTCACCTTTAGTAACCTATTTGTCACCCATATGAGCTATTTGTCACCCTTACTAACACATTTGTCACCCATATGATCCATTTGTCACCATTAATAACCCATTTGTCACCCTTCTTTACCATATATTTGTCACCCTTATCATCCAATAACCATAAAATAATTACAAAAATGATGATAAACCATAAAAATGATAATTAATAAATATAGTAATATAATAATATTTATTAATAACAAAGTTTTCGACGTATTTCCGACGTTATATATTATCTGTCGAAACTGTTCATAAATTTAATTAATAATAGGAAGTGTGGAAACTTATTTAATCATTTTTCGATAGACAAAAGACCAGTCGGAAATATATGGAAATATTTTGACGGATAATGGTTTGTCGACATAACGTAGGAAACTTTCCGAAAAATGTTCGACCTTAAACTTATCCATCGAAAACTATTCATACATTTTAACCCGTAATTATTTATTTTCGACAAAACTTATTTTTGTCAAAAATACGTCCGACTATTTCGATGTATTTGTGAGGAATGTTCGACCTTCATTTATCCATCGAAAACTGTTCAATACATTTTAACTCGCAATTATTTTTTTCGACGAAACTTATTTTTGTCGGAAATATGCCTGAAATATTCGACGTAGTTTCGATGTTAATTTTTTTTGTCAAAAATTTCTGACGTCTTTCCGACAAAATAATTATGTCAAAAAATAGCTGGTAATTAATGATGAATTTCAGACATAATATATTTCCATCAGAAAGTCGAATCATTCCAACGTATTTTTGACGAAAACTTTTTAGTCAGAAAATACCGTCAGTATTTCTTATTTTTCTTGTAGTGTCTTTGACCCCAGGACGTCCAGGGAAGTGTTAACTTCATCCTCCATCGCTTAGGGCTCTCTCTTCTCATCCCTTCTTCTATTTCTCTGCTCCATCTTTCTACGTTTTCACATCGTTTTCTGCACATAGTTTTCTACACATGCATGCACGTTTGCACGATTTGCACCTCCTTTCATTGCAATTTTGCTGCGTGTTAAATCATCTTTTACATCTTCATGCATACACAACACACACACCTTTATTTTTATCCCTCCTACAGGGGTTAAAAACCCTCCCCGGTGCATTCTTCCCTAAGTTTTTCATGCTATTTTTTGCATACGGATGGATGCTACACATGCATGTTCTAATGGGTTTTTGCCTTAGTTTTATCTTTGTTTCGCAGGAAGGCAACAGTAGAACGTGAGGCCCTTGTCTTCTAGCCGACTAGAAGGCGACACTACAAACAACTTTGCTTGGCAATTAAATGGATTCATCCTCCTTGGCCTTCCATTAAGCTAAACACTGATGGTACTTCAAAGCTAAACGGAGTTTCTGGAGGTGGTGGAGTAATTCGTGATTTCAGTGGTAGTATTCTCCTTGCTTTCTCACACTACTATGGAAAGTCAAACAGCATTATAGCGGAGGCCCGAGCTCTCCTTGACGGTGTTAAATATTTATACACTTTTGCTCCTTCTTCGCCTGTCTTTATTGAATGTGACTCGAAAACACTTGTCCAGATCATCAAAGGACAAGTAAGCTGTCCATGGTCCATCCTCAAGCATGTCAGAGAAATTTGGAATCTAATTTCTCCATCGGATACCATTACTCATACATATAGAGAAGGTAATACAGTGGCGGATTCTTTGGCTACTTTAGCATGCTCTTTGCAATGTAACAATTTCTATTCCTCTCATGAGCTTCCCTCTCATATAAAGGGAGCTGCTCGCCTAGATAAGCTAGGCATGCCTAGCATCCGTTTGATGTAATTGTGCATTTCCTCTTTCAGTAATAAAATACACCCCCTAGTGATAGTTTGGTGGTCCTTCCCCACCCCTATCCCTAGGCAGGGCTTTCAATAAAAAAAGGCGACACTACAAGAAAAATGGGAAATGCCGCCGTAATTTTTTGACAACAATATATCCGTCGGAAAGACGTCGGAACTATTATAACTTTCCAACGGAAAATATTCTATCGCAAATCCGTCGGTAAATACGGACTGATTTCTGACCTATTATTTCGGGCGGAAATCTGTCTCTAAAAAGAGACAACTTTGAGACAATTTAAATTTCGTCAGAATTACATTGGTAATTATCCACTGATTTTCGACAAGAAAGTTTCCGTCACTAATATTTACATATATTTATGTAATACTTATCATAAATGAACAAAAATATGTGTGTAAATTTTGACATATTTTCGACTGAATAAGATTCCATCGCAAACTCCAGGAATAGCTTATGTTTAACTGTAATACGTATATGTAATAAATAAGAAAAATAAATATAAATATATCAATAGTTTAGTTGGATAATATTCGAATTCAAATCCGTATTAATTAGCGGATAATATTCTAAATCGTATTTATTATTTCGGATACGGATAATATTAGAATTTGAATCGGACCAGATACGGATATTATAATATTCGTTTCATAAAATATCCGTTCGAAACAATATATATCATATAATATATTTTTATGTAAATAATATATTATAAAATATAAAATATACAATATATGATAAGATGGAAGATTGTTACACTTCTCAAAATTATAATAACTACCCCATTTTAACTATTTGACTTTTAAAATTAAAACCAGCCGTAGTGAGACCCTTCATCTTTAAAAACCTCAACTCATGAGTAGTTGGCATAAGTTGGGAGAGACCCTTTTCCTTCCACCGACTTTAGGTTGATAGAAATACTAGGAAGTGATCTAGAAGGGGGGGATGAATAGATCACCCCAATTTTAAACTAAGATCAAAAGATCACGCTATATAACTCGATAGTAGAGGTGCAGAACACTTAACACACGAAAAAAAAACACACTCACAAGGAAATGAGCGCCTCAGAAAGCAATCGATGATACTCAGCTAAATGATAGAGCAGAAGATGGGTCAGAGAGCCCAAGAAGATAGCAACCTCCACCAACTAAAGATCAGAAATCGCACAAAAGGCAGAGCAACAATCACACAAGGAGGCAAAGGGTTTTTAGGTGGTTCGATTGCCCACGACAATCTACGTCCACCCCTCGTCCATACAGCACGAGGATTCCACTAGCTCAAGCTAGAAAAGTAGACTCAGTCTGCGACAATGGCTGGCTAACAGCTTACCCAGAGGGAGACAAATCCCTCAACCAGGTCCTACACCCCACAGAACCTGAACCCTAGACTTGCTACCTGCAAATCCAGAATCGGAGGTCAATTCCTCCCTTTCTCTACACCGAGGGAACCCCACGAGTGACCCCCAGAGTCACTCGCAACCGGAGACACTATCTCCCTTCCTTCACACCAGATGGAACTCAGAAAACACGGATGGTGAAATAAAGATCAGAATAAAGAAAAAAAAAGAGAAAATAAAATAACGGATAATGTAGCTTCAAAGAAGCATAAACAAATTCACTGGATGGTTGCTCTCAGAGACTTCTCTCTCTTTCTCTCCACTAGAACTGAATTTCTCACCCTCTCTCTTGCTCCTAGAGACACTCTCTTTCTCAGTTGGAGACAATTGGCAGCTTTTCCAGCACCCTTCTTCGAAGGGTTGGGTATTCTTATATAGGAGCAGGGGCTCCATAAGGATGAGGCAAAAAAGCCCTACTGAAGCCCCATTGGTCTACGTGTTGGATGAGAATGTTCCTTTTCCTCGGATCGCGTGCTTCTCTGCGAACGAAATTATTCCTTGCAAAACAAAAAGGTTTATTAAGTGTGAGGCCTTCTTGGAGCTCACGTGCTCGCCTTCTGTCTTCTGGGCTCACGTGCCCCTTTTTATTTTTAATTAAGTCCCTGTAAAAAGGAAAGTTTTTGTCAAACATTGACAAAGTCATAGTCAAAGAGCAGTCAAAACAACAAAAGAAATGCATTGACTTTGGTTTGGTCAAACAAGAAAGAGCATCGACCTCAGTAGATCAAACATGCAAGAACTCACGTCGACCCCTAACTAACATCGACCTCAATATGCCTATATGCACAGACTACCATCGACCTTAGCCTGCTAGAAAGCAAACTAGCGTCGACCTCAATATGCCTATATGCATAGACTGCCATCGACCTTAGCCTGCTAGAAAGCAAACTAGTGTCAACCTCAATATGCCTAGTCTGCAGAAGGTGCAACTAGCACCGACTTTGTGTATGCACAATGCCCTATATGCACCGACCTAGTTTTGCATGAGCTGCTATGTGCACCTACTTGGAACAGTAGTTGCACCGACCTTATGTAAGACATATACCAACGCTTAACCAAAAAATGCATCGACCTAATGCGAGCCAAAGCCTGCACCGACTTCCCTTGCATGCGTGCAGCAAACCTGCACCGGCCTTATTCTCGCAGCAAAAGCTGCATCGACCTGAAGCGCTCGCAGCAAACTATATATGCACCGACCTTCATGCGTGCGCAAGACAGAATGTGCACCGACTTGTGTTTGAAGCAAAGGCTGCACCGACCCTTATATGCGTGCATGTAAAAACATGCACTGACTATATATGATATGAAATGAACTAAGCACGGACCTCAGTTATCCAAGACTCGAACTAGCATCGACTCTATGTATGTGTGAAGTGCAGTTACCTTCGACCTTAGGCTGTTCGATGACATGCCATGCACACTGAAATGGCTTGCACACAGAGTATTGGATAAAATGCCATGATCTCAGGTTTATTCAGCAAAATGTCATGTCACGCCCCGAACCGATAGCAGCGGAACGTGTAGTTCGGAACGCGGCAGTGATACAGTCATGAATGATCAGAACAAACATAAGACACAAAAAACTTCACACTGGACAATGTGGGCCAATTTAATCTTTATTGATAATCAAATATTCAAATTACATATCTTGACTCAACTTACATAAGTGTAGGAAGGACTCACTATTACATTCTAATAAAGAGAAATGACTCAAATAACAGGACGAGACTCAAAGAAAAGCAAAAGACACCGACATGATTCTTCATTACACTCATCACTCTTGCCCTTCCCCATCTGATGGACTATCTTCAATGTCGTTACCTGAAAAACCCTAAAGATAGGCAGGTGAGCGAAATGCTCAGTAGGAATTACATCTCTCATCAAGCAGAATATAAGTGGTTAGCCAATTAACATGTTCATGACGATGCAATGCATGAGACTAGAAAATCATGATGATCATTCTATCAGTAAAGATGAATACTAAAGTCAAAGGCAGATACGAGATCAAGAGATATAGGGATGAACTCCCATGCAGAGTCAAGGATAAGTTATCAGAATATATCAAGGACAGATGCACGGATGAACATAACTTCAGAATTGGCCGGAATATAACAGAGTTCAATAATAATAATAAGCAGATTAATCAGTCTAGCAGAATGACTGAATTTAACAGAATAACAGAATAACAAATAACAGAATATCAGAATAACAGAATATCAAAATTTCCAAAATAACAGATTCAACAGATAACATATCAGAACAGATATACAGACGTTGGTGCAATGCCACACCCAGAATTTTACCATGGTTACAAAATTGGACTTCCGTCCTACCTGACATTGTTGGTCGCGGACCCAGAGCCCTTATTTATTTCAGAATCAGATTTGGCCAATACAGAGTCAAAGGGTTATGTTCTCAAATTGATGAGAAGAAGATTACCAAAAGGAGAAGGGTGTCAGAACTAACAAAATCAAAGTAACATGGATCGGATCCAGGGTTTTTAGGGTACAACCAGCTCGGCTGCCTTGAGGGAATCCAAGGCTAGCGGAGACTTACGGAGGTCTCAATGACTAACTTGCCAGTCCGAAGGAACGGAATGTCCAACGGAGGACTCGTATGTCACCGAGAGTTGAGATGTATGCGTGAACCAATCATGATACAGGGACTCCATCTACGGACGTGAGATGAGAGTGCCAAAAGACCCGCGGTATGGGTCAAAGACGGAAGTAAACGGTGAGAACATGAATACGTTAATTATAGAATTCATGTCCATCCAATTGTATAATTAACTATAAACTTATAGTATTTGTCACCCATGGGTGGCGTCATTTATTAATTAGCATCCTCTTGGGGAACATTAATTTGTATGATTTTTAAGTCAATTTATTTAACAAGAATTCACATTTATATCTATTTAATTGAATAAATTCAAAAACAAACATTAAAAGGCACATTGATATCTTTAAAATAATTTAAGGAAAAAGAATATATGATAATTAGGAGAAAAATACAAGGATTCCAAATATATATTTTTCATAATTTTTGGCTATATATTTTAATAATAATAGATTTTCAAAGATATGCATACATGATATATATATAAATATATTATATATAATTTGACGACTAAATCTTACGTCGTCAAAAGAATGTTTTGACGACATATGATATGTCGTCAATTTCAAAATTTTCAAATTTTGTCGCTTCTTTATTCCTCTCGTTTCTTGACTTAACCATGTCGGAACCGAGCCTATGATATACCGAAATGACCGGCTCGAAAAACTCTATCTAACCATACGTTCAAAAAAAAAATTCGATGAGAGACGGGGGATCTTGCGATAGGGGGCATGAAAAATGGTGCAACCACTTTCACTACCTCGGTCTCCACTCCAATAGTACGTCCATAAATTTTCATGGCCAAAGGATACTTATATACCTATGAACAACTAAAACTTATATCTAACATATTTTCAATTGACGTCTGCTCATTGCTCATCTTTTTGAATTTCAGTAAATGACGACTTTACGGCTGTCACCTTTTACCCTTATAACGCCCTTAACAGTGGCGTCAATTTCATAAGACATGACTTGTGTTAAGTCGTTATTTCAAATATCCAGGGAATCACAAAATTTGACATACAAATTGACACACAAATTGACGCCTGGATGGAACGGCGTTAAATTAAATAACGTCTTCAAATGGGTCGTCTTTAATTAAAAACGCGTCTTAACCTGGGGCGTCTTTTACTGTAAACCTTCACAGGCACGAAGAACCTATATGCATGCTCGACAGAAATACTGAGAAACTCTAACAAGAAGCTAGAGGATATGAACTTGACAAAAAAAACATGCCGATATCATCTTTGTTAATTTAATTTAGCCATCAGACAGAAGACCTACCTCGAAGTTGATTGGGTTGATAGATGACGAGAAAACAGTGGAATTCTTATACTCTGTTTTTTTTCCAACAGAGATATTGATAGCAGCAAAACGAAGGAACGGCTTGGAGGAAATAACAAGAGCAACAGCTCTTATCGAAGGCAATAGCAGCAGCAGCAGCAGCCCTCAGGAATAATTTGAGAAAATAGGGCTTCCTATATCGTAGAATGAAGATGCATGAAGAACGCCGAAGTCTCGGCTACCTTAAAACCGTCTTGCAGTCGTCGTGAAGGAAAGAGAGAAAAGTTCATAGATTGGCTCGAAGGGTTGGTATTTATAGGGTTTTAGAGACCTAAAAAGGTTAGAGTTCTATTGGGGAAAAGCATTCCTAATGTTAATCCGATTTACATTGCAGTTTCCCCTTACAATTCTTTCCGAAACACGACACTTCCTAATTTCGGTGAAATGGAAAAGACGACGTAGGTTGGGTCGTACTTTATAATTTGACGCCTATACCTAAAGTCGTTTGTTTTAACCGACTACGTTTTTAACGTTAGTTTAAAAGAGTAACAATCTTTAGGTATTTTTATGCTTTTTTATTTGATGGGATATCGACATGAAATTTTATGGGTATACATTTTCCATTTTTCTCTATTTTTCTATATAATTAGTTTTATCAAATTCTTTTAATAAAAAAAGTGGCACTATTCACTATTAATAAAATAACGACTTCTATTAAATCGTTTTACACATAGTACACGCCTATAGAGAAGGGCGTCTTTTGATTTAAGTATAAACTATATATATGGGTTGGGTTTGTACTCGTGCATGGCTTTGCTAAGAAGGTTACGCGGGTCTCATGGCCTCTTGTGCTTATACGTAAAGGCCCCTTTAAGGTGTATTTGTAATACATGGGTTATGTTATTTGGGTTTTCCCTTCTTCTTCCTTTTTTTTTTGTTGGGCCAAGGTTTAAAAGTATACGTAAGTTGTTTTGGCTAAGACTTTGTATATATATTGTATTAATGGAAGAAGATAATTTATGGGTTAAAGCCCATTAAGTGCATATATATGATTAATTATTTCTATTTGGCCTTCTTATGCAAGTTTAATTTATTTAGAATATGTTTATTCATAGAAAAAAATAATTGTGTTCCCTATTATTTATTCCGGGGTGCTACACCCTCCCCCACTTAAAAGAATTTGGTCCCCAAATTCATACGAAATACATTTCCAATATATTTGTAGGGTATCTAGTTCTATACTCAAATCATCAACAAGATCACATACGCTTACTTGCAACGCAATCTACATCTTAAAGAAGGAAAACTAGGCTACGGTTAAGGGATACCTCTGGTTACTTCATCATCAGCATGTTTGATTTGTCTTATTGCTTGCAATTGACCTTGACGCCATTCCTTATTGCGATCCTTTGCCAGTTGAGGTTGATCGTTTGGAAGGGGACAGTCGGCTACCTTATGTTCTTGGCTTCCACAACGAAAACAAGCTCCACTTTTCCAGTGACACTTCTTGGATTGATGACCCTCATTCCCACAATGCTTGCACTTCTCTCCTTTAGGCTTCTTGCCATTCGGGACTCTATTCTCATTATTGTGCCTTTTGTTGCCATTATCTACCTTTTTCTTTTCCATTCTAGCCTTGACCTTGTCAGATAATTCCATGGCATCTTCTAATAGCTGAGCTCTCTTAACTATCTCGGCATAAGATTGAATATCCATTGGTGCCAACTGGGGTATATATTGTAGTCTTAACCCATTCAAGAATCTTCTAGCTTTCATTTTCCCCGTTGATATTAAGTGAGATGCATATCTAGACAGCTGCGAGAATTGAGCCTCGTACTCGGCCACGGTCATGCTTCTCTGTTTGAGTGAAGCGAACTCTCCTGCCTTTTTCTCCCGAATTCACTCCGAGAAATACTTCTCGTTAAAATGTTCTAAGAATTTCTCCCATGTAACCTCGTCGTCTAGTAAGGTGGCTTCTACTGACTCCCACCAAGCCCTTGTGTCCCTCTCTAGTTGAAATGTTGCCAATAATACCTTATCCCGGTCCGAACACTCCATGACCCGAAAGATCCTCCCCATCTCTTTAGTCCAATCTTCAGCTAAATCGGAATCAGGAGTTCCACTAAACCTAGGGGGATTTAAACTCCGGAATTCACGATGCAATTCTCCGACTCCACGATTGGCTCCACCATCGGCTACTCGTTGCAGAGCCTGAGTCATGCCTTGGAGAGTGCGTTGCATGGTACGCCACTGAGCACGTTCGACAGCCATTGCTATCTATCTAGTTCTACAAGACATAAACAATCTTATGTAAGGTTATCAAGTAATTCTCGTGAAATTTTACTAAACCATCATCATAAACTAATCTTATTAGTATCTTAATTTCCTTTTTAATTATTAACCCACAATTCTACCCAATCTCACCGGGTAATAATAGGATTGAACCTAGAACTTATGGCGACCTATAGTCAAGACCTAGGGTTTAATAAACCTAGTCTCTGATACCACAAACTGTCACGTCCCGAACCGATAGCAGCGGAACGTGTAGTTCAGAACGCGGCAGTGATACAGTCATGAATGATCAGAGCAAACATAAGACACAAAAAAATTCACACTGGACAATGTGGGCCAATTTAATCTTTATTGATAATCAAATATTCAAATTACATATCTTGACTCAACTTACATAAGTGTAGGAAGGACTCACTATTACATTCTAATAAAGAGAAATGACTCAAATAACAGGACGAGACTCAAAGAAAAGCAAAAGACACCGACATGATTCTTCATTACACTCATCACTCTTGCCCTTCCCCATCTGATGGACTATCTTCAATGTCGTTACCTGAAAAACGCTAAAGATAGGCAGGTGAGCAAAACGCTCAGTAGGAATTACATCTCTCATCAAGCAGAATATAAGTGGTTATTAGCCAATTAACATGTCCATGACGATGCAATGCATGAAACTAGAAAATCATGATGATCATTCTATCAGTAAAGATGAATACTAAAGTCAAAGGCAGATACGAGATCAAGAGATATAGGGATGAACTCCCATGCAGAGTCAAGGATAAGTTATCAGAATATATCAAGGACAGATGCACGGATGAACATAACTTCAGAATTGGCCGGAATATAACAGAGTTCAATAATAATAATAAGCAGATTAATCAGTCTAGCAGAATGACTGAATTTAACAGAATAACAAATAACAGAATAACAGAATAACAGAATATCAAAATTTCCAAAATAACAGATTCAACAGATAACAGATCAGAACAGATATACAGACGTTGGTGCAATGCCACACCCAGAATTTTACCATAGTTACAGAATTGGACTTACGTCCTACCTGACATTGTTGGTCGCGGACCCAGAGCCCTTATTTATTTCAGAATCAGATTTGGCCAATACAGAGTCAAAGGGTTATGTTCTCAAATTGATGAGAAGAAGATTCCCAAAAGGAGAAGGGTGTCAGAACTAACAAAATCAAAGTAACACGGATCGGATCCAGGGTTTTTAGGGTACAATCAGCTCGGCTGCCTTGAGGGAATCCAAGGCTAGCGGAGACTTACGGAGGTCTCAATGACTAACTTGCCAGTCCGAAGGAACGGAATGTCCAATGGAGGACTCGTATGTCACCGAGAGTTGAGGTGTATGCGTGAACCAATCATGATATAGGGACTCCATCTACGGACGTGAGATGAGAGTGCCAAAAGACCCGCGGTATGGGTCAAAGACGGAAGTAAACGGTGAGAATATGAATACGTTAATTATAGAATTCATGTCCATCCAATTGTATAATTAACTATAAACTTGAAGTATTTGTCACCCGTGGGTGGCGTCATTTATTAATTAGCATCCTCTTGGGGAACATTAATTTTTATGATTTTTAAGTCAATTTATTTAACAAGAATTCACATTTATATCTATTTAATTGAATAAATTCAAAAACAAACATTAAAAGGCACATTGATATCTTTAAAATAATTTAAGGAAAAAGAATATATGATAATTAGGAGAAAAATACAAGGATTCCAAATATATAGTTTTCATAATTTTCGGCTATATATTTTCATAATAATGGATTTTCAAAGATATGCATACATGATATATATACGTCATCAAAAGAATGTTTTGACGACATATGATATGTCGTCAATTTCAAAATTTTCAAATTTTGTCGCTTCTTTATTCCTCTCGTTTCTTGACTTAACCATGTCGGAACCGAGCCTATGATATACCGAAATGACCGGCTCGAAAAACTCTATCTAACCATACGTTCAAAAAAAAAATTCGATGAGAGACGGGGGATCTTGCGATAGGGGGCACGAAAAATGGTGCAACCACTTTCACTACCTCGGTCTCCACTCCAATAGTACGTCCATAAATTTTCATGGCCAAAGGATACTTATATACCTATGAACAACTAAAACTTATATCTAACATATTTTCAATTGACGTCTGCTCGTTGCTCATCTTTTTGAATTTCAATAAATGACGACTTTACGGCTGTCACCTTTTACCCTTATAACGCCCTTAACAGTGGCGTCAATTTCATAAGACATGACTTGTGGTAAGTCGTTATTTCAAATATCCAGGGAATCACAAAATTTGACACACAAATTGACACACAAATTGATGCCTGGATGGAACGGCGTTAAATTAAATAACGTCTTCAAATGGGTCGTCTTTAATTAAAAACGCGTCTTAACCTGGGGCGTCTTTTACTGTAAACCTTCACAGGCACGAAGAACCTATATGCATGCTCGACAGAAATACTGAGAAACTCTAACAAGAAGCTAGAGGATATGAACTTGACAAAAAAAACATGCCGATATCATCTTTGTTAATTTAATTTAGCCATCAGAGAGAAGACCTACCTCGAAGTTGATTGGGTTGATAGATGATGAGAAAATAGTGGAATTCTTATACTCTGTTTTTTTCCAACAGAGATATTGACAGCAGCAAAATGAAGGAACGACTTGGAGGAAATAACAAGAGCAACAACTCTTATCGAAGGCAATAGCAGCAGCAGCAGCAGCCCTCCGGAATAATTTGAGAAAATAGGGCTTCCTATATCGTAGAATGAAGATGCATGAAGAACGCCGAAGTCTCGGCTACCTTAAAACCGTCTTGCAGTCGTCGTGAAGGAAAGAGAGAAAAGTTCATAGATTGGCTCGAAGGGTTAGTATTTATAGGGTTTTAGAGACCTAAAAAGGTTAGAGTTCTATTGGGGAAAAGCATTCCTAATGTTAATCCGATTTGCATTGCAGTTTCCCCTTACAATTCTTTCCGAAACACGACACTTCCTAATTTCGGTGAAATGGAAAAGACGACGTAGGTTGGGTCGTACTTTATAATTTGACGCCTATACCTAAAGTCGTTTGTTTTAACCGACTACGTTTTTAACGTTAGTTTAAAAGAGTAACAATCTTTAGGCATTTTTATCCTTTTTTATTTGATGGGATATCGACATGAAATTTTATGGGTATACATTTTCCATTTTTCTCTATTTTTCTATATAATTAGTTTTATCAAATTCTTTTAATATAAAAAGTGGCACTATTCACTATTAATAAAATAACGACTTGTATTAAGTCGTTTTACACATAGTACACGCCTATAGAGAAGGGCGTCTTTTGATTTAAGTATAAACTATATATATGGGTTGGGTTTGTACTCGTGCATGGCTTTGCTAAGAAGGTCACGCGGGTCTCGTGGCCTCTTGTGCTTATACGTAAAGGCCCCTTTAAGGTGTATTTGTAATACATGGGTTATATTATTTGGGTTTTCCCTTCTTCTTCCTTTTTTTTTTTGTTGGGCCAAGGTTTATAAGTATACGTAAGTTGTTTTGGCTAAGACTTTGTATATATATTGTATTAATGGAAGAAGATAATTCATGGGTTAAAGCCCATTAAGTGCATATATATGATTAATTATTTCTATTTGGCCTTCTTATGCAAGTTTAATTTATTTAGAATATGTTTATTCATAGAAAAAAAATAATTGTGTTCCCTATTATTTATTCCGGGGTGCTACATGTCATGTGCACAGAGATGCGTTGACTTAAAAATAATAAACTATATTGTTCTGACATCATCAAAACACAAAATGCAACATTCTCCCCCTTTTTAATGATGGCAAGAATATCAGTGTTGAAAAATTAATTTTTTATTTGAAGCCTAAAATTTGCACAATATCCATGATATGCAAATGCTGACCCTCCTTCACAATGACTCCCCCTGACAACATGAACACAAGAGAGTGAAGGCCACTCTCCCTTTCACTGACTAACCAGACAACGGAGAGTGATAGAAATTAAATTTCATTTTCATTATCTCCCCCTTTGACATCATCAAAAGATAATGAAAGAGATATGGAGCAGTGGGATGAGTGAGAGAAAAAACACAGTACCATCACAGTGTAGAATGACTCATAATCATATCTTAAAAGATTAAGTAGGAGAACCAATTCAAGCGAAGATGCTTCAAATCTTGTAATCAAGAGGGACCTAGAGTGAGAGTGAAGTTTATCAATGTACAAAAGATATGATGTAGAGCAAAGATGATCAGGTATGTCAAGAGAGATCGGACCTAAAAACTGTACTACGTAGACTGCGAGAAAATGATCAACAGAAATGGTTCTTGAAGTATTAAGGACAAACCGTTCACAGAAATAAGCAAAGACAAGGGATTTGACTGAATGTTCTTTAATGAGTAGCAAAAACATCAATAAGTAATTTGGTAGATCACACCTTTTGACATGAGGAGACACCTTGACTAGAGGCCGGAATCCCCAGTTACTCAGTGTAAGAACCGCATTACCTCTCTTTAGAGAACATAGTCAGTAACTGAGGTGGCTTTTTACATGAGGGGACACCTTGATTAGAGGCCAGACTCCCCAGTTACTCACCACCTTATTACCATTGCTCTGTCATGATCAGATAGAGAAAATTTTTTGCAATATTTAATCAAAGATAATCTGACACCTCATGACATAGGAAGGTTTTCATTTCTTTGATGAATCACCTAGTTTCTCAGTAATCAGACCATTACTCTGAATATAGTTATCCCCTTAAATTTGATATGGAACGTTTGAAGACAATACCAGAGGAACTGTTTCTGAAAGAGTTTCATTCTAGAAGTCTAGGTTTCAAGTTTTTAGCAGATTTCATGACATACGAGTTTATCTTGATCCATAATCATGAAGTATGTAAGGAGATATACTTCTGACACTTTATCCAAGTCTCTGCTAATTTATTAGATAGAAGATTCTAGCTATCTATCAGTTGCTCAGGCTTAAGGATTTAAGAAGAGTATGAGATTCTACTCTCTGAATGGGCTGTATAAATTCTTTCAAGAGATGCAGCAAAAAAAAATCTCTCAAGATCTTTTGACTCAGTCAAGCTTTGCAGACTGACCAGCTAGAGATGCTCTACCTGACATGCACTATATGGAAGAATGTCTAATGCAGAAGTTCCTTCACAAGGACAACTCCCGCTCATAGAATGATCTGATATTCAAGCATGTGAAATGCAATATGCAACTAAACAAGTCCCTCAACTTATCAGCTCGCACAGAGACAAAACTCCCACTCACATGATGAACTAACATGCAGACATATCTCATGCTGAATGAGCTAATAAGCAAAATAGAAACTCATCTTAACAGGGTATGCATGTAGATGCAATTTTATTAAAGTATGATGAATGTCTAGTGCTGATGTATGCAAATGCTGACACAGATGCATGGAGCATTTTATTCAAGGAGTTTAGAGTTTAAGAAGATTTAAAAATGCCTAATTCTCTCCTTAATGTTGTGAATTTGTCATTATCCAGTAGCTTAGTGAAGATATCAGCTATTTGATTTGCAGTGCCCACATAAAATAATTTAAAAGAGCCTTTGGAGACCTCATCTCTAATAAAATGATGTATGATTTCTATGTATTTGGTTTGAGAATGCAAGACAGGATTCTTTGCAAGATTAATGGCACTAGTATCATCACAGTATATGGGTGTGCAGCCTAAGTCTATTTGGTAGTCCTGAAGCTGATTTTTAATCTAGATCACCTGTGTACCACAGCTCCCTGCAGCTATGTATTCAGCTTCTGTAGTGGAGAGGGCCATAGAGTGTTACTTCTTGGAACCCCAAGAAACTAGACAGCCACCTAAGAACTGACAATGTCCACTAGTGCTCTTCCTATCTAGTTTGCAGCTAGCATAATCAGCATCAGTGTATGAAATGAGATCTAAAGCATTTGATGCAGGGTACCATAGACCTAAGTTAGGAGTTCCAGATATGTATCTAAAGATTCTTTTTACAGTAGCTAAATGCAATTCAGTAGGCCTGGATTGATATCTAGCACACATACCTACACTAAATTGGATATCAGGTCTCGAGGCAGTCAAATAGAGCAGGGATCTGATCATACCTCGATATAGCTTTGCATCAATTTCCTGACCTGATTCATTTGCATTTAGAGAAGTGTTGGTACCCATTGGAGTTGAGATGTGCTTCAACTTGTCCATCCCAAATCTCTTGAGAATTTCCATTGAGTACTTGGTCTGACTGATGAAGCACCCATCTTCCATTTGCTGTACCTGCAGACCAAGGAAATATTTTAGTTCACCTACCATGCTCATCTCAAATTCATTTGACATCATTTTAGCAAATTCTCTGCACAGTTCAGTACATGTGAACCAAAAACTATGTCGTCTACATATGCCTGAACTATGATGATGTTTTTATTAGTAACTTTGTAAACAGGGTCTGATCCACCTTACCTCTTTTGTAGCCCTTGCTGAGCAGAAATTCTGTCAGCCGTTCATTCCAGGACCGAGGGGCCTGTTTCAGTCCATACAGAGCTTTGTTCAACCTAAAAACTTTGTTAGGGTGTGAAGACAGTTGAAAACCAGGTGGTTGATCTACAAAAACTTCTTCCTTAATATGACCATTCAGAAATACACTTTTGACATCCATTTGATGAAGTTTCATATTTTTAGAACATACAAAAGCTAGCAGGATTCTTATAGCTTCCAATCTAGCAACAGGAGCATATGATTCTTCAAAATCTACTCCGAACTCCTAGCAATAGCCTTTAGCTACTAATCTAGCTTTTTTCCTAGAAACTATTCCATCTTCATTCAATTTATTTTTAAAGACCCATTTTGTTCCAATGACAGTTGCATTTTCAGGTCTAGGAACTAGTTCCCATACATTATTTCTTTCAAACTGTCCTAATTCCTCATTAATTGCATTGACCCAAGATTCATCGTTTAAGGCTTCCTCTATGGATTTGGGTTCAATTTGAGATAACAATGCAACTAAGTCATGGTTATTTATATCTCTAAAATAGGACATGTCCTAGGGGGTTCATTCAAATTTCCTATAATGTTTTGAACATGGTGGTCTTTCAGAAATCTAACATTTATTGAACGCTCACCTGCTTCAGCTAGCCTTACCTGGTTTGGCGCATTTGGTGCTTAACTTAGCTGAGTCTCCTCTTCTTGTTTATCCCCTAGGAATTCTTCATTATGCTTAGAATCCCTTTCATCATCTTCAAGGTTAGTGGCACTTTTTGTTTCATCAAAAATGACATGTGGAGACTCTTCAATCTTTTGTTCAGAGATGTTGAAAACCCTATATGCTCTAGACACTTCAGAGTATCCTAAAAATATTCCATGATAACTTTTAGCATCAAATTTATCTAGGTCCTTCTTGTCATTATTATGGATAAAACATTTGGAACCAAAGATTCTGAAGTGGGCTAAGTTTGGTTTCTTACCTTTCAGAAACTCATAAGGGGTTTTCCTATGCACTGGTCTTACCATGGCCCTGTTGATAGTGTAGCATGCTATGTTGGCCGCCTCTACCCAGAACTTTCTTGGTAGTTGGCTCTTAATCAGCATAGTTCGGGCCATCTCCACAGTGGTTTGGTTTCTTCTCTCCACAATTCCATTCTGCTCAGATGTCCTGGGAGAAGAGAATTTGTGTGTCAGTCCTTCATTTTTAAAAAAATCAGAAAATATGGACTTTTCAAATTCACCTCCATGGTCAGATTGAATTGAACAGATATTATGTTTTCCTTCTTGTTTGTTCTTATTGAAAAACTGTTTGAATTTTTGAAAAGCATCATTTTTATTTGATAAGAAAAAGATCCATGAGAATGTAGAATGATCATCAATAATCACATAACCGAACCTGCTCCCATTTGGACTCTGAGTTCTAGTAGGACCGAAAAGGTCCATGTGAAGCAATCCCATGGGTCTAGAACATAATGGCTCAGATCTCAGTTTAAATGACTTACGAGTTTGTTTGCCTAGAGCACAAGCATCACAGATTTTTGAAATTGAGTTGAATTTTATTTTTGGCAGACCTCTAACCAGATCGAATTTCACCAATTTATTTAACGTGATGTAGCTAGCATGACCTAAATGCCTATGCCAATTAAAAGCATTATTATCTAAATCAGCATAAAGATAGAGATTTGATTCAGAATTTTTGTTAAGGTCTACCATGTAGACATTATTCACTCTATGTCCTAAGAACATGATTTTGTCATAATTCATTTCAAAGATTTTGCATGCATTATTGTCAAAAAATACTCTGTGACCTTTGTCACATAGCTGACTGATGCTAAGCAGGTTATGTTGTAGACCATCTACCAGCAAAACTTTTTCAATCACATTAGAAGGAGACTTACCAACTGTCCCTATTCCAATGATCTTTCCTTTATTCTTACCTCCAAATTTGACCATACCTCCCATCTTCATTTCCAGTTCACTGAATTTTGTCTGGTCACCTGTCATGTGCCTGGAACATCCGCTATCCATGTACCATCTATTGTGTTCGGCTACTAGACCAACCTGCAATCAGATCAGACACAAGAAAATTTTGGAACCCAAGAAAAGTTGGGTCCAATGAAGTTACTCATTCCTTCCAAGACAATCTTAGGAATCCAGACCTGTCTGGTTCCCTTCTTGTGAACAGAATTTTTATTTTCAGCATGTAAAGTTTTACTAACTCTGGTCCTTGGATTTTGATGAATTTTGTTTTTAATGACATGTGAGTTGTTCCAATTATCGGTTTTTCTCCGAGGGTTATTCCAGAACCTTTTCTGATAGGGGAACCTTTGTGAGGGTTTAGGGTGAACCCAATTTTGCATGTTATGATTTCAGTTCCATTTCTGAAAAGATGGTCTATGTTGATTCCACTGTGTTGGAGCATTTAAATTGTTGCCATGATACATTTTTATGAAATGAGCAGGGTTTGCTCTGTAGACACTTGGATTGCTTGAGGGAGTAGTCTTGCTACTCTGATGCATTGTAGGCTTAGCATGAGCATTCTTGTTGGTATTTTTTGATGGAATGGAGTTTGTTTTCACAGAATCTTGGGATTTGCTATTTGAGCTGGATGGGGTGTCTAGCTTCTCCTTTCCCTTCTCTGAACAGAAGGTTACAGTCTTAAATTCAAATGGCCTTTTCTTGGTAGGATTATATCCCAAACCTTCTTTGTTGAAGTTCACCCTCATACCTAGTATGGTATCTAGGTTGGTTTTTCCTTGCACAAATTTTTCTAGAGTGCCTTGCTTATCTTCAAGATCCTTTTTCAATTTTTCACTCATTTTCTATATCTCAGATTTGACAGTTTTTATAGCATCATATTTTTTAGAAAACATATCATTCTCCTTCTGCAACTCATGAAACCTTACCTTGAATTCATCTAGATTCTTGTTAGCTAGTTCAGCATGATCTTGGAGGTTTTTATACTCAATTTTTAAGGAGTTTAATTCTTGAATTTCTTTTTTTAGATCCTCATTTTTTTAGACAGTTTTCTTCCTCAGCAACACTATTCAATTTTTTCTTTACCATTTTGTAGTCCTTTGTTTGACAGTTAAATTGATCAAGTAAATCTGCATAAGCGTCCTCCCAGTCATCTATAGTGTAGTGTTCAAAAGGGTTGCATACCTCAGTGTCTGAGTCAGTCATCAGACACAATCTTTCCTCTTCTTCTTCAAATGAATTTCCTTCAACATCCTCCTCCTCATCACTCCAAGGGCAGACCATTGCTTTGGACTTTTTCTTCTGCACCTTGATGTTCTTCTTCTGAAGTTCTGGGCAGTCACTTTTCATGTGACCAGGCCTGTGACAATGAAAACAAGTCAGTTTGTGAGTAGACTTGTATTTGCCAGTTTTGGAGTTATAATTCCTACCAGATGATTGAGGCTTTCTTTTCCCAAACTTCTTGCCCTTGGATCTCAAGAACTGTTGAAATCTGCGAGTCAGTAATGCCTGCTCCTCTTGATCTAGATATGAGAAATTTTCAAATTCCTCACCACTACTGCTGCTACTACTGCTACTGCCACTACCACTGCCACTTTGAGACACCTTGAGAGCAATGTTCTTGCTCTTCTTACTTGTTTCTTCAACATTCCCTTTTAGGTTGATTTCATAAGTCATCAGGGATCCGATTAATTCAGTGACAATCATTTTAGTCAAATCCCTGAACTCTTCTATGATAGTGGCCTTAGTGTGCCACAAGGGAGTCAATGACCTGAGGATTTTTCTAACGAGATCTGCTTCTGGGATTTGTTTCCCTAGACCCTTGAGGCTATTCGTGATCAACGACAACCTAGCATACATTTCGGTAATAGTCTCCTCAGAATTCATTTTAAACAATTCATACTTAGAAGTTACCATGTTTACCTTCTTAGCTTTGACCTGGGATGTACCTTCATACATGAGCTCAAGTTCATCTCACATTTTCTTGGCTGTCATACAGGCTGATATCCTGGCGTACTCTTCTGGATGGACCGCGCACTGCATTATATTCATTGTTGTCCAGTTCACGGTGGAAAGCCTGATCTGTTCCCTTGACCATGTATCCTCATCGCCTAGAAGCTCGAACGGTCCTGAGGTGATCACCTTCTAGAGTTCGTGACTGTTTGCCCTTAGGAACACCTCCATCCTGTTCTTCCAATAAAGATAATTAACACCATAAAAAAGAGGTGGGCGGTTAATCGAATCTCCCTCGGTAATGAAGCTACGAGGAGTGTTAGTTCCAGGTCTACCCTGGTCGTTAGACCACATCATGGGTAACCCTCTCTGATACCAATTGATAGAAATACTAGGAAGTGATCTAGAAGGGGGGGATGAATAGATCACCCCAATTTTAAACTAAGATCAAAAGATCATGCTATATAACTTGATAGTAGAGGTGTAGAACACTTAACACACACAAAAAAAAACACACTCACAAGGAAATGAGCACCTCAGAAAGCAATCGATGATACTCAGCTAAATGATTGAACAGAAGATGGGTCAGAGAGCCCAAGAAGATAGCAACCTCCACCAACTAAAGATCAGAAATCGCACAAAAGGCAGAGCAACAATCACACAAGAAGGCAAAGGGTTTTTAGGTGGTTCGATTGCCCACGGCAATCTATGTCCACTTCTCGTCCACACAGCACGAGGATTCCACTAGCTCAAGCTAGAAAAGCAGACTCAGTCTGCGACAACGGCCCGCTAATAGCTTGCCCAGAAGGAGACAAATCTCTCAACCAGGTCCTACACCCTACAGAACCTGAACCCTGGACTTGCTACCTGCAAATCCAGAATAGGAGGTCAATTCCTCCCTTTCTCTACACCAAGGGAACCCCACGAGTGACCCCAAGAGCCACTCGCAACTGGAGACACTGTCTCCCTTCCTCCAAACCAGAGGGAACTCAGAAAACACGGATGGTGAAACAAAGATCAGAATAAAGAAAAAAAAAGAGAAAACAAAACAACGGGCAATGTAGCTTCAAAGAAGCATAAACAAATTCACTGGCTGGCTGCTCTCAGAGACTTTTCTCTCTTTCTCTCCACTAGAACTAAATTTCTCACTCTCTCTCTTGCTCCTGGAGACACTCTCTTTCTCAGGTGGAGATAATTGGTCGCTTTTCCAGCACCCTTCTTCGAAGGGTTGGGTATTCTTATATAGGAGCAGGGGCTCCGTAAGGATGAGGCAAAAAAGCCCTACTGAAGCCCCATTGGTCCACGTGGTTGACGAGAATGTTCCTTTTCCTCGGATCATGTGCTTCTCTGCGAACGAAATTATTCCCTGCAAAACAAAAAGGTTTATTAAGTGTGAGGCCCTCTTGGAGCTCACGTGTGCGCCTTCTGTCTTCTGGGCTCACGTGCCCCTTTTTGTTTTTAATTAAGTCCATGTAAAAAGGAAAGTATTTGTCAAACATTGACAAAGTCATAGTCAAAGAGCAGTCAAAATGACAAAAGAAATGCATTGACTTCTGTTTGGTCAAACACGAAAGAGCATCGACCTCAGTAGATCAAACATGCAAGAACTCACGTCGACCCCTAACTTACATCTACCTCAATATGCCTATATGCACAGACTGCCATCGACCTTAGCTTGCTAGAAAGCAAACTAGCGTCGACCTCAATATGCCTATATGCACAGACTGCCATCGACCTTGGCCTGCTAGAAAGTAAACTAGCGTCGACCTCAATATGCCTAGTCTGCAGAAGGTGCAACTAGCACCGACTTTGTGTATGCACAATGCCCTATATGCACCGACCTAGTTTCGCATGAGCTGCTATGTGCACCTACTTGGAACAGTAGTTGCACCGACCTTATGTAAGACATATACCAACGCTTAACCAAAAAATGCATCGACCTAATGCGAGCCAAAGCCTGCACCGACTTCCCTTGCATGCGTGCAGCAAACCTGCACCGGCCTTATTCTCGCAGCAAAAGCTGCATCGACCTGAAGCGCTCGCAGCAAACTATATATGCACCGACCTTCATGCGTGCGCAAGACAGAATGTGCACCGACTTGTGCTCGAAGCAAAGGTTGCACCGACCCTTATATGTGTGCATGTAAAAACATGCACCGACTATATATGATATGAAATGAACCATGCACGAACCTCAGTTAGCCAAGACTCGAACTAGCATCGACTCTGTGTATGCGTGAAGTGCAGCTAGCTTCGACCTTAGGCTGTTCGATGAAATGCCATGCACACTGAAATGGCTTGCACACAGAGTGTTGGATAAAATGCCATGATCTCAGGTTTATTCAGCAAAATCTCATGTACACAGAGATGCGTTGACTTAAAAATAATAAACTATATTGTTCTAACATCATCAAAACATAAAATGCAACATAGGTCTTCCACCGACTTTAGTAAATAAATACGAATATTTTATCAGCAACAGGAGTGCAGGACAGTAGGACTGCACGAGGGAGAGACGTGCGCCAGGAGCCACCATTTTTTCTGTTTGTTAATGCCCCCCCTCTCTCTCTCCCTCTGTCTCTCTCTCTCTCTTTCATTTGTCACCACTACAACTATTTTTCACATGTAGACACCCATTTGTTACCCTTAGAAGCTATTTGTCACCCTTATGACCCATTTGCTACCCTTAGAAGTATTTGTCACCCTTACGACCTATTTGTCACCCTTACGACCTATTTCTTACCCTTAAAAGCTATTTATTTTCCCCCCATCCCTTGCTTTTCCCCCCTCACCACAGACCATCGCCACCTTGTCCCTGTGTGCCCATGGGTGCCCTGCGCACCCTCCCTCTCCTCTGTGAACCAGCACCGTCGTGAGTGTCGGCCAGCCCACCGTTGCGCTCCCCCTTGCAGCCACTCCGACAGAGCACCGCTGCCCCTCCGGTGCCATGCCGTGGCAGCCGGCTGCGGTTCTAGCCGGGCCCACCTATCGGTTGTCGTCCAGCACCGCTGCAGCCACCGTGCTCGGCCGCCCATCGCCATTCCGCCACCGCCACCCGCGTAGGGCCTCTATAACATCACATCTAAGGTGTCACTGCCATAGTTTAATCCCTCATGTCACGATTCCTAATTTCATCTCTCAGTTCACATGTTGGATGTATTTTTATTTTGTTTAATATATTTTTTCAAGATGTACAAAAGTATAAAATTGTCAATTTTTAAGGGAGATGCTGTTGAAATTTTTTAGAATGCTCGCTCCATTCATACCATAATTTTGAAATAAGCTCTTTTCTGAAGCAGGTATCATGATCTCTCTCTTCTAGAGAATCAACGGCAACCAACCTGTATATGTAAACCTTCTTGGTCTATCATAGTCTAAAAGTAGGACCAATGGCTTGGCAAGATACCAAAGCTATTGAACGTGCTTTTAGACCACGACAGACGAGGAAGGTTTACACATTCAGGCTGGTCGATGCTGATTCTCCAAAAGAGAGAGATCACGATACCAGCTTCAGAAAAGAGCTTCTTTCAAAATTATGGTTTGAATGGAGCAAGTATTCTAAAAAATTGGTGTCTCAGAGGATTCTAGTGTCGAAACTTTTCAATCAGACGAGGGTGACACTGCAGAGTTGGTTGCTTCTAATTTTCGTCTGATCGAATCTGCCGCACAACTTCGGTTGTGTATAGAGGATGAAGTGGAAGAAGTCGATCCTACTGAGCTAAATGAAGCAATGGTTGGGCAGGAGGAGTCGTCTGAGAGAGGGGATTCTTCCGTAACTGGTGATGATGGAGGATGATCCAACGAATATCTATTGATTTGTACTTATAATTGTAAAAAATGACACATTTGAATTTATGTAATTATAATTTCTTTTATACATTGAGTTATATGTTGTGTGGATTTTATCGGAGGATGTGTGTTTTATGTTGAGTTGTGTAGGTTGTGTGTATAATTATAGTTTTAAAGGGTGATAAATGGATAACAGAAGTAAAATATATGTTTTGAAGCGAAACAAAGGCGATGGCTGGCGAGTGATAAGTGTGACAAATAGATGTTGTGAGTGACAAATAGCCGTTAGCAATGACATATAACTCTGTAACGGTGACAAATATCTCATGGCAGTAAAACTTGAAGAAACTCAAGTTCATTTGAAGGGTTTAACCGTGTATGGGTTTCCTAACTCTACCAACACGGATCTGAAGCTTTCCTAGTCATCAAACGACACAGATTAAATGAAGCGAAACGTTTATATTATTTTTCTATCATTTTTCACAATTAGGTGGTTTTATATTATCACTATAGTATTACATTTATTAATTATCAATTTTATATTTTTATCAATTTTATAATTAATTTATTATTATACTGGTACATTTATTAATTATCATTTTTTATGGTCTTTGTCATTTTCATAATTATTTTACTATTATTATGTTGTTACATTTATTAATTATCATTTTTATATTTTTTCTCATTTTCAGTTATTTCATTATTATTTTACCATTACATTTGTTAATTATCATTTTCAAATTTTTTGATTTTTATCATTTTCATAATTATTTAACTATTATTATGATGTTACATTTATTAATTATCATTTTATATGGTTTTTATCCTTTTCATAATTATTTTATTATTATTATTCTGTTATATTTATAAAATTTTAATTTGTATGATTTTTTGGTATTTTTATTTATTTTATTATACTTACAGTATTATAGTTATTAAATATCACTGTTAGACAGAAAGAAGAACAAGTTTTGAAGTTTTGGAGCCAGTAAGTCAGATAAGCCAAAATCAAGCGCGACGGCTAACACCGCATAGTGGTGACAAATAGTCATCAGTGGTGAGAAATAGATTTCAGGGTTGACAAATGTCTCCTAAGGGTGATAAATGGATAATAGAAGTAAAAGATATATTTTGAAGCGAAACAAAGGCGATGGCTGGCGAGCGATAAATGTGACAAATAGATGTTGTGAGTGACAAATAGCCGTTAGCAGTGACAAATAACTATGTAACGGTGATAAATATCTCATTGCAGTGAAACTTGAGGAAACTCAAGTTCGTTTGAAGGGTTTAACCGTGTATGGGTTTTCTAAATCTACCAACACGGATCTGAAGCTTTCCTAGTCATCAAACGACACTGATTAAATGAAGCGAAACGTTTATATTATTTTTCTATCATTTTTCACAATTATGTGGTTTCATATTATTGTTATAGTGTTACATTTATTAATTATCAATTTTAAAATTTTTGGGTTTTGTCATTTTCATAATTATTCAACTATTATTATGATGTTACATTTATTAATTATCATTTTATATAGTTTTTATCTTTTTCATAATTATTTTATTATTATTATTCTATTATATTTATAAAATTTTAATTTATATGATTTTTTAGCATTTTTATTTATTTTATTATAATTATAATATTATATTTATTAATTATCACTGTTAGATAGAAAGAAGAACAAGTTTTGAAGTTTTGGAGCCAATAAGTCAGATAAGTCAAAATCAAGCGCGACGGCTAACACAACATAGTGGTGACAAATAGTCATCAGTGGTGAGAAATAGATTTCAGGGCTGACAAATATCTCCTAAGGGTGATAAATGGATAACAAAAGTAAAAGATATATTTTGAAGCGAAACATAGGCGATGGTAGGCTAGCGATAAGGGTGACAAATAGATGTTATGAGTGACCAATAGCCGTTAGCAGTGACAAATAACTCTATAACGGTGACAAATAGCTAAGAAAAATGGGAAATACCGACGGTATTATCCGACTAAAAAATTTTCGTCAGAAATACGTCAGAATGATTGGACTTTCATGGTTTGTTTGTTATTTTCTTTCCTATGTGACAAATTATTTTATTTATTGATTATCCTTTTATAGATTTTTTTATTGTAATATTTGTTTTCTCTTTTGGGTTCACCTTCCGTATGTGAGAGCAACGAGTAAAATGAATGACAAGGGTAATGAATGCATATTATTGGTGACAAATAAGTTGACAGAGGCAACAAATGCACATTAGTGGTGACAAATAGGTTGACAGGGACGACAAATGCGCATGAGGGGTGACAAAAGGCTCTTAACGGTGAAAAAATACACAAAGGCAACGGCTCCCAAGGGCTAAGGCGGACGGCTCCTGCATGCTATAAGAGTGAAGGATGCTTATTAGTGGTGACAAATAGATCAACAAGGGAGACAAATGCTCATGAAGGGTGACAAATGGATCCTAACGATGAATTATGAGCATGAAGATAAGCCCTACTAATATTAGAACCATCGACAAACCCTACTACTTATAGGGGAAGAACTCTCCTTCGTAAAGGTAACCCCTACCTGCGATGGATGGTATCCTTCATTTGACGGCAACCACATCACACAAAGATCAAGCATCTATCATGCAAAGAAAGGTTGCAGAAAAAGAAATTATATTGATAGGGGAAGAGGGTTGGTGCGGACACCAGGGCGATCACGTGACACGTCGGCGAACCGACGGTGCCATACGCGGAGCGCCAAGTGGACTACATCGGCTTATCTTTAAAATGGGGATAATTTGGCTTGAATTTGGACCTTTTTTGGCATTGAATTGGGCTTGTAATGGTTATTGTATGTGTAATTTGCTAAAGGGCTGGTTGTAAGGCTCCTAATGGGCCAATTTGTTAAAGCCCTTAAAGCATTCCATAAGAAGGAATGGCCTTGGTCCATTTCTAATGGATCCATAAGCCATATGGGCTTCCTTCCACATGGGCTATCTAGATTGGATAATCTAGAGTGGGCTCTCTTCATTCATGGGCCTTCAAGGGTGGAATGGCCTTAAGCCATCTAGGTTGGAATGGGTTTGGTTAAGCCATGCCACATTTGGCCCATTCAAGGCCCATGAAGGGGGGCGCCCCCTCTTTTGGCTTATTAGGCTAGGAATTGTGTTTTTTTAAGCTTCTTCCACCTCCATTCACCACATGGATTAATGGATGGCTGCTGGTCAAGGTCTAATGGCTGCTAGCCTACCATATATGGCTGCCACCTACCTTTGAATTTCAAAGGGAGGAAGCTTCCCCTCCCCCTTGTCACCTTCCCCTCCCATCACAATCAAAGGGGCGCAGCCCCCTTCCCATTCCCCTTGCATCCATCGAACTCCCTTCCCCCATACCCCTTCCATTTTCCTATAAGAAGGCATGTATAGTGTTTATGCTTAATAGAATGAAGTTTTGTTGAAAGAAAAGTTCATTAGAGAGTGATTCTCTTAGTGTGTTCTTGGGTGTGACTCCCATTGTGCAGTCCTGTGACAGGACAGTTCTAGGTCGTGCGACTCGACCTCATATCCCCCTTCTCTTTTTATCTTCTTCTTCACAAAAATTATCCGTAATACCTCTGCAACTTAGCAAACTTTCAGCTTTAGTTTCGCATCAATCGGAGTTCATGAGCAACGATGGCGATTTGTTTCGTGGAGGCACGCAGATCAGTTCCTGAATGCTTCCCAGAATTTAAGTTGTCTATGTTTTAATTCCTGGAGCCCAACCCCGATGCCATCTGAAGTTGGTTCCTGAAGAGCAATCATAGTATTTCAAGTCTTCTTTGTGTTGCCGCTGGTTTCGCCTCGATCCGTGACCGGTGCTGATCGTGACGGCAGTTCTTGTGGGATCGCGCGGGCTGGTCTGAGCAGTCCCGGCTGAGAATTATAATCCACTTTCAGAGCCTGCCCCGCTTCATCCGGCCAAGATCCGTGTGAGGGATCTTCAGAGTATTTCTTCCTATGGACGTCGCCTACCATCTCCCACAAGGAACGCCCTGATCCGACATCGGCAAACATTTTCCCAACATTTTACCGTGTTTCTGTGTAGTTCTGTGAGCATAAAACTAAAACCTCATAATATTCATCACTGCACCCAGATCTGAAGGCATCTGTTCGCGATCTTCGGAGTGAAGATACTACATCCAGTCGCCGACATTCTCCAACAAACGGTGCTCCGATCGGGCATCGGATCCAGCCGTACCAGCCTCCGCAAGCTCGCTGCGCAGGGTGACCAGCGCGGGCAGAACCGGGTCGGCTTTCCGTCGGCGTACCCAAGCGGCTCCGGCACGCGTTCCTCGCCTCCTGCGAGTGTGGCCCGTCAACCCGGGTTCCAGCAACCCCAAAGTTATTGATTGTAGCCTGATACCTCCCTGTGTGGAGTGGGCCAAGCTTCTGAAATTGTAAAGTTAATCTTGTGTGTATTGGGGTTGTTTGGAAATCGGCCGAGAATTCTTCCCCACGACTAGTCGTGGAGGTACGTGCTCGTTCCGATCCTTACATTTGCTATTTAGTATGCTTTCTATATTGCTGCATTTGTGAGATTAGGGCCGTTAGCTAGTTCCAAATTTTACCGCGATTGTGAGTTGTGAGTGCCCGTTCCGTAGCTCTAATCGAGCACCGAGCGCGGATTAGCACCCTAGGTGACGGTGGTTTCTTAATCGCCGTGATCCCCACGTTTCCCTCGCAAGGGACAATCGTCGGGCTCAAGAGAGTCGTTGTTGAGAGACGTCTCCACCCGGAGAATACCATGGTGGTCAGCCGCCCGGCTTGCCTTTGTATGCTAGTGCTGGCCGCACTTCGAGTCCGTCGTAGGTCTTAGCCTGGTCGTCATCCGTCCCGCATCAAATTGGTATCAGAGCGGGTTGAGTCTAGGGTAGTCTTTGCATAAGTCTTGCATGCATCATGGTCTAAGTCGAGTCTAGAACCATCATTACTTTCAAAACAAAAAAAAGAGTGTTTTCAAATTGCATTTCACCCAATAGCCAGGTATATTAAAAGGCGTTGCCCGAACATTAGGTTATGCCTATCGGGAAGGTAGCGTACTTGCGCGAGTGATCTTCGGATTGCTTATCTTCGCCACGTACCGGATAATGGTTAGGTCTACGTGCATCATTTTTTTACATTAGTGAGTGTTTGCATTAGTCGGTGTCTTCTAGTTCGTGTAGTCCTATAAGTGTCAGTCAGTCTTGTCCAAGTGTCGGCATGTCTAACATGTAGTTCCCCAATTTCTCATGGAGTCCCAATCACCCGGGCGATATGACCGTTGGCCCACCCATGGGCTTGGCAACCATCCTCTCCGCTTCTGTAGGCCTGAAGCCTCAGATTTTTTTGGCTCCAATGACCCGGGCATCTACCTCAAGTGGGAGGCCACCATGGACACCTACTTTGATTGTTATACTATGTCCGAGGCAATGCAATTCTCTTTCGCCAAAGAGCGGCTTCTTCATGAGGCTACCGAAAAGTGGGATTACATCGAAAGAATGAGAGAGGTTAGGGGGCAATGGCCCATCAAGTCATGGTGGGACATGAAGAGAGAGCTTAGGAAGGTCTACGTGCCCCAACCGGTCACCTCCAACCGGCCCCACCCAATCACTTCCAACCAAGTGGGTCCTAGCCGGAGGCAAAGAGCCCCACACGTCGATGAGCCAAGACCCAATCCTAGGACAGTTGACTACGGGCGAGTCCACCAGGATATCCCTATTCCAACCCACTCCGTTGTCGAACTTATGCAAATGATTTTGGACCGGTTGGATGGGGTGGATAGGACACGTACTCCTAGTGATGTACTCCTACCCGAGCCTAAGGAGGTCATCGCCGGTAGTCTTAACCCGGCCCCATCAACGGAGTCCCCAAGCCCTCTCCCCATCATAGTGGATCCTCATTCCCCACCCATGAGAGCTCCATTACAACCACCCTCTACTTCCAAACTCTATTCGGAACCATCTCATTTGGAGCCACCAAAGCCCAAGCCACCCGTATTTCTAACGGGTACACATTACATAGCCGAGCCACTACTTAGTTGGCTCAAGGATAGCTTGGTCCCACTTCCCTTCCCATCTATGGACTCTATCCTACCTCTGGTGCCAAGCAACTCATTTCACACCACCTTCCGGTCTAGTCACTATGTGGATTCATTGGACGACCTTCTTAAAGGGTTAGACCGGCAGTTGGTATTTACGCACTTGTTGGCCCCAGGCTTCTACCGACCCACCAGTCGTAGCTTCACCCATTCCACCTTAGGGTCCATTACCTCCGTGTACACCGTGGGTCATGTTACCACGGAGATTCTTCTACTCCTCCCGTTACCGGCCGAGCCCTACTTCATTCCTTTTATCCTGAGGGAGGAGCCCTATCTTCTATACACTGTCCCATCTACCACGATGGATGGAGGTGACCATCACCTTCATGAATTTCAAACATGGGACTATGTAATGGAGGGTCACACATTCTTTGACCCATTCGACCCCTTCTCTAGTGGGCCTCGTGCTCCACCACTTCCCCTCTACTTTGTCAAGGAAGTCCCCTACCACTCTCTTCCCACTCGGGCCAATCAAATTCCACATAGCAATAGGTCCGATTATTGGGAAGCATGGCATGCCTTACCTACATGTAGTGGTGATGAACCTCTTAGCCCACCCACACCCACATCTGATAGGAAGTCCTTGCATGCATGGTGTCTTTTTGGGTGTCTAGGAGTACATCATCCTACCTACCTTTGGTTGCATCTAGTGTATGCATGGCACACATTTGGGTGTCCTGGTCCGCCATCGTCCATGCGTAGGTCGGACTAACCATAGGTTTCTCTAAAGTCATGTGTGTGTGTGTTTGTTTGTCTTTCGAGTTTGTTTTGGTTTGTATTAAGTCGTGTCTCAATCAAAGGCCAGCCATGCGCGCATAAGGAATTAGCCAATGCATGCTACATATCCGTGGATTCAAAAGGAGAGTACATCTAGATCAGGGTCATAACTGACAGGTTTTCGCCCGGAGACCAAAAGCCACTCTAAGTCCATGATCCCCACCCTTTCCGGGTTAAGAAACAAGTGGGTCCGAAAGCGTACGATATTGAACTACCGAACGACAATGGTGTCAATTCGACGTTCCATGTTTCCTCTGGTAGCCTATTGGAACCCGCGGTGATCCCTAGTGAGTTTCGAGCTTTATCTTTCTATTTGGAGTGACCCTCACCCAAGAGTCTACCTTTCCAGCCTCAACGCATGCATATAGATTGTATACTGGATGAGCAGGTGATCACCACAAGGAACGGCGCATACCCACACGTCCTAGTGTGTTGGTGAGGATGCCCCAGGATGACCAACGCCTTGATCACATGCGAGAGCGCAAGCTTCGGGACCCTTACTCGACGGGGTCGAGTTCCTCTCACCCGGGGAGAATTGATGCGGACACCAGGGCGATCACGTGACACGTCGGCGAACCGACGGTGCCATACGCGGAGCGCCAAGTGGACTACATCGGCTTATCTTCAAAATGGGGATAATTTGGCTTGAATTTGGACCTTTTTTGGCATTGAATTGGGCTTGTAATGGTTATTGTATGTGTAATTTACTAAAGGGCTGGTTGTAAGGCTCCTAATGGGCCAATTTGTTAAATCCCTTAAAGCATTCCATAAGAAGGAATGGCCTTGGTCCATTTCTAATGGATCCATAAGCCATATGGGCTTCCTTCCACATGGGCTATCTAGATTGGATAATCTAGAGTGGGCTCTCTTCATTCATGGGCCTTCAAGGGTGGAATGGCCTTAAGCCATCTAGGTTGGAATGGGCTTGGTTAAGCCATGGCACATTTGGCCCATTCAAGGCCCATGAAGGGAGGCGCCCCCTCTTTTGGCTTATTAGGCTAGGAATTGTGTTTTTTAAGCTTCTTCCACCTCCATTCACCACATGGATTAATGGATGGCTGCTGGTCAAGGTCTAATGGCTGCTAGCCTACCATATATGGCTGCCACCAACCTTTGAATTTCAAAGGGAGGAAGCTTCCCCTCCCCCTTGTCACCTTCCCCTCCCATCACAATCAAAGGGGCACAGCCCCCTTCCCATTCCCCTTGCATCCATCAAACTCCCTTCCCCCCTACCCCTTCCGTTTCCCTATAAGAAGGCATGTATAGTGTTTATGCTTAATAGAATGAAGTTTTGTTGAAAGAAAAGTTCATTAGAGAGTGATTCTCTTAGTGTGTTCTTGGGTGTGACTCCCATTGTGCAGTCCTGTGACGGGACAGTTCTAGGTCGTGTGACTCGACCTCATATCACCCTTCTCTTCTTATCTTCTTCTTCCACAAAAATTATCCGTAATACCTCTGCAAGTTAAAAAACTTTCAGCTTTGGTTTCGCATCGATCGGAGTTCGTGAGCAACGATGGCGATTTTTCTCGTGGAGGCACGCAGATCAGTTCCTGAATGCTTCCTAGAATTGAAGTTGTCTGTGTTTTAATTCCTGGAGCCCAACCCCGATGCCATCTGAAGTTGGTTCTTGTAGATCAATCGTAGTATTTCATGTCCTCTTTGTGTTGCCGCTGGTTTCGCCTCGATCCGTGACCGGTGCTGATCGTGACGGCAGTTCTCGTGGGATCGCGCGGGCTGGTCTGAGCAGGCCCGGCTGAGAACTAGAATCAAATTTCAGAGCCTGCCCCGCTTCATCTGGCCAAGATCCGTGTGAGGGATCTTCAGAGTATTTCTTCCTCTGGACGTCACCTACCATCTCCCACAAGGAACGCCCCGATCTGACATCGGCAACCATTTTCCCAACATTTTACCGTCTTTCTGTGCAATTCTGTGAGCGCAAAACTAGAACCTCAGAAGATTCATCACTGCGCCCATATCTGAAGGCATCTGTTCACGATCTTCGGAGTGAAGATACTACATCCAGTCGTCGACATTCTCCAACAAACGGCTCTCCGATCGGGCATCGCATCCAGCCGTACCAGCCTCCGCAAGCTCGCTGCGCAGGGTGACCAGCGCGGGCAGAACCGGGTCGGCTTTCGTCGGCATACCCGAGCGGCTCTGGCACGCGTTCCTCGCCTCCTGCGAGTGTGGCCCGTCAACCCGGGTTCCAGCAACCCTAAAGTTATTGATTGTAGCCCGATACCTCCCTGTGTGGAGTGGGCCAAGCTTCTGAAATTGTAAAGGTACTCTTGTGTGTATTGGGGTTGTTCGGAAATCGGCCGGGAATTCTTCCCCACGACTAGTCGTGGAGGTACGTGCTCGCTCCGATCCTTACATTTGCTATTTAGTATGCTTTCTATATTACTGCGTTTGTGAGATTAGGGCCGTTAGCTAGTTCTAAATTTCACCGCGATTGTGAGTTGTGAGTGCCCGTTCCGTAGCTCCAATCGAGCACCGAGCGCGGATTAGCACCCTAGGCGACGGTGGTTTCTTAATCGCCGCGATCCCCACGTTTCCCTCGCAAGGGACGATCGTCGGGCTCAAGAGAGTCGCTGTTGAGAGACGTCTCCACCCGGAGAATACCACGGTGGTCAGTCGCCCGGCTTGCCTTAGTATGCTAGTGCTGGCCGCACTTTGAGTCCGTCGTAGGTCTTATCCCGGTCGTCATCCGTCCCGCATCAAGGGTACAAGCAGTTACTCGTCCTCTTTGGGACGGAACCTGTCAGGTTGGAGGCTCAACACCCCCTTGTTACAAAACAGGCAGTCCACCTTCGCTAAGGCATCCTGCCACCCTTGCAGGTACCCCTGCTTGTATTCCTCCGAAAAGTCACCGCCGCTGCTTTCCCCTTATGGCTGGTCTGACACCGGTAGGGGTTCCTTTCGAAAGTACAACCTTTTGGCGGGAACCTGCTCTGACGAAGAATCTGACTTCTCAGACGACGACATCTTCACGAGGCTGTCTTTGACCGCCAAAGGAACTCAGGATATCCTTAGGGTTCCCCATAGAGTCTATATTTTTAGGAAGGAGACGAAACCCCCAGAGGGCAAAAGAGTCTTCGTGCCTCCCCAACTTTGTGGAAATCGAAGCGACGGGACCGCGAAGATCGTTCCATTTCCCCCAACTTTTCTGACTCTCGGTCTTTCATTTTTGTCGGTCATGAGATCGCTTGGACCAAGGTTCCTTTCGTCCGGATACATCAGCCGCATAGTAGATGAGAGGCCGGAGAGAGATACTGCAACGGCTAACACCGCATAATGGTGACAAATAGTCATCAGTGGTGACAAATAGGGTTCAAGGCTGACAAATGTCTCGTATGGGTGATAAATAAATAACAGAAGTCACAATATGTGATGAAGCGAAATAAAGGCGATGCCTAGCGAGCAATAAGGGTGACAAATAGCTCGTTATGAGTGACAAATAGCCATTAGAAGTGACAAATAGCACTGTAACGGTGACAAATAGCTCAGGGCAGTGAAACTTGAAGAAACTCAAGTTCGTTTGAACGATTTAACGGTGTCAACGAGTAAAATGTCCAGTACATTATTTCCCTATGCAGACCAAGCATAATACACTTCCTTACCTACAACAACAGTAATAACAAAGTAACTAATATGAAGAGGAGCAACACTACTAGAGTACATAATAGAACAACAACAATAAAAGGCACATTTGACATTTGTGTAGTCTGTTGGCGTAGTGCCTGATTCCTTGAATCATAGTCAGGCCCGGAACTTGCATGATATGTAGGCATGGGCCTTTCCTGTAGTTGAGGATGATCAACATACGTATGCCTGCTATTGCCAACCCCATTTATAGCAGCATGTGCTTCCTCTATCAAGTGAAAACCCTTATAACGAGCTCCAGGGTATCCATTCACTTGGACAAAGCATTCAGGCCAACTATAATATACACCGGGTTCGCGACCAACCCACACTAAGTAGCATTTATACCTTCTCATTTTCTGAACCTCAATTCTCTGCATGTAAGGTGTTATAAAAGATAATAGGTATAACAAACATAATAATTGCAGCAAATTTAATATGAAGTCCAATCCATTAGAGCAAGTTTGTAGATCAGAAAGCATGTAGGTTTAAGGTTACACTGCATGAAGCATGATATAGTGGGGTAGGGGATTTAAGTCTGCTAGTTCAAGTGCATGAACAAGGTTTATGTCATGTGAATTAACACCCAATCAACCCTAAGCAATAGTATACCTTAATGTGGTGGAATAAAATTTGAACATATTTACATGCTTTCCTGGTAAGTAATAACAATATGGAAGTCCATTTCCGTGTGCTCTTATCAAAGCAAGGTAGATGTTATGCCCAATACATTGTACAAAGCATACACAAAGCATGGTAGAGGTCCAACGAAAAATAATACTTGTGCAGAGGTTAAGAACAAAACAACCACTGCATCCGTTTAATATGAAACTACCCAGAGCATATCATATACGAACATATGAAAGGCCTGTAAAATGCATAAACATGGAAGAGGATTAAAAAAAAGGAAGAGGGTATCAGCAGTAGGAACCAGTGATGACAAGGGACCGAGCAGGACGCAGAGGAGACGGGCTCTTTTGCTGGGGAAGCCACCGCTACGTGCACTGATGAAGGGGATGACATTGCGGAGGAGCCTGAATAACTTAAAATAGAAGAGCAGGTGTCAATGTAGGGTCACGAGCGGGATCGGTGTGTCGATTTAACACATCACTGTAATAGAGGTGGTAACATAGCCCCTCAGGAGTAGAAAAAAGGGGAACGTCGGGAAACCTAGCCGAACGATCGTCGCTCGATCGGAGCATATTACAGAGGTGATTGGACAAGAGAGGGTGTTGGCAAATACACTGGATAAGGGTGAAAATTACCTATCAGTGGCGACAACTAGATCTGCAGAGTAGACAAATACACTAGTATGGGTGAAAAATAGATCCTAGAGCAAACCAATGAAAAGTAGAAGGAGCTGAAAGGAGGTGTCAACTTCACAAGAGGACAAAAATGTGAACAGTGTATTAAGAGTTTATAGAGCAATCAGAAGATCAAAGAACGAAGGGACTTGGTCAATGCCAAGACCATCAATGTCGACTCGTCAAGGTCAACGCCAGTCAAAGAGGACTCTAGAAAGCTCAACTTTTTCTTGACTACGGTCTTGAGGTCCCAGTCAAAGTCAAAGGTTAATGAATAGATTAGTCAGCTACAGTGATCCATGTCAAAGATAAGCAGCTAATGGAGAGAAAAGAAGGCAACGGCTGGTCATGTGGTAAGATAAGAGTGATAAATATGCAGTAAGGGTGACAAATAGCCCATGTGACTGACAAATGGACGATAAGCGTGTAAATTAGCCAGTAAGACTGACAAATGGGCTGAAAGGGTGAATCACAGGCTCGGTGTGTCTGGCACACGCTCAACTCGAAGGCCAGGGCCACAGGCTTTGCACGTGATCCGAGGCTACCCTATCAGAGATATATTCTCTCTCATGGGATAAGGATATTTTCATATTTCATTCTGATCATCTATTATTCACCCTTTGTCGCCTCTTTTACACCAGTAAGGCCTATTTTTCACCATTGGCCACCTATTTGTCACCCTTGAAGCGTAGCCAAAGCCCTTTTCATCTAGCGGGTGACTTGGGTATTTCTCTTCAGCAGTCTGAACTGGAGTTGGCTCCACGGTCGACTCTAGTCGACACTTATGCAAGTAAAGCCTTCATCTTTTCACACTTCAGCCTAGTTCCTTAACCAAACTTGCATCTATCTTCAGAAAACTCATTGATATTCTTGAATTAACATTATCAAGCACACACATTAACAACATTAAAACATATAAAACTTTGAAGATCAAAATGTTTGACAAAAGAAATATTAATGAAGGCATACCTGCCACATTCTGAGGTTTGAGACGTGAAATATTTAAGATCTTGTATTTCCAAAGGTAATGAGGTCGGCCCCAAACCGGGCTCTAAACATATTACAATCACCCACATTAAATGTCCATGATGTCTCCCCCTTCCTTGACAATTCTTGAACATATTTCAGTACATAAATGGCACAGTTCAGGCTTCCATATGCCTGTTGGGGACATTCGTTGTTGAATACAAAATCACATTTCTCAACTCCCTCGAATGTCCCATAGAGCTTCAGAGACCCCCGTACAACTACAGCCTGCAAATGAAAGGTTATACATTATTAAGGAATAATTAAAAGATAATATAAATATCTATGATTTCGGGTACATGGATAAGAAAAAGTACCCAATTTCTTATAGTGGCATCATGGATGGCCATGCCTCTCATGGAATTGTATGAGACAAAGCGGTGATTCTCCGTGTCAACAGAAAGTAGATGCCAGTGACCTCCAGAGTGTAACATGAAGAATAAATATTTGTTCTTATGCAGTTCTGATAATTCAACATTCTCGTACGCGTACTCCAACAATTTGTTGGATTTTTCGGAGTTAGCCGCTGTCCTGCCGTTTATGTGATTCACTAAAGTGGTGGGAAAACAAATCCACTGATGAAAGGTGTCAGATTTATTGAATCGTGAGTGGAGTAGGTACATCATGGCGTCGATCACCTACAAATTAACAATCATGATTCAATTAGCAGTAGAAACACAAGTTTAGGGTAGGGCGAGTGACAAAAAATTTCACAATTTTTCAAAAAAAGTACTGTATCATCTATCATCTGGCTGTATAATAGATCAATGACATGACGACGGTTCAAAACAATCCCATTCTGTAATTGAAATATGGGGCCACTATATTGGACAAAAAAATTTCATGGTAGTCAGAGTAAGGCGGATAAGGATAATTACAGAAATTATTATAGGCCAACTTACTCAATATCCCCCGAGGCACAAGCATCAATGAATTCATTCACAATCGTGTTATCTATCGGCTTCAGCCGGCCTTTCAGATCCAATTAGTATTCTGTATGAGCTTTCTACAAGGGTCGGCTTCATCTCCCTTCTACATTTATGCCAATATACCAATCTTAGATTTTATACTGTAAGAAGTAGGAATGATGCATACTCACCTTCTTCTTCCCCCGTCCTGCAGTTTTCTTTGCAGGTGTCCGCCATTTCTTCACGGGCTTCTCGTCCCGTTGATGAGGGGACTGAGAAAAGACACCTTCACGACAGTCACCATGGCCATTGGTCGCCTCCATCTGAGCTTGGATATCACCTTGCACATCCTCTTCAGAGGATGCCTTAGATGGCACAGTATCATCCAAACTTTGTTGAAGGGGCCTTGGAGGTGGGACATCGGCGACAATGTCCATTTCAGAGGTTTGACATATACTTTGCTCAACATTTTCTGCCCCTTGCACTTCCTTGACAGGGGCTGCCAGAGGTGGCATGACATCAACCGTCACCTGTTCGACGGGCCTAGGAGGTGCTGCATCAACGGCAATGTGAGCCTCCTGCACCCTAGTCAGAAAGAAGGCCCTCATTTCCTCAAGTAGCCACTACTAGATCTTCAATGTAGCGGCAATATCCTGTAGCACATGCATGCATGGAGTTGATGAGGACGTCTCCTGAGCACTGGTTCGGGTCATCATCTGACCACCGTACCCCGTGTCCCTTTCACTTGGCTCAACAAGGAGCCCTTCGATCACCTGCATTTCAAATCACATCACTTTGGTTATTCATTAATGTTGAATGACAAAGAAGAAGTTTTTAGTACTCATAATACCTGTTGGCCTCACAAGGATCCAATGGAGAATTTTAATTTCCTATCTAGGAATGGCCCCCACCTAAATAGTCGGGGGAATGCCACCTGCCTTAGTGGATGCCGCACCCACGTGTGCTCAAAAAATCAGACCTGTAATTTGTAATATATCAAGTTATTTTATAATGCAATAGAAGTAATGATTGACACATTAACTATTACACAACAGAAATAAAAAAAGTTATAGCAAGTGCGACAGAACAACCAAATATAAATGTATGGGCCTAGGATGCATCCCCGGCGCGCTCTTCTCTTAGCACGGTCAATTGTACCTAACCGTCATTTCTGGATAGCCAACACTAATTGCTCAAACTTGTGCATCGTTACCTGTTGCACGGCGGCTGCCCAGTTGTAATCTGAAACTCTGTCAATGTCATCTAAGCATGACAACATCTGTTGTGGATAAGAATACATCGACCGTGGGGCAAAGGAAAGTGGACAGTAAGAGTACAATCCACAACCGGACAATGTCGGCCACATCCTGCTCTTCATCGGACCCAACAATTTGCTGGATGAGAGAGCACACTTTCTTCCGGTCAAATGTTGCTGCAAATCCAAATCGATGTTGCAACTTCGACTTCTGTTTCGCGGATCCATAATGTTTAACCGGCTGACCGGAGCAAGGTAATCCTAAAATTATGCCCACATCTTCCTCACTAAATGTGACCTCCTTACTACCCATACGGAAGTAATTTCCTTCACTATGGGCGCAAATAATCTCCTCCAATAGTGTCATGGTGAAGGTGACGGGAGAAGCATTGTCAACATATGGACCAAAGGGTGTGGTCCTCATCAATGACTTGTGACATTCCCGAAATGCCATCTGATCCCTATCCTTCATGTAAATGTCCATACAACACTGGGCGGAGATGACCCTTGTGTACACTAGATTCAAAAAAATGTGTAAACAAGAAATCTAGTTAATTGACTGATAAAGAAATATAAAAAATATTAAGAGTAAGACAATGGTGAAAAATGTATAGACAAGGGAGTTTAAGTGTGGCAAATAGGTGCTTAAGGGTGACAAATGTATGAAATTCGGAGATAGGTAGGTCTAAATCTGACACAAATAGGTAGATATAAGCATGACAAATAAATAGGTCGATAAGGGGGGCAAATAGCTATGTAAGGGAGATAAGGAATCACACTACCTTTAACTTGTCGTCCTGAAGTGGTGGCCTTAGAAACCCAAGGTATGTGAAACGTTTCTTCTTCGACCGTAGGAACTGGTACAATTTCCTGAGATGTAGGTGGGACATCCAGTTTACGAAGGACGGAGCGTTGCATGGGTGTCTCTTTCGGCTCCATGGCTGTCAGTGATGAAAGAGAGCTCGCAATTTAGGAGTGCTCGAATAGCAAATGACGGAGAGGTCGCAAATGGCACCGTGAGGAAGACGAGATGCTGAGCACGATGGAGAGACGAGCTGGCTTCTGGTAGGTTGTGTAGGAGCCAAGACATGGCAGGAAGGGTAAATAAGTAATTGGGGATTTTTAATTTCAAGAATCTAGTTCGACGTCATCATTTCTGTTGATGTGGCCTGCGGCGTTGGATCGGCGGCAATACGCGAACAACACCCATGCGTGGCCGACGTGTCCCGTTTCCCACGTGGACCAATTGGAGCTTAAGGGCGACAAATGTGTCTACACGGGTGATAAATGCGTTAGCAAGGGTGAAAAATATCCTGCTTACGGTGACAAATAGGGCTCAATAGAGACAAGGCTGACGCATGACTTTCAAGGTAGTGTAAGAGTAAGGGCGACGTCTTGTGGACTGTAGTGGTGACAATTAGGTGAGTGTGGGTGACAAATGCTCAACTGGAGTAACAAATAACTTCCTTAAGTGTATCGCTGTTAATCGTGAGGTGTCGGGTTTGAAACAACGTTTTGTCGTGTTTTCATTTACATTTTTAAATAAGTTATATTAAAAAAACTTAAGGAAACCTTAAGCTGAAGCTAAGATTCGAACCCGGAGAAATCCGTTCAAACGGCAGAACAATAAACCAAATGATACAACATCTCATTTCAATTTGTTTATTCCATTATATATTTATTATAGTTTTCTGTATCGATACGCAATGTCCAATCCAATCTCGAGCCGTGGCCGGGACGACCGATTCGCCAGGGATGGCCACACCTGCCCCGAATGATGTGCACGTGACTTAAGGGCGACGTTGATTATTATGCTGAGTGCTTCCACGTGGCATTCCCCGCGAGGAGCCCTAGCTCCCAAAAATTCATTATAGATGTGACGATAAATTCAAAACACATGAGTTTGACAGGGGCACGGAACAATAAGGAAATGGTCAACATGTGACCGATACGCCTCTGAGTACCTTTTCGCACCCCAATTTGGGCCTTTCAATGTAGCTAGGCTTTTCAACACGATGTCTCTTCCTTTTATAGAATCGACTTATCGGCCATGCAACCCCATTACATGGCGATTAATCAAACATTTTCCCCTCTTATCGCCGTGATCGACCTTTATGGCACGACGGGTCGCCAGTCCCGACCCGATGCCCACCATCGTCTGCTTAGTGATCAGAAGGAGCGCACCTTCGGTTAGTCTAGACCATTCCAGTCTTGGAACCTGAACACATTGTCACACACAAGTGATTGGCACGCCCTATCGTGAGTAAAATCATAAAAGATACAATGATATTTGATTATTATTCTGAGTGCTTCTACGTGGCATTCTCTGTGAGGAGCCCTAGCTCCCAAAATTTTCATTATTGATGTGACGGTAAATTCAAAACCCATGCGTTTGATGGGGGCACGGAACAATAAGGAAATGGTCAACATGTTACCGATACGCCTCTGAGTACCTTTTCACACCTCGATGTGGGCCTTTCAAGGTAGCTAGGCTTTTCAACACGATGTCTCTTCCTTTTATAGGAATCGACTTATCGGCCATGCAGCCCCATTGCTTGACGATTAATCAAACATTTTCCACTCTTATCACCGTGATCGACCTTTATGGCATGGCGGGTCGCCAGTCCCGACCCGATGCCCACCATCGTCTGCTTAGTGATCAGAAGGAGCGCACCTTCGGTTAGTCCAGGCCATTCCAATCTTGGAACCTAAACACATTATCACACACAAGTGATTGGCATGCCCTATCGTGGGTAAAATCGATAAAAGATACAATGCTATTTGATTATGGCACCTGAGTGCTTCCACATGGCATTACCCGCGAGGAGCCCTAGCTCTCGAAAATTCATTATAGACGTGACGATAAATTCAAAACACATGAGTTTGGCGGGGGTACGGAACAATAAGGAAACGGTCAACATGTGACCGATATGCCTCTGAGTACCTTTTCGCACCCTGATGTGGACCTTTCAAGGTAGCTAGGCTTTTCAACACGTTGTCTCTTCCTTTTATAGGAATCGACTTATCGCTCAAGCAGAGTTTGACGTCCCGCTCCGGGATGCCTGGACGCTCACGTCCCGACCCCACCCAAGTGGTGGGCGGGACGCCCGGGTCGTGGGGAGTGACCGGGATGCTTTATTATTTTAATATTTTATTATATATATATTATATATAAAGAGTATTTTTTTTTATTTTGTTATATTATTTTATATATATTAATATATAAAGAGTCTTTTTCTTATTTTAACATTTTACGAGATGGACCGACACGGAGCGAATATGCACCGACTCGACCCGTCCCGAGCCGTGACCGGGACGGGCGGGTCGGTCGAGACCACAAACCCTACTTTCAAGGTAGCTAGGCTTTTCAACACGCTCTCTCTTCTTTTTGTAGGAATCGACTTATCGGCCATAAAAAAAGTTAAAATTTTCTAAATTACAAATCTTAAAATATTAAATAATATTTTTTTAGATCTAATGATATTTTTTACTGAGGGAGATTTTATCCTTTTATAGGAAGAAATGAATGAATGACAAAAAATCACAAATGAATGAATAAAAACATGGCGCCAAATGAAAATATGGCACCAAATGAAAAGAGACAAGAACAGGCAGACGACCCCTCTCCTGACCTCCTTAGTCCTTCCTCCTCTTTCAACCACTGCATCCCTTTCCTCTCTCACGATCACACCCGCCTCTTAATCTCTTACCCGGGGGCGGCGGAGTGGTGAGGGCGGGCGGAGGTGAGCTCCGGCAGCGGTGGCAGTCAATATCTTTTCGGCGGACACCCCCCCCACCGCAAGTATTCCCCTCTCTCCCTCTCCCGTTGGCCCCCCCTCTTGAGTACATATTATCCCCCAAGTAATATGTACTCAAGAGTTGCATAAAGATTACTTTTAAGTAAACAAACTGCTCCTTTCCAAATTTTAACCTTCAGGCCTGATCTACAAGATGAACCTTTTCCCCTTATCACTTGCTGTACTCTTACAACATCAGATGAAATTCCAAGCCCCCATTTTTATTGGGAGGGTGGGAAGAGGGATGTGGGTATAAATGTGTGTGCGTAAATGTGGATATGACCCTTTTTTCATGTTTGCCCCTTCAAGACTTTTGTTATGATATATGTGATTAGTATGCTTGGATGTGAATTAAATTTGTAGACATGTGTGGATGCCAATATGTAAGAAAATGTGTATGTGAATGCGAGTATGTTAATGATTTTTTTCAGAAGATGATGTCGATGTCAACCACGATGTGTGATTATGGAAGTGAAAGTGGATGTGGATATGGATGTATAGATGTACAAGTGTGGAAAATAGTCAATATTTAGGGGAGATGTACATGATATTTTCTTAGATGTAGTGATAAGACATATTGATATGAATTTTTTAACATGTTAAGTAAATATGACTAGAATTGATCCTTCATGGATGAATCGCAGAGTAGTTGACAGAGTGGTGTCAGAGGAGTTTAAGGATGGAGTTGATAGTTTTATTCAGTTTGTATTGGGGCCTCCAACAGTAGTGGACCAGTGTGATAACATTCGATGTGGACCAGTGTGGTAACATTCGATGTCCTTGTTTACGTTGTAAAAATAAGAGATTTCATTCGCTATGGGATGTGCAAGCTCATTTATACAGGAAAGGGTTCACGAAAGGTTATATGAATTGGGTGTGTCATGGTGAGGAGTTCTGGTCGTATGAGCCTGGCAATGTTGCAAGCACAAGTACTTATGTAGACATGGTACTCGATGCTGCTGGCCCTAACTTTAATTTACAAGAGGAACACGTGTACAACGAAGAACCACCAAACAAGTCGGCTGAAAGATTTTATCAGTTACTTCGAGATGTTGATGAGCCGCTATGGGATGGTTGTTAAAATCACACTCGGTTGTCTGCTGTCTCACACTTGTTGAATTTGAAATCCGAATTTCACCTTAGTGAGAGTTGTTTTGACCGTATGCTCCTCCTTATCAAGAGTATGCTGCCTCGAGATGAGAAGCTGCCTGAAAATTTTTACCGTGCAAAGAAGATGGTTAATGAGTTAGGGCTTGAATACCAAAAAATAGATGCATGCCCTAATCACTGTATGCTATATTATGAAGATAATGTAGATAAAAGATCATGTGATATTTGTCAGCATGATAGATTTAAACCTAAGAGAGGGGACAATTCAAAGCAGAAGGATGTGCCTTACAAGTCATTGCGATACTTCCCTCTCACGCCCAGATTGCAGCGGATGTATATGTCGTCAAAGATAGCTCGACATATGATATGGTACACGGAGAGAGTAGGTCGTGTAGATGATATAATCAGTCATCCTGCCGACGGTGAAGCTTGGGCTCATTTCAATCGTACGTATACTACTTTTGCTCACGAGCCACGCAATGTTAAGTTAGATTTATGCACAGATGGCTTCAACCCATTTGGAGGTTCAGTGGTGTCTCACTCATGTTGGCCAGTGTTCATGACGTCGTACAACCTTCCGCCGGGCATGTGCATAAAGCGAGAGAACCTTTTCTTAACTTTGGTGATTCCAGGTCCAAAAAATCCAATAAAAAATTTGGACATATATCTCAGGCCACTGATTGATGAGTTGAAAAGATTATGGAATGATGGAGTTGTTACTTATGATGCGTATAGAAAACAAAATTTCACTATGAAGGCTGCATTGATGTGGACAATAAGTGACTTCCCTGCATATGGAATGCTATCTGGTTGGAGCACACATGGGAGGTTGGCATGTCCTTACTATATGTCTGATACCAAATCCTTTCTCCTAAAATATGGTAAGAAATCATGCTGGTTCGATTGTCATCGACGGTTTCTACCAATTGACCATCCTTTCCGAAGGCAAAAGGACTCATTCATTAAGAACACAGTTGAAATGGATGAAGCAGACTTCGAACGGAGGTCTGGTTGACAAATGACAGCACAGGTGTAAAACTTACCAGATATAGTGCAATTGTCGGGTAGTACACGACATCTTCATGGATTTAGAGAGGATCACAATTGGGTGAAGAAAAATATCTTCTGGGAATTGCCTTACTAGTCAGCCCTTTTGATATGGCACAACCTGGAGGTCATGCATGTTGAGAAGAATGTCTTTGATAATGTGTTCGACACCATCATGAACGTGAAAGCCAAAGCAAAGGATAATGCCAAGGCGTGAGCGGACTTGAAGATACTTTGCAAACGACCAGAGTTGGAATTGCGGCTGGTACGGGACAAATTTGTGCAACCTAAAGTAGCTTACGTGTTGAAAGACACATAGATCAATGAACTGTGCCAGTGGCTGAAGCAATTAAGATTCTCTGATGGATATGTGTCTAACATAGCTCGTTTTATGAATGTCAATGAGGGAAAAATATATGGATTGAAAAGTCATGACTGCCATGTGTTCATGGAGAGACTTCTGCCCGTTGCATTCCGTGACATATTGCCAAAGCCTATATGGGGAGCATTGACTGAGTTGAGTCAGTTTTTCAGGATTCTATGTGCATCAGAACTCAAACTTGGGGATGTGCAAAATATGGAACAGAATGTGGTCACGACGGTATGCAAGTTGGAAAAGATATTCCCCCCTGCGTTCTTCAATTCCATGGAGCACCTGATTATCTATTTTCCATACGAGGCCAAAGTTGGAGGACCGGTACAATTTTGATGGATGTATCCATTTGAGAGGTAATCAGTATGTATTTACTAATTATTGGACAGTAGTTACATATGTCTGTCATTGTCACTGTATGTCATTGTCATATGAATTGTTGTCATAGGTGTATGCATGACCTGAAAATGAAGGTTCGCAACAAGGATAAAGTAGAGGGTTGGATTACCGGGGCATATATTATTGAAGATATTTTGAACTTATGTTTGATGTACTTCGAACCTGAAATTCAAGCTCGTCGCAATCGACCTCCACGTAATGATGATGGAGGAGAGGTGGGTCCGTCCGACTGGTTGTCCATATTTAAGTATCCAGGACGTGCATTCGGACGTTGTTCGAATCGCATATTAGAGGACAGAGAGTTGTTGGCTGCAGAGATATATGTTCTCCTGAACTGTGCTGAGATTGAACCTTATGTTGAGTGAGTCGTCAACTCTACAGCTCCCAAAAATTTATAAGCATCTTGACGTTCTTCCTCCCATTTACGGTGATGTTGCATTCATCATTGTAGGTAATTTAATTCAGAATTAATTACTCAATGTCCACACCTCAATGACATGGAGGTTCAAAATGAACGAGAGAGATTGTTTGCCAGATGGCTTAAAGGTCAAGTAAGTGTCCATCTACCAATTCCACAAAGCTTGAGGTGTATGCAAGTATCAAAAGAAAAGTAACATGGTTTATATTCATAGGTTGAAGAATGTTATGTTACTGATGAAAGAGTCTGGGTGATAAGTTATGGACCTTCGAAGGTCGCGCATGCCTATCCAGGATTTTTTGTGAATGGTTATAGATTTCACACCAGAGATTATGGATGAAATAAGTGTACGATGAATAGCGGCGTATGCGTAAAAGGTAGTACATACAATGAAAATGATCTTGATTACTATGGTATTATTGAGGAGGTCATAGAATTACAGTATCTCAGACAAGACAAGCATATATTCCTTTTTAAGTGTCATTGGTTTGATCCTGATTCAGTTCGAAACGACGCAATATATGGGATTGTCGATGTCAAACATAAATCAAAATTGAATACCTATGAGCCGTTCATTTTGGCCGCACAAGCCCAGCAAGTGTATTATTCAAGTTATTCATCGTCCAAGAATAAAGATTGGTGGACAGTTTGTAGGGTAAAACCAAGGCTTGTGCCTAATGATGAGTTAGATCTGATTGAAGCTATCTCAGAGGATTCTAGTGCCAAATTTTTTCAATCAGACGAGGGTGGCGCTGTAGAGTTGGTTGCTTCTGATCTTCATCTGTTCGAATCTGACGAGCCACTTCGGTTGTCTATAGAGGATGAAGTGGAAGAAGTCGATCCAATTGAGCTAAATGAAGTAATTGTTGGGCAGGAGGAGTCCTCTGAGGAGGAAGAGTATGAATCTAGTGAGAACCAGAAAGATGACGAAGATGAGGCTGAGTTTGATATATCTTCAGCATCTGAAGATGAAATAGATAATGATTGAATATTTTGTAAGAAATTTAACATATATGCACTTCTTATCATTATTAATTGCCACCTCTCCTCGTAATTAGTTGTGGACTAATGTGCACTACTATTCTTGTTGTCAATAATTAGATGGTTCGAGGTCGTACCGGATCTTCGAGGAGAGGTGGTTCCGGGAGGGGTTCTACGGGTATGTTTATTTAAATTCTTAGATAAATGAGTAGTGAATATATGCACTTTATTTTGGTAATGATATTTTATATCTCTGCACCAGGTACACAGAGTACACCGCCCCCACCACCTGCTGCGGGTCTGTTTATTTAAATTCTTAGATAAATGAGTAGTGAATATGCACTTCATTTTGGTAATGATAGTTTATGTCTCTGCACCAGGTACACAGAGTACACAGACCCCACCACCTGCTACTAGTATGTTCATTTAAATTCCTAGATAAATGAGTAGTGAATATGCACTTCATTTTGGTAATGATAGTTTGTGTTTATGGCACCAGGTACACAGAGTACACCGACCCCACCACTTGCTGCGGGTCTGTTTATTTAAATTCTTACGTAAATGAGTATTGAATATGCACTTTATTTTGGTAATGATATTTTATGTCTCTACACTAGGTACACAGAGTACACCGCCCCCACCACCTGCTGCGGGTCTGTTTATTTAAATTCTTAGATAAATGAGTAGTGAATATGCACTTCGTTTTGGTAATGATAATTTATGTCTCTGCACCAGGTACACAGAGTACACAGACCCCACCACGTGCTGCGGGTATGTTTATTTAAGATCGCTCATGAATGAGTAGTGACTTAACACTTTGTTTTGCTCATGATATTTTAAATATATGCACCAGGTACACAGAGTGCACCGTCCCCACCAACTGCTGCGCGTATGTTTATTCAAATCCTTAGTGTTTCGGCTCCATGTTTTGATGCTGTCAAAATTTAGATTCATGTATACTCTTCACGTCGATAGTCAATGTGTTTTGTTGATGTAGAATCATCCATGGAGCTATAATGATTTTGTGTGTGTAGTTTACTTCTAAATTGCACAAAGAATAGGTTGACAGTTGCACATAGAACAGGCTGAAAGCCAGTTATTTTCTCAAGAAACGAAGAAAAGTCAACGTGGTAACGTAGTCAACGCACAGTCAATGGAGCTAAGACAGTGGTTAACCCAAGTCTATGCAGTCAAAGTCTGAATTCTTTAGAAATGATGAACAAATCTATTAAGATTCATACAAGGGAAGGAAGAAAGATAAGGCAGACAAATGACTCATTAGTGGTGACAAATAGGGAGGTAAGGCTGACAAATAGCTCTCTACGGGTGAAAAATAGGTTACAGCACTGAATATGTGTGAAGTGTTGAAACTGCATGAAGGGGAAGTCCACTTGTGTTTACCTGCCAGTAGAAGAAGCTAAGAATGACAAATGCACACATAAGGCTGACAAATAGATGGCTATGGGTGACATATACCCTCTTAAGGGTGAAAAATAGGTGCCAACGGAGAGATTAGCTTAAGTGTTTCAGTGTTCGACGTATGTTCTATGCAAACTCTTGTTAACATATTGTTCATTATGTTTTAAAATTGGGTAGCGCCAAATTTTTTATTTTAATTTGGGCATAGTTTTTAATCGGGGGATATATTCACCACCCCTCTATATCCTATCCTTCCACACATCATTTAGATAAATAAGTAGTGAATATGCACTTTTTTTTGCTCACGATATTTTATGTCTCCGCACCAGGTACACAGAGTGCACTGCCCACGCCAACAACTACGGGTATGTTTATTTAAATTCTTAGATAAATGAGTAGTGAATATGCACTTTGTTTACAACATTTTTTGTTTACAGGTTTGAGTGCCTCTACATCAGGTCTACAGAGTACACCGCTTCCATCACATTCTACTGCTATGTTTATTTAAATTCCTAGTTAAATGATAAGAATTCTATATGTTTACTTGTTGAAATTTTTTTTTTAATAATGAGCTAAATTCTGATTAACTACTTCTATTTTACTTGTAACAGGTACGTCAGGCGTACCACCTGTGATAGTTGGCTCGTCCGCCCACTCGGGCACACAATAGGCAGACGATGCTGTTAGCCATCATGAGGGCGAGTAGGTGGTGTTGCAAGAGGGACAAGCCATGTTGGGTCTCTAGGTAAATATTTAAACTCATGAATTATGTTCATTATCTATCCATCAACTATATATATAATTGTTGGCTATCATTTTAACATTTGTAATTGCAGGGATACAATAGAGCCCAGTGAGGCTTCTCGTTTTATTACCAACATTATTGAGTGACATGTGACCAGCCCATATAAGTCATTTCGAAAGTTTCCTCAGGATATCCGCGATCGATTGTATGACGAGTTCCTGGTATACGATTTAATCTTTTAAATTACATATTTCCCAACTCCACAATTTCAATCGACTAACTTATAAAATTTGAATTCTTGACAGCAAGGATATCAGTTTGTGAGGCGAGCTGACGCCGGACGAGCTCGACGTGTATGGGAGGCCACAGGAACTATAAATTATAAGCATCATTTACATGGCTATCGGGAACGTGCCAAGGCTCTAGCCGGGGGGAGCGAGGATCGTGGCCTTTGGAAGGCACACGGCCCCGCATGGATGAGGAGGGAGCACTGGGAGGACCTCTGTGATAGATGGGCCGACCCTAATTGGATGGCCAAATTCGCAAAAGCCAAAGTCGCGCGTGCGTTACATCCAGACGTGCATCTCCATACTTCTGGATCTATTTCCTTCGCGACCTAGAAGGAGAGATTGGTAAGTAATCATTTTAATTTTATTATAATTTATTTCTTATATGTCCCTATTTATTATCTATGACATGTATAACAGGAAAAGAAGAGGGGTGGTACAGTCTCGTACCACGATTTATTTGCTATAGCTCACCAAAAGAAGGGGACGGATCAGTATGTGAGCGAGAGAGCTCGCTCGGTAGTGGTAAGATTATAAACATACACATTTCTTTTCTGTTTGTATTTTTAAATATGATTGATTAATATGACATTTATAATATTTTTTATTCAATTTGTAGGAGTCATATGACATGCATATGACTGAAAAGTATGGGGACGAGGAGACGCAGCGGCCGCAACTAGATCCTGAGGCATGGGTAGCAGCAGTCGGCCGACCGAAGAAAGGACGAGTATACGGTTTTGGGCAGAGCTTGGACACCAACCCGATTCTAGCATCTTCTCCGGGCTCAGCTTCGTCCTACCCCGGTAGCAGTTCCTTCTCTACTCCCTCCATCGGCACTTCTACGAGCCAGATTACATCCATCGTCAAACATGCGGTAGACCTAGTCGAGGAACACATGGAGGCACGCTTTACTCGGGTGGTTGCTACCCTATTGGCCCAGGCGGGGATTTTGTTTCAGGGAGCACCCTCGAGCACACCACAGCCCTCTCATGTGAGTATTTAATTTAATCTTTAATTTCGTAGACTTTAGAGTTATAATAGAGGAGTATCTGTGATACCAATGTTGTGTGCTCTATAGGCAAAGCCCGAAGCAAGTATATGAATATGTGTGCGCAGGAGGATCTAGAGGGGGGTGTGAATCATGGAAAATCAACTCTTAAAGGAAGATATATATAAGTATATGTATAAGAGTAAAAGAAGAATAATGATGAAAAAGGGAGTAAAAGAGCACGTGGTGCTACTAAGGAGTGTGATCGCCAGAGGGGTTACCTCAATAAGAAGAAAAGATGATCGTGAATACCTGGTGAAAATAAGACGCGGGATGGATATGGATTCCTTCCTCCACCTTCTATCGGTCGGTCGATGAAGGGGGGTTTTCCTTGTTGATTACCTTGAAACAAAGAACAAACCAGTAAAAGAAAAGTGGATCAGCCGAGAGTGAGTGTAGTATCAATCCAAAGAAACAGTATGATGAAATAAGAATATGGCATGCGCACCTTTTTGTTTGGTTTTAAAACCCTTAGAGAATTAGGGAGAGGAGAGGAGATGCAGTACTAATGCAAAAGAAAAGAAAAAAAAAGTATGATGATCGATGATGATACGATGAAGACAAGCACACAAGGGAGAGGGAACCCCTGCTGTTCCTGTAAACAGTAAAGGGGAGAACCACCGGAGCAGCAGGAAGCAGAAGGAAGATGACGAAGAGATCACGCGGATGAAGAGAATAACTCTTCTCCGCGCAAAAGAAAAACTGCTCTCTGCTCTTTTCCTGATTTGTGGTTAATGACTCCAGCAACACCGTGCTAACACCGTAACCTTGCGCGAGATTGACTAGGGAATCCTTTTATAAGGTCTCGATCACAGATAAGCACGGATTTGGGAAGATAAGAATAGGCAGTGATCGTCAATGGCAAGGACTCTAGTTCCCAGATCAATCAAGGTGATCAAGAAAAGTAGGGAACTCTTCAGGAAAGATGAGTTTAAACAGGACACGAAAGGGTGAGAAATGACCTACCAAAGGGCGTCAATTCAGAATTGACGACCTGCCCCAGGACGTTAATTTAAAAAATGACTAGGCTTAAGGCGTCACTTCCTGGATTCAATTTTGGTAATAAAAACCTTCTTTATTTGAAAATTGTGAAGAGACGCCTGAAGCAAAGGCGTTAAACAAAACACGTCCTATGGAAGGACGTTAATCATTGATTTTCAATCAGGGTGGGACTCGTAAAACACCAGGAATTGACGCCCTTACAATTGGTCGTCCTTTCTTTAGAACGCGCCTAAGGCAAGGCCGTTAATAAAAATACGCCCTAGGCAAAGTCGTGAATCACAAAAAAAATGCACAAAATGCGAAGAAAACCCAGAAAAAATAGAAAATCTTTATTTTATGGAAATATTGAAGTTCACTTTGGGGTATTATCATAGTGACATGAGATTTGATCATCATAGCGTCAATTTTGGCGTGTCTATAGCTGCCCCGCCTTGGCGTCTACTTTGGAAGGGAGTGAGATAAAATGGAGAGAAAGTGCAACAAGCGGAATGAAGTGGAACGAACTGATAAGTAGATACCAAGGTGTGATGTGACACGCCTCAGATACTAAGCATTGGAAATCTTTCCAAGATTCTAAGTGAAACAACTCCGAGTAATTCCAAGGAAGCATCAATTTGCTGGATAAAGGAGACTAAACTAAGTAAGAAAAATGTGCACGTGGGCACGATAGGGAGACACCATTGGAGAGCGGTTACCAGCCAACGTGGACGTGCTACAACCAAGGTGGATTTGCAGAAAAATAAAGAGAATTGAGATGAAGACCCAACAAAGGGACATTTTCAAAGAACTAGCCTGAGCGGCTTCAGAGAGAATAAAGTACTCGATTTGGAATGGAATATCTCATGTCAACTCAATTAAGAATGAGTGACCTTCATTATTACCATAATATGAATATTTTCAGCATGAAGCTCAAAGTCCTACATGATGCATGCTGGGTTAAAAGGAAAAAGATAAAACAAACTAAAAATAGAAAATAATCAAGGATAATATTGCTAAGCCATCTAGATTTGGTCAAGAATCCAGATCTCTGAGCTGACACTAAGATGAAGCCCGTTTGTTCGCGTATCAACTCAGAAAGTGGAACCATCATCCCAAACCTTGAATGACCCAACGGCCTATCCGTGTGATCAAGATTCTCCTGGAATTATCACCGTTTTTAATGAAGGGGAACTCAAATTCCAGGTTCATCAGAACCACAAGGTCCTTGATATGCTATAATAGCGTAGATACCATATAGTAACAATGCTTACAGGAAAGAATACAAAAAACAGGATGATGTTATTCTGACGAGTGACCCATGCTCCTCGAATTCTGCAATCTTCTGCACTTGAAAACTCATTAGTTCTCTCAAAGTAAAGTAAAATATGATCATAAGTGCTTAACCAAAAATAACTCCAATTAAAAGATAGCACTTAAGTTCATCAAAGCATATGGAGAATCAAATATGCAAGTCAACAAATAACGACTGGAGTTCATGACGTCAAATTTATAAGAGACGACTGACATCAAGGCGTCTAAAGATAAAACACGCCCCTCATCAAGGCGTTGATTGAGGTGAAAGTTCAAACAAAAGACGCTCCTCAGGAAGGCGCTAAATAAAACACGACCGCAATAAGGTCGTCAATTTCACAATTGACGCCCTGACGAAGGACGTTAATCGTCTGGAGCTCGCAACACCCCGCTTCCGACTAAGAATCAAAAGCTTGATCCCAGTACTAATTGTAATCAATCTTCCAACTTTGAACAGGCATCAGATTCTCCAAACTTCTATAAAAAGGAAGTATCTTCCTCAGATCAATCAAACAGCTAGTCGAATTCTTGCTTCTTCTGCTTCCTCTGTTTGTTCACAGGTGTTGCGACTGCTCAGGCTCTACTTGCAGACTGAAGATGGAGAGAGCTATTAAAAGATCCAAGATTTCAACTCCCAGATTATCTGAGATCAACTGGCACATCAGCAACCGCATTGCATTAAATCAGGTAAGTTTAACTGGTTGATGTCCCTTTTGTTTTATCTTTCTTCGGTTCTGCTATTCCACTTCTTCTCATCCACTTCTCTGCTTGTCCTTCCTGTTTTCTTTCTTTTCCACAGGAATATCCTAATATCCCAGGAGCCAGGAGATTCATCAAAATTAAGTGGCTGCCTCTTATTCTCTCCAAGTTTTCTTCTGATATGAGGGTCTACTTCTCTAGATGGCATCTTCTAGGCCTAATAACCCATGCAAAACACTATGACCAGGTTCACCTTGATTGGGCTGCCATAGAAGCTTTAATTGAAATATGGCACCCTTCCACTCACACCTTCCTATTCTCAAGCTTTGAAGCCACCATCCTATTGGCAGAATTAGAGTTGATCTTGGGCTTGAAGAGGATGAAGCAAGGGGATGAAGAGAAGATGGCCATCATGCCAAAACCAATCTCCTCACATGAACTATTAACCACATTGATACCTAACCCAAACTTAGTGAACCAAATCAAGGTCACTAAAGGAATTAATCTTCTAAAGCTTGCCTCATGGGTGTACAAGAGAGCGGATCAAGCTAAAGAAGAAGAAGAAATCGAACGGGTGACGAAGACCTTCGTGGTATGCTTAGCAGGAGCACTCTTATTCCCATCCACGGAAGATTTCCTAGAGGAGGCCCAATTAAGCGTAATAGTGAGCTTATGGGAAGGAGAGAGAGTTGGACCGGCTATCCTAGCCTATCTCTATAGTGGGCTTACCTCGGCGGCAATGGGAAGACCCATCTATGGATGCATGCTAGCTCTCTCTAGTTGGGTAGATCTCCACTTCAAGTTTGACCCATGTGATGAGACCCAACAACCTTCTAGAATCTTCTCAAAGAGCCCACTCTCTTACATGACCGGTTCACTTGGGATAAGCAATAGGGTGACGAACCGGATTCCTCAGATTAAGAAGAGAGCGGAATGGAGAGAACACCTCAAAGTAATGCCAAAGAACCTTTTCACTTGCGCCCCGGGAATACTCAAGACTCAAGAACTCTATGCAAGATTTTCTCCCGGTACGGACCTTAGACTCATAGGCGCTTCAGAATTCGTTCTGTACGGACCTTAGACTCAATGCTGTTTTGTTTTGATGATAGCAACACCATGAGTGTTTTGATGACATTGTGCTTTGATGATAGCTTCATGATTATGATTTGTATATCATCTGGAAAATGCACGTGTATGACTGATATATTGTTTGTGTTAGACTTCTGGTATGTGCATAGTCTATACATTGCATCGTGGGGTTTATGCTCTAAGTCTATACACTGCATAGCAAGCTCAAAGTCGATACATTGAGCGTCTCATGCATCATTCGTCTAAGTCCATACGTTGGACTGTAGTATGCATTTGGCGAAGGCATCGCAAGTCTAGATAGTGAACAGCGTCTCGTGCATATAGCAAGTCTAGACATTGCACTGTAGCATGCATTTCTTTAAAGTCTATACATCGGACTGGTCTGCATTGGTTAAGTATATACAACGTCAGTTCATGCATTGTCTTAGGCAAAGTCTATACATTGGCTTTGGGTCTCCAAGTCTATACAGCCTTTTGCTTCGCCAAAGTCTGTACATTGGTCTGCATAGGCTAAGTGTATACATCGTCCAGTACAATCATGCATTGTTCATGAAGTTTATACAGCCTTTTGCATTGGACTTAAAGTCTATACATTGCACTATTCCTTTCATCTTCGTGCTGTTCATGTTCACAACACTTCGTGTTGATTTCCATGCTTGACAGGAAAACTTGTATGAGGTATACTTCGTGTTGTTCTATCCGTGTCATCTTCTGTCTTCGTGTTATTTTCACTTCGTGCAGTCTTCTCCTTGTGTTGTCCTAACTTCGAGTCGTTTCTTTGTATTCTGTCTTCGTGTTGGTTTTTCGCTTTAGACTTCGTGTCTTTCTCGCTTTGACCACACTCCGTGTCGATTTCAGTTTTCATCTTCGTGTTGCTTTCAACCCGTGTCAATTTCTGTTTCTGTCTTTGTGTCGTGGTCAGCCCGTGTCGTTTTCACCTCGTGCTGTTCTCATGACTTCGTGTCATTTTCCCTCTCATGACTTCGTGTCATTTTTCCTTTCATGACTTCGTGTCGTTTTCCTCTCATGACTTCGTGTCGTTTTCCTTCTCATGACTTCGTGTCGTTTTTCCTCTCATGACTTCGTGTCGTTTTTCCTCTCATGTCTTCGTGTCGTGTTTCCCTCTCATGTCTTCGTGTCGTGTTTCCTAGACTTCGTGTCTCTCGTATGTTGAAACCACACTTCGTGTCAGTTTCTGTTGTTTCTGTGTTTGTATCATCGAGTTGTCTTCGTGTCGTTTCCGTATTGTGTCCTCGTGTTGTCTTTCCTAGACCCCGTCTGTCTCGCCTTGTGACCACACTTCGTGTCAGTTTTGTCTTTCGTCTTCGAGTTAGTGTCAGTCCAGTGTCTTCGTTAGTGTCTCAGGTTTTTGGTCAAGTCTATACAACGAAGTTCTTTTGATAAGTCTATACAGAGTTGTTCTTCAACCTGATCATCCGATACTCTATTTTGACAGGGACTCTCTACTGAGATTGCTGACATGGCTCGTGATCCCAGGAGGACAAGGTGACCAGATGCTGCCACGTGGATGGAAGCATCTCGAATCTGGAGAATTCCTTGGGCGGGAAAACGTGGAAGCCACGCGCCCTTATCCAGCTGCTGCTATTATAAATATCAGTCTTCATCTTCTAAAGAAGTTGATCGTAGTTGGCGAAGCATATACGTCCAGTCTGAAACAGTAGCCACCGAGATCCACTGTGAGAGAAGAAAAGCAGAGAAGAAGAAAAGGAGAGAAGAAGATACAGAGAGAAAGAAAGAGAGACAGTGAGATTGAGAGAAGAAGAGTGAAGTCTGAAGATTTGTTCACTGGACCGTGGATCAAATCCAGGCCAGTCTGCTCTGTTGAGAGCTATATTGTGTTCTTCATTTACAGCTTTCCGATTGCTGTTTCATTCTATTTTCATTTTCCTTTATACATTTCTTCAAGCTGTAAGTCAGCGGTTTGCAGAGGTGCTGCCTCTGGACAGCAAGCTGTGTAGCTCAGCGGATGCAGTGGAGGTTTCCACTGGACAGGTAAAGCTGTAATCCTCAGCTGGCGAGACTTGGTCTCGGACGGGTTAAGCTGTACTTCCCCAGCGGTTTGCAGAGGTGTATCCTCTGGATAGCAAGCTATGTTGCTCAGCGGGCAGTGGAGGATTCCACTGGACAACAAGCTGTGTTGCTCAGCGGGCAGTGGAGGATTCCACTAGACAGCAAGCTGTGTTGCTCAGCGATTTGTAGGCCAAGCTGTATTGCCCAGCGGACGCAAGCTGTGTTGCGCAGCAGTAAGCCATACTCGGTTGAGTGTGGGGTGGATGTAGGTCATTGACCGAACCACCTAAAATCTTGTGTGCATTGTGTTTGTGAGTTTATTCTTACTGAATCTCTTGATTATCTTCACAGATCACGTGTGTTGTTGCTAAGTTTAGACACTCGACTTAGTGTTTTAGTATATCTGCCTTTATTCCGCATTTGAACCTACAACTGGTTTTAAATTAGGCTGTAGATCTATTCACCCCCCTCTAGATCCATACTTCTTGGAGATAGACTGCGTCCATCTAACTCCAACACCTTAGACTCATAGGCGCTTCAGAATTCGTTCTGTATAACTCACACCGGTGCCTTCCTCAACTCGGGCTTTCACGGCAAGTACTCGAAGATCCATCTCATCTCCCTCCGATCAAGACACGGGACCTTGGCAGCAATGAGGATGGAGAAGAATGCACAACTATCCAAGCTCTGTGGAAAATCAACAAGACACATCATCCTGTGGAAAACTCAGAAGAAGACAGAGATCAGTGGAAGTCTTATGTAATAGCTTTAAGAAGCTTGAGGCCCAAAGCGGCTCATTGAAGCAATGTAATCTTTTCTTCCAATAGATCAATGATAATTTTCTGATTGAGCCAATAACACAGTGATTCTGATCAAATCTTCCAATAACTTGCGGTTCTGTTGCAAATAACGACTCAGTCAAATGTCGCGAATTCACAAAGTGACGCCTCAGCCAACGTCGTCTTTAATGATTGATCTCTCATAACTGACGCCTTCACCAATGGGCGTTAACTAAATAACGTCCTAAGACAAGGCGTTAATTCGATTTATATTCCAAAAAGTATTCGTTGAAATTCCAAAAGTAACGCCTTCAGAAAAGCCACGTTTTATATAAATAACGCCTCAGACATAGTCGTTACTCAGAAACAGTAATCATTACTCCCATCACATCAATCAGTCCCTATTGAATGCGTCTGACGACGGTTATCATTCCCCATGCAAACAAAAATAACGCCTTAAGAAATGTCATCAATTATCAAGAAACGCCCTGGTTTCAGTCGTTAATTCCATAAGACATGGCCTTCCTTAAGTCGTTAATTCTTTTTGACCGTTCGACTTAACTTTCCCTCCTTTCTTCTTCTTCCTCCGTTCTCTTTCCCTCTTTCTCTCTTCTCTCCCACTGCAACCCTAACCGAACCCTCCCCCATCTCTCATTCTCTCTCTCTATCTCTCTCTCTCCTCTCCACACCCTAGCCCTAGCCATGGCCGGTGGACTTAAGCGGCAGAGGGTCTCGGCACCGGAGGTTGTGGACTTGGGCGAAGACGCCCACGAGGAAGACGCCGTGGAGGCTCCGCCGGCGGCGGCCGAGGAAGGTCCGGCGGCGATGGCCGGCGACGAAGAAGAACACGGCGACGAGGCCGTGGGAAATGAAGAAGACGAAGGTGAAGGAAGAGGAAACGAGGAAGAAGAAGAAGGTGAAGGCGGTGAGGATGAAGAAGGAGAAGACGAAGAGGATGAAGAAGAAGAAGAAGAAACGACGACGGTGGCCGTGCCTCGCCATGGCCAACTCCAGGGGCCACGACAGCCACGGCCCGAACTCCGGGGAGAGTTGACTGGGCCTAGACGCCAGAAGGTAAGCCTCCAACCCACTTTCCATTTTTTTTGAAATTTATTTTATTTTTACCTCAATTTCCATAGCCCTCGGGCTAAAGAACCTGCAACCCAGAAAGAAGATGCCCCCATGGGTGTCGCGGATTAAAAATAAGACGCCCGACCTTGGGTCGTGAATTCATTTTATTTCCTGAAAAATAATTAACATCATGAAAACACGCCCTGCAGCATGTCGTCTATTTAAATTATCACTTTTTTTCATATCAATCATGCTGTTAATTCCGTGCATTTGTTTAATTATATATTTTTCCATGATTTATATCGCATGCTGTTTTTATTTTATTTTCACAACCCTGGAAAACAACGCCCTCCATCGGGGCGTCAATTCAATAGATAACGACCATAGGGATGGTCGTCCATTTCATTAATTCTAGAATAAATTATTAAAACCCAAAATCTATTTTAATAGAAAACGCCCTACATAGGGGCGTTACTTAATGAAATGACGACCCTGGGACGGGCGTTAATTGAAAATCCGTTTAGAAATTTAGAAATTAACCTCAGAATCACGCCCCCCACCGGGGCGTTTCTTAGATAAACAACGACCTAGGGTAGGTCGTTAATTCAAAGCTCACTTAGAAACCACACCCTCCTCAGGGGCGCTAATTAAACAAACCACGACCTGGGGATGGTCGTTAATTAAATCACACATCAAAATCTCAACCAAGGCAATTAAGTGAATTTCAACCAGAATAATTGAACAATTAAACCAAAATTTCTTTCTTTATGCGTGCAGGGGTTGATGAGGTCACAGATCTCCTGGGTCATGGTCCGAGCAGCATATTACGGCCTCCCCGAGTTCCAGAGAGCCAGGGTAGATGCTATGGGGTTTGGGGCTTTCCTTAGCATAGAGCCAGTCAGACCCGACCTACCACTTATCTAGGTTCTGAGGGAGAGATGGGATAGGACTAGCCTGGCATTCCTGATGCCTTGGGGGCATATGGTTCCTACCCTAGAGGATGTAGCTAGGATCACGGGACTTAGGGTAGACGGGGAGGTAGTGAGCGGGATCACCTTACCAGACTATACCGAGCTCGCCCAGAGGTTGCTAGGGCTAGAGATGGTCTATGAGACACCTAGCGAGTGTAGGACTATCTTCCGCACCGACCTGACTTCAGTGATGGGCTTAGGGGATGCTGGGCATAGGTCAGGGGAGTCCTTAGAGCGATTCTCACAGAGATTGATCGAGGGGGCTAGGGCAGTCTATTGCTAGGATCCAGCCGACAGGGAGAGGGTAGACCGAGACTTGAGGAGGTTCCTACTACTGCTGCTCAGGAGGCTATTGCTCGAGACGAAGGGCGACGTCATCAACTGTCGGTTCCTAGGGATCCTCGAGGATTTAGAGGGAGTCGGCAGATACGCCTGGGGAGCAGTGCTGCTAGCGCACATGATGGCCGACCTGTCCACGGGGACAGGACGAGAGACGACTGTCAGTGGCTTCTCACATTTTCTTCAGGTATGCACTTATATATTTTCCCTTCTTTCTTTCTTCATTCTTATTTTTATCTTTTTTTATGCATGTGAATGCCTTACTAATGCAATGCATGGATGCAGGTTTGGAGCCATCTGTACATGCCTATGGGGCGTGCTGACCCACGGCCAGGAGGTGAGGGAGCTTTACCTCTAGCACGGCGCTGGCTGCCGGTCGTTTTCGGTGCCCCACTCGGCTACGAGTTATGGGTGCTACGGAGAGAGTTCCGTGACTTCCCTCCCTCACTGGTATGAATGATGCATTTTTTTATATTTATTTTGAATTTATTATGATTAAGATGAGATGACATGCATGTTCATGGATGCAGGTGCGATGGAGGCCTTACGAGGGGATGACTGACAAGGGCCAGCCATGGGTCGTAGCGGGGCGACCTCGCTTTGAGCATGAGCTTTGGGTTCATTGCTTGAGCGAGATTGAGCCATTACGGCTTCGGCTGGTGATGAGGACCCTGGGCCTGCACCAGGAATGGATAGAGGTCAGGGAGCCACGAGGGATCGGGAAGAAGACGCGCGATCGCACGAAGGCGATCGACTGGAGAGTGTGCTTCGAGGAGCAGTACGCCGACTGGCGGCGAGGCGGGACCCGAGTCACCTCCCAGGCGACTGACAGCTCCGAGTACCTCCGACGTTACTGGGAGGTTTACGCCGGCTGACCCCAGATGAGGGTCCTAGGGGTATGTATGAATGCAATTGCTTCTAAATTAAATGCAAATGCTTATGTATTTCTATTATGCGACTAACATGAAAATGGATGCAGGATGCACGGGACATAGCGGCGATGGATGCCCAGGCCCATCTACACAGCCTGGAGGACCAGCTAGCTGCCACACGAGCCGACCTTGAGACCCTGGTGAGTGTTTAAATTATTTCTATATGCAAATGAATTTTTGTTGAATTATTGATGATTAGCCACTAACGATTTCAATGAATGCAGCGTGCCCAGCAGGGAGCCGTAGGGAGAGATACGGGAGAGGCCTCTAGCTCGAGGGGACCCAGTGCAGAGGTGACCGCACTAGCAGAGCAGCTAGCGGGAGCGGTCACACGGGCCGAGGCTGCAGAGCGCGACCTCGCCTCACGGGTAAATTCCAAAACTCGAACCTCATTCAATTATTGATTATACATTACTTTGTGCACTGATGAAATTCATCTTTCAGACTGAGGAGCTTCAAGCCGCTCTTGCTTGCGTCTGTGAGGGACAGTAGGCGATGACTGCCCAGGTGAGTGTTTTACTTTTCATCATGTATTGCTTATTTCATGAATTATTGAACTGTGGAACTGATGATTTATTTACCTGTTTGCAGACCAGACAGTTACAGGCGGCACGTACCCAGGCTGCCCTGGCCGGGACAGAGCTGGCGATCCGCGAGCAGCGGATTACAGAGCTGGAGCGATCCTTGAGGCGACGGGAGGAGCTGCCTCAGGACGTGGCAGAGCTGCGTGTTGCCCTCAAGCTGGAGCGAAGAGAGCGTGCTCGAGAGCGGGAGGAGCACTTGGCGGACCGTGCCCGTCACCACGAGCTACAGTAGTCAGAGCGTGCTCGGTACCAGGAGCTGGTGGCAGCACGCGAGCGTGAGCTGGCAGACTCGAGGACCCAGCTGGTCCTTTCTCAGGAGCGGCTACGAGTTGCTGAGGAGCGTCTCCAGTGAGGGCGTGAGCGAGCTCGTGCTGCGGGGTACTCCTTCACCAGCTCCACCTTTGTGGTGGGTTCTTCTCTTCTAGAGAGGAGCGAGGCAGGGGGCCAGGCTCGAGTTCCAGCTTCTTCTCGGGGGCCCATGCCTCCTCCACCAGCGCCTCCTCGGGATGGCGAGGACGAGGTAGAGAGTAGGAGAGAGGAGGGTGGAGGCGAGAGCTGAGAGACTTACTTGTACTCCTCCACCCTCACACCTGTACTCAGATATTTATGATGTATATATATATGAGATTGACATATTTGTTACCTGAGCACTTGTGTAGTTGTGTACTTGTGGTTGTGTATTTTGCTTCTTTTCCACGTTCTTTGTTTTACCTTACTCTGTCCCGTACCTGCAGCTGTGGTTCACACTTGGATAAACAGGTTAATTCATCTGTTCGACTTGGCCCCTTGCTCCATAAGCAAGGGGTGCCTTTACTTTTGACCTGGATAGCGGGTCAAGGGGCCAAGCCTTTAATCGAATAAGGCAACTGAAACAACCAATAAAGGGAGATGCAACACGCAAGCATACGTATGCAAACAATAATCAAGATGCCCTATGCAATAATGCAAGCACACACATGAAGAATAAATCCTATTTTCTCTTTTCTTTTCTTTTCCTTCTATATTTATTTTATTTTTCAAAAGACGCGTCTTAGATTAGGTCGTTATTCAAATAAAAGACGCCCAAGGTAACGGCGTGAATTTTAAAATGTTTTAGAATTTTGAGAAAGCGACGACCTGGGAGGGGACGTTATTTTTAAGGAGATGACCCGAATAAAGGCGTGAATTAAATACAAAGTGCCTTAAACGAAGCTGTTAATTAATTTTTTATTTTCCAAATTGGGTTGACAAGGCTACCCAGACCGTGGGTCCTACACAGTTACCATTAAAAATTCATGAACCTTTCTTGAGTAATTAAAAGGGAGTTGACGTGATAATGATTAACTTATATTCGAGATTTCGCACGGTGCAATCTCCTAGGTCCGTCTCGACCATTCTGCTGGTTTATGATTTACCCCAAAGGAAGGGATGGAAGAGGATATAAGGAAGCCCATAAGGGATTCTGAGATGCCCGAAGCAAAGCTACCTCCCTGCCCTATGCCCGTTGGGGTTCGGTCTTTGGCGTAGGGAAACTTTGTTGTCTTTTGCCTCTTTATATTGCATGCATACGCCCAAGGTTTTCCTTGCGGGGACTTTGCCCTCTTGACATGCTTTTCTTTTCACCATTTGACTTTCACTTTGGAATTGATTTGCATTGATAAAAAAAAACCTAATTATACTTGGGCTTTTGTGGCATTTGTGTTCCCTTTTGGGCCCTGACTTCCACCTACTAGGGCGGCGAGTAGGCTTGGCGTATCTACCTCGAGGCGTCCCTTCCTCCCTTATGGGCCGAAGAAGGAAAGAACGGGTATTGTCTTCACCTTTAGTCAGGTTTTAACTTTCCTTCGGATTTTGCACCGCTTGAGTTCAAGAATAAAGCGTGTTAGTGTGTGCGGGTGTCAACCCCATTTTAAGCTAACAAGACGGGTGAATGAATTCTGAATTTTAACCTTTCGGACCTTGCGTCCTTACAACCGTGGCAACTATCTGGAAAACTTTCATTCTTTTTGCAGAATTTCTATTTTTTTTGGATTTTGGAAATATATATATTTTTTGGTTTTGGAAATATATATATTTTTTGGATTTTGGAAATATATATATATTTTTTGAATTTTGGAATCAAGGGTAGTATTTCTTAAGATACAAACCATTCCAAGGGTGAGTTAGCTCTTCTCCCTCAGCATTAATTAATTTGTAAGCGTTGCCAGGATAAATAACTTTTATAACAAAGGGTCCTTCCCAATTTGGTTGGAGTTTTGAGCGGGGTCCACCAGGTTTTACAAAGATTCTCTTGATTACCATCTCACCGACTTTGAATTTTCTCTCAATTACTTTCTTTTGATAAAAACGTAAGAGCCTATTTTGATAAACACGCGCATGCTCAGCGGCGACCAAACGCTTCTCATCTAGGAGTTCCAATTGAGCAAGGAGCGAATCGCGACGCTCATCAATAGGGAGTTCCTTATCCAATTGTACTCGTAAAGATGGAATGCGAATCTCATAAGGGACTACCGCCTCCATTCCATAAGTAAGGGCGAAAGGGGTTTGCCCAATGGGGGTACGAATGGAGGTGCGATAGGCCCAGAGAGCTTCGACTAGCTTGTCTGGCCAATCCGAGAATTTATTAGCCTCACACGTCTTTTTGACGATTTTGATCAAAGTCTTATTAGTGACCTCTGCCTGGCCATTGCCCTGCGGATAATAGGGAGAAGAATGATGCAATATAATGTTATACCTGTTGCAGAGATCCTTGAGCTCTTGGGAGATAAATTGAGGTCCATTGTCGGTGACGATGGTACTCGGGATGCCGAACCTCGTGATGATGTTCTTCATTATGAACTTGCAGACTGTTGATGCTTTAATCTCCACGTAAGCTTCCGCTTCCGCCCACTTGGTGAAATATTCTGTTGCCGTCAGGATGAACGACTTTTGCTTGGTCAGGAGGTTCGAATCACCAAGAGGTCCAATGATATCAAAAGCCCACATGGAGAAAGGCCATGGGGAGGACATGGGATGGAGTGAGGAAGCAGGAGAATGAATTTTGTCGGCGTGCAGTTGGCACTTAACACACCTTCGAACATAGATGGAGCAATCCTCTTCTAGAGTTGGCCAATAGAAGCCTAGCCTAAGGATCTTCTTAGCTAACATCTGGCTGTTCATATGACCACCACACACTCCTGAATGCGCCTCTTCCACTACCTTCCAAGACTCATCATCGTCGAGGCATCTTACAAAACACCTTTGAGCCCTCTTCTGTAGAGCACACCTCCAACCAAAACATAACGTTGAGCCACTCTTCTAATTGCTTTCTTCTCTTCTGCCGTGGCCTCCTCGGGATAGGACTGATCATTGCAATACCTGGCAATCTCATAATACCAAGGTTTCTCTTCGACAGCCAACTCTTCTTGCCAATCCAATAGCATGACCTCTTTGCCTTTAAGAGATTCATTCTACCTGACCTTCTCGAGCACCTTATCCCTAATATCGAGGAATGCACGATCCTTAATAGCTGGAGTGTCATGCTGATGAATGAGAGGAACATGAAAATCACGCTCAGGAGGGAAAACTAGAGCAGAGGCCAAAGAGGCAAGAGCATCGGTTAGGATGTTCTGGCTTCGAGGAACATGAATGAAGATTAACTTGGTGAAGAGTTTGGCATAAGCTGAAGCAAGTTCCTGGTAGGGCTTGAGCTTAGGATTGATAGTGCGGCACTTGACAAGCACCTGGCGCAGAATAAACTGACTGTCACCCACAATTTGCAAGTGAGTAACACCATATTGATGAGCGGTTTGAAGGCCGGCCAAAGAAGCCTCATACTCAGCTATATTGTTCGTGACAGGGAAAGTAAGCCGAGCAGCAAATGGGATGGTGACCCCTTCTGGTGTTAAAAGAACCATGCCGATCCCTCTTCCTAGGGAATTTAGAGCTCCATCAAAATGTAATGTCCACATAGAATCGTGGGGTCGATTAAAGGACATCAGTTCTTCATCTGGAAACTCTGAATTGACAGGATCAAATCGGGGTAGAGGGTGGTGAGCAAGATGTTCGGCAATGGCGTAACCTTTGATTGCTTTTTGTTGAATGTAAGTGATGTCAAACTGGGAGAGAAAACTTTGCCAGTGTGCTAATCGATCAATGAGGACATATTTTTCAAGAAGGAATTTAATTGGATTCATGCGTGCAATGAGGTGAACCTCGTGAGCTAGGAAATAGTGTTTTAACTTCTGAACTACCCAGACCAAAGCAGCGCAAGTCTTCTCCATGGCTGAGTACCTCTGCTCACAAGGGTTTAGAAGTTTAGACAAATAGTATGCTGCCCTCTCCTTTCCTTCTTCATCCACCTGAGCCAGGACAGCACCTACGGAGTCATCCAGGATGGAGACATAGAGGATAAGCGGTTTGCCTGGAATTGGCGGCCTCAGGACAGGAGGATTGGCCAGATAATCCTTCAATCCGTCAAAAGCTGCCTGACACTTGTCATCCCAATTAAACTTGACTCCCGGCTTAGTAAGCTCGTAAAACGGCCTGCATCGTTGTGAGTGCTGGGAGACAAAGAGGCGAATAAATTGCAACCTCCCGATCAGTCCTCGAACTTCTTTCAAATTCTTGGGAGGAGGCATATCTCTAATGGCCTTCGCCTTGTTGGGATCAACTTCAATTCCCCTTTTGCTGACAATGAATCCAAGCAACTTCCCTGAAGAAAAGCCAAATACGCACTTCTTGGGGTTCATCTTCAATTGATACTCTCGTGATCTTTGCAAGACTTTGGCTAGAACCCCAGGATGCTCAATCCTTGTCCTTGATTTTACTACCAGGTCATCCACATACGCCTCAATATAAATATGGATTATATCATGAAAAATTGCCATCATAGCCCTCTGATAGGTGGCTCCAGCATTCTTGAGTCCAAAAGGCATGACCACATAGCAGTAAGTACCCCATGGCGTAGTGAATGATGTTTTCTCTTGATCTTCTTCAGCCAGGCGAATCTGATTATAACCTGAAAAACCATCCATGAAAGAGAGAGTCTCAAATCCTGCCGTATTATCAATCAAAACATCAATATGAGGGAGGGGGAAGTCATATTTAGGACACGCACGGTTGAGGTCCCGAAAGTCTATACAAATCTGAACCTTTCCATCTTTCTTCATGATCGGGACGATGTTGGCCACCCAATTCGGATGGAGGACAACTCTAACAAATCTAGCCTTATGAAGCTTGTCGACCTCTTCTTTCATCTTTAAAGCCATGTTAGGGTGGAAACGTCTCAACCGTTGTTTGATCGGGACAGATCCTGGCTTAAGTGTAAGCTGATGTTCAACGAGCGCAGGGTCTAATCCAGGCATATCCTCATAACTCCACGCGAACGTGTCCTTGTATTCTTGAAGCACCAAAATAAGCGCCTCCTCTTCGGAGGGCGGCAAATTCTTACTGATGAGGACAATCCTAGGGTCTTCCTTGGTACCCAAATTTATTTCTTTGGTAGGCTCTTCTACTGAGGCTGATGGTTCATCAAATCTTCTCATGCCACTGGCAAAAGCATCAGCCTCGTCCTCATATTCTTCATAACTTTCATCCCCCTCTTCAATAGGGTCTTCATCATTCATGATTTCATAGACACCAAAATCCTCACAAGAAACATTAGCATCCTCATATTCCGACTCTGGCAGGATAATCGGATTCTCCACGAATTTGGGAAGAGCTAAGCAAGCTTGGCATCTTCTGGCTAACTCCAACACAAATCTACGCGGAATCTGCCTACCCTTGGATTTCTTATGAAAATCTACCCCATGAATTTTATTAGAAGAAGAAGAACAACTAGCTTGATTGAAGGAAGGAGGTGACAAAGTGGATACAGGAGGTGATACAGAAGGAGACCCCTCACTAGAGGGGAAGAAAGGATTTATCAATGAATCATGAAAGAGTGGCCCCTGGGTCGGGACACACTCGGAAAAGAGATAAGAAGTCTCCTCAACGGAGATGGAGGACTGAAGAGTTGGAATTTTGACGTTTTTTTTTTCGTTTTTATCTTTATCCTTATTTTTATTTTCCTTTTCTAGAAGAAAACAATGTGAAGGGAGAACAACAGGAGGAGTGGAGATTGAAAGCTTGGAGAAAGATTGAATTAGAGATGACCCGTGTGGGGGTGTGATGGAGAGTTTGGAGAATTGCTCGAGGACCAAGGGGGGAATCGGGAGAGAAATCTGCAGTGAATCTGGAGAAAAGCTGATCATAATTGGCGGCGGTCTCGGCACGCGAGAGAACAATTGAGAATGTAGAGAAGCTAGAAGAGACGGATGCATGGAAGTGAGAGGGAAAAGGCCGGCCCACAGCCTGTCTATTATACATCCTTCTTCATACGGAACATCTGGCTCTCCAGTGTCCGTATAATCACTCAGCAACTACCTCTTATCTGTAATCACAGTCGGCTTTTCAATCAATTCATGTATTAGTGGTGGACATTCCGGATCAGTCGGCATAAAGAGATGGCTCAAGGCAATAGTAATATCATACATATCGAACCATCTGTACCAATCACACTCTGGATCATCCATCTTTCTTCTTTTATCAGGCCTTAGAGATTCCAGGGCTTTATAAGTGGCCAATGGTGCAATATGGCGAGCAAACTGTCTCGCATGAACATCTTGACAGTCTAGAATGGAGGTGATTATTGTAGTCTGCTCATGATTCTGAACGCCACCCGTGACAAAATGTGTCTTCAATGTCTAAGTAAGCGGCTGGCGATCTGTCTTCAAGGTGGATGTCATAACTGCCCATGGTTCATCTTCATTTTTGCCCGGCCCTTTGTAGCCCAGGCCGCCTCGTGTAATCAATTTCTGAGGCTTAATAGGCCTAGTCCTACCTTGACAACTGGCACCCAGACCTTTGCCATTTTGATACCCCATTTTCATTAGAATTTTCCAGCCAGGAGTGTTTATCATGCTTTTCTTCTTCCTCCCCTTGGAAGGCAAGGGTGTCATAGCAACTATCGTGACAGTCTCGGGCGACATTGGCCGTGGGTGAGGGAGGTCTAGCATTGATAGCAACGGCTTGTTGGCAGGCCAAATAGAAGGAACTGATGAAGCCAAGTGTATATCTTCCTCTGGCAGAATAGGCATACTGGTAACTTTGATAATGCGGCCCTTATGTGGAAATTTGAGGCACTGATGATTTGTAGAGGGCACCGCATCGAGTTGTTGAATGTAGGGGCGGCCTAGAATGTCGTTAAATGTCGGATCCATGTCCAAAATATGGAAATCGACCGTGATTGTGGCCGGACCCAAACTGACTTTTAATGTGATCATGCCTAGAGGAGGCTTCTTGGTATTGTCGTATGCTGTGACTGTTATAGTAGATGACCGAATCAGGTTTTCAGGAATGCCGCATAATTTCAAGGTGCTAGGGGGCAAGACATTGATGGATGCCCCAGTGTCCACTAGACATTGTTTTACAGCCACCTTATTGATGTCGACCGTGATGCACAGAGCATATTTCCTTGCTGAGAGTGGCGCCAGTTCATGCTCATGAAAAGTAATCGCCGGCTGACTGCTAGCGGGTGTTAATACTGTAGTTATCTGCTCAACAGGGATGTCTTCATTTACCATAACTTTTTGCAGATATTCCTTCAGGGCCATCTGATGAGTGGTGGACCTTTTGATTAATTTTAGGATTGAAATTCTTGCTGGGGTTCGGTCCAAGTGCTTTAACAAATCAAACTGAGTTCCTGGCACTGACTCTTGTTCTTGTTCTTGCTCTTGCGGCCCTTGCACGGGCTCTAGCTCCCTCTGTGGAAAAATACGGTGGAACATCCGTCCACTGCGGAGCGGCGCCACATTTTGCCGTGCCTCTGTCAGGACAAGTGTGGGGGGAGGATTGGAAGAAGAAGAAGGTACGTTGGTGTTAAGAAGTGGTGGAGGGGCGTTTGAAGAAGGGGAAGTTCCCGTAGGGAGTTCCGGTGAGGAGTTCAACAAAGAAGCCCCCGTAGGAGGTATAGGAGTAGGAAGGGGTGCCCGAGAGTTAGCGAGTGGGATGAGGAGAGATCTGGGCACAAAAGGTGGAGGAACTGATGGTGGAGGGATCTTTGCCAATGGAGGAGTAGTGGTTGTGGGTGTAGTGTGCGTTGGCAACGGGCGGATAAGGAGTGGTCTAGACGGCGAAGGTGAAGGGTTAGTAGTGGATGGCGGGGTTTGCTGCGTGGTAGGCTGCGGAGGCGGTAAGCGGGTAAGGAGAGATCGGGTTGATGGAGAATTGGTGGGAGCAGGTGGATTAACGGGGCGTAGAAGAGCTCGGCTCAATTGGGGAGTACAAGAAGAAGGAAGCGTGCGCAAGAGGCGCGGAGGTTGATTTGGGTTATGATTAAATGCCCCGACAGAGGCATTCTCTTCATGCCACCCCCGTCCTCTCTCCACCTCACGGAGAGATGTGACAGGGTTCACGTGCTGATTTGGTGGGTGCTCCGGCAGTGGGTTGTGGACAATCCCCATATCTTGCTGAGGTGCCGGAGCTTGCTGTTGTACTTGTGGAGCCGGTTGCTGTGGCTGCTGAGCCTGCTGTTGCCGAGGAGGCCTCCTTTCTTTCATAGCGGCGATAAACTGCCTCATCTCATCCCAATTAATGCCACCCTGGTCATTTAAATCATAAATGTAATCCTTGAAGTGGAAGCAACGATTAATGTTATGACCAGGGGAGCGGTGGAAGACACAGTAGCGGGATGTGTCAACATTAGCGGGCCACGCTGCCCTTTCCTTTGGTAGCATGAGCAAGTTGGCGGCCATTAAGGCATTGAAAATATCCGGGAGACTTTCTGGCAATGGCGGATAATGGGTCCTTTTGGGGCCAAGTGGTCTCCTTTGTTGTTGTTGTTGCGGTCCATAATTAGTGGGTGGCGGTACTTGGTGGTATTGTTGCGGAGCGGGAGAGTCAGCGCGGGGCGCTTGGTTTTGTGGTGGAGCAAAGGAAGGTTGAGGAGTAAATTGGTGTTGTGGGGGTGAAGTAAAGAGGGTGCCTTGTGATGGAGGTGGCAGGGGTCGTGGGTTAGATTGGCGAAAAGGTGTGGGGTTGCCGACCGCGCCAACTTGCTCATTTATGACGGTGCCCTCGGTCGTGGGCCCGCTATTGTTGACATTTGTATTCTTTTTAACCAACCTTGGTTTTGGCTCAAACATGCCCATGATGGGTGAATCTTTCATTTGGGTCTGAATATAACGAGCTCTTTCATAAAGCTCCTCCATGGTGGTCAATCTGTTCATAGCCAGTATATGCCGGAACTGAGGGGTTGCATTGGATATAATCATCTTAACCTGTTCTGGTTCTGATAAGGTATCTTTCAACTTCTCGGCCATTGACCGCCATCTATCAGCAAATATGATGAAGTCCTCCTCGGGCTTCATTTTCTCTGCAACCAAATCTGTAATTGAAAGGGAGGGTCCAACCCGGTCCCTATATTTCTGCAAGAATTTCTTTTGAACCACATCGAAATCACTAGCATCTGCCGGATCCAAGGAGTAGAACCATTCGAGGGCTGGCCCCTCTAAAGATCTTCTAAACAAATAAGCCAATGAGGCTTTGTTGCCCTGTCAAAAGGACGTTTCATACATAAAATCCTTCAGATGGATAAAAGGATTACCAGTTCCATTGTATCGCCGAAAGTTCGGCATCTCAGAAGGTGGTAAATGGAAAACTGGCAATGTAGGGAGAGAGATTTCTGGGGCATTCTTGGCAGCAGTAACCTTGTTGAGTTTTTCTTCCATGCTAGCCAATTTCTGAAGGAGCAAAGCATTAGTGTCTGACTCGACCGGGGCCGAATTTGGAATGAAGGTATTCGGCATAGGCATCCTTAGAATTTGGGGAGGTTGAAAGAATTGGGGCCTAGCCGCTGAGTAGCTCGCCTGTTGGGCCGGCATGGCCGCACCAGGTGTCGGTGGACAAGAGGGGGGTTTGTGCAAGACCGCTTGGTCATTAGTGAGGTGACGGCCACTCTCGGCCGGAGGGGGATTGGAGGATGAAGAGGGAACGGACTTCCCTTTCAAAGCGGCCTGAACTGCCTGCCGCTGGGAGTCATCTAATTGAGATAGAGCATTAATCAAATCGGTAACATTGAAGGATGGGGAAGGGTTCCCCGAAGTGTTGGAGGGTAAAGCCTGAGAAGAGGGCACAACCTCTTGAGTAGTGGTATCAACCACATGAACTTGAGGATAATGAGAATGAGGAGGAGGGTAATTCCCTTCATGATAGATAGAATCTTGGGGAACCTCATATGATTGACCAAAAACGTTCTCCTCCACATCATCATAGGAATATCCGTAGCTTGCCATGTTGATAATCTTACCTGAACGGAGTTGCATGCTTAAAAAGAGAGAAAGCTTTATGAATGAATTATCACACAATCAATCACCCAATCAAAACAAGCTTAAGCAAATCAACCCAACCAAATTTATGCAAGCAAGTTGAGATGAAGACAAGATTTTAGTGTTATGTTTGAGATTAGAGTGAGTTATATTGCAGAATAATTCACTCCTCTTTGCAAAGTGAAACCTAGTTGGGATCCAAGTGTAGCCTCCGTGTCAACTAGGTTCTCTCTCTTCTTACCAACGATAGGTTCTCTAAACTCCGGGTACTTCAAGGGTACAACCAGCCCAGCGTCCGTGAGGGAATCCACGGGTGCGGGGACTTACGGAGGTCTTGGAAAAGGGATTTCCGGTCCAAAGAGACGGAATGCTCAATGGAGGGTTGTCTCGATTCCAAGAAAGGTGTGTGGAATCCTAGTGTAGAGAGAGGAGGTCTCTCAACCAAATGCCAAAAAAGGTAGTATAAGATAAGCCAATCACAGCAATATAATCAAATATTCAATGTAAGTATGAATCCAGCATGAATAGACAGAAACAGTAAGGTTCTGTAAACACACAGGAAAGAGGCGACCTGGAGGCAGTCGCTACTAACAAAAGGATGCAAAAACGCGCCTTGATGTGGGGCGCTAAATATGATAAAGACGCCTCTGACAGAGGGCGTCAAATATAAGTGGTGTGCACGATCGAAGAAAAATGCGCCTTGGTGTGAGGCGCTGCCAAATAAGAAGACGCCCGAGAGGAGGGCGCAAATTCATAGAAGCAGCAGATATGATGAAAGACGCCTTCGTGGGAGACGTTAAACAGGAAACAGACGCCCTGGATGAAGGCGTTAAATAAAAAGGCGCCTTTGTGAAAGGCGTTAATTCAAAAACAGCAATAGACTTAATCACAAGCTGGCTGATCCCAGGGAGTGTGCAGTGTGCACAGTGGAGGGTGCCCGTGGGGCACAAAGGAGGGGTACCGTGGGTACCAAAGGGAAAGGGCACGCGTGGGTGCCAAAGGGGAAAGGGCACACGTAGGTGCCAAAAGGAGATGGTAATCAAAAGAAAAACAGTGGATGTCCCACCGTGATCGCCAATTTGTGAATCATGGAAAATCCACTCTTAAAGGAAGATATATATATAAGTATATGCATAAGAGTAAAAGAAGAATAATGATGAAAAAGGGAGTAAAAGAGCACGTGGTGCTACTAAGGAGTGTGATCGCTAGAGGGGTTACCTCAATAAGAAGAAAAGATGATCGCGAATACCTGGTGAAAATAAGACGCAGGATGGATATGGATTCCTTCCTCCACCTTCTATCGGCCGGCCGATGAAGGGGGGTTTTCCTTGTTGATTACCTTGAAACAAAGAACAAACCAGTAAAAGAAAAGTGGATCAGCCGAGAGTGAGTGTAGTATCAATCCAAAGAAACAGTACGATGAAATAAGAATATGGCATGCGCACCTTTTTGTTTGGTTTTAAAACCCTTAGAGAATTAGGGAGAGGAGAGGAGATGCAGTACTAATGCAAAAGAAAAGAAAAACAAAGTATGATGATTGATGATGATACGATGAAGATAAGCACACAAGGGAGAGGGAACCCCTGCTGTTCCTGTAAACAGTAAAGGGGAGAACCACCGAAGCAGCAGGAAGCAGAAGGAAGATGACGAAGAGATCACGCGGATGAAGAGAATAACTCTTCTCTGCGCAAAAGAAAAACTGCTCTCTGCTCTTTTCCTGATTCGTGGTTAATGACTCCAGCAACACCGTGCTAACACCGTAACCTTGCGCGAGATTGACTAGGGAATCCTTTTATAAGGTCTCGATCACAGATAAGCACGGATTTGGGAAGATAAGAATAGGCAGTGATCGTCAATGGCAAGGACTCTAGTTCCCAGATCAATCAAGGTGATCAAGAAAAGCAGGGAACTCTTCAGGAAAGATGAGTTTAAACAGGACATGAAAGGGTGAGAAACGACCTACCAAAGGGCGTCAATTCAGAATTGACGACCTGCCCCAGGACGTTAATTTAAAAAATGACCAGGCTTAAGGCGTCACTTCCTGGATTCAATTTTGGTAATAAAAACCTTCTTTATTTGAAAACTGTGAAGAGACGCCTGAAGCAAAGGCGTTAAACAAAACATGTCCTATGGAAGGACGTTAATCATTGATTTTCAATCAGGGTGGGACTCGTAAAACACCAGGAATTGACGCCCTTACAATTGGTCGTCCTTTCTTTAGAACGCGCCTAAGGCAAGGCCGTTAATTAAAACACGCCCTAGGCAAAGTCGTGAATCACAAAAAAAATGCACAAATTGCGAAGAAAACCCACAAAAAATAGAAAATATTTATTTTATGGAAATATTGAAGTTCACTTTGGGGTATTATCATAGTGACATGAGATTTGATCATCATAGCGTCAATTTTGGCGTGTCTACAAGGGGTGAATAGATCCTATAAAAATTTTAACCTCAATTTTTAAGCCTAAGACAATTTAACACTCAGCTATCAAACCACGAGCTCAGATGATATCTGTGAGAACAATATAAATGAAAGTGACAAGAATGCACTAACTAAGAGAATGCTATCTCACAGAATCCACTCAGATCTGACAGATCTAACAGATTACAATACAACCACTTAGCGTATAGGGAAGATCTGTTCATACGCAAACCTGTGAATGGAGGAAGATGATAAGGGCCAACCACACCAATGCAAATCACAGCACACAGAATTTTTAGGTGATTCGATCTGCCACGTAGATCTACGTCCACCCCACACTCAAACCTGAGTGTGGCTTCCCCTTGCAACTGTAATAACCGCAGACTCAGTCTACAAACAAACGCTCACTTATAGCTTGACCTAGAAGAACACTCTCCTCTCTTCTTTTGATCAAATTAGAAGGAATCGTGAGTAACACCTAGTTACCCACAACTAGAGGACCAGTCCTCTCTTTCTCTGAAGCACAGAGGGAATCATTCTCTTCAACCAGTTTGATCATTCTTCAAATGTCATAGCCATGAGCCACTTTACACCATTTAACAGTCGGCTTCACACTGCTATACAGCCATTTGTCTGCTTTGTCCACCCATTTTCACCCTTAATCCGCAGCTAAAAAGTCTTCTTTCATTCTGTGAATTCTTCTGTCAGAAGTCGACTTATAAGCCCTTCCGAGTCGGCTTGAGGTTCTTGGTTTTCAGCTGTTTCACACCTGCGGCCTATTATTCACCTTTGCACTGCTATTTGTCACTAATGTTGCCTATTATTCACTTAGTCCATCTATTTGTTACCCTTAAGGTAGTATCTGCCACCCGTAATGCACATTTGTCAGCCTTAAGGGATATTTTTCACCCTTATTCTTTAGTGGGTACAAAGTCTATCGTAAGGTGATATATCAGCTTGTTTCTTCAGCGATTGGAGGCTTCTTCTGCAGAGTTGCTTCTAGGGCTGCTGTGACATTGCCATGCTTATGCTTACATGAATTCTTCAGATATTACAGTTCTTCAAACAGACATTCTTCAAGCATACAGACATAACGGTTCAAACATTCATAGCATTGACATTACAACTCTTCAAGCCTTCATATGAAAATGTTATTCAAGGCATTAGAAAATATATGGACATTAGCCAGCATACATCAAATTCATGATATAAAAAACCATTATCATAATATGATTCATAGTGTTAGACATCATTAAAATCACAGGACACAACAATAACATTATTATTTAGTTCAAAGAATTCAGCTTTGAGAGTGAAAGAAAGCATCTTCATGTTATCTACTTTCGAATTTAGAAAATCAAAAAGATATTTAACTAGATTTATTAATAATTATATTTATTTAAATCTATTTATTATTAATTTTTTATGATGTAAGATCCTCCTGCAGCCGCTGATGGTGGAGATGCTACGAATAACGAATGACGATGATGCAGCGAATATCTCTTGATTTTTTTTAATGATATTATGAAAAAATGATACATTTCAATTAATGTAACTGTAACTTTTTTTGTTGAAAGATTTATGTGTTGTGGACGTTCTTTATTATAATTTACAATAGGACTTTATCATATTGTGTGTTGTATATGTTGTTCATTGTGTGTTTTAGGTTGAGTTGTGTTGATTGTGGTGTATAATTGTAGCATTAAATAGGTTTTTAAAATTTTACATATATAAAAAAAACATGGAGAAAGTTTTTGACAGAATTTCGACCAACTAACAATTCGTCGGAACTAATTTCACGCACTTATTTCCTGACGTATTTTTTTTCCAGCGTAAATCGATCGAAAGGTTCAGACGTATTTTCGACCAACTAAATATTCGTCAGATCTAATTTGAGGAACATGAGTTCCGATGTATTAATTATCCATCTCCAATACGTCAAACATTAACGATATCTTTTCGACCCAAGGTAGTTTCGTCGGAACTAATTTGATCCACATTAGTTCTGACATATTAATTATCTGTCTCAAATGCGTCGAACATTAACGACGTATTTTCGACACAATAACAGTTCGCCGGAACTAATTTGACCCACATGTTTCAATGTATTACTTATCCGATTGAAATACGTCAAAAATTAACGACGTATTTCCCACCAAAATAACTTTCGTCGGAACTAAATTAACCCAAGTGTTTGCGACGACAAAATATTTCTGTCGAAAATATGTCGAAATCTTTAGACCTATTTTCAACCAAATTATGTTCCGTCGCAATGATTAATTAATTTTCGTATTATTAATTACCGACATAAATAGTCACCATAACTTTGACGATATAGTTTCATCAGTAATTTCGGACGAATTGGCGACGCTATTGGAATACGTCAAAAATTTGCAACATAAGATTTTCGACATCCATATTCCGTCACAAATATGTCGAAAATAAGTCAAAAATTTACATTGCGACGTATCTCCGACGTATTTGTGACGGCAAATGGACGTCAGAATTTCCCATTTTTCTTGTAGTGCGAGGAGGTGTGATCCACCTAAGTTCCTGCATCCCTTTGTGAGCGCGATCACGTTGTAGCGGTCCTCCTCAACTGCGTTCTCTCTCTTTTCTAAGGTACGCAGCAGGCCATTTCAATTCCTATAGTGTTTTCTTGTTGTTAGCCCTTGGTGGCGATCACGGTTCTCTATTTCTTCATCGCCCCTTTCCGCTTTGCTTATATTGCATGCATATTGCTTATTATTCATCTTGTTCTGGGCAGGATTTAATTATCAACAGTCCTTCGGCCGCGTTCTCCTTTTTTTTTCCAAGGTACACAGCGCCGTTATCACCTTTTCCTTGGTCTTTTGCTCTGTCAGCCATGGTGGCAATCACAGTCATTGATTATCTTCCACCGTCCCTTTTCCCCTTTGTGTTAGATTGCATGCTTACACTTGTATGCTTATATGTTCACTTGTTTGGGGGTGGATTAATCATCAACAATATGCAAGTATGCTGACCCACTAAATCCACATGTTGACTCTCCTGATAAGAGAATATGCTACATATAACCTTCAACCCATGCATGATAAATTGAAAGGTTCTCCTGTGAAAAATGACATAAATGATATGCCATCCATGTTGTCTATATTTCATATGGTGCAAGTTCAAGCTACAACTTCACGTTACAAGTTTACATTGTTAGTTCATAATGCAAGTTTATATATGTTCTACCATGACATCTTTACTTATCATGTCTAGTTTATATGTTTTCTTCCTTATCCTCATCAGCCTTGGACGATGGTATGGGATACCCCCATTGCTATTCCATTTAAGCTTGTTTTGATTAATCAACTTCCTAGAGTTTTCTGATTAAAGTCCCGAATCATGCAGTTGCACTTAAGTATATTTGTACAACGTCATATGAATAGTTAGTTTTATAATTAACCAAGACTGCTACAATTTTCATAAAATGTGAGATGTATAACTATTGTATCGGTGGTGTGAAGTGTGGTGGTAGTGTTAGGAGTCAAACGGAGTTGTCGTACTCAGACAGCTTCCCTTATTTCTTTTTAGGTGCCGACCAGTGACATCTTCTAGGTGACTGGAGCAAGACTTCTTCGGTAGACTCTAAGATGACAAATTGAATACAGCACAGTGGAAGCATAGTGGCTTAAGGTACGTCTCAGAGGATGTTGCTACCTGGCTATACTTTCAGCTATCAATGGTGGTTTGAGACTCAGCCCTTTAACGTGATAGTTGCTTAAGGTGATGGCCAACCACCAGCATAGCTAAGCCACATGCTCTGACTACTATCAACCCTGCACTATAGTCGTATGCCATCACCTCTGAATCAACCAATTCCTCTTCTCCCTGACTAGCCAAGGGGAGTGCGTCCTTCAAGCCCTCCGAATCACAACCTCCTCCTGAGGCTCTTCTTATGATGAAATGTTAACTCGAAGACATATGGAGAGAGATGAAAGATATGGCCACAAACGTGGCCAACCAATCTAGTTCTTCTACCCAGGTTAGCATCTCTCCTTCTCCCCAGAGATCCTAGCCACAATCAACCTTCAAAACTAAAACTACCATCCTTAAGGCCTTATGATGGCACCTCAAACCTATTCGAGAATTAGGATAGGTTTGACACACTCCTCACCATCATAGAAGTATCAGACCAATTCTAGTGTCATGCTTTCCCTCTTCCCCTAGAGAGCAGGACGACAGCCTTATTCAAAACACACATGCCATGTTCCATAACAAGGTCATAGCAACTTGGTTTTGCCTTTTTCTCTCACTTTGCCAGATACACATGGACCATACAAACTTCTACATATCTTATGCCACCGAAGCAGAGGAAGGGCGAAAGCCTCAAGTCTTACCTAGGGTGATTCTCCATCAAGGCCCTACAAATCAAACAAATGGACGTTTCCACAGCCCTCACGGTGATGCTCAACAAAACCACTGACCACGGCCTCCGAGACTCCTTATCCAAGAGGCCACCTACTTCCTTCCCTGAATAGCTGGCCAAAGCTCGATGCTACAACAATAAGGAAGACGTCCTCACGTCTCATGAAAAGAAAAACCTTGTCCACGAGACATGAAATAGACCTATCGAAGGTCAAGAGGACAGCTGCCCCACACGGGATAACTAAAGGGATGATCAACAACACCCATGGGAAGACTTCCCTTGCCTCGTTGCCCCCCCTGATAGATCTTGATGGAGATCCGGGACAAGTCTTACCTTCGATAGCCCACTCAGATGCCCACCAATCTTGGACTACAAAACAAGACAAAGTATTGTAAGTTCCACTGGGACCATGGTCATACCATCGATGAGTGCACTGCCCTTTGTCGAGATCTTTTGTCTCTGATCCAACAAGGGTTCCTCGACCTAGGCCTCACCAACGATTGGAAGAAGTGCCCAGCACGAGAATCTGAGCCTGAAGCCAGCGAGCCCAGTAGTAGAAACTCCAGGATGTCACTATGATCATCTCTGTCAAGGAGCATATTGCCTGGAAACATTAGGAGGTACAATCCTCCCTTGAATCCAGAACATGGAATCCCCTCTACACTTATCATGCATAATTGCATGTACTCATCTATTTGAGCTTATAATACAATGCACTAGCATTGATCTCTAGTGACCTTCGATGTAGCCGACCCATGGCCTTAGCCTAGTCACCATCTCTTGGGACATTTGGTGCGGCCGACCAATGGCCTTTTCCAAGCCATTGTCTCTCTTGACCTTCGATGCGTCCGGCCCATGGCCGTAGCCCAATCATTATCTTTCGCTACCTGTGCCCTAGCTGACTAATGGCCATAGCCCTTACTGGATGAGACAACCTTCAATCTAGTGGCTCCTCGACCATAGCCTATTTCCCCAGCTGGATGAGACAACCTTTGGCCTAGCCGATCCTCGGCCATAGCCCTATCTCTATAGTTCATGACCTTTGGTCTAGCCGATTGATAGCTATAGCTTAGTTTCCCATCGTTGGATGGGACAACCTTTGGCCTAGACACTCCTCGGCCATAGCCCGATCTCTGTAGTTTACGACCGTCACTCTAGCATACTAACATCCATAGCTCGGTTTTCGCTCACTAGATGGGACAAGCTTTGGCCTAGCTACTGGTCGGCCATAACCTGGTCTCCGCAGTATACGACCTTCGACCTCACTAACTGACGGCCATAGCCCAACTTCCCCTCGTTGGACAGGACAACCTTCAGCTTAGTCGCACCTCGGCTATAGCCTGATCTACACAGTTTACCACCTTCGTCCTAGCCGATTGATAGCTATAGCCGATTTTCCCTCACTAGATGGGACAACCTTCAGCCATGCTGCTCCTCGGCCATATCCTAGTCACTCCTACGTAAGTCACCCCAAATTCACATGCACTACTGTCTTACCTCGATCACCTCTACATGAGTGACCCCGAGCTCTCGCATATAACGGCCTTAACCCTGTCACTTCTACATAGGTGATCTCAAACCCAAGTTCAGTCTACCTTAGAACTTAGCCTCGACCAACTTTCCATGCTCCATGACCCCGAGCATAACTAGACACTCATGGCAACCTTTGTCTTAACAATAGGCACCGTCGATCAGCAGCCTCAACCCAAATCATTACCTTTTACACAACCTTATGAGTAGCCAAACAACGTTATATGAATCATGGCTCTAGTCTCAATGATCTATCATATATGAACCCTCTGGGCTCGACCAAGTTGTGGTCTGTAAAGATCCCAGATGAGGTAGCAAGAAATGTAAAAGAATAAAACTTTCATCACCGTCCGTCATTGTTCAGTCTAATTTGCGTTGATTTCCTATGAGTAGAGATCTGATTTTACCTCTACGATATGTGGATCGCATCGGAGCAAAAAGTGAACCCTCATGGGGGTAATTAATCATATAAGTGTCAAGTCTCTAGCAATATCTACACAAGCACGGATGACAGAGTTTTCTCCACACAGTGCTCCACAAACGATCTCTTCCATAGCACTCTAGCGAAGTCTCAATGATTAACACAAAAGGGAGAAGAGAGAGGAGAAAGGAGTGCGAGTATGAGGAGAGAGAATAGGGGGGACCTAACTAGAGGAATCCTGGATGCAACTGTTTATAGACTCCATGAGATTTTCATAAAACCCTCATAAGTCTATAATTACACAAATACCCACGTCATTTGTAACTCTAATGTGTGTAACCCTCTAGGCATCGTGTCAGTCTGGTTTTAAGCACATTAAGCTTAAGAACTCTTTCCTATCTTACCTGCATTAACACTTAATACTGAATCAATTATTCAACCATCTCATGATCATTCCTCGTTGGACTTTCAGGCCATAGTAAGCACTAAGCAACACTTCGTGTACCAGAAGACAAAGGGGATCAATAACCCACTCTAAGACCTTTCTGTCCACGCTTACCACATAGCTCTAGTTTTTCATTCACGTAATGGCCCTGCCTATTTAAGGGTATAGTGATACTGTCAAACTCTTGTATCTTTTTTGGCCTATTGAACCCCGTACTCAAAGGTCTCATTGGAAAGCTCCTTTCCTAATGAGCCAAGAAACCTTGGCCAAGGATTTCCTGAGTACTGTTCATAGAGCATTCTTCCTCTATCTATATTAAAGAGTGAATGATCCACTAATGTCACTCAATTCCCTTTGCACAAATTCTGCTATATCTAAAACCCGAGCTTCTGGGACTTGTAGTTAAAGTCTCTATACCTGAGATCAAAATATAGTAGTTCTCATGCAACGCGCCCTTGATGCCTCATGTTCGATGACCAACTATGCCACTGTGTACTAAGAATCTTCTTGTTGATAGTTAGATATAATTACCATCCAGAGATTCTTAATCGGATCAGTTTAGTGAATTTATTCTCCAATGGGCACCTACATGTTGATTTTAGTGTCTCCACATAAGTGATTATGAGATCAGTCACCCTCATCACATAAGCAGACACAACATGTACTAGTCTATTTGAATGTTTAATGCCCTTCTCAAGCATTCTATGTTTAAAGAAGATTAATATCATTATTACAATCTCATTGCAATTTAATCTTCATTGCATAAGTTTACGGACTTTGTTATAATCTGCACAAGCGCATAATATGAATATAATTAATATTATTGTCATAAATTAAATTTAAACAAGAATGTACAAAAGGTGTTTCATCATATCTCACACGATTGACTTATAGGACATACTTTAATTAACATTCTCCCACTTGTACTAAAGCTAATGACCCATGTATCTCATCGCCATAGACCCAAAGTGTCGTTCAAACACACTTTGAACTAATGACTTTGTAAGTGGATCTGCTATATTATCCGTCGATGGAACTCTTTCCACCATTACATCTCCTCTGCTGATTATTTCTCTGATTAGGTGAAATTGCGCCCAAAATCTAGTTGGACTTCTAGTGAGTGCTCGACTCTTTCACTTGTGATATTGCCCCATTATTGTCACACAACAACAGGACTGGATCAAAGATGCTTGGAATGACCCCAAGCTCTGTGATAAACTTCTTCATCCAAACTACTTCCTTTGCAGCTTCAATGGTAGCAATGTACTCCACTTCTATTGTCGAGTCAGTAGTAGTCTCTTGTTTGGAACTCTTCCAGTTTATTATCCCTTCGTTCAATGTGAAAAAATAACCCAACATGGACATACTGTCATTCAAATCTGATTGGAAGCTCAAGTCAGTGTACTCTCGTAGCTTCCAATCATCTCTTCTATAGACTAGAAATAAATCCTTAGTCCTTCTCAAATACTTGAGGATGCATTTCATGGCCATCTAGTGTGCCTCACCTAGATATGTCTGATAATTAATTACTTGTAACACTTAAGAGTTAGCGCTACATCGAGCCTAGGTAGTTCATAGCATAGTGGACATGATAGGTCCTACTGTCAAAGCATACGAGACTCTACTCATATCTTCTCTCTTTCAGGAGTCTCTGGTGACATCTCCTTAGAGAGTATAACTCCATGTCTCATCAGAATGATGCTCTTTTTAAAGTTTTCCATGCCAAACCTTTTGACAATGGTGTCTATGTGCAAGGGTTGGGACAAGCCCAACATCCGTTTAGATCTATCCTTATATATTCGAATCCCAAAGACATAGGATGCTTCACCTAAATCCTTCATTGAGAAGTTCTCAGATAACCATGCTTTTACTAATGATAACATCCCTACATCATTCTCAATGAGTAAGATGTCATCAAAATAATGTACAAGGAAGGTGACTAAGCTCCCACTAACTTTCTTGTACAAGCAAGGTTCATCTTAATTTCTACTAAAGCTATAAGATTTGATCACCTTATCAAATCTTATATTCTAACTCCTAAAAGCTTTCTTTAATTCATAGATGGATCTCTGGAGGTAGCATACTTTATGAGGATGCTCCTTGGATGTGAACCCTTCTTGTTGTATTATATACACATCTTCCTCAAGATTTTCATTGAGAAATGTTGTCTTCAAATCCATATGCAATATCTCATAATCATATTATATAGCAATGGCAAGTAGAGTTTTGATTCACTTAATCATGGCAACTGGTGAAAAGGTGTTGTCATAGTCAACTCCTTACCTTTGATGATATCATTTTGCCATTAACCTTGCATTATAAATATCTATTAATCCATCTCTGCCGATCTTTCTCTTGAAGATTAATTTGCAACCCAGAGGTACACTACCTTCTGGTGCATAAAGCAAGTTCCAAATTTGATTATCATACATTGATTAAACCTCAGAATTCATGGCCTCTTACCATCTTCTAGAGTCAGGGCTATGCATAGCCTCTACATAAGTCTTACAATCATCATCCTCATTGTAAAGTACATTTTTGTGTCTTTTTTGATATTTCCCACATATCTCTCCTATTGTTTTGGTATTCTAGTAGACCTACATGGTTCTTGTGTACTCTCTTTAACAGGTTCCCAAGACAATGGATTATCCAATGATCTAATGTCAATTTATGGTTCTAGAACTTCTTTTAGTTCTATCATGCTCCCACAATCTTTATTAATAAGATACTCTTATTCTAAGAAGATAGTTCTCTTGGCGACAAAAACCTTTTGTTCGCTTGAATGATAGAAATAATATCCAAAACTTTCTTCTAGATATCCCCCAAATTTGCTCTTTCCTTTCCTTGACTAAAACTTACCTAGGTTAGGTCTTTTAACATGGGCAGGGCAGCCCCAGACTTTAACATATTTAATGTCAGGCTTCTTAACTTTCCATATCTCATATGGAGTAGTAGACACCGATTCACTTGGAACCTTGTTAAGTATATATGTTGTTGATTCTAAGGCATAGCCCAAGAGGGTTAAGGAAGTTTGGCAAAACTCATCATGGACTATACTATGTCCCATAAGGTATGATTCCCCCTTTCCAATGCACCACTTAGTTGTAGTATATATGGAAAGGTCCATCGAGAAAGAATACCATAATCCTTTAAGAATGGTATGAATTCCCTACTTAAATACTCACCACATCAATCTGATCCAAGGGTCTTAATACTCTTTCTAATTGATTTTTCTACACCATTTTTAAACTTTTTACACTTCTCAAATGCCTCTGACTTGTACTTCATCAAGTACACATAGCCAAATCTTGAGAAGCCGTCTATAAATGAAATAAAGTAGGAATATGTAACAACCCGATAAAAAAATAATGAGTAAATAGGTTAAAAAGAAAAAAATTCCATAATTTAAATGCAGAAATAAATTTTTTAAATATAAAATAGCTAAGCAAGAACCCAAAAAAAAATTCTAAAAGAATTATGGGCTAAGAAATGGATCAAATTAGGCTAAAAAGGGATAAAACCAAAGCAATCAAAAACCTTGATTTAATTAAGCTAATTAGGCTTAAATCTAGAACCTATTAGACCTAATCTCTAGCCTAAACCCTAGCCCACTTAGGGAGGCCATTTCTCCTTAAAACCCTAACCCTAGAGGGGGGCAAAATGGAGATGACGGCACTGGTTTTGGATAACCCCAAAATTTGGGCGGAGTTTTCTCCCTTGGATTTCCTTGAACGAATTAGTGTTCCTTGAGTAGCCTAGGTCTATAAATATGTTGCCAAGACCTTCTAGTTAACCCTAATTGCACTGGAAGGCAGCTACGCGAGGGCTCAACGGTGGATTTTGAAGAGGAGGTGAGGTGCGCTAGGTGTTCTTTGGGTTTTCTTCTTCCCTTCCTAAGTTTGACTCAAGGTACGTTTCTCTCAGGCCTAGATCTAATTAACTCCATTTATAGGATCATAAGCATGTCTATCTTCGATTTATGCATTTTTCCCCTTCAGTAATCTTCCCGATTCGTCGAATTTTTGAGTTAAGATCATGGTATTCTAGAACTGAACATTTTTTGCGTGATCGGTATGAGAACGTGGCCAACGCAGATAACGCCTTTTGATCAAGATCATGCGATACGATGCTTTCACTAGAATGCGGTCACCACAACAACCACATTCAGGGCAGAGCGCGGCTGACCTAGAGACCGTGACTTGACTCAACCCCCCGAGAATTTCCAAAGTTTTTTTCATGGTTTAATCTCTTGAAAACGATGCATGTCTTCTATTACCTCTTGCTAATTTGAATGAAAACTGTAGGGCTTGTTAATTAAGTTAAAATTTCCTACGTCCATGATAAATCTCTTATGATCTCAAAAAAATTCATGACAAAGCTTTTATGATCCCTCTCTAACATGTCCATCCTTCCATTACAAGCATGCTACAATGAGTAGCTTTTAAATCACATGGTTTGCTGAAGTTGTCTCTCACAAGTCTTCAATTTTGATTGGAAACACGATTGACTTTGATATTCTCAACCGGTGATGTGATGGATAGATCTTATTACACAGTTATTTTTTTTGAAGGTCGTGTCACTCCGGTGGCAATGATCTACTGCTACTACTATTTTCTGATGTTTCATAAACCTTAATTCTTGGTGAAGTTAGAACCCTCCATCGGATACTCCTTTTGTCGGACTGGAACATCTTCACTAAGGCCTTCATAAGACTTCACGAGCTATGGATTCCCACATAGACGTCGATCAGATTGTACCTCAAAAACCTTGGAAACCCTGAGAATCTCATCCTACTGGTGTAAAATGGGGTTCAATCGGCCTATAGAATGATAGAACGAGGTTCTATCCAAGTTTTGTCTATCTATTCTGAACGCAGCCAACTAGAGACCGCATTCAGCTTATGTTTCATGAAGGTGGATGACCCAGAGACCGTGTTCTTGTAGAACCCTTATCATGAATGCGGTGCACACCCAGACCGCATTCATGTGATCATGGTACCCAACCAGATCCGTTCATCTTGACTAGGCCTATCTCCTAGCCTATGATTGCCTATCTTCTAGCCTTTGAGCAACTATCTTCTAGTCAGAGCTATTAGCATGATCGCATTCTGTTCCCGGCATCTGAGCAGACCACGTTCCACCCAAATTACTATCAATTGTGGTTTCTGTGTTGTTAGTGTGATGTCATGTTCCGAAATTGGCCATTTATGGCTATTTCCCATAGTACCCTCGACCCTTGTGGGGTAAGTACAAAGATTCGTTATTTATAAGCTTATACATCTTTTCGAGAATTCCTTCATAAATTCTTGTTCCAATTGTCCACTACCTTGACTACATAAGCTTGGTTATTGGAATTCTTTGGCCATTAAAATGAAATGTGGATGTCTAGATATTTACATGGGATCTATGATCCATACCCTTAATGTCTCGCGCCAATGAAGGGCTCGGTATGATCTTAGGAGGAGCACCCGAAAGTACTTGTGCACATGGGAGTTGAATGACTTGGTATGGCATTACACCAAAGTAGCTGCTTGCTAGATTGGTCTATGACATTACACTTCTACATGAGATACTTGAATCACTTGACATGAATACATGAATGTACTGGCTTGTTAGCATGATATGGCCAAATCAATTGATAAATACTTGTTACATGCACTTGACATTAAAATTAAGTTCATTTCCAGCATTCTAGTTCTTGCCATATTGATTAATTGCCCTGGTTATTGAAAAGTTTATTCCAATTTTCCTTATTACATTGAATTACTTATGAATCTTTCTAATTGTCTCTTGTATCTACTTACTCATGCTTCTTATATCTGCTTGTTCATCTCCAATATCTGTTATGCATGATTGTTATGTTTCCTCATTTAGTGCATTTAAATGTCCAACATGTTAATTACTTAAAGATGTCTGATATAGAGATGCAATTCCTACTAAGCATTTGCTCACCCAGTTTTCTTAACATTTTTCAGGTAGTTTAGAAGAAGAAGAACACTCTGACAGAGAGGGGAATGAGTAATTGGAGTGTTCAAGCCTACTATAGAAGCCTTGTCATTGTCTGGTCTTTTATTTTTATTAGATGTGAGGGAAAGTTGTAGTAAGAGAGAGAAATGATGCTTGAAAGATGTTGAGTTGAATAGTCCTTGATGTAAACTTTAATATCATTGATTAGTAATAAAAGTTTAGTCTTTTGTGACCTCTGTATGTTGTCTCTTGTGGTTGGTTCTCTTATGTGCATGCTCTGATTGATATGATTATTATAACTGTTGCATTCTGACTTTCCGTGTTGGGGCGTGCCAGTTTTTATAGTATTAGAGCCTAGGTTTTCTTTTTAGACCCTAGGTTTTCCTTGATATAGGTTTTAGATTGTCATTAGAACCTATATCCCGGTAGTGCCTTAAAACTGACCAGTGAAATTGGGTAGAGCCATGGGCGAAGATCTAAAATATGATAAACTCTAAAGAAGTAAATGAAATTCTTAATTCTTTTTGTTGCTTGTAGGCATTTAGGTCTTTCCAATGGCTACTGAGTGCACGTAGTAGAGAGAAATGCAGAGAACAATTCAGGGGCTGACCCAGGCGCTGTAGCAAGTGGCTCAGGGTGAAGCACACTATGGCACAGGTGACTTACATAGGAATTTATGAAATATGAATCCTCCGAAGTTCAATAGATCCACTGACCCAGACGAGGCTGAACACTATGTCAAAGAGATAGATAGGATTTTTTAGGTAATGCAATGCATCGACCAAGAAATAGTTCTTTTGGCTACCTTTCAATTAGAGAGGGATGGCAACCTTGCCTAACTGTTGGGTCCCTTTGGTGCAACCGTAATCAAGAGGAGGAAGGGGTGAATTGATTACGCCCCTTTAAAAAATTTAACAAAATGAAATGCTTGTTTCAGCACATAGCATATTCACTAATAATGCTTAGAAATAATAGACCAAGACTTAGATTTAAAAAGTGTCAAAATGATCGCAGTTAAGACCAGACAGGCTTGATGAAGCAAGCTGAAATGCCAGCAGATAGAAAGATATGCTACACCTATGAGCAGAGATATGTCGAACACTTGGCGGGTGCGTGTGAGCAGATGGAATGCATGTAGCAATGTTAACGATTTAATGTGCCAGACTACTGCACACTACAAACCAATGTGTTGAACACACAATCTGCACTTGAAAACACAAATCTGTTAACAACGATGTGAGTGCGAGAGGATGATCGATCACATAGAACAGTCAACCAAATACTTGTGAATGGGGATAGGAGAAATGAAACAATCGCACAGATATTCACATAGACACAACAATTTTTAGGTGGTTCGGCCAGACACTCCCATCTGCCTATGTCCACCCCTCACTAAACCCGGTGAGGCTTCCACTAAGTTGCAACTGCAGCAACACCCATGGGGACAAGTCCCCAAATGACCGTTGATTCACAGCTTCCGAGGATGAACCCCATACACACACGTGGATTCAATCGGCAGATAGCCACTGAGTTACATCTTGGACTGGAGGAACACTTTCCTCCCACCGCTGATGCACAGTTTACAACCGAAATTGATCCCAAAATAGGGTATTGAAAAACACACACGTAGACGAATCTGAGGTAAGAACAAGCAGAAAATAAACAAAAGAAAAACCAAAATGAAGAAGCACAATGTTGCTCTAGATGAAGATCTGGGAGCTTTTCTGATAAACATCCACAAAACTCTCAATCGGATCTGGAACCCCGTCACACTGAGTCGTGAAGACCTCTCCCTTGAATGCTCTTACACTATTCCTGGTGGCTTCTATCTCTTTTCTCCTTTCTCAGATTTTTCTTCCGAAAAGACTCAAGTCTTCATACTGCTCCTTCATTCATCTTCTAGCCCCTCTCAGATTTACTTCCCTCTCTCTTTTCTTAACTATAGCTCAAGAGGTCACACTCTTCTTCCTCTTCTCAAGTTCTCTTCGAAGATGCTCTCAATATTTTTCCCTCTCAGATGCTCTTTTGAAACACTCAGGGCAACTCTCTACTTCTCCAGCGTCTTCTTCTTCTCCAAGGTGAAAGATAGTATTTATAGCAGAAAGACAATGGATGATATTCCATTTCCATGCTATTTTATGATTGGTCCACGTCAAAAGTAGAAGATTCCATCCTAGGACCTTTCCAGAAATCGAGACACGTGACCTGCGATTGTGTGCCAATAATTGGAGGAAGAATCCACGTGACTGCTTAAGTATCTCACGTGTCTGTACGGTTGAACTCAGTTCAGTCAACTGAGTTGATAGTACAGTCGACTGGATCTTCAATGTCTGTTGACTTGGTGCTGGCATGGTCTGTCGACTTGCGCTGTGAGCTTCAGATGATGTGAGTCGACTTGGTTGGCTTGGTAGGTCGACACAGTGCATCCTCACATGAGCATCAACACACGACCCTTAGCGCACAAGCATTAGCACAATTGGGCTGAGCAACCTTAGTCGATTGAGTCGACTGACTTTTTTTAAGTTGACTAATTTTTCCTTTATTCTGTCGACTTACACTCTACCTGGCTTCGTGAATATCTGTCGACTCCTATGCATATTAGTCGAATGACATTGCCTTTGTTAGTTGACTAATTGGCCAACCCTTGCCTCTTCATTTCAGCAAATCCAAAGCCCCTTGCACCTTGAGCTTCATTCAATCTTTGTTGACACATAATTGGAGCTTGAGCTTCTTGTTCCTGTTGACTTATCTGTTTTCACTTGGTTGCCCCAACCATTTGTAGTTGCTTGGGTCCAGCTGCTTCCAAATCCATGCCCAACTTCAAGATGCCTTGGTCTGTGAGTATCACCTCTGCTACTTTAACATTGGATTCCCACTGCCACCTGCTACTTTGTTCTAACTTTCTGTTAGAGCATAGTTAGAAGACATTGTTAGGCTCCAACCACTTCTTTTACCTTCATTTGTACCATTATCCTTCCAAAATTTCATGCTCGCCTTCAGTTGGCTTTTTTGCCTGAATCATATTGTTCCAACCATCTGAACGAACTCAAGTATCAGTCGACTGAAACCTATAACACTCTCAGTCTTTTATTTCTGAGAAATTTGGTCGACTAGACCCTAGGACATGTTGACATATCAGTCGACTGAAATTGTGCTTAGTCAACTGACATAATCTTTCTCTATCAGCTCCTTTTCTCATCTGTTGACTTACAAAAAAACTCATTCACTCACATCATGAGGTGAATAAAAATCATTCAAAATGTTATGAATATCAGAGTTTAAAAACCAATAAAGATTTTATCATGATCCAAGAATTTAAACATGAAACTCCATGAAATGAAATCATCACACTTATGAAAATTTCATGGAGAACACAGCAGCATGAAAAATCATCAACACACATAGTGAATTATAGTTGGATCATTATCAAATGCACAAAAATGAATCATAGTTGGACATCATCAAAACTACACATGAACTACACATGTACAACACTAACAATCAGGTGTCGTGGGAAGCATTTTTGGAGCTTTTCAACAACAAGTACTTTTCTGACCGAGTTTAAGAGAAGAAGGTCACTGAGTTCGCCTCATTAAGGCAAAGAAACTTATCAATGGCAAAGTATGAAGCTCAATTCTCTAGGCTGGCCAAGTATGCGCCACATTTGTTGTGTACCGAACGGATGAAGGTGAAGAGATCCTTGAATGGCTTGCGGCTTCATTATATCAGTCAACTGACTCCGTTAGATATCCAAGTGTATTCGAACATGGTGCGAAAGGCACAACTTTTGGAAGATGCTATCAAGATGACCAATCATCTACATGGGAAGGACAAGAAGAAGGAGCAAGCTACAAGCTCTGATAACTTTAAGCAAGCTTTTGGTAAGAAGAGGCCCAATGGTGGGAGTGATTTTCATAAAGATAAGAAGCCAATGGAGAATGACAAGCAAGTAGTTCTTGCTACCCCGTCCAAAGTAGTATGCAAGCAGTGTGACAAAGGCATGACATAAAGTTGAAGAGTGTTAGAGAAGGTTGAGAGAATGTCTTTGATGTGGGAGTTGGGACCATAGGATCCCGAAATGTCCTTTTATGAATGAACAAGGGTTGCTGGAGAAGCATCATGGAAGCTCGAAGCAGCAAGGCAGACTTCAAGCCCTCAGGGAAGCGGAAACTACCGAAGAAGGCGGTGTGGTGGAAGGTACCCTTACTGTCCATTCAAAGTCTACTTTTATTCTTTTTATACTGAAGCTACACACTCATTCATTTCTCAAAGTTTTATTGATACCTTATCTATGATACCTGTTCCATTGGAGTCTCATCTTGTTATAACTACCCTCATTGGATCTGGGTTGAAGATTGAGTATGTTTTTCCCTCTAGTAAAGTCTTGATTAGTAATCACAATTTGTCTGGTGATTTGGTTTGCATGAAGATGGATGGCTATGATGTAATTCTAGGGGCTGACTAGTTATCTAGGCATGGTGCTAGCATCATTTGCAAGTTGGGTATGGTGACCTTTATCGGGTACCCTAAACTTTCCTTTTTGGGTGTTAAACATTCTAGACATCTGTCCCTTATTTTAGCCCTCCAAGTTGATAGAATGATAAGGAAGGGGTGTCATGCATTCTTAGATTTTGCTACCTTGGCTGAGCAGAGGACACCTGAGTCGGAGGATATTCCTGTTGTTAGAGATTATCCTGATGTGTTTCCAGATGAGTTGCCGAGTATTCCTCCAGAGAGGGAGGTTCCATTTTCTATTGATTTGATTCCTAGTGCCGCACCTGTTTCTAAGGCTCCTTATCAGATGTCCCCTGTGGATCTGAAGGAGTTGAGGGAGCAATTGTCCGAGTTATTAGAGAAGGGTTTTATCCGTGCAAGTATCTCACCTTGGGGAGCGCATGTTCTATTTGTTAAAAAGAATGATGGATCTATGAAGCTATGCATAAATTATCGGCAATTGAACCAGTTGAAAATTAAAAATAAGTACCCACTGCTAAGGATTGATGAATTATTTGATCAGATTTCAGGAGCTCAGTATTTTTCGATGATTGATCTTAGGTCGGGTTACCATCAATTGAGGATCAAAGAAAAAGATATCTACAAGATGGCATTCAGGAACGGGTATGGGCATTTTGAATTTATTGTAATGTCTTTTGGACTAAAAATGCCCCTGTAGCATTTATGCAGTTAATGAGCAGCGTATTTAGGCCCTACCTTGATCAATTTGTGGTGGTCTTTATCGATAATATCTTGATCTATTCAAAATCCAAGGAGTATGAGGAACATTTGAGGAAAGCTTCACAATTGTTAAGAGATCACAAGTTGTATGTCAAGTTTAATAAGTGTGACTGTTTTGTTGTAAAAAGTTTCTTTTCTGGGCCACATAATTTCTAAGGAAGGCATCTCATTTGATCCATCTAAGGTTGAGGCCGTAAGGAATTGAAAGAGACCTGCTAGCGTGACTAAGGTGCGGAGTTTCTTAGGATTGGCAGGATACTATAGAAGGTTTATCAAAGATTTCTCTAATATTATTGTACCTTTGATCATATTAACAAGAAAAGGGAATCCCTATGTATGGACTGAAGATTATGAGAGGAGCTTTCAGACTCTGAAAGATTATCTTACTACTGCCCCTGTGCTTACCTTGCCTTCTGAAGGAGGGGGATTTGAAGTATATACTGATGCATTTGGAGTTGGCTTAGGCTATGTATTGATGCAACGTGGTAAAGTGATCGCCTATTCATCAAAGTAGCTGAAGAATCACGAAGAGAATTATCCTGTACATGATCTGGAACTGGCTACTGTGGTCTTTGTCTCAAAGATCTGGAGACATTATCTCTATGGAGAATCTTTTATTGTATATTCGGATCACAAGAGCTTGAAATACATATTCTCTTAAAAGGAACTCAATATGAGACAAAGAATGTGGCTTGAATACCTAAAGAATTTTGACTTCTCAATACAATACCATCAAGGAAAGAGTAATGTCGTAGCTGATGCCCTTAGCAGAAGATCGATGGCAATATTCTCGGGTCTGATGCCCCAAGAATGGCGTTTGTTAGAGTAACTGGCAAGTTTAGACTTAAACATTGATGAGAAGGGAGAGCGAGTCTTGATCATTAATGTTAGACTTAAATCAGAACTGATCTCGGAGATTAAGGAACTGCAACTCGATGATCCTTTGTTTGTTGAGATTAAAAAAGGATTGGATCAGCGACTGGATTTCTTGTTGATCGATGATGGTAGGTTGCTATTTCAAGGAAGAACTTGTGTGCCTGATTCAGTTGAAATCAAGAACAAGATCTTGGAAGAGGTGCATAGGTCTAATACACCATTCACCCTGGTGCTACGAAGATGTACCGAGATCTAAAGAGGACCTTCTTGTGGCCGAACATGAAGAGAGAAGTGGCCAAGTTCGTGAGCCAGTGTCTAGTGTGTCAACAAGTCAAAGTAAAACACTTTAGGCCTATTGGAAAGCTAAAACCACTAGAGATATCGGAATGGAAATGGGAAAGCATAGGCATAGATTTCATCGATCGTGGGGTTGCCTAAGACTCGAGGTGGATTTAATGCCATTTGGGTAATTATGGGCAGATTGACTAAGTCCGTGCATCTGCTACCTATCAAGACTAAGTGGACGGTAGATATTCTAGCTGCACTTTGTTGGGTCCCGAAGGGAGGCAATCAAGAGGGGAGGGGTGAATTGATTGGCCAAATAAAAAATATTACTAATTGAAATGCTAGTAGGAAGGAAAACCTCAAGCTAGAAATAATTCTAGTTAAGCAAACACTCAGCCTTACCCGAACAAGATCTCTCTCGCAAGTACATGAAGTAAAAATATGAATTCTAAGACGAAGAAAGAAAACGCTCAGCTAACCGTGAAGCCCACTCGTTCAAACCACGAAGAACAAACCACAAAGGAGGCACAGAATTTTTAGGTGGTTCAGGTACACAAATGTGTCCCCTACGTCCACCCCTCACACGTGAGGATTAATGCTCCACTATGAAGTGAGCCACACACACGCTGTAACGACAGCCAACACACACACGGTAGCCTACCTCGGCCACCACACACACACACACGCTCTCGTATCACAGATCACGAGCACACACACACGAATGTGTTTCAAGATGATCAAGTATTACAGCAAATGTTCAAAATCAATCAGCAAAGACTTGAGAAGATTGGTAGTGGTTTAGAGCTCCCCCTTTATCTCCTTTGAAGGTATGTGAATGCTCCTACAGTTTGAGGACGGTTCTTGAAAGAAGATGAACGATTCTTGCAAAAATGAGGTTGTAACTTGATTTGCCATGTAGCTTCCAGTAGAAGATTGATTGAAGACTTGAATCCACCTTCTTCCCTTCACATGCAAGCTCGAAATAGCATGGGAGAAGCCCTGGAGCCACTGCTTGCGTCCTGCACCTGCAAAGTTTTGAGAGAGAGCTCAAAAATGAAAAGATAGATCTCCTTGCTTAGGTTTGAGGCTATAGAGATGGCTATATGCAACTAGAACGGTCAAGGGACACGCTAGGGACAAGATCCACGAAACCTAGAGTAAAACAAGGCGGATCGATGGGAGTGGGTTGACAAAAGGTTCGTGGACGCAAAAAGTCCAAATTCACGGCTCCGCATAGGTGTCGACACCAGGTGTCGACACTTTGGGCAAAACACTAACCAGAAGCTCAAAAAATAAACCTGGACAATGGGTGTCGACACCTGATGTTCAGGTTAGCAGACAGAAGCTGCCAGAACCAATTTTGAGTAGGTGTCGACACCTAGTGTCGACACCTCTAAAACTGGTTGCTGGGAACACATTCTGGAACCAAGTGTCGACTCTTGCTGTTCCAGAAGGCCTAGTAAACCCTATCCCACTTAGGGAGGCCGTTGCTCCCCAAAACCCTAACCCTAGAGGGGGCAAAATGGAGGCAAGGCCGCTGGTTTTGGATAACCCTAAAATTTTGGTAGATTTTTCTCCCTTGGATTTCCTTGAACGAATTAGGGTTCCTTGAGTAGCCTAGGTCAATATATAAGTCGCCAAGGCCTTTTAGTTAACCGTAATCACACTGGAGGGTGGCTGCACTAGGGCTCAGGTGCGAATTTCGAAGAGGAGGTGAGGAGTGCTAGGTGTTCTTCAGGTTTTTTTCCTCCCTTTCTAAGTTTGACTCAAGGTAGGTTTCTCTCATGCATAGATCTAATTAACTCCATTTATAGGATCATAAGCATGTCTATCTTCGATTTATGCATGTTTCCCCTTCAGTAATCTTCCAGATTCGTCCAATTTTTGAGTTAAGACCGTGGTTTTCTAGAATTGGGCATTCTGCCTGATCGGTCTGAGAACGCAGCCAATGCAGACAATGCCTTTTGATCGTGGTCATGCGATACAATGCGTTCACTAGAACGCGGTCACCACGACAATCGCATTCAAGGTAGATCGCGGCCGACCAAGAGACCGCGACCTGACCCGACCCCCTGAGGATTTCCAGAGTTTTTCTCATGTTGTAATCTTTTGGAAACGATGCATATTTTCTATTACCCCTTGTTAATTTGAAATAAAATTATAGGGCTTCTTAATTAAGTTAAAATCTCCTAAGTCCATGATAAATCTCTTATGATCTCAAAAAAAATCATGACAAAGCTTTTATGATCACTCTCCAACATGTCCATCCTTCCATTACCAGCATGCTAAAATGAGTAGTTTTTAAATCACATGGTTTGCTGAAGTTGTCTCTCATAAGCCTTCAATTTTGATTGGAAACATGATTGACTTTGATATTCTCAACTGACGATGCGATGGATACATCTTATTATATAGTTGTTTTTGTTTGAAGGTCGTGCAGTGGCAATGATCTACCGCTACTATTATTTTCTGATGTTTCATAAACCCTAATTTTTAGTGAAGTTAGAACCCTCTGTCGGATACTCCTTCCATCGGACTGAAACTTCTTCACTAAGGCCACTGTAACACTCCGCAAGCCATGGATTCCCACATAGATGCTGAGTCAGTTGTACCCTAAAAACCTTGAAAACCATAAGAATCTTGTCCTACCGATGTAAGATGAAGTTCAACCGGCCTTTGGAATGACAGAACGAGGTTCTGTCCAAGTTTTTTCTGTCTATTCTGAATGTGGCCAACCCAGAGACTACGTTCAGCTTCTGTTTCATGAAGGCGGATGACCCAAAGTTCGCGTTCTTGTGGAACCCTTGTCCTGAACGTGGTGCACACCCAGACCGCGTTCATATGATCGTGGTACCAAACTAGACCTCATTCATCTTGACTGCGCCTATGTCCTAGCATTTGATCACCTATATTCTAGCCTTTGAGTGACTATCTTCTAGTCATGGCTGTCAGCCAGATCATGTTCTATTCGTGGCATCTGAGCAGACTGCGTTCCACTTGGATTTCTATCAATCGTGGTTTCTGCGTTGTTAGTGTGATGTCATGTTCCAAAATTGGCCATTTATGGCTATTTCCCGTAGTACCCTCGACCCTTGTGGGGTAAGTACTAGGATTCCTTATTTGTAAGCTTGTACATCCTTTTTGGAATTTCTTCATGAATTATTGTTCCAATTGTCCACTACCTTGACTATATAAGCTTGGTTATTGGAATTCTTTGGCCATTAAAATGAAATGTGTATGTCTAGATATTTACGTAGGATCCATGATCCATACCCTCAATGCCTCATGCCAAAAAAAGGCCCGATCTAGTCCTGGAGGAGCACCCAAAAGTACTTATGTCCTTGGGAGTTAAATGATCTGGTGTGGCATTGCATCAAAGTACTTGCTTCCTAGATTGGTCTACTACATTCCACTTCTATATGAGATACTTGAATCACCTGGCATGAATACATGAATGTACTGGCTTGTTAACGTGATATGGCCAAATCAATTGATAAATACTTGTTATATGCACTTGATATTGAAACTTTATTTCCAGCATTCTTGTTCTTGCCACATTGATTAATTACCCTGGGTTATTGAAAAGTTTATTCCAATTTTCATTGTTACATTGAATCACTTATGGATCTTTCTACTTGTCCCTTATATCTGCTTACTCGTGCTTCTTATATCTGCTTGTTCTTGTCTCCAATTTCTGTTACGCATGATTGTTATGTTTCCTCATTTAGTACATTTAAATGTCAAACATGTTAATTACTTAAAGATGCCTGATATAGACATGTAATTCCTACTAAACATTTGCTCACCTAGTTTTCTTAACGTTTTTGTTACGTCCCGAAATATGCAGCAGAAACTAAGTCGGGAATGTGAACAGCCGGCATGGTAAGCCTCAAGCGAGCAAGACAATCAGAGCGATACACTTTATTGAATCATAATAATCCATGTTTACAATGACACACGACTCAACTTACTAAGCTCAATAAAAGAAAATTACATAACATGATCAACTTCACCGCCTATTACAGTGAAGGAACTAAAGTTATAACAAGACTCATGACTAGACTAACTATGGCTTCTCTCGAACTATCAATCACTCTCGGATCCGTCATGGGAGTAGTCCGAATCCAACCGGCTAGAGTTTTCTGAAAAAGATTGGAAAAGTACGGAATGAGCACACTTGCCCAGTAGGTATCTTCGTATCAACATGAAGGCAAGTTTAAGTATTTAACATTTTAGCTCCAAAAGGTAAGATAAAAGAAATACGGTGAAACATGCGATAAAACTAAAGTAACAATGCAAGTAGCAAGATATAAACCATAGAGATATGAGTGTTCATGTAGAATGAGAGCAAGATCAAGTAAGAATATAATGTGGCCTTTCATGTAACGAGAATGTACAAGCATGTAATGAGAATGTACTTTTCATAACCACAAAGGCTATGCACTAGAAAGTCATGTAACGAGAATGTATAATTTCTTGATGAGCCTCGTGGTTTTCACCCGTTTATAAAAAAAGTACTCCCGGTGCAATGCGATGCCAGTGTTCATCATACCCCATGGTTTATAGTATGTTTCTGGCCATCTGTCGAGGGGGCTAGCGTCAAGCCCTTAGACACTATCCATGCCCTCTCTTGCATCTTCACGTAATAAATCAAGCTACTTCCACGAGAAATATAATGTAGGCCAATAATGTAAAGTTCAAACAATAAGTTCATGACAACAATATCAAGGTAAGAACGCACCAAATATGAACATGTGAGTTCAAGGATGAATTACTTACAAGGTCATGATACGGGAGAAATCCAACAGCATAACGGTACATTCATTAATTTCTATAGTTCATTAATAACTTATTGCATAAGGTTTGGGTTCCAGATAATCAATAGACCATCTAGGAATTGAATAGACTTAACCCTTTTGGTCAAACCATGGGTTAGACACAATCTGGAAGAACGTGGTCATGTCTAGACTGTTTCTTGAAGGTAGCGGTCAGGTCAAGACCGCAATCAGGATGAGTCGACGCATGAAGAAGAACAGGTCGACGCAGTGCGTGTTGAAACCAGAACGCGGTCGTGCCAAGACCGCTATCATGAAGTAGCGGTCACCTGATGGCCATGTTCAGGTCTAGTCACAGAAAAATGCCGGTAACACAAGTGCTTTCTAAGCCAATAGATTTTTAAGGTACAATCAGCTCAACGTCCTAGTGGGAATCCCAGGCTTACAGAGACTTACGGAGACCTTGAAACATGATCACTTGGTCCGGTGGAAAGAATATCCAATAGAGAGGATCACAAGTCCAAGAGAGTGTGCCTATCAAGTGCGTGTGTAACTAATAGCAACGTACCGGGATACGTGCTATGTACTTAAGAAAGACTATAGATGAGAGTGAATCGTGTAGAAAAAATGATCAAATCATCAATGTTACAAGTTCCATAAACCATGTGAAAATTACTTTAATACAAGACTATGTGATTTTGGCATGAAATTAACATTAGATTAAAATCAGTTTATAAAACATGGAGGGCATGAAATCTATCCTGATTGATGCACAATATAATCAAAATCGTGAATATAAGGAGATAACGAGGAATATGACCTAAATACTTAAGCTTAGCATATAATTATAAGGGATGATTTACATTCTGTTTAGAGTTAATAGAAAACATAACGTGGTCAAGTGAGAATCGCCGCATGGAAGTAGCGGTCGGTCTGAGACCGCCTTATGGAAGAAGCTATTTCTGAGGAACCACCTTCTATTTGTAACAGACAAAAGCAATAGTCCGACGTGTAGGGCCTATCTAGGATCATAAATGCATATAAACCATAAAGAATAGAAGGATAACATATAGGAACATGTTTAGAACGTCAAAGGTGTATGGAAAGACATGTATCATGCGAAAATTCTTATCTTTTAGTTACAAGGTGCATGGTTAATATGCAGCGAAAAGCATGCAAGTGTAGTCATGGGAAAGCATCAAATACTCAATGTAGAAAGCATTAAATTGAGCAAGGTCAGAGAGATTTTAATCCTAACTTGATGTTTAAGCCAACATGAGATAATCTACCTCTGGGAATGCTTCTAGAGTTCAAACTTTAGACTGGAAGATGGTGCTGGTTCCTGTGCAGAAATAGCAACTTCCCGGTCTTCCAACTCCTTCGCCTCTTGATCTAAATCCATGAAATTTGGAGGGAAGTTATAAGATATAAAGGGGAATAATAAAATCTAAAGGATGAACCTGAAAATATGTCACCCCTCGAGCGTGAAAGATTACTCAGATGCGTGACGCGTCTATATAGATCGTGTCATTAGAGCGATAAAATGTTTGACATGCATAATTTCAGAGTGCACAAAAGACTAATAAAATCTAATAACTTCCAATAGTTTATTTGATTAACCAAGGGGATTAAAGATAGTCCATGACAATTTTCCAAATTTAGAAAACCAAACATTTAGCTACATGCCTTAACAAGGTTCATACCATTAATGACATAGCTGAGAGTACAAGTAGACTCAAATAAATTTAAAGGACAAGACTAATTAATGATAGGCGAACACTCTTCACTAGGTTCCAATCCCATTCTTGTCGCTATCCGAATCACCTGAAAATGTTAGGAAGCAACTGGATGAGCGAATCGCTCAGTAGGAATTACATCTCAAATTCAAGCAATCTTTACGTAAATTACAATTTGCATGTATTATCAGTATGGCTATGCATGACGTACGTATAAAAGAATTAGGTATATAGGTAAGCCTAGACACGATGAACAAAAAGAGATTAAGATTCAAGAACTGTATAAAGAGCGTATACCAAGATTTCAATTATTTGACAGGCAGTATTTCAAGAACTTATAAATGTAGATACCACTTCGGGGCAAGCAGGGGTTTAAGGGATTCATGTACGATTACGAAAGTACGAGAAAGAACTCATGTACAAGTGTATCTCAGGTACGAGCAAGTAAAAATATAATACAAGTAAGTAAAGTCAAGTACGTATCAGTAGAATTGGCTATTTCAATCAAGCAAGTAAGCGCCCTTTTCTCGGGCCACAAGTCAAGTATTGCCCGTTTCAGGCCACGCAAGTCAAGTCAAGTGAGTAGAGAGAGAGTAGGGGTGGACTGTCTCAAGTCAAGCAAGTACTCCGGTGTAATGCCAAACACCGTGGTCAATAAACTCCCATGGGCACAAGTACCTTTGGGTGCTCATCCCAGGACCAGACCGGGCCCTATATGCACAGCATTTCATGTATTACCTTTGACATCCACTCTCATTTATAGTCAATATAGAATTCCATGAATTTAGAAACGTAGTATTACAGACGAGAATAACTAGTCATTTGGTTATAGAGGACTCTAGAGGTGGCCCCTACAGGCTCAAGAGGTGGCTCCCATCATGTAGCACTTTGCGCCGTACGGCCTCAAGAGGTGACTCCCACAACGTAACACTTTGCCCTTCATGGCACTTAGCTCCAACACTCCCAAATGGTAGTTTACGAGGTTCAAGGTTTTGACCATGTAGGGTATACACAAGTAGATTATCTTGGAATGGAATTCAAGAATTCATCATACGTAAGAGTATGGATTAAGGTTGTGTTTGAGACAGATCAAGATCGGAAGTTGTAATTACTGAGTTGGCATCTGGGGGTTTGCTAATCCTTCAAATTTTCAATTTTTTAAAAATTTATATAAGCATATATGAAATTGGCGCCCCCCAAGATGTCTTCATTTAATTGAAGACGTCCTGGCCGTTGTCAATTCAGTAATTGGCGCCCTGGCTTCGGGCGTCAATTACAGGGGCCAATTTTGGAATATATCTATGTGTATAAGGAATTGGCGCCCCTGTATGCAGTCTTCAATTAATTGAAGACTTACTGGATGTCATCATTTGAAGAATTGAGGCCTGGGGGTTGCCCAACCTTTTAAAATTTTGATTTTTCAAAAAAATATATTCACATATGAAATTGGCGCCCCTCATGAAGTCTTCAATTAATTGAAGACTTGAGGGCCATCGTCATTTGATGAATTGGCACCCTGGCTTGGGGCGCCAATTACAGTGGGTGATTTTCACCCAGTGGATACGTTTTGTGACTCAAAGTACTGTTCATTTCGAAAAAGTTTCTCGAAATTCAAAAGTAAGGACATGAATATATAGTATAAATCCTTGGCAGTCCAGAAACATGGTCAGATATAATTACTGAGTTTTGGTTTCACAGATATGAATTTTCTAATGTTATAACTTTAATTTCTCAAGAATTAGAATTAGCGCCCCTGTGAGTAGTCTTCATTTAATTGAAGACTTACAAGGTGTCTTCAATTTAAGTACATGTTCAACTCGAATTGACGACACACCAATTGAGTTATTTTTCCAAGTGAGTTGTGCTTCACATCAGAACTGTAAGTTCTGTGATACAAGTCACTATTCATTTCTCCTAAGTTTCTCCGAATCAGAATCCGAAGACATGGTCAGGTGGAGAAAAATCCTAGGGTTACAGAAGTATATTCAGTCAATATTTTAATTATATGTTCGCAGTATATGTATCACTCCACATGACAATAAATTCTTGCAGGTCTCAGTGGCCTCCCAGCTGTTGTGCATACGCCACTCCCACCACCTCCCGCTGCAGGTATGTATATTTTAATTATATGTTCGCAATATTTGTATCACTCCACATGACAATAAATTCTTGCAGGTCTCAGTGGCAAAAAGACTCGAGGATCATGTATGTATATTTTAATTTAAATTCTTCAATATTTGTTCTACTTATGACAATAAATTCTTGCAGGTCTCAGTGGCCTCCCACCTGTTGTGCATACGCCACCCCCACCACCTCCCGCTGCAGGTATGTATATTTTAATTATATGTTCGCAGTATATGTATCACTCCACATGACAATAAATTCTTGCAGGTTTCAGTGCCCTCCCACCTGTTGTGCATACGCCACCCCCACCACCTCCCGCTGCAGGTATGTATATTTTAATTATATATTCGTAGTATATGTATCACTCCACATGACAATAAATTCTTGCAGGTCTCAGTGCCCTCCCACCTCCTCCCACTTGTACCGGGCCCACCCCCACCAGTCAGCCCCTTGACGATGTCGGCAGTTGTCACGAGGGAGGCACGACCCATGATAGACGTCGCCCGTGTTGGGTATCCGGGTAAATCTATAAGGTTATATTACATTAATTAGCCCTCAACTGTCTAATATGAATATTTTGACATTTGCAATTGCAGTATGAAATTTGAACCCCACAGCGCTGTCCATCATTCCACCGAACTCATGTTGGCACATGTGCTCGGGGCAGCTTCCACTTTCAGAGATTTTTTGATGTCCATCTGCGATTCATTGTACAACATGTTCTTAGTAAGTAATTACGTCATTTAATTCAAGTATTTCCCAAAGTCAATTTACAACTTTATACTAAGTGTGAAAAGTAATTGATTTACAGCGATCTTTTCAATTCACATGTGGACATGACGCGGCGAGATGTCGTCGTGCCTAGGAGTCTACTATGCTCTCAAGTTACAAGAGGAGAATACATGAGGCCCGAGCACACGCTAAAAAATTGAGTGGGGGGAGTGAAGATCGACAATTGTGGAAGGCGGATCGCCCTCTATGGATGAGGCAGGAGGATTGGGAGATATCTTGTGACCATTTTACCGACCCCAAGTGGATAGAAAAGTCTGAAAAAGCCAAAGCAAACAGGACGTCAAAACCAGGTTCAAATTTGCATACGAGTGGGTCCATCTCTTATGCGGCTCATAAACAAAAATTGGTAAGTAATATACCAATTTATCTTCTTACAATTTATCCCAATATTTGACTTTTTTTTACTATGAATTGTATAACAGGCTGTGGAGCTTAATCGACCTCCGTCGTTCCTCGAGGTGTTCGACAGAACACACAAAAAGAAGGAGACTAATGATTTTGTGAGTGACACAGCTAAGTCAGCAGCGGTAAGTTTATCTACATATGTAACTTGTACCGTTCATTTAAATCGGCATGTAATTCATATGAAATTGACTAGTTATTTTATTCAATTTGTAGGAAACATATAGCAAAGCAGTGACAAAGAAGTACGGGGAGGGAGACACGCAGCAGCCGGAGTTCGATCCGGTGGAGTGGGTGGCAGCAGCTGGCGTACCGAAGAAAGGCCGACTATATGGTTTTGGGGAGAGCCTAGACGCAAGCGCGGTGACATCAGCGTGTGCGAGTTCTAGCTATACTTCTTCCAGTGGTAGTGCCTTCACTATACCTTTCGTTGCCCCCAGCGCTTCTGCCAGCGACATGATGGACATGGTCCGATCGCAGATTTCTGATATGCAGCGGCAGCAGCAGCATTTCCAGCAAGAGATCTCTAGCCAAGTGTCAGTATTCTTGCAGGCAATTAGTGGCCTCCTCTCCCAGAGCGGAATGGTCCCTCAGAAATCAACCACCACCACACCACAGCCCGCACAGGTGAGTGTTTACTATGTTTTTATTTTGATGGAATTACTCAATTATGTTCATTATTAATTTTAAAACTCATTTACTTCAGAAGAATTGAGAAAATCCGGGGGTCGGGGGTCTAAAACTTGAAATACCGGCCGGATGGCCATGCCGATCGTTCCAACACGACCGGGGAGATGAAAGTGACTTGTCAGAACTGACGGAATCCAAATCGGATGCCCGGTTTGAGCTCGGCACTCAAAGTTCATTTCTAAAATACACTTGGTTCAAATGAACTGCCAGGTCGGGGCCGGGGGTCTAAAACTTGAAATACCAGCCGGATGCCCGTGCTGATTATTCCAACACGACCGGGGAGATGAAAGTGACTTGTCAGAACTAACGGAATCCAAATCGGATGCCCGGTTTGAGCTCGGCGCTCAAACTTCATTTCTAAAATACACTTGGTTCAAATGAACTGCCAGGTCGGGCCGGACGGATGCCCGTGCCGATCATTCCAACACGACCGGGGAGATGAAAGTGACTTGTCAGAACTGACGGAATCCAAATCGGATGCCCGGTTTGAGCTCGGCGCTCAAAGTTCATTTCTAAAATACACTTGGTTCAAATGAACTGCCAGGTCGGGGCCGGGGGTCTAAAACTTGAAATACCGGCCGGATGGCCGTGCCGATCATTCAAACACGACCGGGGAGATGAAAGTGACTTGACAGAACTGACGGGATCCAAATCGGATGCCCGGTTTGAGCTCGGCGCTCAAACTTCATTTCTAAAATACACTTGGTTCAAATGAACTGCCAGGTCGGGGCCGGGGGTCTAAAACTTGAAATACCGGCCGGATGCCCGTGCCGATCATTCCAACACGACCGGGGAGATGAAAGTGACTTGGCAGAATAGACGGAATCTAAATCGGATGCCCGGTTTGAGCTCGGTGCTCAAACTTCATTTCTAAAATACACTTGGTTCAAATGAACTGCCAGGTCGGGGCCGGGGGTCTAAAACTTGAAATATCGGCCGGATGCCCATGCCGATCATTCCAACACGACCGGGGAGATGAAAGTGACTTGTCAGAACTGACGGAATCCAAATCGGATGCCCGGTTTGAGCTCGGCGCTCAAACTTCATTTCTAAAAGACACTTGGTTCAAATGAACTGCCAGGTCAGGGCCGGGGGTCTAAAACTTCAAATACCGGCCGGATGCCCGTGCCGATCATTCCAACACAACTGGGGAGATGAAAATGACTTGTCAGAACTGACGGAATCCAAATCGGATGCCCAGTTTGAGCTCGGCGCTCAAACTTCATTTCTAAAATACACTTGGTTCAAATGAACTGCCAGGTCGGGGCCGGGGGTCTAAAACTTGAAATACCAGCCGGATGCCCATGCCGATCATTCCACCACGACCGGGGAGATGAAAGTGACTTGTCAGAACTGACGGAATCCAAATCGGATGCCCGGTTTGAGCTCGGCGCTCAAACTTCATTTCTAAAATACACTTAGTTCAAATGAAATGCCAGGTCGGGGCCGGGGGTCTAAAACTTGAAATACCGGCCGGATGTCCGTGCCGATCATTCCAACACGACCGGAGAGATGAAAGTGACTTGGCAGAACTGACGGAATCTAAATCGGATGCCCGGTTTGAGCTCGGCGCTCAAACTTCATTTCTAAAATACACTTGGTTCAAATGAACTACCAGGTCGGGGCCGGGGGTCTAAAACTTGAAATACCGAACGGATGGCCATGCCGATCATTCCAACACGACCGGGGAGATGAAAGTGACTTTTCAGAACTGACGGAATCCAAATCGGATGCCCGGTTTGAGCTCGGCACTCAAAGTTCATTTCTAAAATACACTTGGTTCAAATGAACTGCCAGGTCGGGGCCGGGGGTCTAAAACTTGAAATACCGACCGGATGCCCGTGCCGATCGTTCCAACACGACCGGGGAGATGAAAGTGACTTGTCAGAACTGACGGAATCCAAATCGGATGCCCGGTTTGAGCTCGGCGCTCAAACTTCATTTCTAAAATACACTTGGTTCAAATGAACTGCCAGGTCGGGGCCGGGGGTCTAAAACATGAAATACCGGCCGGATGCCCATGCCGATCATTCCAACACGACCGGGGAGATGAAAGTGACTTGTCAGAACTGACAGAATCCAAATCGGATGCCCGGTTTGAGCTCGGCGCTCAAAGTTCATTTCTAAAATACACTTGGTTCAAATGAACTGCCAGGTCGGGGCCGGGGGTCTAAAACTTGAAATACTGGTCGGATGCCCGTGCTGATCATTCCAACACGACCGGGGAGATGAAAGTGACTTGGCAGAACTGACGGAATCCAAATCGGATGCCCGGTTTGAGCTCGGCGCTCAAACTTCATTTCTAAAATACACTTGGTTCAAATGAACTGCCAGGTCGGGGCCGGGGGTCTAAAACTTGAAATACCGGCCGGATGCCCATACCGATCATTCCAACATGACCGGGGAGATGAAAGTGACTTGTCAGAACTGACGGAATCCAAATCGGATGCCCGGTTTGAGCTCGGCGCTCAAAGTTCATTTCTAAAATACACTTGGTTCAAATGAACTGCCAGGTCGGGGCCGGGGGTCTAAAACTTGAAATACTGGCTGGATGCCCATGCCGATCATTCCAACACGACCGGGGAGATGAAAGTGACTTGGCAGAACTGACGAATCCAAATCGGATGCCCGGTTTGAGCTCGGCGCTCAAACTTCATTTCTAAAATACACTTGGTTCAAATGAACTGCCAGGTCGGGGCCGGGGGTCTAAAACTTGAAATACCGGCCAGATGCCCGTGCCGATCATTCCAACACGACCGAGGAGATGAAAGTGACTTGGCAGAACTGACGGAATCCAAATCGGATGCCCGGTTTGAGCTCGGCGCTCAAACTTCATTTCTAAAACTGACGGAATTCAAATGAACTGCCAGGTCGGGGTCGGGGGTCTAAAACTTGAAATACCGGCCGGATGCCCATGCCGATCATTCCAACACGACCGGGGAGATGAAAGTGACTTGTCAGAACTGACGGAATCCAAATCGGATGCCCGGTTTGAGCTCGGCGCTCAAACTTCATTTCCCAAATACACTTGGTTCAAATGAACTGCCAGGTCGGGGCCGGGGGTCTAAAACTTGAAATACCGACCGGATGCCCGTACCGATCATTCCAACACGACCGGGGAGATGAAAGTGACTTTTCAGAACTGACGGAATCCAAATCGGATGCCCGGTTTGAGCTCGGCGCTCAAAGTTCATTTCTAAAATACACTTGGTTCAAATGAACTGCCAGGTCGGGGCTGGGGGTCTAAAACTTGAAATACCGGTCGGATGCTCATGTCGATCGTTCCAACACGACCGAGGAGATGAAAGTGACTTGTCAGAACTGACGGAATTCAAATCGGATGCCCGGTTTGAGCTCGGCGCTCAAACTTCATTTCTAAAACTGACGGAATTCAAATGAACTGCAAAGTCGGGGCCGGGGTTCTAAAACTTGAAATATCGGCCGGGTGCCCGTGCCGATCGTTCCAACACGACCGGGGAGATGAAAGTGACTTGGCAGAACTGACGGAATCTAAATCGGATGCCCGGTTTGAGCTCGGCGCTCAAACTTCATTTCTAAAATACACTTGGTTCAAATGAACTGCCAGGTCGGGGCCGGGGGTCTAAAACTTGAAATACCGGCCGGATGCCCGTGCCGATCGTTCCAACACGACCGGGGAGATGAAAGTGACTTGTCAGAACTGACGGAATCAAAATTCATTTCTAAAATACACTTAGTTTAAATACTGTTTCAGGCTAGTGGTTGATTTATAAAATATGCAGTTATCAATTTGATATGTTTGCTTTCAATTTATGCTAATTTCTTCGCACTAATTTTTTTATCTATGAATTAATGTTACTATTTTTTTAATATAGGGGGATCCTTCTGCGGGCGGCGACAGAGGAGATGAGCAGGGCGGTGAGGATACGTACGATGAGGATATGGACGATGTACCGGATATTTCTTGATATTCAGACGGATCAGCAGGGTTAATGTCTTTTTTTTGTGGTATTTATTTGATCAGAATTTTATTTTTCAGTGGTGTTTATTTGATTAGAAGGTTCCTAATATTTTTTTTTCAACATGTAGAATTTCTTGATGTTTATTTATGATTAAACAGGTTTTGTAAAATAATTTAAGATTTATAAAAAAAAACGTAGATTTCAGACGGATTTTCAGACGGGATGTGCGACGATTTTTGTCCGTCTATTAGCCGTCGTAAAATCAGTTTGAAATATAGACGGATTTCAAACCACATTTCAGACAGGAAATGAGTTGAATTTCAAACGGTTATTGTATCCGTCGTAATATCCGTTTGAAATAGCGACGGATTTCGGACGACTTTTCATACGGTAGATGATTTCAGACTAAGAGTTGGGCTTCATTTTAAGACGGTAACTATATTCTGTCGTAATAGCCGTCTGAAATTTCAGACGAATTTTCACACGGAAAATATGACTGATTAAATTCTGTCTTCGTTTCAGACGGAATTTCCGACGGAACAATAAACTGTCACAAATTTGTGACTAAAAATTTCAGACAGTCGGTTTCAGTCTTAAATATGTCGCAAATCCGTCACAAACGTGGTTTGTGACGGATTTTCAGACGGATTTCAGACGGATACCGGCCGTCTGAAATCTCGCTTTTTCTGGTAGTGTTGTAAGGTGATTTAGCTGCCGATAATCGATGCATAGTCTCATCGATATGTCCTTCTTTTTGACGAACAGCACGGGTGCTCCCCAAGGGGAAGTACTCGGCCTGATGAAACCCTTTTTCAATAACTCCATTAGTTGCTCTTTTAGTTATTTCAGCTCAGCAGGGGACATTCTGTATGGTGCCCTGGAAACAGGACCAGCATCAGGGACAAGGTTGATTATGAACGACACTTCCCTTTCCGGGGGTAAGCTAGTTAAATCTTCTGGAAAAACATCGGGAAAATCTGAAATTACACGGATGTCTTCAAGTTTAACATTCTCAACTTCCGTGGCAGTCACGAATGCTATGAAAGCCATGCATCCCTTATCCATAAGCCTTCTAGCTCGGAGTGCTGATATAAGAAGTGATTTACTCCGAGGGCTATTGTAAACTAGCTCTGGGAAATCTATGAAAGTTACCCTGCCATGCCGGCAATCTACAGTTGCTTGGTATGTGGATAGCCAGTCGGCGCCTAGTATGACGCCATAACCCTTCATATCTAGGCATATCAGGTCAGCAGGTAAATTGCTTCCCTTAATCATTACTTTATAATTTGGATAGTGATAAGTGATATCAGACTCATTGCCAAGAGGTGTAGATATGACCAAATCTAACAGTTCATGTTTCTTAGAAAATGAAGCAGCAAAGTGCTTGGAAACGAATGAATGAGTTGCTCCGGTATCAAATAAAACTTGAGCAGTTTTAGAACAAATAGTGAGAGTACCTTCCACAATTTCGCCTTCAGTGGGTTCCGTCTCTCGGAGAGCTTGCAGACGGCCTTGTTTCTTTACCGGATGCTTCTCGTCTTTGATGTCTTGCTCCTTCATCAGTGGGCAGTCTCGGATCCGATGCTCTCGGCTCTCGCATCGAAGACAAGCTCTTAACTTTCTCCAGCATTCCTCGATCTTATGACCAACTTTATCATAATACTTACAAATCTCCTTTGAGGGTGTGGTGGTGGAGAATGGCCTGTCATTCTTCTGGAATTTCTTTGCCTTGGAGGGCTCCCCTCCCATGAAGAACCTTTTCTTGTTGAATGATTGTTTGAATTTTCCTGGGCTTGTGATGGGTTCCTTCTTGTCTCTTCCTCGGATTCTCTCGGATAATTCGGTGGCGTCTTCTAGCAATTGGGCACGCCAAACTTTCTCTGAATAGGTTTGGATGTCCATCAATGCAAGCTGTGTAAAATAATGGGGCCGAAGCCCGTTAAGGAAACTTCTCGCCTTCATCTTTTCTATACACACCAAGTGGGGTGCATACCTAGACAATCTGGAAAGTGGGCCTCATACTCGGCCACTTTCAAGCCCCGTTGTTTTAGAACGGTGAATTCTGCGGCCTTCTTCTCCTGGATATGGTCGGAGAAGTACTTGTTGTTGAAATGCTCCGTGAATTCATCCCATGTGACATGGTCTTCTGGCAGTGTTGCTTCTATGGATTCCCACAAACATCGAGCATCCCGCTCCAGTTGGAATACGGCAAGTAAAACCTTCTCTTCGTCCGCGCATTGCATCACACGGAAGATTCGTTCCATCTCCTTCAGCCAATTATCGGCATCCCCGGGGTCAGATGAACCCGTGAACCTCGGTGGGTTCATGTTACGGAAACTTCGGTGGAGATCTCCCGCTCCACGGTTAGCTCCGCCTTGGGCCACTTACTGTAGTGCCTGTGTAAGGCCCTGCACAGTGCGCTGCATCTCACGCCATTGTGCTCTTTCAGTAGCCATGATCCTACAAAAGAGTTATAGTATGATAAAGATCGGGTTTTCTTATAAGGTCAAAAGTAATTATAGAACTTATCCCATGGCTCTATCCATCTCACCGGGTAAGGTGTATCTATCCTTGGACTTGGGTTTTTACCAAGATTTCAATTTCTAATCTTTTATTCCTTCTAGTTTCCTTAGGTGTGAAAACTTAGGCTCTGATACCACGAAGACTGTCACGTCCCGAGCGCGGAAGATTACTCAGATGCGTGACGCGTCTATATAGATCGTGACATTAGAGAGATAAAATGTTTGACATACATAATTTCGGAGTGTGCAAAAGACTAATAAAATCTAATAACTTCCAATAGTTTATTTGATTTACCAAAGGGGTTAAAGATAGTCCATGACAATTTTCCAAATGTAAAAAACCAAACATTTGGCTACATGCCTTTACAAGGTTCATACCACTAATGACATAGCTGGGAGTACAAGTAGACTCAAATAAATTTAAAGGACAAGACTAATTAATGATAGGCGAACACTCTTCACTCGGTTCCAATCCCATTCTTGTCGCTATCTGAATCACATGAAAATATTAGTAAGCAACTGGATGAGCGAATCGCTCAGTAGGAATTACATCTCAAATTCAAGCAATCTTTATGTAAATTATAATTTGCATGTATTATCAGTATGGCTATGCATGACATACGTATAAAAGAATTAGGTATACAGGTAAGCCTAGACACGATGAACAATAAGAGATCAAGATTCAAGAACTGTATAAAGAGCATATACCAAGATTTCAAGTATTTGACAAGTAATATTTCAAGAACTTATAAAGGTAGATACCACTTCGGGGCAAGCAGGGGTTTAAGGGATTCATGTACGATTACGAAAGTACGAGAAAGAACTCATGTACAAGTGTATCTCAGGTACGAGCAAGTAAAAATACAATACAAGCAAGTAAAGTCAAGTACGTATCAGTAGAATTGGCTATTTCAATCAAGCAAGTAACTCGCCCTTTTCTCGGGCCACAAGTCAAGTATTGCCCGTTCCTAGCCACGCAAGTCGAGTCAAGTGAGTAGAGAGAGAGCAGGGGTGGACTGTCTCAAGTCAAGCAAGTACTCCGGTGCAATGCCAAACACCGTGGTCAATAAACTCTCATGGGCACAAGTACCTTCGGGTGCGCCTCTCAGGACCAGACCGGGCCCTATATGCACAGTATTTCATGTATTACCTTTGACATCCACTCTCATTTATAGTCAATATGGAATTTCAAGAATTTAGAAACGTAGTATTACAGACAAGAATAACTAGTCATTTGGTTATGGAGGACTCTAGAGGTGGCCCCTACCGGCTCAAGAGGTGGCTCCCGTCGTGTAGCACTTTACGCCGTACGGCCTCAAGAGGTGGCTCCCACAACGTAGCACTTTGCCCTGCATGGCACTTAGCTGTAACACTCCCAAATGGTAGTTTAAGAGGTTCAAGGTTTTGACCATGTAGGGTATACACAAGCAGATTTATCATGGAATGGTATTCAAGAATTCATCATACGTAGGAGTATGGATTAGGGTTGTGTTTGAGACAGATCAAGATTAGAAGTTGTAATTACTGAGTTGGCCTCTGGGGGTTTGCTAATCCTTCAAATTTTCAATTTTTTAAAAATTTATATAAGCATATATGAAATTGGCGCCCCCCAGGATGTCTTCATTTAATTGAAGACGTCCTGGCCGTCGTCAATTCAGTAATTGGCACCCTGGCATGGGGCGCCAATTACAGGGGCCAATTTTGGAATATATCTATGTGTATAAGGAATTGGCGCCCCTGTATGCGTTCTTCAATTAATTGAAGACTTGCTGGATGTCGTCATTTGAAGAATTGACGCCTGGGGGTTGGCCAACCTTTCAAAATTTTGATTTTTTAAAAAAATATTCACATATGAAAGTGGCACCCCTCATGAAGTCTTCAATTAATTGAAGACTTGAGGGTCGTCGTCATTTGATGAATTGGCGCCCTGGCTTGGGGCGCCAATTATAGTGGGTGATTTTCACCCAGTGGATACGTTTTGTGACTCAAAGTACTGTTCATTTTGAAAAAGTTTCTCGAAATTCGAAAGTAAGGACATGAATATATAGTATAAATCCTCGGGAGTCCAGAAACATGTTCAGATATAATTACTGAGTTTTGATTTCACATATATGAATTTTCTAATGTTATAACTTTAATTTCTCAAGAATTAGAATTGACGCCCCTGTGAGCAGTCTTCATTTAATTGAAGACTTACAGAGGTGTCTTCAATTTAAGTACAGGTTCAACTCGAATTGACGACACACCAATTCAGTTGTTTTTCCAAGTGAGTTGTGCTTCGCATCACAGCCGTAAGTTCTGTGATACAAGTTACTATTCATTTCTCCCAAGTTTTTCCGAATCTGAATCTGAAGACATGGTCAGGTGGAGAAAAATCCCAGGGTTATAGAAGTATATTCAATCAAAATTTTCATAGTTCAGTTTATTAGTTATAGGTTTTTGAATACGTTGATTTACTGATTTCTGAAAATCCCAGAAAACGGAATTGACGACTTGGCACATGTCTTCAATTAATTGACGCCCTCGCAGGCAGTCTTCAATTCTTTAATTGGCACCCTGGTCAGGGGCGTGCGGACATGCAAAATTGCACTCCCGTACGCCCCAACTAGTCCAGCATCAACAGCAACCCCAAACTAAAGAAACTGCGTGGAAGAGGGGCCATCCGGACTCCCTGAACACACACACACACACCGCCGTGAAGCTGTCTCCGAAATCACGATAGTGAAGAGAAATCAACCACCGGGAGCCCCACAATCCATGGGCCTCGAAGAAAATCAAATGGGCCACAACTCGCGCTCACAACGGGCTCAGAACTGCCCATTTAGCCTTCAGCGGCACACCCTGTGCCAGCCTTTCAGCGGCACACCCCCGTGCCCTTTCAGCGGCACGCCCCTGATGCCCTTCAGCGGCACACCCCCGTGCCCTTTCAGCGGCACACCCACGTACCCTCCCAGCGGCACGCCCCTGGTGTCCTTCAGCGGCACACCTTGTGCCCCCTTAAGCGGCACGCCCCTGGTGGCCCTTCAGCGGCACACCCACCGCCAGCCCCTCAGCGGCACGCCCTGGCAGCCCCTTAGCAGCACGCCCTGGCAGCCCTTCAGCGGCACACTCCCTTGTGCCCCTTCAGCGGCACGCCCCCAGGGCTCTTCGGCGGCACACCCAGCCCGCGCTTCAGCGACACGCCCTTTGGGATCTTCAGTGGCACGCTTGCCATGTCTTCCAGCAGCACACCCTTTGGCCCTCTCAGCGGCACGCTTGTTGTGCCTGCCAGCGGCATGCCATTCAGGCTCTTCAACGGCACATTCCGGCAGACAAAATCTTACGCCCATGCCCTAGGGATTCTTGGCGCGCAGTGGACTTGCTGAGGTGTCGCCCGAGGAGAGGGCCACGCTGCCTACTCCTCCTGCCACCCAGGACAAGGGAGTCAACTCCCATTAAATGCCCGTCGGACACTTCCCGCCTTCGGACGCTTCCGCCGTGGAGGATATAAAAACCCCTCTCCTTCGACAGACACGGGGGGAGGCAGACGCGGAAGAGAAGAGGAGAAAGAGAAGAAGAGAAGAAGAAGGAGAAGAGAAGGAGAGGGAAGGGAGGAAGAGAGGGGAGAGGCCCCGCCGCTCCGCCCACCGCCGCCGTCTGTGCGAAAAGAGAAGAAGAAGAAGAGAAGAAGAGGAGCCTGCCGCCTCGATCACCACCGCCTGAGCGAGGAGAAAGAAGAAGAGAAGAGAAGAAGAGAAGAAAGAGGAGGAGGGGAGGCTCTGGCGTCCCCCCCTCCCTGCTGCTCCGTCCGCCGCCGTCCGCGCGAAGAGAAAGAGAAGAAGATAAAAGAGAAGAAGAGTGGGTGGAGAGAGGGAGTGAGGTCTGGGAGGGGAGGAGTCCACGCTCCGTTCCCCCCCCCCCATTGTATTTCATTTTTCCTCTTTGTTTCCTTTCATTTCTTGTTTTGCCGTCGTTGCAATGTATTAGCCCCCTCAGGGCACTCCTCTTGTGAGGATAAAAGTAGAAGACTTGCAAACGTCTTCCCGGACGTCTCTCCAATGTGTGTCTTTCATGTTTACATCCTTCGGTGTTTCACGCCCCTTTCTTTTTTTCCTTCTTTAGTGTTTACTTCTTGTCGAGCGTTTTCGCTTTCGTTCACCCCAGCCGTGCCTCCAACGGCACACCCTGATTGTGCCTCCAACGGCACACCCAATTGTGCCTCCAACGGCACACCCAGTCGTGCCTTCAACGGCACACCCTGATTGTGCCTCCAACGGCACGCCCAGTTATGCCTTCAGCGGCACACCCAAGCCTTCAGTGATACGCCCCCTTTGAACCCTTCGCCGGCACACCCGCATCGGGCCTTCGCCGGTGCACTCTTCAACACCCTTCGCCGGCACGGCCTTGGCTGCCTTCCCCCAGCACGCCTATGATAGCCCTCGCCAGTACGCTCCTTTGGGTCTTCCTTCATGGCCTTCACTGCCATACCTTTAGCCTCCCTGGCCCGGCACACTTGCCCCTCCTTCTTGCCCGGTGCATCCCCCCCTTAGCCAGTCCTAGAATAGTCTTCCACTCACCGTTGCCTCCGAGTTTTCTGAAGTTTTATTAAAGGTGTTGCCGCTCTCAAGCGCCCACCTCCAGTTGTCGGGTTCCACCACTCCATGTGGGCATGTTCCCTGTATCTCCCTTACGCTCGGGTCAAGGGGAGATGATGTCGAATTTTCGTTAGAAACGATAACATATTAAAAGGATAAAAGGAAGCAACAAAAAAATGGAACGACCATACGTTAAAAAGGACTGGAAGAAAGCAACAAACAAATAAAAAGAACAACAATAAAACGCTTTAACCACGGCAAGGGAACCGTAATCAATTCAAAGAGAGCCGAATCAAATAACAACTAAACAACATGAACACTCATCCTCATGGGAGAAAGATTGAAAGATAATCAAGAGAGAGAGAGAAGAAACCCACGTAAATTTAATAAAATCAAGAGAGAAAAGGAAAAGAGAAAAGACATAAGAATGGAAGAGGAGTGGGCTCCCCATGCCCTTCGCTGGCACGCCCCTTCAGCCACCTTCGCCGGTACACCCTTTAGCCACCCATGGCCGGCACGCCTTTCGCCGGCACACCTGATCGCGCCCTTCGCCGGCACGCCCCCAGCCCAGCTACCCCGACACGCCTTGCTTGGCCCTTCACCGACCTTCCCCCCACGCCCTTCGCCGGTACACCCTGTAGCGCCCTTCACCGGCACGCCCCTTCAGCCACCTTCGCCGGCACACTTGGCCACACCCTTCGCCGGCACGCCTCTGGCTCCTTCACCGGCACGCTCCAACCGCCGCTTCCCCGGCACGCCCCCTTCAGCCCCTTTTTGGCCCTTCAACGGCCCACTCTCTCTCAAAAAAAAAATATAATGATATTGATAATTATGATAATAAATTAATAAAAACCATGTATGAAATAAACAAAAAAATGAAATAGTGACAATAATAGTAAAAAAGGGAAAATATAATAATAATAATAAACAAAATAGAGAAATCATTCAGAACAAATACATAAAAGGGAGATAAGCAATAAAATATACATATATATAATTTGAAACCTAGATAAAAAAATGGTAAAAATCTACATTGCAGTCCCGTCTCTCCCATGACCCGACGCTGAAGGAACAACAATGCCGCCCTTCTAGGTTGGGTCTGAGTCTTGGGAATTATCCCGAAGTAGCCATGACCTGACCTCGCCCCGGGCCGATATTCCGACTAAACCGGACTCGTTTCTCGGGCCGGATCCCTTCCGAGCCAGTACTAAAATTGCCGCACGTTCGGTAGACATTTGAACGGGTTCACCTCGATTTTTGCTGCGTTTCTATTACGGACCTGTGTCCGAACATGAAAAGGTCCATGAGTGACCGATATGGCAAACGGCTCCCATCCCGACATGGTCGTAACCCGGCATTGCTCTGGGCCAATAGCTTGTCGAATCGGATTCATCCTAATGGGATTTGTTCCCGCTCTTTCATTGAAATTGCCGTAAACTTGGCATACATTTGTACGGGGTTGTTTCCATCTACGTCGTACCTTCAATACGGACCTTTGTCCAAATATAAAGTGGTCCATGAGTGACCGACAAAATCGGAACAAAGCGAGATGGCTCTCGTCATCCCTGGACCCTCTGCATGGGAATATCAACAAGGCCTTCGTAGGCTATGCTTGGACCTCGGGTCCGTCCCGTTTATGGTCATTGTCTGACCCACATCCTCGGCCTACGGCCCGCTCCCTTTGAACACATTTTCAGTTTTGGAATCTAGTCCCGGGACTCTTGCTCGTTGCCCTCCGGCACCGAAAATATTAATGATGCCCACGCAAGCCCCGTTTGGACCGCGGGAGGCGCCCCCAGTATGGTCCTAACTCGATCTTGCACCAGGCCAACAAATTCATTGGTTTCATGCTATGCTAACCAACATTTAACCGAGTGTTTTCAGCGTCTCGGAATAATAAACTTGTCGTACCCCGGCATACATATGTTCCAGGTCCTCCCGCGACGACTACGATATTCTCAAGCCGGACACCCGTCCGAATATTAAACGGTCCCTTGAGTGACCGACATATTTCGAATGTTTGCTTCCCTAGACACAGGGCCTTACAACTGATTCAAGGGTCGTTTCCCCATTGCCCCTTTGCATCGGAAATATTAATGACGCTCATGTGAGCCAAACTTCGATCGCGGGGGGCCCACCGCAGTATGGTCGCAGCTTGCTCTTGCACCGGGCCAACAGATTCACTAGTTTTTTGACCGCTCCAACCGAGGTTTAGCCGAACGTTTGCCGTTCTTCTGAGCAATAAGTTTGGCGTACCTCGACATACATGCATTCCGATTTTTCGGCGATAATCGTGATTTTCTCGAGACGGACACTCGTCCGAACATTAAATGGCCAGTACACGACCGACATGACCGCGAATGGTTTTCTTCTTGCCCTCGCGTGAGGATTTCAATACCTTGTAATAGACCTTTCATGCAATTAATTTCCTGGCCATGAGGCCCTGAATCCCGGTGATTAATCAAGGGTGTTCCCTCGTACGGGGGATGTAAATGACGCCGTGACCTTTATGGCGCGGCGGGTTTTGGTCCCGACACGAACCACACAATCATCTGACCGAGTCAGATCGAGCGCACCATGGGCTCTTCGGAGCCCGAATAAATTGTCACTTTGTGACTGGCACCCCCACGCACTTAATAGACGAATAAACCCACCGAATAAACCGTGCCTAAACAAGCGAACAAACGAATAAGCTCAGCGTGTCGAAAAGTGTGTCCACAAGTCTGGCATGCCCGGTGGGACTTAAACTACCCTTCATCTCTTCGTCGGGATTTAGGGCCTCATGGCCTCCTAATTAACGATGTTTACCTGCTTTGATGAATGGCAGGTGCTGTCTTCGCCAGCCTTATGGGGAGAAAATTCAGACTTGGTGCAGCTACCTTCGTGACCTCGAGGACGCTGCTTCGAAGCATATGCAACTTTCAGGAACCATGGGGGCTGTTATATAAAAAAAAGAGAGAAGAGAAAGAGAAAAGAAGGGAGGGGAAATCAAACCCCCCCTTTTTCCTCAAGAAGAAAGAGAAGAAGAGAAGAAAAGAAGAAAAGAAGAAAAGAAAGAAGCAAAAAAAAGGAAGAGAAAGAATCGGTGAGAGAGGGTTGTATGCCCGCATCCGTCGACACCCGTGCTGAACGAAGATTACCACTGTGGGGTTGTCGCGATGGAGCGGACCACTCATCCCCTCCCTAGGGGGGTGAGCGCTCTCCCGCGCACCTGCCTTGGTTTATTACACAATAAAAGGGGAAAAAAAGAAAAGACAAAAAAAAGAGAAGAAAAAACGATGGCAAGCATTGTCAACCAAAAGAGCAAGAAGAAACCCGACATCCTGCCTGACTCCAGGAGGATCCAAGTCCGCGGTGCAATGACCCGGCCCGTTCTTCCTTCCTGCTGCCTCTATCCAGCATAGGACGCCCCCCCCCCCCCCCCCGAGTGGTTGTTAAAAGACCTAGCGAGCCACAATTGTAGCTTGGTGAATGGCTATCCGCTGTGGGGAATGCTTTGTAGCAATGAGGCCAAGCACGGCCACCACTCCCGAAGAGAGCATGCACATACCCCGCCATGGGGGATAAGAAGAAGAGATATACCCCGCCACGGGGGCATAAGAGGCAAAAAAAAAGGATATACATCCCGTTCCCAGGGGCACATGAAGAGAATCCACCACGACTCGCGGGGCACAGTAGACAACAAAGCTACGCCCCGGCTCAGGGGCCTTTGAGGAAGAAACACACCCCACCTTGGGGGCACAGGCAGTAGAACATACCCCGCCTTGGGGGCATATGAAGCCAATAATCACACCCCCGTCTTGGGGGGCATTTGAAGAGGAAGCATACCTCGCCTCGAGGGCCTAGAAGCCATAAAGAGCACGCCCCGACTCAGGGGCATATGAAGAGAAGTCCACCCTGGCTTAGGGGCATTGGAAGAAGAAACATACCCCGCCTGGGGCATAGAAGTCGTAAAGAACACGCCCCGACTCAGGGGCATTTGAAGAAGCTACATCCCGCCTTGGGAGCATAAGAAGGAAAGAGTCCACCCCATCTTAGGGGTATTTGAAGAGGAAACATACCCCACCTGGGGGGCATAGAGGTCATAAAGAATACGCTCCGGCTTAGGGGTATGTGAAGAAGCTACATCCCACCTTGGGAGCATAAGAATAAAAGAGAATCCACCCCGCCTTAGGGGCATTTGAAGGAGTATACCCCAGGCTCGGGATCAATGAAGCAGCATGCACCGCCCCCCGGGGGACATCTGAAGCAGAACAAATAACATCCCCCGGCTTCGGAGGGGCATATGAAGGAAGGAATACACCCCGATATGGGGGCACGTAAATGAAGAAGAAGAATCCACCCCGCCTCGGGTGCATAAAAAAAAAGGGGGGGCAAGAACTACACTCCGCCTCAGGGGCGGCAATACACTCCACTTTGGGGGCACTAGAAGCAGAATATACCCCGTACCGGGGGCATGTGAAGAGAAAGGTACCCCACTCTGGAGCAGAGGAAGCAGAAGGATACACCCCGCCTTGGGGGCACATGAAGCCACGAAACACACCCCGTCTTGGGGGTATTTGAAGATGAAGCCCCACCTCGCCTCGAGGGCCTAGAAGCTATAAAGAATATGCCCTGACTCAGGAGCATATGAAGAGAAGTCCACCCCAGCTTGGGGGCATGTGAAGAAGAAACAAACCCCGCCAGTGGGGGCATAGAAGTCATGACAAACACGCCCCGGCTCAGGGGCATTTGAAGAAGTTACATCCCGCTTCGGGAGTATAGGAAAGAGAAGAATATACCATGTCCTAGGGACGATTGAAGAAGAAACACACCCCGCCTGGGGGCATAGAGGCCATTAAGAATACGCTCCAGCTTAGGGGCATTTGAAGAAGCTACATCCCGCCTTGGGAGCATAAGAATAGAAGAATACACCCCGACTTAGGGGCATTCGAAGAAGGAATACATCCCGGCCTCGGGGTCCATGAAGCAACATATATCCCCCACCCCCCCGGGGGGCATCTGAAGCAGAACAAACAACATTCCCCGGCTCAGGGGAGCATATGAAGAAAGGAATACACCCCGATACGGGAGCACATAAACAAAGAAGAAGAGTTCACCCCGCCTCGGGGGCATAAGAAGCAAGAATTACACCCCTCCCTGGGGGCATATAAAGCAACATACAGCCCGCCTGGGGGCATAGAAGCCATAGAGGAGGCTCCCCGGCTCAGGGGTATCAGAAGAAGAAGCATGCCCCACCTGGGGGCATAGAAGCCATAAAGAACATGCCCCGCCTGGGGCACAGAAGCAAGGAGGCAGAATCCACCCCGCCATGGAGGGGCACACGAAGAGAGAAATCACACCCCGCCATGGGGGCATGAGAAGCAAGGAATGTACCCCGCCCCGGGGAGCATAAGAAGCAGAAGCCACACCCCGTCTAGGGGGGCAAAGAAGCCATAAAAGACACACCTCGCACGGGGGCATATGAAGAGAATACACCCCGCCTTCGGGGCATTTGATGAAGAATCCACCCCGATCCGGGGGCATAAAGAGCAAAAAAATACACCCCGGCTCAGGGGCATTTGAAGAAGAAACATACCCCGCCTGGGGGACGTAGAAGCAAAGAGACAGAATACACCTCAACCTGGGGGCACCGAAGCGAAGAGACATACGTCTCGACCTGGGAGCATTTGAAGAGAGAACATACCCCGACTTAGGGGCGTCAGAAGAAGAAACATACACCCCGATCCAGGGACATAAAAGCAAGAGAATACGCCCTGAGAAAAGGGTATAAGAAGCATGAAGAATGTACCCCAACCTGGGGGCACAAAAAAATACACTCCGCCCTTGGCGCATAAGAAGCAGAAGCATCTACCTCGACCCGGGGCACAGAAGCGAAGAGACATACATCCCGATCTGGGAGCATAAGAAGAAAGATATACTCCGCCCAAGCGGCATTTAAAGAAACAACATACCCTGCTTCGGGGGCACAGAAGCCGTAAAGAGATACACCCCTGCCTCAGGGGGGCATAAGAAGCAAGAGATACACCCTCGTGCCGGGGACATATGAAGAGAAGCACTCCTCCGCCTTCAGGGGTACAAGGAGCAGAATTCACCCCCGCCATGGGGGGGTATAAGAAACAAAAGACACGCCCCGTACCAGGGGCATATAAAGAAGAAACATACCCCGCCTGGGGGCATAGAAGCCGTGAAGAATATACCCCGGCTTGGGGGCATTTAGAGAGAGCTACACCCCGCTTTGGGGGCATTTGAAGAAGAAACATACCCCACCTGGGGGCATAGAAGCCGTGAAGAGTATGCCCCACCATGGGGGAATTTGAAGAGAGCTACACCCCGCCTCGGGGGCATTAAAAAAAAACACACTCTGGTCTGGGAACATAGAAGCCATGAAAAATACACCCCGCCTGGGGGCACAGAAGCGAAGAGGCAAAACACACCCCTCAGGGGGGGGCGCATACCAAATAAAGTTACACCCCAACCTTGGGGCACATGAAGAGAAATACACTCCAACGCGGAAGCAGTAATGAGAAAAGAAGAGCAGAATAAAGAAAAAGACACACATGAGGCAGACGTGGTCTTCGAGCCCGCCTCATCAAACAAAAGAAGAGAAGAAAAGAAAGAAAAGACACATGAGTAGACGTAGTCTTCGAGCCCGCCTCATCACACAAAAGAAGAGAAGAAAATGAAGAAAAGACACATGAGGCAGACGTGGTCTTCGAGCCCGCCTCATCACGCAAAAGAAGAGAAGAAAATGAAGAAGAGACACATGAGGCAGACTTGGTCCCTGAACCCGCCTCTTCACACACACACAAAAAGAAAGAAGAGCCATGAGGCAAACATGGTCTCTGCACCTGCCTCTCTACAAAAGAAGAAGAGAAGAGAAAAAAGAGACACGAGGCGAACATGGTCTTTGCACATGCCTCTCCATAAAAGAAGAAGAGAAGAAGAGAAAGAACGGTCACGAGGCGAACATGGTCTTTGCACCTGCCTCTCCATAAAAGAAGAAGAGAAGAAGAGAAAAAAGAGACATGAGGCGAACATGGTCCTTGCACCTGCCTCTCCATAAAAGAAGAAGAGAAGAAAAGAAAGAACAGTCACGGAGTGAACATGGTCTCCGCACCTGCCACTCTACAAAAGAAGAAGAGAAGTGAAAAAAGAGACATGAGGCGAACAGGGTCCTTGAACCTGCCTCTCCATAAAAGAAGAAGAGAAGAAGAGAAAGAACAGTCACGGGGCGAACATGGTCCTTGTACCTGCCTCTCTACAAAAGAAGAAGAGAAGAGAAAAAAGAGATATGAGGCGAACATGGTCCTTGCACCTGCCTCTCCATAAAAGGAGAAGAGAAGAAAAGAAAGAACAGTCAAGAGGCGAACATGGTCCTTGAACCCGCCTCTTCACACAAAAGAAGGAGAGAAGAAAAGAAGGAAAGAGTCTCGAGGCAGACGCGGTCCTTGAACCCGCCTCTTCACACAAAAGAAGAAGAGAAGAAAAGAAAGAAAGAGTCCCGAGGCAAATGTGGTCCATGAACCCGCCTCCCCACACAAAAGAAGAAGAGAAGAAGAGAAAGAATAGCCATGAGGCAAACATGGTCTTTGCACCTGCCCCTCCAAAAAAAAGAGAAAAAAAATCTTTATGAGGTAAACTTTTACCTCCGACCTCCAGCCACCCAACAAATAGAAACCAATCAGCATTTCGCCGACGGGGCGTTAAACCAGAAAATATTCAGCCATCGGGGCTTCAATCCGACAGATATTCAGCCATCGGGGCTTCAAGCCGACAGATATTCTGCCATCGGGGCTTCAAGCCGATAGATATTCAACCATCGGGGCTTCAATCCGACAGATATTCAGCCATCGGGGCTTCAAGCCGACAGATATTCAGCCATCGGGGCTTCAAGCCGATAGATATTCAACCATCGGGGCTTCAATCCGACAAATATTCAGCCATCGGGGCTTCAAGCCGACAGATATTCAGCCATCGGGGCTTCAAGCCGATAGATATTCAGCCATCGGGGTTTCAAGCCGATAGATACTCAGCCATCGGGGCTTCAAGCCGACAGATATTCAGCCATCGGGGCTTCAATCCGATAGATATTTAGCCATCGGGGCTTCAAGCCGACAGATATTCAGTCATCGGGGCTTCAATCCAATAGATATTTAGCCATCGGGGCTTCAAGCCGACAGATATTCAGCCATCGACCTTCAGGTCGACAACTACCCCTTCATCGGCCTTCGGGTCGACAACTATATAACCATCGGCCCCCGAGCCGACAGCTACCTCATCACCGGCCTTCAAGTCGACAGCTATATAATTATCGGCCCCCAAGCCGACAGCTACCTCATCATCGGCTCATGGCCGACAGCTACCTCATCATCGGCTCCTAGCCGACATCTACCTCATTATCGGCCTTCGGGTCCACAGCTACCCCTTCATCGGCCTTCGGGTCGACAGCTATATAATCATCGGCCCCCGAGCCGACAGCTACCTCATTATCGGCCTTCGGGTTGACAGCTATATAATCATCGGCCCCCGAGCCGACAGTTATCTCATCATCGGCTCCTAGCCGACAGCTACCTCATCATCGGCCCCCGAGCCGACAGCTACCTCATCATCGGCTCCTAGCCGACAGCTACCTCATCATTGGCACCCCAGCCGACAGCTTCCCAGTTAAATAAATAAATAAATAAATAAAAATATACAGACCTTCCACTTTGGTTCGGATCCTTCCCCGGCCAGAGAGCAAAAATATGGACTGCTTCCATAATACCCTTTCAGCCGCTCGTGGTCTGCTTCCCTAATACCTTTACTACCACTACACTTATACGTAACAATATTTTCTTATACAAAAATAAACACAAAAAAAAATAAAAAATAACAAAAAATAATAAAATAAACACAAAACAAAAAAGGGGAAACAAAATAAAAAAAATTAAAAAAAAGAGAATGTACGATTGCCCTGCTTGCATGGTTGGTTAATATAGAATAATACACCTCCTTGGAATTTTCGAGGACCATGTTTCCTTGCTAAATAATATCGCCCCGATTCCGGATGTGCGCGCGTCACGGCATACGCTCGAAGGGAACCCAATTATGGTTGGTGCACACGTCAAGGGGAAGAGTCATGGCTGAATCGCTAAGCCCAACTCACAAAATAAACCTGAGGCAACGCTCCCACACTTAGCACTTAATGTGTTCAATAGCCTTCGACTATAGGGATTGCCCGAATTTCTTCTTAGCACTCTACGGAGACTTGAATTCCTACACTCCCGTGAAAGGTAATCATGAGGAAAAAGATGCCTACCCCCACTGTGCAAAAAAACAAAAAAAAAGAGACAAAAAAAGAGACAAAAAGAAGAGAGAGAGAAATGCGGATCCGAGTAGCCGGGAATCCCCACTGAAACAAATGAGGAAACTCGCACGAAATGGTGAAGCAAATCACAATAAGGATGAATCTTAGTAGCCGGGAATCCCCATTGAGACACATGAGGAGACTCGCGCCGAACGGTGAAATCCGCTACCAAAATAAATATATGGGGGCTGTGTGAAGCTACCGAAAGTCGAAAGCCTGGAACTAATGTGTAGGCGCTAGAGTGATCCTCGAGTGTCACCAGGAAAACCTGCATATCTCTATGGTTAGGGCTCTTTGTTCACACATTTGCACTGCCATGCCACAGAGAATTGCCTCGGGTGAAGTGTGTGAATTTAGGTTATGCACGCAAGACATGCGATATCCTCTTGACGGGTGCACCACCCCTCAATTGTGCCTCGCGGCCCGCACCGCATCTACGAATTACGGGCGATGTCCCTATCCTATCCTCTATAGAGGGGGATGCCTTACTTATATCTATGTTATACCTACTAGTGAATGCTTGCATGCTTGAATAAAAAATATATATATAATAAAAAAATAAATAATAAAAATGTGTGTACACAATAAACTCAATTTCGGCCATCGAAGCCTACTTTCCCAACTCTGGCTCATAGAGCCCAACCTCGGCCCCCCCGGCCTACCTCTTGCCCTCGCGGCCCGTTAAGCTCCCAACTCCGGCTCTTGAAGCCCGCTTCCAGCCTTGGCTATTCTGGCCTCCCTTATCGGCCCCTGAGCCGACAGCTATTCAATTATTGGCCCCTAAGCCGATAGCTCTTTAATCATCAGCCTTCGGGTCGACATCTTTTCAATTATTGGCTCCCATGTCAACATCTTTCAATTATCAGCCGCTGTGCCGACAACTCTTATATCATTGGCATCCACGAAAGCAGCCACCCAGAGTTCTTCAAAAAAAAAAGAGAGAAAAGAAGAGAAGAAGAGAAGAAGAAGAAGAACAAAAAGAACAAAAAGAGAGAGAAGAGAAAAAAAGAAAAAAAAGATAACAGAAAGAGAAGAGAAGAAAAAGAAGAGAAGAAGAGACAAACAAACCATGTCAGCTCCCAGCACCCTGCCGGCATTGACGAAGAGACAAAGAGACCAACAAACCATGTCAGCTCCCGGCACCCTGTCGGCACTGACGAAGAGACCGGCACCCCGTCGGCACTGATGAGAGACAAAGAGACCAACATACTACTTCAGTTCCCGGCACCCCGTCGACATTGATGAAGAGACAAAGAGACCAACATACCGCTTCAGTTCCCGGCACCCCGTCGGCATTGATGAAGAGACAAAGAGACCAACATACTACTTCAGTTCCCGGCATCCCGTCGGCACTGATGAAGAGATGAAAAGACCAACATACTGCTTCAGCGCCTGGCACCCCGCCGGCACGGATGAAGAGACAAAGAGACCAACATGCCATGTCAGTCCCCGACACCCCGTCGGCACTGACGAAGAGAAGAAGAGACCAATAAACCATGGCAACTCCTAACGCCCTGTCGGCACTAACGAAGAGAATAAGAGACCAACATGCTATGCCAGCTCCCAACTCCCCGTCGGTGCCGACGAAGAGAAAAGAGACAAGTACACCCACGGGCACCACCCAGCTCATCCTTCGCCTGCACTACCCGTGGGTGGGGGGCATTTGTGGACATGCAAAATTGCACACCCGTACGCCCCAACTAGTCCAGCATCAACAGCAACCCCAAACTAAACAAACTGCGTGGAAGAGGGGCCATCCGGACTCCCCGAACACACACACACACACCGCCGTGAAGCTGTCTCCGAAATCACGATAGTGAAGAGAAATCAACCACCGGGAGCCCCATAATCCATGGGCCTCGAAGAAAATCAAATGGGCCACAACTCGCGCTCACAACGGGCTCAGAACTGCCCATTTAGCCTTCAGCGGCACACCCTGTGCCAGCCTTTCAGCGGCACACCCCCGTGCCCTTTCAGCGGCACGCCCCTGATGCCCTTCAGCGGCACACCCCCGTGCCCTTTCAGCGGCACACCCCCGTACCCTCTCAGCGGCACGCCCCTGGTGTCCTTCAGCGGCACGCCCCTGGTGGCCCTTCAGCGGCACACCCACCACCAGCCCCTCAGCGGCACGCCCTGGCAGCCCCTCAGCAGCACGCCCTGGCAGCCCTTCAGCGGCACACTCCCTTGCGCCCCTTCAGCGGCACGCCCCCAGGGCTCTTCGGCGGCACACCCAGCCCGCGCTTCAGCGACACGCCCTTTGGGCTCTTCAGTGGCAAGCTTGAAATGTCTTCCAGTAGCACGCCCTTTGGCCCTCTCAGCGGCACGCTTGTTGTGCCTGCCAGCGGCACGCCATTCAGGCTCTTCAACGGGACGTTCCGGCAGACGAAATCTTACGCCCATGCCCTAGGGATTCTTCGCGCGCAGTGGACTTGCCGAGGTGTCACCCGGGGAGAGGGCCACGCTGCCTACTCCTCCTGCCACCCAGGACAAGGGAGTCAACTCCCATTAAATGCCCGTCAGACACTTCCCGCCTTCGGATGCTTCCGCCGTGGAGGATATAAAAACCCCTCTCCTTCGACAGACACGGGGGGAGGCAGACGCGGAAGAGAAGAGGAGAAAGAGAAGAAGAGAAGAAGAAGGAGAAGAGAAGGAGAGGGAAAGGAGAAAGAGAGGGGAGAGGCCCCGCCGCTCCGACCACCGCCGCCGTCTGTGCGAAAAGAGAAGAAGAAGAAGAGGAGCCTGCCGCCTCGATCACCACCGCCTGAGCGAGGAGAAAGAAGAAGAGAAGAGAAGAAGAGAAGAAAGAGAGTAGGGGAGGCTCTGGCGTCCCCCCCCCCTCCCTACTGCTCCATCCACCGCCGTTCGTGCGAAGAGAAAGAGAAGAAGACATAAGAGAAGAAGAGAATAAGAGTGGGTGGAGAGAGGGAGTGAGGTCCGGGAGGGGAAGAGTCCACGCTCCGTCCCCCCCCCCCCACTGTATTTCCTTTTTCCTCTTTCTTTCCTTTCATTTCTTGTTTTGCCGTCGTTGCAATGTATTAGCCCCCTCGGCGCACTCCTCTTGTGAGGATAAAAGTAGAAGGCTTGCAAACGTCTTCTGGGACGTCTCTCCAATGTGTATCTTCCGTGTTTACATCCTTCGGTGTTTCACGCCCCTTTCTTTTTTTTCCTTCTTTAGTGTTTACTTCTTGTCGAGCATTTTCACTTTCGTTCACTCCAGTCACACACCCTGATTATACCTCCAACGGCACACCCAATTGTGCCTCCAACGGCACACCCAGTCGTGCCTTCAACGGCACACCCTGATTGTGCCTCCAACGGCACGCCCAGTTGTGCCTTCAGCGGCACACCCCAGCCTTCAGTGATACGCCCCCTTTGAACCCTTCACCGGCACACCCCCATCGGGCCTTCGCCGGTGCACTCCTCAACACCCTTCGCCGACACGGCCTTGGCTGCCTTCCCCCAGCACGCCTATGATAGCCCTCGCCGGTACGCTCCTTTGGGCCTTCCTTCGAGGCCTTCACCGCCATACCTTTAGCCTCCCTGGCCCGGCACACTTGCCCCTCCTTCTTGCCCGGTGCATCCCCCCCTTAGCCAGTCCTAGAATAGTCTTCCACTCACCGTTGCCTCCGAGTTTTTCGAAGTTTTATTAAAGGTGTTGCCGCTCTCGGGCGCCCACCTCCAGTTGTCGGGTTCCGCCACTCCATGTGAGCGCGTTCCCTGTATCTCCCTTACGCTCGGGTCAAGGGGAGATGCTGTCGAATTTTCGTTAGAAACGATAACATATTAAAAGGATAAAAGAAAGCAACAAAAAAATGGAACGACCACACGTTAAAAAGGACTAGAAGAAAGCAACAAACAAATAAAAAGAACAACAATAAAACGCTTTAACCACGGCAAGGGAACCGTAATCAATTCAAAGAGAGCCGAATCAAATAACAACTAAACAACTTGAACACTCATCCTCATGGGAGAAAGATTGAAAGATAATCAAGAGAGAGAGAGAAGAAACCCACGTAAATTTAATAAAATCAAGAGAGAAAAGGAAAAGAGAAAATACATAAGAATGGAAGAGGAGTGGGCTCCCCATGCCCTTCGCCGGCACGCCCCTTTAGCCACCTTCGTCGGTACACCCTTTAGCCACCCATGGCCAGCACGCCTTTCGCCAGCACGCCTGATCGCGCCCTTCAGCGTCACGCCCCCAGCCCAGCATCCCCGGCACGCCTTGCTTGGCCCTTCACCGACCTGCTCCCCATGCCCTTCGCCGGTACACCCTGCAGCGCCCTTCGCCGGCACGCCTCCTCTTCCTTCCCCGGCACGCTTCCATTGCCTTCGCCGGTACGCACCTCCAGCTCCTTCGCCGGCACGCCCCTTCAGCCACCTTCGCCGGCACACCCCTTTAGCCACCCTTCGCCGGCACACTCGGCCACACCCTTCACCGGCACGCCTCTGGCTCCTTCGCCGGCACGCTCCAACTGCTGCTTCCCCGGCACGCCCCCTTCAGCCCCTTTTTGGCCCTTCAAAGGCCCACTCTCTCTCAAAAAAAAAATAATGATAATGATAATTATGATAATAAATTAATAAAAACCATGTATGAAATAAACAAAAAAATGAAATAGTGATAATAATAGTAAAAAAGGGAAAATATAATAATAATAAAAAACAAAATAGAGAAATCATTCAGAACAAATACATAAAAGGGAGATAAGCAATAAAATATACATATATATAATTTGAAACCCAGATAAAAAAAATGGTAAAAATCTACATTGTAGTCCCGTCTCTCCCGTGACCCGACGCTGAAGGAACAACAATGCCACCCTTCTAGGTTGGGTCTGAGTCTTGGGAATTATCCCGAAATAGTCATGACCTGACCTCGCCTCGGGCCGATATTCCGATTAAACCGGACTCGTTTCTCGGGCCGGATCCCTTTCGAGCCACTACTAAAATTGCCGCACGTTCGGTAGACATTTGAACGGGTTCACCTCGATTTCCGCCGCGTTTCTATTACGGACTTGTATCCGAACATGAAAAGGTCCATGAGTGACCGATATGGCGGACGGCTCCCATCCCGACATGGTCGTAACCCGGCATTGCTCTGGGCCAATAGCCTGTCGAATCAGATTCATCCTAATGGGAATTGTTCCCGCTCTTTCATTGAAATTGCCGTAAACTTGGCATACATTTGTACGGGGTTGTTTCCATCTACGTCATACCTTCAATACGGACCTTTGTCTGAATATAAAGTGGTCCGTGAGTGACCGACAAAATCGGAACAAAACAAGATGGCTCTCATCATCCCTGGACCCTCTGCATGGGAATATCAACAAGGCCTTCGTGGGCTATGCTTGGACCTCGGGTCCGTCCCGTATATGGTCATTGTCTAACCCACATCCTCGGCCTACAGCCCGCTCCCTTTGAACACGTTTTCAGTTTTGGAATCAAGTCTCGGGACTCTTGCTCGTTGCCCTCCACCACCGAAAACATTAATGATGCCCACGCAAGCCCTGTTTGGACCGCGAGAGGCGCCCCCGGTATGGTCCTGACTCGATCTTGCACCGGGCCAACAAATTCATTGGTTTCATGCAACACTAACCGAGATTTAACCGAGTGTTTTCAGCGTCTCAGAATAATAAACTTGTCGTATCCCGACATACATATGTTCCAGGTCCTCCCGCGACGACTACGATATTCTCAAGCCGGACACCTGTCCGAATATTAAACGGTCCCTTGAGTGACCGACATATTTCGAATGTTTGCTTCCCTAGACACAGGGCCTTCCAACTGATTCAAGGGACGTTTCCCCGTTGCCCCTTTACATCGGAAATATTAATGACGCTCATGTGAGCCAAACTTCGCCCGCGGGGCGCCCACCACAGTATGGTCGCAGCTTGCTCTTGCACAGGGCCAACAGATTCACTGATTTTTTTACTGCTCCAACCGAGGTTTAGCCGAACGTTTGCCGTTCTTCTGAGCAATAAGTTTGTCGTACCTCGACATACATGCATTCCGGTTTTCCCGCGATAATCGTGATTTTCTCGAGACGGGCACTCGTCCGAACATTAAATGGTTAGTACACGACCGACATGACCGCGAATGGTTTTCTTCTCGCCCTCGCGTGAGGATTTCAATACCTCGTAATAGACCTTTCATGTAATTAATTTCCTGGCCATGAGGACCTGAATCCAGACGATTAATCAAGGGTGTTCCCTCGTACGGGGTATGTAAATGACGCCGTGACCTTTATGGCGCGGCGGATTTTGGTCCCGACACGAACCACACAATCATCTGACCGAGTCAGATCGAGTGCACCATGGGCTCTTCGGAGCCCGAATAAATTGTCACTTTGTGACTGGCACGTGCATGCACTTAATAGATGAATAAACTCACCGAATAAACCGCGCCTAAACAAGCGAACAAACGAATAAGCTCAGCGTGTCGAAAAGTGTCACGCCCCGAACAAGGCGGAAATATCGGGACGTACAGTCAGAGGCAAGCAGGAAAGAGAGAGAACTAATCTAAATATACACAAGTGCTATGGAAAGGAAATACTAAATGATCATTTAACAACCAAACTGATACAATAATATCAAAGGCAACTTAATACAACATGGAATAACAATCACTAAGACTCAACAACATAATTGAAACTAAATGCTCTCCAATCACAACTAACAATAAACACACTGCTAACACACTAGAACTGAAACACTTAAGACATCAATCCTGCCCTTCCCCGTCGGTAAGCGCGTCACCTGAAGAGCCTGGAAAGGGGGGAAACACAACTATGAGCTAACGCTCAGTAGGAAATAACAGACATGTATAAGTGATTAACAGTTTAATTACATTTTCAAAATGTCATGCTACAAACTATAATGCAATAAAAAGGTAATGATGATATAATGAAACAACGGTAATAACAAGATCTTGCAAGGTCAAGAAATATATAATTGATAATGATTAACAAGAATAACAAATACAAGAATTTACAACAGGAGATATAACAAGAGATATAACAAGAGATAGTAGTAAGGAATTGGCCAACAAGCAAGTATTTTAAACATTTAACCAAGTATGATCAAGTAACAAGTAAGAAGATACTTTTGTCATAGACGCCAACACTCAAGCAAGTACTTCGGTGCAATGCCCCACCTTGTCATTAACATCCCATGGGCTCACTAACTTTCGGGCGCTCTCCCCAGGACCAGACCGGGCCCTTATGATGCGATGGCATTGATTTACTGGGCCCAACGTCCCATCCGTCCAGACATTCAGTCAATTTTAATGGCCAATTAATCAGAGGAGTTTCTGCCATAAGTTCAGATTTAAAGGACTAACCTTGTCCTTGGATTCAAGAGTACAAAACATGGTCAAACTCATCTTCAAGAGATGTGCGGTCGTAACGGAGCCGCTCGATGGGTATATACGGTTCATACAGGACCGTACGTACAGGAACTGGACCGAAACTCAGCCCGCGAAGTCAAGAAAAGAACGGCTGACAGTGGGCCGCCCTGAGGTAAGAACGGTGCAATATGGGCCGCTCATATCTAAAAGATAGTGAGGCCCAAGAACAAGATATACGGTCCATACTGGGCCGTATAAAGATATGTGGTCACGATCGGGCCGCCGAAGAGGTTATGCGGTCAAATACTAACCGCGCATGCCTCGGGTCATCCGATTTGATCCAAGACTTAACCCAGCAGTTTAAACTCATAAAAAAAGGTATGCTGGTGTTAAACAGATTCTAATCATCATTATAATGATGTTCCAAGATGACGGTAAGACCACCGGATAGAGTTTCTGGGGTAGAACCGAGACTAGTACGCTAATCGGCCAATCGGCTCGTGCAAAGTCAGAAAGTTAAACATGTTGTTCCACTGTACTACAGTAGCTAATCAGCAAGCTAAACAGTCATATTAATCCTAATGCCAAGCCAATTTAATAGGGATTTGGTTATATATTAACCCAAGATGCCAAGAAAAGTAATTTAAGATGATAACGAGTTCGCGTAAGTCGCGTAAGCACGAATAACAAGCAATAATCGTAAATTTAGTTGCATATTTCATTAGTTATTAAATGAGTTTCTATTTCACTAATTATCATTAATGACATGCAAATGAATGCCTTAGAACAAGTATTAAGTCCCTCTCTGAAAGGATAAACGGTTCTATATGCACCGCACATATAACTGGGCATTCAGGGGCCGAACAGGGGTCACCCTGTGACACAGGGAGATGGGCGGCTCTCCCTGGGCCGCCCAAGGGTTTGGGTTGCTCTGTCTGGGCCACCCAAGGGTTTGGGCGGCTCTGTCTGGGCCGCCCAAGTGGTTGGGCGATCCTCAGGTAGCCGCCCATCCCCTGGTTGTGCGGCCCGTGCAGGGCCGTCCAGGGATGAGTGGTTGCTCAGGGACCTTTCATCCAGATATGTGGTTCCTGTGGAACCGTTCATCCTGGGATGAGTGGTTCTTGACAAACCGTTTATATAAGGGCATGCTAGGGTCAGAATTGGTCAAAAGATAGGCTGGAGTTGGATGGTCTATCGTAAGACCGCCCATCTCTGGGTCGTCTCCGGTCATCCCTGCCGCGTCCGGTGAACGCCGGGAACAAGGTGATTGCTAGGGTTGCACTAAAACATTAATAACTATTAGGATTGAGCTCCAAATAAGGGGATTTTGGTATCAATGGAAAGATAATACAAAACTCTACCTGTCTACAAGGTCAATTGCATGATCAATTGCTGGAATCTAGATCTATTAAGTCAAGAACGTATGAAACCCTAATTCTGACATGCTGTGACTAAAACGTTAAATTCTCTCTACATACAGAATGAAATTTGGGGCTTCTTGGCTCAAATGAAAGCTACTTCGATGGTGAATCCAACCATATAAGATATGGTTCATGAGGATTAAGATTAATACTTCGAAATCATAAATCACTTCGGATGAACACATCGAACTAGGTCTAAAACATGCTGTTACTATAAACAGAAATTCTTTAAGTATGCTTCATCAAACTTAGGGCTTTCTACGTGAAATGAAAGCTAACATCATGCTTATTCCATCATATAAATTAATTAGAGTTTGGTCTGTTACACCTACCTCAATCGGAGATTGAAAATCGGTGCTAGAAATGAAGAACAAACTAGAAGACCCTTTAGAAAAACCTCGATATCTCACTCCACACCTGAAGAAAATTGGGGCTTTCAGTCCCACTGGATAGATCTCGTCGAGAGGATCAATTTTCTATACTCATGATCGAGTTTTGGTTGAGAATGCCTACCTCAATTGAAGAAACAAAGGAAGAAGATGGAAGTCGATGGCCTGCCGACACACCTTCAGTAATCGCCGGAATTCTCCCCAGATCTGGCTCATCTGCCGACACCACAGCCACCAAAAGAAAGAAGACTCGAAGAGCTTTCTATGTATAGCTCATAGGCCTTCTGGAGAGTTCTGAGCTGGGAGTATTCGGCCGTGGAAGAGACGTGTTAGAAACGGCACCGTGATTGTTGACTTAAGCAAACTCGGCTGAGAGCGCCGCCTAGGGTTAGGGTTTCGCTGAATTTATTGGGGGCTTTTGATCCTTAGGTCCTCACCGTTCATTTGGCTCTGGTTTGAGCCCATTTGGTCGAGTATCAAGCCCTAATTTCGTGTTTTAATCTAAGGGTTAGGTATGGGTCAAAAGTGTGCACTTTTGGGTTTAAACTCTAAATAGATCTTACCACGGATTTACAATGGCCTAATGCCAAAAGGAAAAGTTGTTATCTACCTCGACCTTAATCTGTTTACCATTTTTCTGGATTTTTATAAGGTGGTCGAAATTATCACTATTCTATTTCTAAGGAATTAAATATTAATAAATCCGAAATTCAATTATTAAATCAATAGAAATTCAATTCTTAATTAACAAGAGCTAAATAAATATATTAAATCCAATAAAATAATTTGGGGTCTTACACCCTCCCCGACTTAAAGGAATTTGGTCCTCCAAATTCACTGCACTAAGACTGAGAGTAGGGAAAGAGATCGCTCACCTAGAATAAGTCGGGATACCGCTTCCGCATAGTCTCTTCAGACTCCCACGTGGCTTCTTCGGTCCCACGCCGACTCCACTGAATCTTGACCATCGGTATTGAACGATTCCGGAGTTGCTGTTGCTTCCGGTCCAGAACCTTTATCGGTCTTTCCTCATAGGTCAGATCCTCCTTCAGCTCGAAATCCACATGCTGTATAACATGGGTGGGGTCGTACACATACTTCCGTAACATAGAAATATGGAAGACGTTGTGCACGCCAGACAATTAAGGCGGTAAGGCCAGCCTGTATGCCACCTCTCCCACTCTATCTAGAATCTCGAATGGACCAATGTACCTCGGACTCAGCTTGCCATGAATGCCAAATCTTCGGATCCCTCTCGTCGGAGAGACCTTTAAGAACACATGCTCGCCAACCTAAAATTCTAATGCTCTTCTCCTATTGTCGGCATAACTCTTCTGTCTTGACTAGGCTACTTGTAATCGGTCTCGGATAACACGGATGTTCTGTGAAGATTCCGAGACAAGATCCGGTCCAAGCCACTATTTCTCACCTACCTCATCCCAACACAACGGGGATCGACAGCTTCTCCCATACAAGGCTTCAAATGGAGCCATCTGAATACTAGACTGATAGCTGTTATTGTAGGCGAATTCAATTAGTGCCAAATGCTCATTCCAAGTACCACCAAAGTCAATCATACATGCCCGCAGCATATCTTCCACTATCTGATTGGTTCTCTCCGTCTGTCCATCTATCTGTGGATGAAAAGCAGTACTGAAATTCAGACGAGTACCAAGAGACTCTTGCAGTCCCTTCCAGAAATGAGAAGTGAATCTAGGGTCTCGATCAGATACTATATTCACTGGAATACCATGTAATCTCACCACTTCCTTCAAATACAAAGCAGCCAATACATCGACTGTCCACTTAGACTTAATGGATAAGAAATGAGTTGATTTTGTTAATCGGTCAACAATCACACAAATTGCATCAAATCCACCACGAGTTCTAGGCAAACCCATAATGAAATCCATGCCAATACTCTCCCACTTCCATTGGGGTATGTCGACTGGTTTCAATTTCCCTGCCGGTCTGAAGTGCTCAGCTTTAACTTGTTGGCAAACCAAGCATTTACTTACGAAGTCAGCGATTTCCCTCTTCATATTCATCCACCAAAAGGATCGCTTCAAATCTCTGTACATCTTAGTGCCTCTGGGATGAATGGTGTATCTGGATCTATGAGCTTCCTCAAGAATCTTGTTCTTTACTGTAGCTTCATCAGGTACACAAGTTCTGCCTTTAAATAATAATCTACCATCATTAGCCAACCCGAAATCAGGTCTGCTGCTCAAGCTTCCCCTGATCTGTACCAGCTCGGGATCATTATCTTGCAAGGACTTGATCTCCATCAATAATTCAGGTTTAAGTTGAATCTGAGCAATCAAAACCCGATCATTGTCAATATTAAGATCCAGACTAGATAACTGTTCCAGTAACTTCCACTCTTGCAACATGAGACTTGACAATCTAGCTACTGGCCTCCGGCTTAATGCGTCTGCCATAACATTGCCTTTGCCAGGATGATACTCAATAGAAAAGTCGAAGTCCTTCAAATACTCCAACCATCTGCGCTGTCGCATATTGAGTTCCTTCTGAGAGAATAAATACTTCAAGCTCTGGTGGTCTGAAAATACCGTGAAAGATTTTCCATACAGGTAATGCCTCCAAATTTTCAAAGCAAATACGACTGCTGCAAGTTCCAAATCATGAACAGGATAATTCTCCTCGTGCTTCCTCAACTGCCTAGAAGAATAGGCAATCACCTTCCCATGCTGCATGAGTACACAGCCTAAGCCAATTCCTGAAGCATCAGTATAAACGACAAATCCTCCTTCACCAGAAGGTAAAGCCAATATAGGTGTAGTAGTCAAACAATCCTTTAGAGTCTGAAAGCTTTGCTGGCAATCGCCTGACCAATCAAACTTGTTCTCCTTGCGGGTTAACCTTGTCATAGGTACCGCAATCTTAGAGAAATCCTGGATAAACCTTCGATAATAACCTGCCAGGCCAAGAAAACTTCTAACTTCCGTCACACTGGTAGGCTGCTCCCAATTCTTCACTGCCACAACCTTCGAAGGATCCACAGAAATACCTTCCTGGGTGATAATATGTCCGAGAAAGGACACTTCTTGCAGCCAGAATTTACACTTACTAAACTTGGCATAAAGTTGATGATCTCTCAATAATTGTAATGCCATCATCAGATGTTCAGCATGCTCCACTTCACTCTTCGAATAGATCAAGATGTCATCAATAAATACTACGACCCATTGATCAAGATAGGGCAGAAATACATTGTTCATCAACTGTATGAAGGCTGCCGGAGCATTCGTTAGACCAAAAGGCATAACGACAAATTCAAAATGACCATACCTGCTGCGAAAAGCTAATTTATAGATATCCTCCTCCTTAATCCGTAACTGGTGATATCCAGATCGAAGATCGATCTTAGAGAAATATTGAGCTCCCGCTATCTGGTCAAATAACTCATCAATCCTCGGCAGTGGATATTTGTTCTTGACAGTCAACTGGTTTAACTGCCGATAATCGATGCATAATCTCATCGAACCATCTTTCTTCCGAACAAACAATACAGGGGCTCCCCACGGAGACGTACTAGGACGAATAAAGCCCTTCTCGAGTAACTCCATCAACTGTTGCTTCAACTCCCTCAGTTCTGCAGGAGACATACGGTAAGGAGCCTTGGAAATAGGAGATGTGCCCGGAAAGAGGTCAATAGAGAAGATAACTTCCCGCTCAGGAGGAAGTCCTGGTAATTCCTCTAGAAAGACATCAGAAAAATCTCGGACAATAGGAATGTCCTTGATCTCAATCCGTTGCTCAGGGGTTGCATAGATAAAGGCTAGAAAAGCCTCACATCCTCGCCTCATCAGCTTATCAGCTCGAAGAGCCGAAATAAGTGATACAGAGTTATGGTGCTTAACACCCACAAAAGAAAGCCTCGGGTGCCTAGTAAAAGACACCGAGTCAGAACTACAATGAACATTGGCCTCATATCTGGCCAACCAATCTGCTCCTAGAATTACGTCATAACCCTTCATGTCCATGCAAATCAAATCAGCTGGAAAGTTCTGCTCACCAATCAAAACCTTACTAGAAGGATAGAAATGCTGGATTGTCGATCTAGTACCAATAGTGGTTGAAATCTCTAACGGAGTATCCATCATAACCGGTTCCATAGCTAATGACTTAGCAAAACTCCGAGAAATAAAGGAATGTGTTGCACCAGTATCAAAAAGAACAAATGCTGGCTTATCGAGTATAATAAGAGTACCTTCGACGAGTCCACCATCTTCGGCTGTTTCCGCTTCTTCTGCATACAGAGCTTGGAGCTTCCCTTGCGGTTTCTTGAAGACTTGCAGTTTTGCCGGTGTTGCTTGCTCCGCTATCAAAGGACAGTTGGGGATACGGTGCTCTTTGCTTCCATATCGCAAACAGGCGCCCAGCTTGCGCTAGCATTCCTCCACCTTGTGACCTGGACGATCACAATACTTGCACACGCCCTTAAACGGAACAATAGGGCCAGGCTTCTTGTCTTCATGCCTCGGCATCTTGCCCTTCCACGATCCGGACCCGCTCCACGAACTAGGTCCACTAACAGGCCTCTTCTTGGTATACCCGGGTTTGACACTCCCGGAACCCGTAGGTTGTTCCTTCTTCGCACCGCTTCCACGAATTCTCTCCGTCATTTCGAGGGTATCCTCTAGAACTTGAGCCTTTCTCACCATCTCGGAATAAGTGGAAATCTCCATTGGTGCCAGTTGGTTAATATAATGCAGCTTCAATCCGTTGAGAAAACGCTTCGCCTTCATTTTCTCGATGGAAATAAGGTGTGTAGCATATCGAGAAAGCCGTGCAAATTGAGCCTCATACTCTGCCACGGACAAACCTCGTTGCTTCAAGGCCGCGAACTCTGCCGCCTTCTTCTCTTGCACTCGGTCAGAAAAATACTTGCCGTTGAAAAATTTCTCGAACTCTTCCCACGTAACCTGATGATCACCGAGAGTCGCCTTGATAGAATCCCACCAAGTATGTGCATCACGCTCCAATTGAAATGTCGAGAGAAGGACACGCTCCTGGTTGGTGCATTGCATAACTTCAAATATTCTCCCCATCTCATCTAGCCAGTGCTCGGCTTGGTCGGGGTCGGTCGAACCCGCGAATCTAGGCGGATTCATCCCGCGGAAGTTCCAGTATAGATCACCGGTGCCATGTGGTGCCACTCCTGCCTGAGCCACTTGCTGAAGGGCCTGGGTAAGGCCTTGAACCTTGCGTTGCAGGTTCCTCCATTCGGCGCGATCAGCTGCCATCTACACGAGAAATAGATTACTTAGGTTAATTCAAGATAATTAATTACACGATTAAGAAACAAACTGAACCCAAGTTTCTACCCATTCTCACCAGGTCAGGTCCTAGACTTTAACAAGATTAGGGGTCTAAAGCATCTAGACACAACCAAAACTCGGTACCTGGCGGAGATAACCAATCCGAAGACCACTCGTGCAAGTATGCGACCTTCCGATAGGCGTAGCCTAACGTTCGGACAACATCTTTTGATATACCGGGTTATTGGGATGCCATGCAAGAACTTAGAAAACCTAGAACTTAAGAACTTAAGAAAACCTAGGAATGTGAAACCTAGGCTCTGATACCAACTAAACTGTCACGCCCCGAACAAGGCGGAAATATCGGGACGTACAGTCAGAGGCAAGCAGGAAAGAGAGAGAACTAATCTAAATATACACAAGTGCTATGGAAAGGAAATACTAAATGATCATTTAACAACCAAACTGATACAATAATCTCAAAGGCAACTTAATACAACGTGGAATAACAATCACTAAGACTCAACAACATAACTGAAACTAAATGCTCTCCAATCACAACTAACAATAAACACACTGCTAACACACTAGAACTGAAACACTTAAGACATAACTCCTGCCCTTCCCCGTCGGTAAACGCGTCACCTGAAGAGCCTGGAAAGGGGGGAAACACAACTATGAGCTAACGCTCAGTAGGAAATAACAGACATGTATAAGTGATTAATAGTTTAATTACATTTTCAAAATGTCATGCTACAAACGATAATGCAATAAAAAGGTAATGATGATATAATGAAACAACGGTAATAACAAGATCTTGCAAGGTCAAGAAATATATAATTGATAATGATTAACAAGAATAACAAATACAAGAATTTACAACAGGAGATATAACAAGAGATATAACAAGAGATAGTAGTAAGGAATTAGCCAACAAGCAAGTATTTTAAACATTTAACCAAGTATGATCAAGTAACAAGTAAGAAGATACTTTTGTCATAGACGCCAACACTCAAGCAAGTACTTCGGTGCAATGCCCCACCTTGTCATTAACATCCCATGGGCTCACTAACTTTCGGGCGCTCTCCCTAGGACCAGACCGGGCCCTTATGATGCGATGGCATTGATTTACTGGGCCCAACGTCCCATCCGTCCAGACATTCAGTCAATTTTAATGACCAATTAATCAGAGGAATTTCTGCCATAAGTTCAAATTTAAAGGACTAACCTTGTCCTTGGATTCAAGAGTACAAAACATGGTCAAACTCATCTTCAAGAGATGTGCGGTCGTAATGGAGCCGCTCGATGGGTATATACGGTTCATACAGGACCGTACGTACAGGAACTGGACCGAAACTCAGCCCGCGAAGTCAAGAAAAGAACGGCTGACAGTGGGCCGCCCTAAGGTAAGAATGGTGCAATATGGGCCGCTCATGTCTAAAAGACAGTGAGGCCCAAGAACAAGATATACGGTCCATACTGGGCCGTATAAAGATATGCGGTCACGATCGGGCCGCCGAAGAGGTTATGCGGTCAAATACTAACCGCGCATGCCTCGGGTCGTCCGATTTGATCCAAGACTTAACCCAGCGGTTTAAACTCATAAAACAAGGTATGCTGGTGTTAAACAGATTCTAATCATCATTATAATGATGTTCCAAGATGACGGTAAGACCACCGGATAGAGTTTCCGGGGTAGAACCGAGACTAGTACGCTAATCGGCCAATCGGCTCGTGCAAAGTCGGAAAGTTAAACATGCTGTTCCACTGTACTACAGCAGCTAATCAGCAAGCTAACACAGTCATATTAATCCTAATGCCAAGCCAATTTAATAGGGATTTGGTTATATATTAACCCAAGATGCCAAGAAAAGTAATTTAAGATGATAACGAGTTCGCGTAAGTCGCGTAAGCACGAATAACAAGCAATAATCGTAAATTTAGTTGCATATTTAATTAGTTATTAAATGAGTTTCTATTTCACTTATTATCATTAATGACATGCAAATGAATGCCTTAGAATAAGTATTAAGTCTCTCTCTGAAAGGATAAACGGTTCTATATGGACCGCACATATAACTGAGCATTTAGGGGCCGAACAGGGGTCACCCTGTGACACAGGGAGATGGGCGGCTCTCCCTGGGCCGCCCAAGGGTTTGGGCGGCTCTGTCTGGGCCGCCCAAGTGGTTGGGCGGTCCTCAGGTAGCCGCCCATCCCCTGGTTGTGCGGCCCGTGCAGGGCCATCCAGGGATGAGTGGTTGCTCAGGGACCTTTCATCCAGATATGTGGTTCCTGTGGAACCGTTCATCCTGGGATGAGTGGTTCTTGACAAACCGTTTATATAAGGGCATGCTAGGGTCAGAATTAGTCAAAAGATGGGCTGGAGTTGGACGGTCTATCGTAAGACCGCCCATCTCTGGGTCGTCTCCGGTCATCCCTGCCGTGTCCGGTGAACGCCGGGAACAAGGTGATTGCTAGGGTTGCACTAAAACGTTAATAACTATTAGGATTGAGCTCCAAAAAAGGGGATTTTGGTATCAATGGGAAGATAATACAAAACTCTACCTGTCTACAAGGTCAATTGCATGATCAATTGCTGGAATCGAGATCTATTATGTCAAGAACGCATGAAACCCTAATTCTGACATGCTGTGACTAAAACGTTAAATTCTTTCTACATACAGAATGGAATTTGGGGCTTCTTGGCTCAAATGAAAGCTACTTCGATGGTGAATCCAACCATATAAGATATGGTTCATGAGGATTAAGATTAATACTTTGAAATCATAAATCACTTCGGATGAACACATCGAACTAGGTCTAAAACATGCTGTTACTATAAACAGAAATTCTTTAAGTATGCTTCATCAAACTTAGGGCTTTCTACGTGAAATGAAAGCTAACATCATGCTTATTACATCATATAAATTAATTAGAGTTTGGTCTGTTACACCTACCTCAATCGAAGATTGAAAATCGGTGCTAGAAATGAAGAACAAACTAGAAGACCCTTTAGAAAAACCTCGATATCTCACTCCACACCTGAAGAAAATTGGGGCTTTCAGTCCCACTGGATAGATCTCGTCGAGAGGATCAATTTTCTATACTCATGATCGAGTTTTGGTTGAGAATGCATACCTCAATTGAAGAAACAAAGGAAGAAGATGGAAGTCGACGGCCTGCCGACACACCTTCAGTAATCGCCGGAATTCTCCCCAGATCTGGCTCCTCTGCCGACACCACAGCCACCAAAAGAAAGAAGACTCGAAGAGCTTTCTATGTATAGCTCATAGGCCTTCTGGAGAGTTCTGAGCTGGGAGTATTCGGCCGTGGAAGAGACGTGTTAGAAACGGCGCCGTGATTGTTGACTTAAGCAAACTCGACCGAGAGCGCCACCTAGGGTTAGAGTTTTGCTGAATTTATTGGGGGCTTTTGATCCTTAGATCTTCACCGTTCATTTGGCTCTGGTTTGAGCTCATTTGGTCGAGTATCAAGCCCTAATTTCGTGTTTTAATCTAAGGGTTAGGTATGGATCAAAAGTGTGCACTTTTAGGTTTAAACTCTAAATAGATCTTACCACGGATTTACAATGGCGTAATGCCAGAAGGAAAAGTTGTTATCTATTTCGACCTTAATCTGTTTACCATTTTTTTGGATTTTTATAAGGTGGTCGAAATTATCACTACTCTATTTCTAAGGAATTAAATATTAATAAATCCAAAATTCAATTATTAAATCAATAGAAATTCAATTCTTAATTAACAAGAGCTAAATAACTATATTAAATCCAATAAAATAATTTGGGGTCTTACAAAAAGTGCATCCACAGGGCACCATTTACAGAGATTGGTACACTATTCCTCTACTATTCATCAGTGTAAAAAGGTTCTGAATCAGGAAGTAATGGTACGAATATGTTGAGAAAAATGTCAAGATTCCAGAAACATGTTCATGTAAAAATTTTGTGCTTTAGTTCGATAGTTGTTTATTTTTGAATGTGTTGAATTTATCAATTCTCGGAAATCGCAGAAATTGAAATGACGACATTGGGGGTGTCTTCATTTAAATGACGACTGCGTGCGCAGTCTTCAATTTTGAAAATGGCGCCCTTGTCAGGGGCGCCATTTACCAGAGGGCTGGGAGTCTCCGTGTCTTTAAACCATGAACGTATTATGTTAACAGAGACTATGTATTAAGGTTTAAAACATGGTTATTAACACTATAAAACTAGTGTGATAAAATATGTTTAAAAACTCATAAAAATCATGCTAACAAACTAAGTTCAAACTCTTAAAGATCATGGTAATATGTAACAAGCTATCAAAATAACATGGTATATACATGATTATTGCTTGATTACGGTAAAGCCAGATGATATATAGCATGGTTGACTAGTTAATCGAACTCTAAACATGCATCAATTAACCTATTTAACTACTAGTTAGGCAAGGATTTGAGAACACCTACCATTTGACGTGTGATACGAGGTTCAGAAAAAGAAGCTGCAGTAGGATCGTAGCAGGACGTAGGCTCGAGAAGAAGATGCTCCTTCAGCACTGACGCGGCAGTAGCCTATGTTAGTACTACGGAGGGGATTAGATATAGGGATCGTAAGACATTGGTTTAATGTCTTGTGGGTCTTGCTGAGTGGGCATTGTTTTTGCCCGCTAAAATGGGTTGCTCGTGTCTCAATCTTCTAGAAACATAGGGTTAAATGACGCCTTTGTAAGGGGCCGTTCAGTTAATTTAGGTGGCACTATTCACATAAATGACGCCTTGCATGAGGGCGTCATTAGTCTAGGTGACATTATTCATGAGACCACATTCACGTGTTCGCATTCAAGATGTTCATATATATATTCCTATTTTAATGGGATGGGGTCCTATTGAAAATGGCGCCTTCATGCATGTCTTCAATTTAGAAATTGACGCCTATGTGAAGGGTCTTCAATTTGGTAAGTGGAAAAGTTGGAAAGCACTTACGTACAACCCATGGCCCATGTGTTAAAGTTTGTCTTGTACATTTATAGAATAACCCTCCCATGGTTTTGTTTCTTTGTACAAGACATCCCATGTAAGATTCTTTACCCATGTGCATAAAGTTGGATTGCACATTTATATGCTAGTCCTCCTATAGTTTAGTTCTTTAACAAAACCTAGAATTCTATTAAGAATAGTAGATTACGTATACATAAAGTGATGATTTGTAATTTTATATACTAGCCCCCCTAAGGTTTGGCTCTTTACACAAAGCCCTCAGAATTCTTTATGTTATAAAGTAGGGTTGGCTTGTATATTTTCATTATAGTCCTTGTGAGGTTGGGTTCTTTATGTAAGGCCTTCCAGTATGATTTCTTTTAGGAAGAAGTTTTAAATTTACTCAAATGTTATTATCAGAGGTGCTACAAAATATTTCTATTAAGGTCTCTAAACTTCGAGTCTTCACCGGACAGACACGCTTGTTCCCATGCGCTCTGTAATGAAACAGCAACATGCAGATCCTCTAACTCTCTGGTTTCTTCATCTCCTATCACAAAATTCAGAGGGGAGTTAGACAATACTAAAGGGAATAAAAATTTCTAAAGACTCAACCTGAGATGATGACGTCTTACCTTTGAACCACGCTAGCCAAAACGAGGGTTCGCGCAGGTCGAATCTGGGCTCTATTTATAGAGTTTGGCCTAGGGCTAAGGATTAGACAGATTAAAGAGTCCCAATTGGCGTTAAAATCAATCCCCAAGAGTCCTAGACATGTTTCCTCATTGGATAGCATCGATCCATGGGGATTGAAATGGGAAAATTCTAATTTTTCCACGTTTTTACAAACCATATTTTCGGATCATAGTCACGGTCTTCCCTGGACTGCTACTCTGAGAACGCGATCGCGCGATAGACCGCGTTCTGGCATATTTTCTGAAATTTTGAGATTTTCTTATTTATCTTCTATTTATCCCCTTAATTAGCCTATTTATCTATTTTAAATCCGTAAATAGCCCTAATTACGTCTCTAGAAGTGGGCTTGGGCCTAAAGGGCTTAGAAATTGGTCTTTGGGCCCAATTTAAGTAGGCTTATTTATTTAGTTAATTTAGGACTTTCAAATTTATTTACTTAACCCATAATTCATTAAATAGCCCATTAAGCCTTTTAAATACTTAATAATTTTATTTAATCCACAAAAAATCTTAGATAATTTAGGGGTGCTACACCCTCCCCCACTTGAAAAGAATTTGGTCTCCAAATTCATTGCATAGGATTTATGGAGAGTGTGCTTTACTTGTAGTTAATTAGTTTTACTAACAATTAAGGCTATGATGAATACGAATAGGTCAAGATGGTACCTTCAATCAATTTACCTTCACCATCCAAGATGACATTTAGTCGGCCTTGTCTCCTTCGTCCATTATTATCCCTTGAGGATTGTTCCTTTATGAGGGGGCATGCAGGCACGCGATGCTCCCGACTCCCACAGCGTAAACAAGCGCCGAGACGCTTCCAACATTCATCGACCGAGTAACCGAACTTCTCGCAAAAGGAGCAAGCCGCCATGACTTGCCTTTCCTCTTCTTCCTTGACTCTTTTATTCTTGCCATTGTCATTACCATTGCCATCCCTTTTTCCATTACCATTCCCATTTCGAGACCTCTTCTTGTTGTTGTGGGGTTCGTATTCCCCCGTGATGCTAAACCCTTCTTCTTTTTCCTCTCGCCTATCATGTTTTCGGCTTGACTTTTCATCTTTTCCTATTATTTTCTCTACCTTCTCTAAGGTACTTTCACATATGTGGGCTATATGGACCATCTCGGTATATGTACGGATATTTTGAGGTCCAAGTTGATTTATAAAGATGGGCCTCAATCCGTCCATAAAGTAATTTGCCTTCAAGATCTCCATAGCCATCAGGTGTGGAGCATAAGGTGCCAGACGAGAAAACTGCAGGTTGTATTCCGCTACGGTCATCCCTTGTCGAAGGGACGTAAATTCCGCAGCCTTCCGCTCCCTGACATGCTCGAAAAAATATTTCTCCCGAAAAAGTTCGAGGAACTCCTCCCAAGTGAGTTGAGCATTTTGTAGATGGGCCGTGGTGGCCTTCCACCACGTGCGTGCATCTTTGCACAATTGAAATGTGGCGAGTAAGACCTTCTCTTGGTCTGAGCATTGCATGACGTTAAATATCATGTCCATCTCATCGATCCAATTTTCAGCTTCGTCCGGATTTGATAATCCAAAGAACCGTGGAGGGTTCATACTCCGGAAGTTCCTGTGTAAATCACCGGCACATGCCCTCACGCCAGCTTGAGCCACAGTTTGTAGTGCCTAGGCGAGCCCTGCAACCGTCTGTTGCATAGCTTCCAAATTTGCACGGTTATCGACCAGGGTGAGAATGAGGTGCCTGAGAAAATAAATAATTTGTTATTCTCCTATGGAATTTAAGGGAGTTAACCTATAGATAATTTCTAAATAAACTATCTCATCTCGGGCTCTACCCAATTCTCACATAGGTTCAAAATTTTCTTCCTAGTTCATAGGTATGGGTCCTTAACCTAGGACTTAGCCTATGACATTTTCCTAGGACTTACTTATGCCAAGGTTCTGATACCAACTTAACTGTCACGTCCTGAAATATGCAGCGAAAACTAAGTCGGGAATGTAAACAGCCGGCATGGCAAGCCTCAAGCTAGCAAGACAATCAGAGCGCTACACTTTATTGAATCATAATAATCCATGTTTACAATGACACACGACTCAACTTACTAGACTCAATAAAAGAAAATTACATAACATGATCAACTTCACTGCCTATTAAAGTGAAGGAACTAAAGTTATAACAAGACTCATGACTAGACTAACTATGGCATCTCTTGAACCATCAATCACTCTTGGATCTGTCATGGGAGTAGTCCGAATTCGACCCGCTAGAGTTTCCTGAAAAAGATTGGAAAAGTACAGAATGAGCACACTTGCCCAGTAGGTATCTTCATATCAACATGAAGGCAAGTTTACGTATTTAACATTTTAGCTCTAGAAGGTAAGATAAAAGAAATACAGTGAAACATGTGATAAAACCAAAGTAACAACGCAAGTAGCAAGATATAAACCATTGAGATATGAGTGTTCATGTAGAATGAGAGCAAGATCAAGTAAGAATATAAAGTGGCCTTTCATGTAACGAGAATGTACTATCATGTAATGAGAATGTATTTTTCATAACCATAAAGGTTATGCACTAGAAAGTCATGTAACGAGAATGTATAATTTCATGATGAGCCTCATGGTTTTCACCCGTTTATAAAAAAAGTACTCCTAGCGTAATGCGACGCCAGTGTTTATCATACCCTATGGTTTACAGTATGTTTCTGGCCATCCACCGAGGGGGCTAGCGTCGAGCCCTTGGACACTGTCCGTGTCCGCTCTTGCATCTTCACGTTATAAATCAAGCTACTTCCCCGAGAAATATAAATGTAGGCCAATAATGTAATGTTCAAATAATAAGTTCATGACAACAATATCAATGTAAGAACGCACTAAATATGAACATGTGAGTTCTAGGATGAATTAATGACAAGGTCATGCTACGGGGGAAATCCGGCAGCATAACGGTACATTCATTAATTTCTATAGTTCATTAATAACTTATTGCATAAGATTTTGGTTCCATATAATCAATAGACCATCTAGGAATAGAATAGACTTAACCCTTTTGGTCAAACCACGGGTTAGACACAATCTGGAAGAACGCAGTCATGTTTGGACCGTTTCTTGAAGGTAGCGGTCAGGTCAAGACCGCAATCAGGATGAGTCGACGCATGAAGAAGAACAGGTCGACGCAGTGCGTGTTGAAACCAGAATGTGGTCGCGCCAAGATCGCTATCATGAAGTAGCGGTCGCCTGATGGCCGCGTTCAGGTCCATTCACAGGAAAACGCCGGTAACACAAGTGCTTTCTAAACCAATGGATTTTTAAGGTACAATCATCTCGGCGTCCTAGTAGGAATCCCAGGCTCGCGGAGACTTTCGGAGGCCTTGAAATAAGATCACCTAGTCCAGTAGAAGGAATATCCAACAGAGAGGATCACAAGTCCAAGAGAGTGTGCCTATCAAGTGCGTGTGTAACTAATAGCAACGTACCGGGATATGTGCTACGTACTTAAGAAAGACTATAGATGAGAGTGAATCATGTAGAAATAGCGATCAAATCATCAATGTAATAAGTTCCATAAACCATGTGAAAATAACCTTCATACAAGACTATATGATTTTGGCATGAAATTAACATAAGATTAAAATAAGTTTATAAAACATGGAGGGCATGAAATCTATCATGATTGATGCACAATATAACCAAAATCGTGAATATAAGGAGACAACGAAGAATAGGACCTAAATACTTTGGCTTAGCATATAATTATAAGGGCTGATCTGCATTCTATCTAGAGTTAACAAAATATATAACGCGGTCAAGTGAGAACCGCCGCTTGGAAGTAGCGGTCGGTCTGAGACCGCCTTGTGGAAGAAGCGATTTTTGAGGAACCACCTTCTGTCTGTAACAGATAGAAGCAATAGTCTGACGTGTAGGGCCTATCTAGGATCATAAATGCATAGAAACCATAAAGAATAGAAGGATAACATATGGGAACATGTTTGGAACGTCAAAGGTGCATGGAAAGACATGTATCATGCTAAAATTCTTATCTTTTAGTTACAAGGTGCACGGTTAATATGCAGAGAAAAGCATGCAAGCGTAGTCATGGGAAAACATCAAATACTCAACGTAGAAAGCATGAAATTGAGCAAGGTCAGTGGACTTTTAATCCTAACTTGATGTTTAAGTCAACCTGAGATAACCTACCTCTGGGAATGCTCCTAGAGTTCAAATTTATGACTGCAAGACGGTGCTAGTTCCTACACATCCTGCGTAGAAACAGCAACTTCCCGACCTTCTAAATCCTTAACCTCTTGATCTAAATTCATGAAATTTGGAGGGAAGCTAGAAGATACAAATGGTAATAATAAACTCTAAAGGCTAAGGTCCCTAAACTTTGAGTCTTCACAGGACAGACACGCTTGTTCGTGTGTGCTCTACAAAGAAACAGCAACTTGTCGATCCTCTAACTCTCTGGTTGCTTGATCTCCTATCACGAAAATTGGAGGGGAGTTGGACAATACTAAAGGAAATAAAAAGTTCTAAAGACTCAACCTAAGATGATGAAGTCTTACATTCGAACCATGCGAGCCAAAACAAGGGTTCACGCAGGTCGAATCTGGGCTCTATTTATAGAGTTTGGCCTAGGGCTAAGGATTAGATCGATTAAGGAGTCTCAAATGGGGTTAAAATCAATCTCCAAGAGTCCTAGACATGCTTCCTCATTGGATAGCATCGATCCATGGGGATTGAAATGGGAAAATTCTAATTTTTCCACGTTTCTATAAACCACGTTTTCGGATCATAGTCGCGGTCTTCCCTGGACCGCTACTCTGAGAACGCGGTCGCGTGATAGACAACGTTCTGGCGTATTTTCTGAAACTTTCAGATTTTCTTATTTATCTTCTATTTATCCCCTTAATTAGCATATTTATATATTTTAAATCCGTAAATAGCCCTAATTACGTCTCTAGAAGTGGGCTTGGGCCTAAAGGGCTTAGAAATTGGTCTTTAGGCCCGATTTAAGTGGTATTATTTATTTTGTTAATTTAGGGCTTTCAAATTTATTTACTTAATCTATAATTCATTAAATAGCCCATTAAGCCTTTTAAATGCTTAATAATTTTATTTAATCCCAAAAAAATCTTAGAAAATTTAGGGGTGTTACAGTTTTTCAGGTAGTTCAGTTGAAGAACAACATTCTGACGGGAAGGGGCGTGAGTAATTAGAGCATTCAAGCCTACTATAGAAGCCTTGTTATTGTCCAGTCTTTTCCTTTTATTAGATGTGAGGGAAAGTTGTAGTAAGAGAGAAGTGGCCCTTGAAAGATGTTGAGTTGAATAGTCCTTGATGTAAACTTTAATCTCGTTGATTAGTAATAAAAGTTCAATTTTTTTGTGACCTCAGTACGTTGTCTTTTGTGGTTGGTTCCCTTATGTGCATGCTCTGATTGACATGATTGATATGACTACTACGTTCCGACTTTGCACGTCGGGGCGTGATAGAATATATATTCTCCTATAGCTTTAGTAGACATTGGAACACATACATTGGAATGTACTAGTTCCAATATCTCCTTAGCTCTTTCTCTAGTTCTACTAAATGGAGCATTGATCATCTTACCCATGAGGCAGGATTTACAAGTTGCATACGATTCATAATCGAATGGATACAAGTATCAATTTTTATCCAATCTTTGAATATGATCCTCATTAATATGACCTAGCCTACAATGCTATAGGTATATGGAATTCACACTCTTCTTGTTCCTCTTATGTGGTTTGTCACCATGGAGAATTTTAGGAGCAACATCAAGATCATGTAAACCATTGACTAAATAACCTGAAGTAAACAATTTGTGATGCGAAACGAGTCGAGCGTTGTGCTGCCACACGTGCGTCGGTAGACTAGGACTGCTGCAAGTCTATCCCTTACAGAAGCTATACCACCATGTTGGGGCTGACGTTCTTCAAGCCAGGCCTTCCGAGGGTTCCCAAGGACATCCTCAAGAACTATAGGGGTGAGTTGGGGCCAATAGAATGCGAGAGAGGTCGTGGTGAAGCTGACTCTCCAGGTCTGTCCGTGCAGACAGAATCAAGTCATTTACGCAGGGGTCGTTGAAGAAGATGGGAATTTGGGGGAGGCGACAGGAGTATTGGAGTTGAAGAAGATGGGAATTTGGGCTCCTATTGTTGACCGAGGAAGCCGTACGACGCTGATGATCAGCTATCTATTTTGCATATCATCATTGTTGTGCAGTCTAGATAAGGCAGCAGTTCCCGAAGGTTCCAGCCATGGGCCAAGTGTCGGCACAAGTGAGGATTGTCGGGGACGTCTTGGGGAAGCTCCCCACCGATTATCGTGGCCTGGGGTATTGCCAGGGCATCTGAGTCGACTGAGTTGCAAGAAAGTAGAGGTCTGGTCGTAGGCCTGGGAGTCTGCTACTGAGTGGGCATCGTCGGTGGATCTTGGTGGTGAAATAGAGGAGGAGGGGAGAGCGAGGGGTGGTGTAACTTGGTTTAGAGGAGCTTGGGAGAGGGAGATGGTGCTGTGGTGGAGAGGGATAGGAGTTAGGGCCGTAGCTTGGTGGAGGGGTAGTGCAAGAGATGTTGTGGCAGCCTAGTTAGTGGTGGTTTTGGTGGGAATTGAAGGTGGGGTCTTGGGTATGCCAAAGGGTGTCTAGGGGAGATGGAGGGCTATCTTGGGAGGATGATGGGATGTGTTAAGGAGTGAAGAGTTCCCTAGGGGAGCTGAAGGGTTGCTTGGGTGGCTGTGAGGGAGTAATGGGAGATGTGGAAGGGCGTATGGGGGAGGGGGAGGGAATAAATGTTCCCTTGGGAAGATGGAAGGGCAGGGTGAGGTGGTCGTGAAGGGATGAGGTGGGGGATGACGTGGCGGGCTTGCGGGTCATGTGAAGATGATGTGGAGGGGTGGAGAGAGGGTTTGGGTCACAAGTTGTAGTGGGAGAGGGGTTAGAGAGAGAAAATGGTGGGTTAGAGAGAGAGGGGTAGAGTGAGGAAATAGAGAGATAGGAGGGAGCTTCTCACCCACGAATTGGATTCTCACCAATGACACTCAAGAGCATTTTCAAACTTCATTCACTATGGAGAGCAAGGGGCGCCCCCTTCCCTGTTTATAGGGGTTGGAGGGGTGGCACAATTACATCTAGACCCTTCCCCTTTTACAAAATGACAAATGCAAACAAGGGGTTGGGTAATCTTAAACAAACCGTCACCTTAAATAACTATCTAGGCCTTATAGCTAAAGTAAAGAGAAAATACATGTAGATAAGGGAAAATACATAATCTTGAGTTGATAATAATGTCGTCAAATCTGAAGAAAATTGTGCATCAGCTCCTTCATGTCGTGTGCGGCCTCAGAACCCAAATTGGAGCCATGATGACTCAACTTTTGTTAAAATTTCCAGATGGGTCTGATCGACGTTCCCATCAATTTGCTTCCATAATAAATAGAACAACTATCGTTCATTAAAGTCAATGTATATTCAACATTATTCAAATAAGAAATAGAAATGATGTTCTTGATGATGGAAGGCATATGATAACAATTGATCAAATCAATTGATTCTCCTAAAAGTAGCTTGAGATGTGATATTCCCACATCCTGGGCCGCAACTCTTGTATCATTTCCTAGCCTCAAGCCAATCACCCCATGCTCAATCTAATCACAAGTAGACCCTGAAGCTTCTCTAAGCTTCCCCTTTACCTTTCTTGCAAGGAAGGCTTTGTAGTTTCACTTCTAGTGTCCATTTGGTTGCAATGAAAGTGTAGTCCTTTATCAATAGTGTTATTGGTAGATTTATTGTCCTTCTTGGCCTTTTCCCTTTGGCAGTCTCAAGGCCCTTTGAAGCTCTCTTTCTTTTGTTGTTGGTCTTACTAACAAGCAGAATAATAGGCTTCTCCTTATGAAGTTTAATTTCCCTCAATTGTCTTCAACATATTGAGTAGCTCTGCCAATGACACTTCAATATTGTTCATGTTAAAATCAATAATGAAATAGGATAATGAATTAGGTAGAGATAGAAGGACGAGGGCAATGCTCAGTTCATGATCCATAATGAATCCAAGCACAACTAACCTCTCTATCCACTAGATCTTTTTCAATACATGATTCTATACTAAAGTCTCATATGCCATCCTTGCCTAGAATAGGTTCCAAAATATCTTATATCTCTCTATTGGAGACCACTCTACAAACAACTCTTGTAAGTGGAGCAAGATGGATCTAGCATCCATCTTCTTATATTCGATGATTTCTCCCTCATTGGCATTTCCAGAAGGTTTGGGTCAAGGACATAATGAATCTTTTTAGCCCTAAGAATAAGCCTCAAGTTCCTCAACCAGTCTTGATAATTTGGACCAGTCAGTTTCTTAGCATCAAGTATACTGTATAGGGGATTGCTCGATGACATTTTATCTCGTGAGGAGATGAGAAATAATTATCATATTGTTTTAATAAGTTTGATATGGTCTTTAATCTAGATTATCTCCCACTACTTTTCGGCGGACAGTAAAACCCTCAAACATGTAAAACGAGAGACAATGGCTTTCTCCTAGTGGGGATCAGAATCTCATTGGCGTTGTTGTGCAGTCTTGTGGTAGCACAACAAAGCACACCACACCCAGTAAGCAAGCAACTATTGGTACTTGAAACTCTTATAATATTCGATCGTATTCAACCCCCGAATCACAATGACCTTATGGTAGTATAACAAATATGTCACGCCCCGAACCGATAGCAACGGAACGTATTGCTCGAAACGTGACAGCGATGCAGTCGTGTCAATTAGAGTAACAACTTAAGACATAAAAGACCAGAAATTGACAAAAATAAATTTTATTGATATAAACTTGTTATTGCAACTTATTGACTCTATTATAATTTCCAAAAGAAAATAAAAGACACACTAGCCAGACTTAATACAAAAATCTAATCTAGACTCAAGAAATAGGAAAGACATGGGTCTTCTAGCTTCAAGATCACTCATGCACACTTTGCCCTTCCCGGTTAGAGTAAGCATCCTCACTTGTTACCGAATTACCTGAAAAACATTGGAATAAAATTTGATGAGCGAACACTCAGTAGGAATTATATCTCTAATCCAAACTTTCTTAAAGTAATTAATGATTTATGCAATATGCCATGATCATGTATGATAGAACGCAGGATAATATCGAGAGCGGAATAACAAGAAATAATAAGGATGAACTAGCAAGATTTTGAGATATATCGAGCAAAGTTAACAAGCATATCAAACATATAATATCAAGCCATGTCATGAGATATTGGCTATTTAAGTTCTAGCAAGTACCATGTCGAGTCAAGCACATCAAGTAATATCACGTATTTTCATATCACGAGAGAGTGGAATGCCATAGATAATCTAGAAAGTCATGCACTTCGGTGCAATGCCACACTGTGGTCAATATAGCTCTCATGGGCACAAGTACTTTCAAGTGCTCCTCCCAGGACCAGACCGGGCCCCATTAACGCCAGATATTGAGTCATGTATTTATCTAGACAACCACTATAGTTTATAGCCAATAGAATTCCAAAGGAAATAAGCCATTGTAGGAACATTAAAGGTAGATTCATAGAATAGGGAATTCAAGGACAGAACTTTGAGTAAGGATGATACGGCGATAAATCACTTAAAACTGAGACAAATCATGAAATCTAGGTAATTAGCATCCATTCAAGCTGCCGCCAAATACAGAATCCACGTTCACCATAGTGGTCGCTAATTCTGTGAACAGTACAGGCACGAAGAAATAGCGTCACCTGTGACGGTCGCTATTCAAGTTTTGGCATCAACTGCACTAGTTGCCAATTCCAATCAGTGACAGACTCTTACAGAATGCCAGAAACAGCGCTCTGTGATGGCTAGGGCGTCATGTTTCTTCAGGGTGACATGACAATCAGGGGTTCCAGGGTTTTTAAGATACAACCTGCTTGGCTGCCTTGAGAGAATCCAAGGTTAGCGAAGTCTTACGGAGGCCTTAGAGAAAGAAATTCTAATCTGGCGGAGGGTCTTTCAATCTCCAAGAATTGAGGTGTATCAATGTGAAACGTCGTGAAATAGGGACTCCATCTCAGATTTGAGACAGTAGTGCCATAAGACCCGTGGTACACTCCGGCCATACGCCTCCGTATACACTCCCATATACAAACATTTCACGAGTAAAACTTCCGATTCCGCATACCCGCATATGTCTCCACCTCCAGTCAAGGGAACATCCCACACCGAGCAAGTGGATGTCGTCCACTACATACCTACTCATCCCGCTCCACGTACGCCATTGCCTAGTCCTTCCACTAGCCAAGTGGATCCTCTCCACCTCCACAACCTTCCACTTCATCTCATACCCCTCGGCATCCACCTTGCTCGAAGCGGGCTCCTCATGCTCAGTTACCGGAGTGTTTTACGGATATTTTTTGGGCTTTGATGGCCACCCACGCGTTACAGATCCCTCCAGTTGTGCCTTTCCGACCCGCGGTCGGGAATTTGCTCCAATTTTATGATTTTCATCACCCGCAGGGGCATTTGGTTGAGGATTGTATCGAGTTCCAAGAGTTCGTTCATGATCTGGAAGATAAAAAGAGGATCGATTGGTCCGCTATTTACAAAGTTGGTCTACATCTCCGCAGCGAGCAACAGCGAGCGCCGCCTAGGCAGCCATCTCCATTACAAGACCTGGGGCACCCCCGTGATCCTTTAGTTTATATTGCACTCGCTCCATCTCCATCTCCACATACCCCATCATCTTTGCCGTTACCTTCGCCATCTCCTACCCCGTCTTCACAACCTCTACCAAACCTAGCCTCCACTCAGGCTAGTGCTCCCCTTGCCACCACTTCTTCTACTTCCACTTCTACTCTTAACGCCACTCGGCACGTTGTGTCGATACGCCGATGGTGGGCAGCACGACCCTCCTCTCCATCATCATCATCTTCCCATTTACCCTCTTCACTTCCATTGCCTACATCACCATCTTCATCACCCTCACCATTGTCTAATCCTCCATCACCATCACCTTCCTCTTCACGTTCTCCATCCCCAACGCCATCTCCACTACCCCTATTGCCTAGCTTCGTCACCATCTACTCCATCTTCACCGCCTTCGCCTTCTCCGCCATCACCTTTGTCTGAACCTGAGCAAGATACGCCTTTGCCACCGCCTACATCTGAACTTGTCACTACCACCTTACCTTTGCCACCTTCACCTTTGCCTTTTACCTCCGCCTTCACCCGCATTACCTTTGCCACCACTCACCATCCACATTGAAGCCTCTACACCTTCTTAGCCCTCACCTCCACCATCTGAACCTATTCCCATTCCTCCCGCTTCCCCATCCACTTCTACCCCATGGAGCGGGTGCGCATCACCTTTCGTGCCCCTCGGGTCTGGTCCACAAGGTGATAATGAGATGAATCGAGATGATTCAGTGCCGGTCGTACATTTCAAGCTTCAAGATTTATCTGTCGCATGCCGATCCGTGTCCTGGTCCCTGGTTGTTTTGGGGTCAACATGCCTCTACTCCTGAGGATGGTTGTCAAGAAGAGTTCCCTCGCACTAGTACCAGTTTCTTCTCGAGCGAGGCCGGTGGCAATCTCATTTCTTGCCAAAGGTCTTACCATTGATGCTATTATTACTTCTCGCTCCGTTGTTGTTCAGATAGTTGGCCAAGAGGGGTTCTCCACCCGCATTGTGCTAACTCATACGGTTGCCAAGAGTTTGATGAATTCCATGTTCAAGGGGCAATTGGCCGTATTCTCAGCATTTTCAAAGGACATTCTACACATTCTATGTAATCTCCCTCAGTTTATTAGCAAGCCGGCCACATCAACACCACGCATTACTTTCCCTCAGCTTCGTCCTGCCCTTTTATCAAGGGAGTTATGCTTCCAGTCTGATTTCCAAGTAGAGTTGCCAAATCTGATGCTTCTAGTGCCAAGTGACAAAACTCCATGGTTTCATGATGCTTGTTCGCTTGTTCAAGAATGTCCACATGATGTTAGCACCGAGTGTCTAGGGGCAACCACCCCGACAAAGTTGCATATCCATAACCTGGCAAGGCCGTCTGACAGATGGGCCCACTATTTGAGAAGACACCGTAAAACAAGAAGCCCAAAGGTCCGAGCCTACGCCAGGCGTGTCACGCCCCGAGCCTTTATTACAGCAGAAGACTAACTCGGGGAGCGTGGATAGCCGACATGATAAGTCTCTTGCAAGCAAGAATGATCAGAGCGTAAAACAATCACACACATAAATGAAATTGCATAATATTTACTCAAACTCCAACTTTATTTCATAACAATCAAGTATTCGAATACAAGCACTAATTCAACTTATTCCAATCTATCAGACTCAAGAAATAGGAAAATTACATAGACTCAATCTAAACAATATAGACCTTCCTAAGTCTTCACTCTCATCTTGACAATACTTTCATTCGCTCTCGGACCCGCTACTTGTATAACCCGAATCCGAATTCGAATCACTTCCATCTCCTGAAAAGATTGGAAATAGGTAATGAGCACACTTACCCAGTAGGTATCTTCGCATCAACATGAAGGCACTATTAAAGTAATTAACAATTTAGCTCTAAAAAATAAGATAAGAATCATGCGAATGCAATCAATCACGCGATTAAACCAAAGTAACAAGATGATCAAGTAAGTTAGAATGAGAGCAAGTACGAACTAGCAAGAATGTAACAAGAACATGATATTGGCCTTTCATGAACAAGAATGTATCGAGAATGTACTAGCAAGCCACATAATCATCACTCTAGTATCTTTTGCTGATGAGCAAGTACTTCGTAAATTTTTTGTGGAATATCAAGCAAGAAAGTCATGTATAAGAATGTCATGTCATGCCGTATTGTGGATTTTCACTTATTTATAGAGAAAGTACTCCCAGCGCAATGCGACGCCAGTAGCATCATATCTCATGGTTTATAATAGTATGTTTCCGATAATCAGCCGAGGGGACTAGCATAGAGCCCTTGAACACAATCAGTGCTCGATCGCATCTTCAAGTATAAATCAAGCTTTTTCCACGCATGTAACAATAAAGTATGGCCAAGAATGTAATAAGTTCAATAAGCTCATGATAACAATAATTCAATGAATGAATGCTTTAATAAGAATCGTGAGAAATCAAGAATGACTTAAGCAAGGCTATGCTTAAGGAAATAAATCGGTAGCATAACGGTACATTCTTTATTTTCCATTCATTATTTTAGGTTTCTTGATCAATATGATAAGTTCTAGATCATCAATAGTCCATCTAGAAACCTTGGAATATCAACTCTTAGTCCACCTTGGGTTAAAATACTCAAGCAGTGTGACGGTCGTGTACTGGGTCGTTACATGATGTGACGCTCTAGTATTGGGCCGTTACATTAGTCTGAATCCAGAACCAAGAAATCAGACTCAGTTGAATGTGATGGTCGTATATTGGGCCGTTACTTGTGCTTGACGGTCCAACATAGAGCCGTTACATTACTAATAACCAAAAATATCGATAGTGTAATCTAATCAATGGGCTTTAATGGTACAACCAACTCGGCGTCCTAGTGGGAATCCCAGGCTCGCGGAGAATTACGGAAGCCTTGCAACAAGATTTCCTAGTCCATTGGAAGGAATATCTAATAGAGAGGTCCTCATGTCCAAGAATAATGTTCCTATAGTGCAAAGTGTAACTAATGGACATATACCTGAATATACGCAATGTACTTAGAGAAATGACTCTATAGATAGAAAAGAATGTGTAACAATGTGAAACCAAGATAAAACTCCGTCAATACAACATTGGAAAATCAAGATTTAGAATACAAAACTATAGAGTTTTAGTCAATGAAATTAGCATAACTTAAAATAGCCTAAGACACATTAACCATGCAATTTGATTATGAATCAGTAACTAAACTTGAAGTCATGATAACAGGTCCAACTTAGCTATCTAAGCTTATTTATAAGTAAACTTAACTGGTTATTATTCTGCCTTGGGCTGGCAGAACACAGGGGTCTGACGATCTAGGATAGGCGCGTTACAGTTCTTGTGACGGTTTATCGAGGGGCCGTTACAGTGGTGTAACGCTCCTGCTAGGGTGCGTCAGAGACAATAGAACAATAAAACACAACATGGTGTGGCGGTCTATCGTAAGGCCGTTACATTCATGTGACGGTCTTACGTTGGTGCGTCAGAGAATCTGCTGGCAGTAAACTAAGTAATGGTTTATGAAAACATAACATGCTTAGAAATCAAAATACTACCACTGTCCTAGTCATGATAACGGAGTATAGGCCAACTATATGCATGGGTTTAGTGAATAGACAGGATAATATCTTTTAATTTCCATTTAGGGCTAAGAGATGCATGAATGTATAGAACTATTAGATCATGAAATTCTTAGTCTAGAATGCATGAAATCAAGCACAACCAGAGGGCTCTTATTCCTAACAAGTTATTTTTGTCAATCATGAGATAACCTACCTCTTCTAAAACCTTTAAACTTCGAATTTGATGCTAGGTGCTACCCTTAGTCCCTTGTACTTCTTGTGATAAATCAGCAACTTCAATATGCTCTATTTCCTCAGCCTCTTGACCTAAGTGTAGATCTATTTTAAAATCCACACTTAAACAAAAAAAATGATAAGCACGATCAATGAAATAACAATAAAAATAGCACGAGGTGCTAATGGGGAAAGAATGTGATCGCCAGAGACACGAGGGTCTCAAAGAGGAGATTGATATGGGAGATGATCGCAAAATACCTCAAAAGATGCGGGGGATGTGAGTACTCCTTTTCTCTTCAAGATCGGCCGGCCGACGAAGAGAGTTCTTTCTCTTGATTACCCTTGCAAAAAAACAAATACCACCAAAAGAATTGAATTAGAAATATGGTGTGTAGCATCAAATTCTAATATATAAATATGAGCATGAAAATTGCGCAAGAACACACCTTAAGGGTGTTGGCCCTTAAACCCCTATGCAAAGGGTGGGAGATGTATGAATGATAAATGATATGAAAATAAAAGGAGATTGTGCAAGAGTTGCACTATGGGGAAAGTCTCAACGTGTTGAGAAAAGAGAGTTAAATAATGATGAATGCATGCATATGATGAAAATAAAATAAAGGGAATAGAGGGGAGATAAGAAAAATCTGTGCGTTGCTTGGCTTTGATGATCGTTGGGGAGAAGACTTCAATAGAATGATGAACAGGACGTGAGAAGCCTCTCCTAGCCACAGCAGCAGCACCTGCAAGAAGAGAAGGGAAAACAAAAGAAAAAGAAAAACAGAAGAAGGAGAAGACAAAAGAAAAGAAAAACAAAGGGGCAGAAGCCTTCGGAAATCCAACCCCTTAACAGAGGCGAAAAGTCTTATTAAATAGAATTGGATGAAGAGATAAGAAGGCAAGAGTCCAAGGGGGGAAAGATAAGAATGGGCAAGAGTCCAAATAGGGGAGGATTAAGCTGGGCAAGAGCCCAAACGAAGCAGTGACTCTCTGGGGAAAGGCTGCATCCGTTCGGAACACAAAAATGAAACACGACCTTGACAAAGGCGTCAATTCAAGAATTGACGACCTGCCAAAGGGCGTCTTTTAAAAACACGACTTAGATTAGGGCGTTAATTCAAAAATCAAATTTTAGAATTTATTTGAAAATTGTGAAACACGCCTGAGTCAAAGGCGTTAATTAAAACACGCCTTAACAAAGGACGTTAATTCAAAAAATTCGAAATAGGGCCATTTTCCATTTCTCAATATTATTTTCCCATTTTTTAGGTGGAGGTGCATCTCGTCGCCCTGATTCCAACGACTATTTTTGCGAATTTTTCTGACACCCGGAAGGCCACCAAATCACCTCTGGAAGAGAGTGGAAAATAATATTAAAAAAATCAATTTGAAAAAGTGACGACCGTGTGTAAGGCGTGAATTCAATTTTTCGATTTTTTTTATTCTTTTCATATTCAAAGTAACGCCCATGGTTAAGTCGTTAATTCCCAAAAAATTCCGAAAAATTCCAGAAAAATCCAGAAAAATGGAAATTTGAAAGAATGGACGCCCTCTAGTATAGTCGTCAATTTTTTAAGAAACGCCCATGTATAAGTCGTTATTTAAAAGACGCCCCAGATCAAGTCGTTATTTCTAAAAAATAGAGAAAAAATGCCCAGAAAATCTAGAAAAATCCAGAAAAATCCAGAAAAATAGGAAAAATAGGAAAAGGGTGAAAAAAGGGAGAAATCTAAAAAAAGTGGGAAAAACCACTCAAATAGAACTAATTTGAGGGTCAAATTGGGATATTACAAGGCAATATGAGATGTACTCACAGTAACGTCAATTTTGGCGTGTCTACAGCTGCCCCGCCTTGGCGTCTGCTTTGCAAGGGAGCAGAGCAAACTGAAAAGTAGATGCCAAGGTGTGATGAGACACGCAATTAACATCACTTGATGAGAATCGAAATCAAAAGCTCGAGATGAAGCAAATCTCGGGAAATCCAACGAAGTCAACGATGTTTGGATAAAAGGGGAGATGTGCACGAGGGCACGAAGGAGAATGATCAACTTCCAGCGCGGTGGAAGTACCTCAGGTCACAAACCTGTAGGTTTCACCATTGGGGAGCGGTTACCAGCTAATGTGGACGTGCTGCAGCCAAGGTGGATCAAAGGGAAAAGTTTGAAAATAAGATGATAAAAATCCAAACAAGGAGCTTTCGAGAAAATGACCCAAAACAGCGACAAAACGAACTGAGGACTCAATTCGGCATGGAATATCTCATATTGAAGATCAAGATCAATTTGACCCACAAAAACAGCTTATCAGAATGATTTTTCAACAATTGTTTCAAATTCCTACATGAATGCATGCTGGGTTTAAAGGGAAAAAATAAATCAAATGAAAATATAGAATAATCAAGGATAATATTGCTAAACTGCCCAGACTGGGTCAAGAAACCAATTCTGCGAGCTGATACTAAGCCGAAGCCCGTTTATCCACGCACCAACTCGTAAAAAGGGAACCATCGTCCCCAGTCTTGGACGGCTCAACGGCCTATCCGTGTGACTAAGACTTCTCTGGAATCATCATTGTTTTTGATGAAGGGGAACTCAAATCCCAGATTTACCAAAGCCACAAGGTCCTTGATATAATCTAGTAACATATGTAACATATAGTAGAATGCATACAGGGAGATGGTGATATCAATAAGCATGGGAACTGAGAAATGAGCTGCAAGCACCGTGGGACTTTGATGATGATGCCCAGTCGGCGGGACCAAGAGCTTCTTATCCTATGCTCAAAAATTCATCAGCCAAGATATAACAAGCAATGAATAAGGCATTGAAGTGTAGCAAGCATAGCATGAATCAAAGCAACCAATCATAGCATATATCGTGAACAGCATAAGTCAAATCATGGCATGGCATAGCAAAGCATCATTATTTGTTGTTGTTTGTCATGAGGATGACAATCTGGCTAATCAAGTTTTGGAGTTAAATAATCAGGATCTGATAATGCCCATTGGCGGAGTAATCAGATGAATCGAGCAGGAGTTGATTGAAAGATTTGGAGATGAATAATCATGAGATATGATAATCAGAATGATATAGGGAGATGATGCCCCTGGGTGGCATGTCATGAGAATATTGGGAAGAATCAATAGATTGATAGCAATAAGTGGAGATAGGGCCCATCCCGTGCTTTTGGTCTCTGCAAAGCTGTTCCTGCAAAACACCATCAGAAAACACAATGCAAATTTTTGGATTTTGGAAATATGCAAATTTTTATGAGTTTTGAAATATGCAAATTTTTATGGGTTTTTGAAAATTTTCAAATGTTTATGAATTTTGTAATATGCAAATTTTTGTGTACTTTTGGAAAGATATTCAAATTTTTATGGATTTTGGCTTAGACATCGCAAATGCAGCATCAAAGGGTGTTTATTGAACCACTGACTAGGGGTCCTCGTTCCTTCCCTTTTCGCTAAAAATTACCCAAAGCCGGGCGTGCGTTGAAAGTGGCGTCCTATAACCGACCGCCTTTGATCAACGGTGCCCCTACCAAGGCCATACCCGAGAAACGTTCGGTCTTGGAGGGAGAAGAGAAGAATAAGTGGAGATAAGCTTAAAGCAGGATGGGAGATATTAAGATTTGAATTCCTTCCAAGGTTTTTTCCCCTCAAAGAGGTAGTCTGTTGTGCCGGGGCTTTGTGCCTTTAATTTTTAGACCCTTGACATGCATACGACCAGGGTTTTCCCTGCGGGGACTTTGCCACTCTTGACATGCCATAATTCATAATTGTGCATCAAAATATTGATTTGATTTTCATAATAGCCCTTTTGGCGAAACGTATATCATGAAAGCTCATATGAAAACTCATATTGATGTTGATTTTGGGTCAAGACTGCCCCTATTTGAGACTCCTCTCGTATTGGGGATTACCTAGGTTGGTCATCTCATCCGTCAATCTCTTGCACCTGCATTCGGCCGAGTAAAGAAGAGAAAAGACTTTTTAGATATACTCATGGCATGGCCAAGGTAGCAACGGTGTTTTACCAAAGGAGCCGGCTAAGGACGCCGTGAAGTGTGTGCGGTGCCCAACCGAGGGTTACTTTTAAACAAGCGGGGAGAGAATGTTGAATTCCCAATGCTGGGTTCTTTATCAACCAAAGTGCTGCAAAGCAAGTCTAAAGACTCTTTTTTCGAAATGATTCAATTAAAAGCCTAAGATAAAGGTTTAAAACACCATTCTTAATCTTGTTAAGAAGCACTTCCTTTTGAGAATCATGCGTGAAGAAATGGGGTAATGATATCATAAAAATGCGCTTACGCCAATATGTTACCTTGCAACCTTCATAGAAGCAGCTGCTGCGAAGCGATGTTGATCATCGTGGGATAGTCCTCTTTGGCAGTCCATAGGATTGGAAGCAAAGGATTGAAAGTGGCTTAACAAGAAGGAGTGGTGCCAAGACCAGACTCAGATGAATAAGGAAAAAAAGGAAGAGAGGCGAGGGCTAGAACTACCTCATTAAGGCGCGGAGACCCTGATTACAAGGAACAGTTTACAAAAGAAGCGGAAAATTAGGAGGTGGAGTGAGGACTAAAGCCTCTAAAACAATGGGAGAAAGGGCAAATGCCCAAAGCAATGGATGTGGAAGAAGTTGGGTCAGACCCAGAATTAGGAGGAATCAGAAGAAGAAATTGGTAGATGGAAAGAGGTGGATCCGAAGGGTCCGGAGGTAAAGGAGGAGAATCGTGATAGGAGGAATCATCCGGGGGCTCCGGAGGGATAACGAAAGAAGGGACGCGATGCCCTGGGGAGAAATAGGGAAAAAGATGATGAAAAAGATGACGGAAAAGAAAGAAGAGAATAAAAGATATGGAGTCCCGGAGGAGCAAAAAGATGAATTCAAGGAAATCTGGAAGGTCCGGAGGTTCCGGAGGAATGAAATCAGGAGGGTCGCGATGCCCTGGGAGATGATAGAGAGAATAAGACGGAGAATCCGGAGGTTCCGGAGGAATAAAATCAGGAAGGAGAAGGTGGAAAGGGGCGTCGTGCCCGAGGGAAAAGTCCGGAGGTTCTGGAGGAGGCAAATAGAAAGGGGCGCGATGCCCGGGGAAAAGATGGAGACAATCAGGTGGAGAATCCGGAGGTTCCGGAGGGATGAAATCAGTAAGGAGAAGATGGAAAGGGGCGTCGTGCCCGAGAGAAAGGTCCGGAGGTTCCGGAGAAATAGAATCAGAAAGGGCGAGATGCCCAAAGAGGAGGGATAAAATTCTTGGAGGTTCCAGGGAAATGGCAGGAAGGGGGACGCGATGCCCCAAGGGGAGTGGATAAAAGGATGAATATGAATAAGATGGGAAATGCGGAATATCCGGCGGTGCCGGAAGGTGAGGAAGATACGGGTTTGGAAACCCGGGAAGCAGGAGGTGCAAATGCATGTAATGGGATGGATGCGATGAATGTATGAAATGCAAAGAATATGAAGAATGTGAAGGGCGAGAGGATGTGATCCTCCTCCTAACCCTGGGAATGGCCCATGAAGAAAAAGTGATAGAGATGGATGAATAGAAAGTGGAGCAAATAAGGGATGGCCCCTTAGTATTAAGGTAACTGCCCCTCCATGGCAGTGAACATGTACGGCCGATTGGCCCAATAAAGGAAGCTTCAATAAATGACAACCCCTTTGGAAAGCGAAGATCAATAAAGTGGGGGAGTCGTAGAGTTGGAACGGGAAGCATTATGTTGCCCATTGAATGTGGTGTATATGGAATGTTGAGCAAAATGGGCATTCGCCCCTTGTAAGGAATAATGAATTCTGGATTGGAAAGTTTGAACAAGGGGTGCCCTGCCTGGCCTTCATACGGCGTTAACACTTGGCATCTGTTGAGCAGTGGCGGTGACTCGGCCTCTTCGATCATGCGCGGCACAATAACCCGGATTGGCATCCGGCAAATGAACTCTTGCATTTTGAATAGCGCGGCCATGGCCAAATTCTTCTTTCGCAGCTCTTGATCATCATCGGCACAAGTGTTTGTAGAAGCACTCCCCTTCCGAGTAGTAAAGGGAGGTGAGGCGGAGGCGGAAGGCTTTGTGAGTGGTGGAGTTATAATGGAAGGTGTTGGCGTAAGTGGAGGCGGAGGTTCAAACACATCGAGTTTCTCCCTTTGCTTGCAAACGGTCGGGATCGGCTCGGGTGCAAAAAGTGGTGGATCCTGCTCAGAATTAACCATAGGTAAAGGCGAAAGGCTATGTGGTGGAGGTATGGGTTTTGGGGTTAAAGGCATAATGGAGGGTAATGGTGGTGAAATTGGGTAAGTGGAGGCCGAGGTGGAGGCTAATGGGAGGCTGATTGGGGAAGGTTTAATGATGGGTTCGACGGAGGCTAATGGTGTGGAGGTAGATGGCTTAACGGGTGGAGGTTTAATGGTGGAAGGCTTGGGGGAGGCCAGTGTTGCGGAGGTTAATGGTGTAACTGGAGGAGGTGTAATGGGTGGAGGGTTAATGGGTGAAGGTTTGGTGCGTAGGAAATGCCGAATGGGGCGAGCGGTGTTTGGAGTGGTGAAAAACTCAAGATGCGTCGGCGCGGGTGATTGGAGTATCGACCCATCGTCGTAACACCAATAAGTCTCGGAAATAGGGGTTGGATCGGGGATGGTGGCTTCATCCTGAGCGAGGGGTTCATCGAATGAAAGTGGGGGAAGTGGAAAGTTAAGGAAACTCGAAAGGGGTGCCTGCGGAGCTTCATCATCATACACCGGTTCGGATTCTTCAATTGCCGGTTCTTGCTCGCTTGGAATATCAACGCCGTAGTCGTCCATCCTATCCTTCCATTCTCTCTCCATTCTTGTAATGTCATCCAAAGCCGCATAGAGAGGATTGACCGGAGTAGGAGGAACCGTGACCCTCTTTAATTGTTCCTCCATGGAAGTAATCTTATCAAAAAGAGATTGTTGGAGGGGTGTGACTTGAACAATAGAGGGCTGGCAGGGCCTTGAAGGAGGAGGGGCCGCATAAAAAGGCCGCGGAGGGGAGTTGACGGTATGACCCGTAAAAGAACCCAGATGGGCCGGATTGCAATGAATAAATGGGCCTCGGGGCCGTGAGGGAGGAGGAATAGAAGGAAGCGGGTGTCGGACCACCCGAGTAGAATGAATAGGGGAAGATGGGTAATGGGCTACCCGAATATGATTGGAAGGAGGAGGTGGGTGATGGGCCACCCGTGTAGAATTGGAGGGAGATGGGTGATGAGTCACCCGAATAGAATTGGAAGGAGGTAGGTGATGGGCCACCCGTATAGAATTGGAAAGAGGGGGAGATGCATGAGATGTACCCTCAACGGCAGCCTTAAGGGCTTGGATCTGTTGAGGGGTAAGATGATCTAATGCATGGATGATTCGAGAGACCTTCTCGTCATTGGGAGGAGACGGTCCCGAGGGAATAGTGGCCTGAAATTGAGTAGGTGGACCATGAGAATGGACATTGCCCATGGGTTGGGTATGACCATGAGAATAAGGACGTGGTCCCTTGAAAGAATGGTGAGAATGCTGATTAACATGTTGAAATTGAGGATATGAAGTGCTAGGTTGTGCATCCTCATGAATTGAATTGAACATGTTTCTATCATGGTAAGCCATTATATAATCAAAAATTCTCAATAATTATGCAAATAAGCACACAAGTTGGAATGGTTACCGTGATTTTTGATTGTTTTAAACCTTGGTGAATTAATGATTTTTAGCAAAGTTTTGAATGATTCACACAAGGGGGGGGAGCCTAGTTTCAAATGAGATTTGAACTCCAATGCCAACTAAGAACCCTCTCTCACCACGTATAGGCCGACTAACTCGGGACTTCAAAAGGGTACAACCTGCCCGGCGTCCGTGAGGGAATCCACGGGTGCGGGGACTTACGGAGGCTTGGAAAAGGGATTTCCAGTCCAAAGAGACGGAATGCTCAATGGAGGGTCGTCCCGATTCCAAGAGGGTGTGTGGATCCTAATGAAGAGGAGGGGGTCTCCCAAACCAAAATGCAAATATGAATGCAGCAGGGTAAACAGGCCAACCACAATAATATGATCAATCAACCAAGATAAGCATGAAAACTCACCCACGGGAAGGGTTCTGGAAACCCACAGTAAAAACACGCCCTGGCAGGGGGCGCTACTAACAAGAGACACGACAGTGTGACTGTCGTGAATCACGTGAGGGGCCCAGGGGCAGAGTAAAACACGCCTTAGTGTGAGGCGCTACAAATAAAAGGACGCCCTATCCAGCGGGCGTCAAATCCAAGAAAACGCCTTTAAGGGAGGCGCTAATAAAGATAAAGACGCCCTTGCAACGGGCGTGAATTCACCAAGCAAGCAGAGATAATTGGAGACAGCTAGCAAACGCCCTGTCAGAAGGCGTTAACTTCAAACAACACGCCCTGGGTTAGGGCGTGAAATCAAAAGGCGCCTCCGACAGAGGCGTTAATTCTCAATCCACGGCCAACAGTAACAACCACTCACAGTCGCAGGCAATCAACAAATATAAGATATAAGCATGCTCATCAAAATTTCAAATAAGTGGAGATTTTAAAGAAAAATCAATAAATTGACAAATCACTTAGGGAAAAGGACAAAACCAATGGAGGGTGCCCGAGGGGCACAAAAGGGGGACGCACCGAGGGTGCAAATAAGGGAGATGGCACACGCGGGTGCCTAAGGGGGAACGGGTAATAGATGAAGAACACAAAGGGTCCCACCGTGATCGCCAATTTGTAGATCTATTTTAAAATCCACACTTAAACAAAAAAAAATGATAAGCACGATCAATGAAATAACAATAAAAATAGCACGAGGTGCTAATGGGGAAAGAATGTGATCGCCAGAGACACGAGGGTCTCAAAGAGGAGATTGATATGGGAGATGATCGCAAAATACCTCAAAAGATGCGGGGGATGTGAGTACTCCTTTTCTCTTCAAGATCGGCCGGCCGACGAAGAGAGTTCTTTCTCTTGATTACCCTTGCAAAAAAATAAATACCACCAAAAGAATTGAATTAGAAATATGGTGTGTAGCATCAAATTCTAATATATAAATATGAGCATGAAAATTGCGCAAGAACACACCTTAAGGGTGTTGGCCCTTAAACCCCTATGCAAAGGGTGGGAGATGTATGAATGATAAATGATATGAAAATAAAAGGAGATTGTGCAAGAGTTGCACTATGGGGAAAGTCTCAACGTGTTGAGAAAAGAGAGTTAAATAATGATGAATGCATGCATATGATGAAAATAAAATAAAGGGAATAGAGGGGAGATAAGAAAAATCTGTGCGTTGCTTGGCTTTGATGATCGTTGGGGAGAAGACTTCAATAGAATGATGAACAGGACGTGAGAAGCCTCTCCTAGCCACAGCAGCAGCACCTGCAAGAAGAGAAGGGAAAACAAAAGAAAAAGAAAAATAGAAGAAGGAGAAGACAAAAGAAAAGAAAAACAAAGGGGCAGAAGCCTTCGGAAATCCAACCCCTTAACAGAGGCGAAAAGTCTTATTAAATAGAATTGGATGAAGAGATAAGAAGGCAAGAGTCCAAGGGGGGAAAGATAAGAATGGGCAAGAGTCCAAATAGGGGAGGATTAAGCTGGGCAAGAGCCCAAACGAAGCAGTGACTCTCTGGGGAAAGGCTGCATCCGTTCGGAACACAAAAATGAAACACGACCTTGACAAAGGCGTCAATTCAAGAATTGACGACCTGCCAAAGGGCGTCTTTTAAAAACACGACTTAGATTAGGGCGTTAATTCAAAAATCAAATTTTAGAATTTATTTGAAAATTGTGAAACACGCCTGAGTCAAAGGCGTTAATTAAAACACGCCTTAACAAAGGACGTTAATTCAAAAAATTCGAAATAGGGCCATTTTCCATTTCTCAATATTATTTTCCCATTTTTTAGGTGGAGGTGCATCTCGTCGCCCTGATTCCAACGACTATTTTTGCGAATTTTTCTGACACCCGGAAGGCCACCAAATCACCTCTGGAAGAGAGTGGAAAATAATATTAAAAAAATCAATTTGAAAAAGTGACGACCGTGTGTAAGGCGTGAATTCAATTTTTCGATTTTTTTTATTCTTTTCATATTCAAAGTAACGCCCATGGTTAAGTCGTTAATTCTCAAAAAATTCCGAAAAATTCCCAGAAAAATCCAGAAAAATGGAAATTTGAAAGAATGGACGCCCTCTAGTATAGTCGTCAATTTTTTAAGAAACGCCCATGTATAAGTCGTTATTTAAAAGACGCCCCAGATCAAGTCGTTATTTCTAAAAAATAGAGAAAAAATGCCCAGAAAATCTAGAAAAATCCAGAAAAATCCAGAAAAATAGGAAAAAATAGGAAAAGGGTGAAAAAAGGGAGAAATCTAAAAAAAGTGGGAAAAACCACTCAAATAGAACTAATTTGAGGGTCAAATTGGGATATTACAAGGCAATATGAGATGTACTCACAGTAACGTCAATTTTGGCGTGTCTACACTAAGGATGTGAAATTTTGAGGGTAAGAGGATGAAACTATTGGGAACAAAAAGTTCTAAAGGATTGAGTTCTAGTTACCTCGTTTAGATGTTCTAATATATTGATCTTTAGAGGACTTTCGTTCAAATTCCTGGGTAATTATGGTCGAACCAGCAACTTTGGAAGCTTCAATCTCCTTAGTTGCTTGATCTCCTAGCACAAAATTTGGAGAATTATTAGTCTAAAGTATACTAAACAAAAGCTTCTAAAGAACTTACCCGAAATTATGACTCCTTACCTTGATTCTTCACGAGCCAAAAGTAAGGGTCGCTCAGTTTAAAACTAGATCCTATTTATAGGGTTTTGACTAGGTTTGAAGATTAGATCAATTCTGGAGTCCTTAATTTGCCAGAACCTAATCCCTAAGAGTCCTTAGTAATGTTATAAGCTTCCCTAAGTCGATCTCTTATAGATAAGATCCCAAAGTTCTAATCTTTTTGCTCATTCTTCCTTTCACGGAACTAACAGAGTGTAACGCATCCAGCCTGGTGCGTTACAGGGCTGTGGCGGTCGCCCGATATACCGTTACATTCAACGTGTATAGAGTTTTAACTTAATAAAACTCTTTTATTCGTTTATCCACATAATTATCTTATATAAATAGTATTTATCCTTAAAATACGTGAATAAGCTATTTACCTTTCTAGAATATCGGCCAAACTTAATGGGCTTGGTCCATTAACCTTTTGGATAATAATTAGATAGGCTAGGTTAACTAATTAGCCTAATTGAGCCTTATAATGACTTATTAATCCAATAGCCCCTTCATTAATTTATCTAAGCCTTTATAATTTCCAAAAATTATTTTAAAATTCAAAAATTATATATATAAATTTTGGGGCACTACACCCTCCCCCAGTTAGAAGAATTTGATCCCCAAATTCTATATATGGATTGTGGAGAGTGTACTTACAGTTAAATAATTTTGGAAATCTTTTTCGTATGGCTGCTTCGGTTTTCCAAGTTGCTTCATATGGCCATATTTTCTTCCATTGAATCTTGACCATAGGAATAACTTTATTTCTTAGTTGACGCACTTCCCGTTCCAGAATCTTTATTGACTTTTGTTCGAACGCCATATCCTTCTGAATCTCCAGATTGTCATAAGTGATAATATGGTCAGGATCATATACATACTTCTTTAGCATAGAGACGTGAAATACGTCATGAACTCCTGCTAATTATGAAGGTAAAGCCAGTTTGTAAGCCACTTCACCCATTTGTTCAAGAATTTTAAATGGGCCAATGAATCTTGGAGTTAGATTTCCTTTAATGCCAAATCTTCGAATACCACGACCTGGAGAAACCCTTAAATATACATGATCTCCTACCTGAAACTCCAAGTCACGTCTTCGATTATCAGCATAAGACTTTTGCCTATCTTGTGCCATTTTCATTCTTTCTTGAATGAGCTTGATCTTCTCTGTAGAATCCCTGATGAGATCGGGGCCTAGAAATTACTTTTCCCCTATTTCATTCCAACATATTGGTGATCGACAGCTTTTTCCATATAAGGTTTCAAAAGGTGCCATTCGTATGCTAGCCTGATAGCTATTGTTATATGCAAACTCTACTAGAGGCAAGTGATCATACCAACTACCTCCAAAGTCGATAGCACAAGCCCTGAGCATATCTTCTACTACCTGATTCATTCTTTCCGTTTGACCATCTATTTGTGGATGAAAAGCTGTGCTGAAATTTAATCTAGTCCCTAGTGAATGTTGTAGACCCTTCCAGAATCGTGATCTGAATCGAGGATCTCTATCAGATATAATAGTGACTAGGACACCATGTAGTTTGACAATCTCCTTTATGTATAATGCTGCTAGAATATCCACAGACCATCGACTCTTTATTGGTATAAAGTGTGCGGATTTAGTCAATCGGTCTATGATTACCCATATTCCATCGTGTCCTCCTCTGGTCTTAGGTAAATCCATAATGAAGTCCATCCCTATACTCTCCCATTTCCACTCGGGAATATTCAAGGGATGCAATTTACCTGCGAGTCTAAAATGTTCTGCTTTTACTTGTTGGCAGGTGAGGCAACGGGACACGAAATCAGCTATCTCTCTCTTCATATTGGGCCACCATAAATTTCTTTTGAGATCTTGATACATCTTTGTTCCTCCTGGATGAATTGTGTATTTGGAATTATGCGCTTCATCAAGGGTTAGTTTCTTCGTAGCCTCATGATCTGGTACACATATTCGGCCCTTAAATAATAATCTTCCATCATTGGAAATAGAAAAATCCGACCTTTGCTCAATATTGACTTTAATTTCCAGTAATATAGGATCATCATTTTGCAGCTTGACCAGATCTTCTATCAATGTAGGTTGAGCTCGGATATTAGCTATGAAACAATCTTCTTCCTTTATGTCAACATCTAAGTTCAACTGAGCAAATTGAGGAACAAGGTTAGTTACACTTATCATAAGGCTTGATATCATACCCATTAGTTTTCTTCTGAGTGCATCTGCTACAGCATTAGCCTTGCCAGGATGATATTGAATAGTAAAATCAAAGTCCTTGAGATATTCTAACCACCTCCTCTGCCTCATGTTAAGCTCCTTCTGAGAGAATAAATATTTCAAGCTTTTGTGGTCCGAGTAGACCGTGAACTTTTCTCCATAAAGATAATGACGCCAAATTTTCAAGGTAAAAATAACTGCTGCCAATTCCAAATCATGTACGGGATAGTTTTCCTCGTGACGTTTCAATTGTCTTGAAGAATAACAGATTACTTTTCCATTCTGCATGAGAACGCATCCTAAGCCAATGCCAGACGCATCCGTATACACTTCGAATCCACCACCTTCCATCGGTAGTGATAGAATAGGAGCTGTGGTAAGATGATTCTTAAGAGTTTGGAAACTCTTCTCACATTCCTCTGACCAAACAAAAGGATTTTCTTTTCTTGTGAGTCTAGTTAAAGGAACTGCTATCTTTGAGAAGTTCTTAATGAATCTTCTATAATAACCAGCTAGACCCAGAAAGCTTCTTACTTCTGATACAGTCGTTGGCCGGCTCCAATTTCTGACAGCTTCTACCTTAGAAGGATCCACAGCAATACCTTCTTTTGAAATAATGTGGCCTAGGAATGAGACTTCCTCGAGCCAGAATTCACACTTATTGAGTTTGGCATAAAGCTTGTGTTCTCTAAGTGTTTGTAAAGCTATTTTCAAGTGTTATTCATGTTCCTCTTTTATCTTGGAATATATCAAGATATCATCAATGAAGACGACGATGAACTGGTCCAGATATGGCTGGAAGACATTGTTCATAAGTTGTATGAATGCTGCTGGGACATTAGTTAACCCAAACGGCATCACTACGAATTCATAGTGGCCATAAAGACTTCGAAAAGCCGATTTATAAATGTCCTCTTCTTTAATTCTAAGCTGATGATAACCTGATCTGAGGTCTATCTTAGAGAAATATTCTGCTCCTAAAAGCTGATCGAAGAGCTCATCAATATGCGGTAATAGATACTTATTTTTAATTGTAAGCTGATTCAGTCGCCGGTAATCGATGCATAGCCTGAGAGAACCATCCTTCTTTTTAACAAATAGGACAGGCGCACCCCACGGGGATGTGCTAGGTCTGATGAAGCCCTTATCTAGAAGTTCCTGCAACTGCTTCTTCAATTCCTTAAGCTCTGTGGGGGACATCATGTAAGGGGCTATAGAAACAGGTGTTGCTCTTGGGATGAGTTCAATAGTGAAGTTCACTTCCCTCTCGGGCGGAAAACTGGGTAATTCGGACGGAAACACATCGGGGAACTCATTTACAATAGGGATGTCTGCTAAGATAATCTCCTTGGATTCGGCAACAATGACAGAAGTAAGAAAAGCTTGACATCCTTGCGAGATAAGTTTGCACGCGTAAAGAGAAGATATGATAGTAGGATGCTTCTTGTACTTGATGCCAAGAAAAGAGAATCTCGAAAGACTGGGCTTTCGAAAGGATATAATCCTATTTCGGCAATTGATATAAGCATCATGATCTACAAGTCAATCTATCCCTAAAATGGCATCATAACATTTCATGTTAAGGCATACTAAGTTTGTGGGGAGATTGTGACCCTCTACTATCACTTCGCTATCAGGATAATAGTCGGTAAGCTTTGTTCCAGAACCTAAGGGTGTAGAAATAGCAAGATCTGAAGGTAAGGGAACTGATGCGATTGGTAGTGTTTTAGCAAAAGTAGTGGAGATAAAAGAATGAGAGGCACCAGCATTAAATAGCACAAATGCAGGATAAGAATAGATTTGAAGAGTACCTTCCATAAGCCCATCATCCCTGGGCGCTTCCTCTTCTTCTAGAACAGCATTGAGGCGAGCCTGCCTCCTACGTCCATAACCAGATGACTGGTCCTTCATAAGGGGGCATTCCGGCATGCGATGCTCCCTGCTTCCACAACGTAAACAAGCGCCAAGGCGCTTCCAACACTCCTCAGCCGAATGGCTGAATTTTTCACAAAATGTGCAAGTTGTGGCAACTTGCTCCTTCTCCTCCTTGACCTCCTTTTGCTTATGGGAACTTCTATTGTTCCTACTTCTAGACCTTTTCTTACTATCACAGCTTTTGTAGGGTTCCGTGATGCTGAATTTCTCTTTCTTATAACGCTGATCAGAATGTCGGCTTGATTCTTCTTTTTTCCCTTCCAATTTTTCGACCTTCTCTAAGGTCCTTTCACATAGGTACTCCCGCTGAACCATCTCCGCATAAGTACGGATGTTTTGGATCCCGAGCTGCTGGATGAAACCGAGACGTAACCCGTCCATAAACCGATCCGCCTTTAATAAATCGGTACTGATTAGATGTGATGCATACGGTGCTAGCCTTGAGAATTGTAGTTCATATTCGGCAACCGTCATCATTCCTTGCCGAAGAGTGGCAAACTCCATAGCCTTTTGTTCCTTTACGTGCTCCGAAAAGTACTTGGCACGGAATAGGATAAGAAAACCGTCCCATGTATGAGGTGCATCGGCCGGAGGTGCCGGAACCGACTTCCACCATGTGCGAGCATCTTTGTTAAGTTGAAAGGTTGCGAGACGGACCTTCTCCTGATCGGTGCATTGGATAACATCAAATATATGATTCATTTCATCTATCCAGTTTTCTGCCTCGTCGGGATTAGAAGAACCATAGAATTGCGGAGGGTTTAAACTCCAGAAATTACGATGTAGGTCACTGGCCCTTGCCCCTGCGCCACCTTACGCTATGGTTTGCAATGCCTGAGTAAGGCCGGTAACTGTTTGTTGCATGCCATCCCAATCTACACGATGAGCCATTCGTAAGATAAGGTACCAGAGAGAAAATAACAACTTGTTATTTCTCATGAAATTGGAATGAAAAAAAAGCAATCTTAAAGCTAATTAATTATCTTATCCCGGGCTCTACCCAATTCTCACATGGGTATGGAAATTTCTTCCTTAGTTCATAGGTAGGGGTCCTTAAACCTTGGACTTTTTCTATGACATGACACTTCTTCCTAAGTCCTGAGACTTAGGCTCTGATACCAACTTAACTGTCACGCCCCGAGCCTTTATTACAGCGAAAGACTAACTCGGGGAGAGCGGACAGTCGGCATGGTAAGCCTCTTGCAAGCAAGAATGTTCAGAGCGTAAGACAATCACACACATAAATGAAATTGCACAATATTTACTCAAACTCCAACTTTATTTCATAATAATCAAGTATTCAAATACAACCACTAATTCAACTTATTCCAATCTATCAGACTCAAGAAATAAGAAAATTACATAGACTCAATCTAAACAATATAGACCTTCCTAAGTCTTCACTCTCATCTTGACAATACTTTCATTCGCTCTCGGACCCGCTACTTGTATAACTCGAATCCGAATTCGAATCACTTCCATCTCCTGAAAAGATTAGAAATAGATAATGAGCACACTTGCCCAGTAGGTATCTTAGCATCAACATGAAGGTACTATTAAAGTAATTAACAATTTAGCTCTAAAGAATAAGGTAAGAATCATGTGAATGCGATCAATCACGCGATTAAACCAAAGTAACAAGACGATCAAGTAAGTTAGAATGAGAGCAAGTACGAACTAGCAAGAATGTAACAAGAACATGATATTGGCCTTTCATGAACAAGAATGTATCGAGAATGTACTAGCAAGCCACACAATCATCACTCTAGTATCTTTTGCTGATGAGCAAGTACTTCGTGAATTTTTTGTGGAATATCAAGCAAGGAAGTCATGTACAAGAATGTCATGGCATGCCGTATTGTGAATTTTCACTTATTTATAGAGAAAGTACTCCCAACGCAATGCGACGCTAGTAGCATCATACCCCATGGTTTATAATAGTATGTTTCCGACAATCAACTGAGAGGACTAGCATAGAGCCCTTGAACACAATCAGTGCTCGATCGCATCTTCAAGTATAAATCAAGCTTTTTCCACGCATGTAACAATAAAGTATGGCCAAGAATGTAATAAGTTCAATAAGCTCATGATAACAATAATTCAATGAATGAATGCTTTAATAAGAATCATGAGAAATCAAGAATGACTTAAGCAAGGTTATGCTTATGGAAATAAATCGGCAGCATAACGGTACATTCTTTATTTTCCATTCATTATTTTAGGTTTCTTGATCAATATGATAAGTTCTAGATCATCAATAGTCCATCTAGAAACCTTGGAATATCAACCCTTGGTCCACCTTGGGTTAAAATACTCAAGCAGTGTGATGGTCGTGTATTGGGCCATTACATGATGTGACGCTCCAGTATTGGGCCGTTACATTAGTCTGAATCCAGAACCATGAAATCGGACTCAGTTGAATGTGACGGTCGTATATTGGGCCGTTACTTGTGCCTGACGGTCGAACATAGAGCCGTTACATTACTGATAATCAAAAACATCGATAGTGTAATCTAATCAATGGGTTTTAATGGTACAACCAACTCGGCGTCCTAGTGGAAATCTTATGCTCGCGGAGAATTACGGAAGCCTTGCAACAAGATTTCCTAGTCCATTGGAAGGAATATCCAATAGAGAGGTCCTCATGTCCAAGAATAATATTCCTATAGTGCAAAGTCTAACTAATGGACATATACCTGAATATACGCCATGTACTTAGAGAAATGACTCTATAGATAGAAAAGAATGTGTAACAATGTGAAACCAAGATAAAACTCCGTCAATACAACATTGGAAAATCAAGATTTAGAATACAAAACTATAGAGTTTTAGCCAATGAAATTAGCATAACTTAAAATAGCCTAAGACACATTAACCATGTAATTTGATTATGAATCAGTAACTAAACTTGAAGTCATGATAATAGGTCAAACTTAGCTATCTAAGCTTATTTATACGTAAACTTAACTGGTTATTATTCTGCCTTGGGCTAGCAGAACACAGGGGTCTGACGGTCTAGGATAGGCGCGTTATAGTTCTTGTGACGGTTTATCGAGGGGCCGTTACAGTGGTGTAACGCTCCTGCTAGGGTGCGTCAGAGACAATAGAACAATAAAATACAACAGGGTGTGACGGTCTATTATAAGGCCGTTACATTCATGTGACGGTCTTACGTTGGTGCGTCAGAGAATCTGCTGGCAGTAAACTAAGTAAAGCTTTATGAAATCATAACATGCCCGGAAATCAAAATACTACCACTGTCCTAGTCATGATAACGAAGTATAGGCCAACTATATGCAAGGGTTTAGTGAATAGACAGGATAATATCTTTTAATTTCCATTTAAGGCTAAGAGATGCATGAATGTATAGAACTATTAGATCATGAAATTCTTAGTCTAGAATGCATGAAATCAAGCACAACCAGAGGACTTTTATTCCTAACAAGTTGTTTTTGCCAATCATGAGATAACCTACCTCTTCTAAAACCTTTAAACTTCGAATTTGATGCTAGGTGCTACCCTTAGTCCCTTGTACTTCTTGTAATAAATCAGTAACTTCAATCTGCTCTATTTTCTCAGTCTCTTAACCTAAGGATGTGAAATTTTGAGGGTAAGAGGATGAAACTATTGGGAACAAAAAGTTCTAAGGAATTGAGTTCTAGTTACCTCGTTTAGATGTCCTAATATCCTGATCTTCAGAAGACTTTCGTTCCAATTCCTGGGTAATTATGGTCGAACCAGCAACTTTGGAAGCTTCAATCTCCTTGGTTGCTTGATCTCCTAGCACAAAATTCGGAAAACTATTAGTCTAAAGTATACTAAACAAAAGCTTCTAAAGAACTTACCCGAAATTATGACTCTTTACCTTGATTCTTCACGAGCCAAAAGTAAGGGTCGCTCAGTTCAAAACTAGGTCCTATTTATAGGGTTTTGGCTAGCTTTGAAGATTAGATCGATTCTAGAGTCCTTAATTTGCCAGAACCTAATCCCTAAGAGTCCTTAATAATGTTATAAGCTTCCCTAAGTCGATCTCTTATAGATAAGATCTCAAATATCTAATCTGTTTGCTCGTTATTCCTTTCACTGAACTAATAGAGTGTAACGCATCCAGCCTGATGCCTTACAGGGCTGTGACGGTCGCCCGATAGACCGTTACATTCAACGTGTATAGAGTTTCAATTTAATAAAACTCTTTTATTCATTTATCCACATAATTATCTTATATAAATAGTATTTATCCTTAAAATACGTGAATAAGCTAATTACCCTTCTAGAATATGGGCCAAACTTAATGGGCTTGGTCCATTAACCTTTTGGATAATAATTAGATAGGCTAGGTTAACTAATTAGCCTAATTGAGCCTTATAATGACTTATTAATCCAATAACCCCTTCATTAATTTATTTAAGCCTTTATAATTTCTAGAAAATTATTTTAAAATTCAAAAATTATATATATAAATTCTGTGGCACTACAAGGCGGGTCCATGTTCGAGAAATTTCTCCTAAGAAGAGGCAGCGGCGCATGTCCAAGAGCCATCGATTGTGCAATCAGAGGTCCACCACTTCTTCCCCTCCTTTTCATTCATCCTTTCTTCTACTCAGTTCCCACCCTTGGGTGGTGTATCTTCCTCCTTCTAATTCTGCTTCTCTGATTTTTTCCTAGATCTCTTCTTGGGTCCGTAAACCCACACCCTCGCTCCTCTCCTTTTCATCCGTATCCTCTAGATTTTCTTTATACCTTCGATTCTAGGCCTCGGCCCATGTCCTCTTTCCATCTCGATTTTGGGACGTCTTCTGATTCTCTCCCGGTATTCCTGGGTCATGATTACTATTCCTCTTCTCCGACCATGTTGGATGACCATTATTCTTCTTCTCCGACCATGTCGGATGACCATTATTCTTCTTCTCCGACCATGTCGGATGACCATTATTCTCCTTCTCCGACCATGTCGGATGACCATCCTTCTCCTTCTCCGATCTTGTCAGATGTTTATCATTCTCCTTCTCCGACCACGTCGGATGACCATCATTCTCCTTCTCCGACCCTGTTAGATGTCTATCATTCTTCATCTCCGATCCTGTCGGATGACCACTATTCTCCTTCTCCGACTCCGTCGGATGATCACTCTCCTCCTTCCTTATCTTCCCAGCAATCTTATCATTATTTTTCTATTTATTCTTCCTCGCCCTTTAGGGGTTCTTGCCCTTTTTCTTGCTATTTTTGAGGCTTTAGCCCGCCTTAATCTCAGCTAATCTCTGTCCATTCTGTATCTGGTTGCTTGTTATCAGGGTCTCTGTGCCTTGACGAGGGAGTTCTAGCCATCGTCTCTCTTCCTTTTGATCCTTCTTCATCCAGTTTGGTGCCTGCCGCTCCTCCGTGTTGAGTATATCCATGTGATTTTGATGATAACCAAAACTTAGGTTATATGTTTTATCATGTACTAATGGTTCAACTATCAAGGTCATTTTTAACATGCCTTCAAACCTACTTCACCATGTAATAAGCTGAAGTGTTTAAACCCGCCCAAATGCATAAATATCTGTTTTGGGTTCTAAACCACCTAGGCTGAGCTTAAATTCACTCACATTGATTGGAACAAGGTAGCCATAAATCAATTATTCACATATCATATTTGATTGGCTAACCTTTAATTTTTGCAGGAAACCCAGCCAGCGGTCGACCACCAGCCTATAGCGGTCGACCGATTTTCCCAGGGACGAATGGCCAATTCCGTTTAAAATTCCGGTCGACCGCCCTTATGCACAGGTCGATCGCCAGCCTCGAAAAGCCTCTATTGTTGACCTTTTGGTCTCAACGTGGGAAGTCTTTCTTCAAGGATTTGTTTAATCCCAAAGTCACCAATCTTCCCATGATTTGTGGATCTAGTTCCTGGCTTGTCTCTTGACCATTCAAGAGTTATAAAAATATCTCATTGAAGCTTGAAACCCTAATCAATCAAAGGACGCCAAGGGAGGCTATCAAGGGGAGATTCAAGATTTGGTACTGTAGTCGTGAACAGTGCTCCGAGAAGAAAGAGCTTCATCCATCTTCATCCATTTGCATCCATCTTCTTCCATCTTCAAGCAACATCTGGAGCAGATCAACCCCAAGCCAAGAGGAGATCAAGCTGCATCCAAAACCATCTTCATCAACTAAGGGGGAGCTTGAATCTGAAGTTTTCTTTTGTGTTTTCCATTCCAATCTTCCGGGGCTTTAATTTTTGTGTTCTTGTAATATTCAAACATATGTGTATATGTGGATCTTGAAGGATCCGTGTGTGTGTGTGTGTGTGATCTTCTTGTTCTTCATCCTTCCTTGTGTTTCGATGCGTGTGCACCTTCGTGGGAGTTCTGAACTCACACGAGTGTGTGTGCGTGTCTTGATCTTGTAACTTTCTACAAGATAGTGTGTGAATCCTCTCGGTCGGTGAGGGGTGGATGTAGGTTACAGTTGTTGCATCCAAACCACCTAAAAATTATGGTGTTCTGTGTGGTTTGCTCCCTATCTGCTACCTCCAATTCTGATCTATTTTGTTTGCTTGTTGCATCATTATCTAGTTTCATTGCTTAGATCAAGCTGTATTAACCCTTTTATGGGAGATCCTTGGTATATCGAAAGGTAGCTTCTGATCGACACAGTCAATCCTGTCGGGAGAAAAATAATTTGTGTGAGAGGATCTTCGGATTCCCGGACTCCGCCTAGTACCAAGGAACTGTTATAGGGGTTGTTTTAGCCAGTTTCATCTTGTATTTCATCTGATCTATTCCTGTCTGTTGTTTGTTCTTCATATATCTTTTAGATTTCTTAAAAAGGACATAAAATCTGTCATCACACAATTCAACCCCCCCCTCTTGGGTGTCATTGATCGCGGGACTTCAATTGGTATCAGAGCTAAGGCTCTATCTTTCACAGATCTAACGATCTAGAGTGAGATTCGGATCAATGGCAAACAAGGGTATGATGCCCGAGGGTCACTCCATTAACCGTCCTCCCTTCTTTGACGGCTCAAACTACTCGTACTGGAAAAATAGAATACATATTTTTCTGAGGGCTCAAGAGTACGAAGTTTGGAGAGTTGTGGACAAGAGTCCTTACAAACTCAGGGATGATGAAGAAAAATGGACACCCGAGGAAATTAAGAAATGCATTGTTAATTTCAATGCTATGAATATTATGCAATGTGTGATACACCCTAACGAATTTTCTCGTGTTTCTATGTGTATCTCGGCTAAAGAAATGTGGGACAAACTGCGGCTCATATATGAGGGGACGTCCGAGGTCAAGGAGACCAAGGCCAACCTTCTGGTCCGAGATTATGAGCTCTTCAAGATGAAGCATGAAGAGACAATTTCAGAGATGCTCGCAAGGCTAACTGAGATCACGAATGGTCTCAAAAGTCTTGGGAATGATTACACTAATTCTGAGCTCGTAAAAAAAGTGCTAAGATCCCTCCCTCCTACGTGGCACACCAAAGCCACCGTCATTGAAGACTCCAAGAATCTATCCACACTCACTCTTGATGAACTCATAGGGTCACTCATGACCTATGAGATAAATGTGAAGAGAACAGCCGAGGAAGATATCAAGAAGAAGAAGGTGATTGGATTGAGAGCTCATCAATCCGATGACGACTCCCAAGAAGAAGATTCCAGTGATGGGAGCAACGAAGAAGAAGAATTGGCTTTGATCACTTGCCAAGTGAAAAGATTTCTGAGGAAGAAAAGAAATTTCCAAGGCAATTTAAGAAAGGGGCAAAGGAAGCCCACTCAAACCAAGGGTGAGTCGAGCAAGCCGGGTAGCATCATATGCTACGAATGTAAGAAGCCCGGGCACATGAGGGGAGAGTGCCCAGATCTGAAGAAGAAATTCAAGAAAGATAATTTCAAAAAGCCCAAGGCCATGGTCGCCACGTGGAGCGATGAAGAGGATGAACCGTCCGATGAGGAGATACAAGAGATTGTGGAGAGCCTGTGTCTCATGGCACATGAGGATGATTCAATCGAGGTAAATTTGGACCTTGATTTTATTTCCAATGAACAGTGGGAGTCTAAATATGAAAAACTGTATACTAAATACAAGAAAATTAGATCTGAAAATAAAACTCTCAAAAAGAAAATTGATGATTTGTCACATGAAGATATCTTTGTCAGGTTTAAAAAATTGGAACAGGAATGGTTTGAGGTAACTGAAGAAAAAGAGAGTTTGCTGCAAATAATTTCAGATATTGAAAGAACCAAAGAAGAGATTTCATGTAAAATGTCTGAAACTGAAAAAGTGTGTGAAAGACTAAAAAAGGAAGAAGAAATTTTGAAATTCACAAATTCAGAACTCGAAAGGAAAAATGGGATTTTGAGTGAAGAAGTGGCTGAACTTCAGTCCACCTTGTCTAGGTTTGTTAAAGGGAAACAAAATCTAGATAACTTATTAGGGGTTAAAGTTAACTTCCAAAAGGAAGGTTTGGGGTACACTCCTCAAAATAAAAAATCTTTTGAGCATAAGATCACCACATCCTTTGTACATGAAAAAAATAATAACCATACTTCATGTTCCAATTCTAAACCAAAACATGTCCAACCCAAACCACGACAATTTCAAAGAAAGTTTGCACTTGTTAACTGTTATCATTGTGGTAGATTTGATCATGCTATAGCAAATTGCTGGTTCAAACATAGTCCACCAAGAAATCATATTTTTTGGACCAAGAAAAGATATGCACAGAATTGGACTAACTCCTATGGACCCAAACGAGTTTGGGCACCAAAAATAATTACATGAGAATCTTTCTTTCTTACAGATGTGTCTTGAAGTCAGGGGGAGCAAATGGTACTTGCATAGCGGCTGCTCAAGACATATGACAGGGGACAAGAAGGTGTTCTCTACACTGCAAGACAAAGATGGAGGTTCAGTTGTCTTCGGAGGTAAAGACAAAGGTATAATCATTGGGATTGGCAACATAGGTAAGAATTCTGAAATTCTTATTGAAGATGTGCTTTTGGTGAAAGGTTTAAATCATAACTTGCTGAGCATAAGCCAACTCTGTGACAAAGGCTTTAAGATTGTTTTTGATGAAACCCATTGCCTTGTCATAAATAAAACTTCCAATGAAATCAGATTCATCGGCAAGAGGAGCAACAATGTATATACTATTGATATTGATGATGTTTCTTGTAATGATATGTGTTTGGTAGCTAACAATCATGATAATGCATGGCTATGGCACCGAAGACTGGGTCATGTTAGTTTTGGAGTTATCTCCAAATTGTCTAAACATGACTTAGTGAATGGTTTGCCAAAACTAAAGTTTGAAAGTGATAAAATTTGTGAGGCTTGCACAAAAGGCAAGCAAACACGCATATCCTTCAAAAATAAGAACATTATTTCTACCTCCCAGCCTTTGGAATTACTGCATCTTGATTTCTGTGGCCCAACTAGGACATCCATCCTAGGAGGGAAATCCTATGGTTTCGTGATTGTTGATGATTATTCCATATTCACTTGGGTGTTATTTCTATCCAATAAAAATGATTCATTAATGGAATTTTAAGTGTTTTGCAGGAAAATCCAAAATGATAGAGGCTACCTTATCACCACTATCCAAAGTGATCATGGTGGCGAATTTAAAAATCATGAGTTCAGCAATTTCTGTGTAGAGCACGGGTATACACATAACTTCTCATCACCAAGGACTCCCCAACAAAATGGAGTGGTGGAGAGAAAAAATAGAACATTGATAGACATGGCACGGACCATGTTAAGTGAAAACTCTCTACCAAAATATTTTTGAACTGAGGCGGTAAGTACATCATGTTACATCATCAATAGGGCAATGGTAATGCCCATTTTGAAGAAAACTCCATATGAGCTCTACAAGGGTAAGAAATCGAATATTTCCCATCTTAAATCCTTTGGTTGCTCATGCTTCATCCTGAACAATGGTAAGTTCAACCTAGGTAAGTTTGATGAGAAAAGTGACAATGAACCTTCCTAGGTTATGCACTTAATTCTAGAGCTTATCGAGTGTTCAATAAACAGACTTTACTTGTTGAAGAAAGTCCTCATGTAATTTTTGATGAATCTGAACTAAAACTAAATACTCAAATTGTGGATGCAAGAGAAGCCCCCAAAGATTCAACCAATGCTGGAACATCTAAAGTCAAAGATGAACCAAAGGAAGGAATACCCAGCAAGAGTGAAGAAGATGAAGATCCTTCAATTGAGACACTACAAGAGCAGCAAGTGCAGCACCCTGATTTGCCAAGCATCTCCACATTCTTAAAGGATCATCCAGCTGAAAACATAATCGGTAACCCTGAAGATGGGGTAAGAACCAGAGCCTCTCTAAGGCAAGTAGAAGAGGAAGATTTGATAGCCTTAATTTCACAGGAAGAGCCTAAGGATATTCATGAGGCTCTCCAAAATGAATCCTGGATCCAGGCTATGCATGAAGAGTTGCACCAGTTCAAAAGAAACCAAGTGTGGACTCTAGTGCCACGACCTAAGAATCAACCCATTTTCGGAACTCGATGGGTTTTCATAAATAAGTTAAATGATACGAGATTAGTTATTAGGAACAAGGCCCGGCTTGTGGCCAAGGGGTATAGCCAGGAGATGGGTATTGATTTTGATGAGTCATTTGCACCGGTTGCTCGTCTAGAAGCAGTCCGGATCTTATTATCTTATTCATACTCATCTAACTTTAAATTATTTCAAATGGATGTTAAATCTGCGTTTCTAAATGGGTATATCAAAGAGGATATTTTTGTAGAACAACCTCCAAGTTTTGAAGACCCCAAACATCCACAACATGTGTACAAGCTCCAAAAGGCCTTGTACGGACTGAAGCAAGCACCAAGGGCATGATATGACCGGCTCACGTCATTTCTGATTGAAAATAAATTCAAGAGAGGTAAGGTTTATCAAACACTTTTCACAAAGAAATCAGGTAAAGATATATTGGTAGTTCAAGTGTATGTGGATGATATAATTTTTGGAACTAGGAATAATGTGCTATGTGATGAATTTGTAGAAATTATGCAAGGTGAATTTGAGATGAGCCTAATGGGTGAACTAACATTCTTTCTTGGACTGCAGGTGAAACAAACACCTGAGGGCATTTTCATAAGTCAAGCCAAGTACACAATGGAGCTTTTGAAGAAATATGGGATGGCTGAAGCCAAACCTTTGTCAACTCCAATGGCCACAACCTCGAAGTTAGACAAAGATGAAAATGGTAAAATAGTAGATCATACACTGTTTCAAGGTATGATTGGATCACTACTATATCTTACTGCATGCCGCCCTGACATTCAATTCAATGTATGTCTTTGTGCCAGCTTTCAGTCATGCCCTAGAGAATCTCACTTATCGGCCGTCAAATGCATTTTTAGATATTTACTTGGCACAATAGACTTTGGCTTGTGGTTTCCCATCGGTAGTTCTTTTGATTTGATTACATACACCGATGCGGATTATGCTGGATGCATTGTAGATCGTAAAAGTACTAGTGGGTACTATCAGTTCCTTGGTGGGTGTCTAGTCTCATGGGCCGGCAAGAAACAACATTCAGTAGCTCTCTCAACGGCCGAGGCTGAATATGTAGCCGCCGGAAGTTGTGGAGCCTAAGTACTTTGGATCAAAAATCAATTGTATGATTTAGATATTGAGATGAAATGTGTGCCAATTTTGTGTGATAATACCAGTGCAAGTAGTTTATCTAAAAACCATGTTCAACATTCTAGAACCAAGCATATTGATATTCGTCATCACTTCCTGAGAGATCATGTAGGGAAAGGGGTCTTTGAATTGAACTTCATTGACACACACAATAAGCTAGCTGACATTTTCACCAAACCCCTTAACCAGGATCAATTTAACAAGATAAGAAGAGAACTTGGGATGTGCAAAGGTGAGAGCATTCATGCACATGTTTGCTCTTAGGATAAGTTCTGCATTTGTAGAAACTCATATGCATCAAGGGTAGAAAAAATGGCATACTATCTTTACTTTTTGCTACCTTGTGTGTTTATATACACTCTTGCATGCTTGAATGTAATTATATGTATAGCCCTCCTTGAAAAACTTTTCTAAGGCCAGATATTTCTTGGATAAACTGTTGTGGACTCAGTGATTTCGAATCTAAGGTAACTTCTGAGGGGGAGTTAGAAACTTTCCTTAAACTTGCATCTATTCTCTTCTCTCTACTTCATGACGTTGGCTCTTTTCAGAAAGTCGGTTGCTTGTCCCCCCCAATTTTAAAGAAACAAAAAAAGGAAGAACAGAAACAAAAAAAAGGAATGAAAAAGAAACAAAAAATCAAAAATTGGGGATTCTAGGCTAGCGGTCGACCGCCAGCACTGCAGCGGTCGACCGGCTGCGGCGACCGGCCCGACCGGGTTCCCGACCGAGCCAACTTATAAGGGGGTTTAACACCCCATTCTTTCATTTTATCACCCCCATTCACCCTCCACCACTTTCCCCTAACCCTAGAACCCATTTTCTCCACCTCCCAAGCTTCTAAACCTCATTTTTTCTCCATCCGCACAAGATCCGACTTGTTCATCACGTTTTCAAGACGAACTCCATTCGGCCGTTCGTGCGTTCGTGGAGTTCTCATCTTGGTTTCCGTCAGTGGAGAAGGCTTTTCCAAGCCCCTGGAGTGTCCGTAGATCTTTCTTCATCCTCCGGGATGAGAGTCTTTCCTTCAAGGGTTTTCTATCGGGTTCTAGTTCGGGATGCCGCCTAGACGAAGCTCTCGGTGTAACACCCTCAAATATAGCTAAGTTGTACTCTATATCACCGAGGCGCCTTTTCAAGTATCGGCTCAGTTCTTGGAAAGAACTCCGAAGTTAAGCGTGCTTAATGGGGAGTAGTACTGGGATGGGTGACCTGCCCGGGAAGTCCCTCATTCTGGAGCCGATCACTATTAAAAAGGGATAAAACCGTGAGGCCGGTAGGCCAAAGCGGACAATACCTCGACGGTATAGAGTACGGGACGTGATAGAATGGTATCAGAGCTATACCCCAGCCGGAAGTGTGGGAACTAAGTGCCATGCAGGGCAAAGTGTTACGCTATGGGAGCCACCTCTTGAGTCCGTAATGGAGCAAAGTGCTATATAGTGGGAGCCACCTCTTGAGCCTGTAGGGGCCACCTCTAGAGTCCTACCTGCCTGGGGGCTTGATTGCGTGATTGCGTGCTATATGTGCCCAGCGACGAGGACGTCACCTATATAAGAGGGGTAGATTGTAACACCCTCAAATATAGCTAAGTTGTACTCTATATCACTGAGGCGCCTTTTCAAGTATCGGCTCAGTTCTTGGAAAGAACTCCGAAGTTAAGCGTGCTTAATGGGGAGTAGTACTGGGATGGGTGACCTGCCCGGGAAGTCCCTCATTTTGGAGCCGATCACTATTAAAAAGGGATAAAACCGTGAGGCCGGTAGGCCAAAGCGGGCAATACCTCGACGGTATAGAGTACGGGGCGTGATACTCGGCGTTCTGCCCAAGGGGAAGGGAGTGGACAGAGACGTGAGGCACCCGCTCCTCCGCCACAGCAGGCGCCTGCACCCCGTTGAGCTCCTAGGTTGCTTATTCGACACATCATCGACCCCCGACTGGTCGATTTCAATGAGGTGAATGAGCTCTTGCCCGATATATATGCAGTCTTTGCAATGCAGCCGGGTTGGACTGATTTTGTCACTAGGTATAATTGTTATTACCCCAACCTAGTACAGGGGTTCTATGAGAACTTGGTTTCATGGAATGATGAGCTATATACTGTTATTCGAGGGGTTGAGCTTCACGTTAACCCCGATCTGTTTGAGAGGAGTTTCGGGGTTGCGGCTAGAAGAGCCAACATGGCTTATGGCCATGGGGAGGTTGAAGATACTTTTATTGCCATGACCAACTGTGATTACGTGCGTGGTGTCAACGATTTGATTGAGTTAAATGCAAATTACTTTCCACCACTGCAGCGTGTCTTACACCATATGTTTACCTCCCTTATTTATCCCAAGGTTGGCAGCAGAAATGAAGTCACCGAAGTTCATAGATTTCTATTCCACCATGTCATGAATGGTATACAACTCAACATGGGTTGCCTCATGACGACCCTCATTAGAGCTTGCAGAACAAACCGGCAGCGATCTTTGCCATATGCCTCATAGTTGACCGGGGTGTTCATTCATGCTGGGATTAATTTGGCAGAAGAACAGTTTATCTATGTTCGCCAGAATGATGTGTACAATCAGCATAAGATCTGCATAGACATGGGCTATTATTATGGTCCCGATGGTGAGCTGTGTCGGGATGTGCCTACATATGAAGACGAATATGACAATGAGGATGAACAGGAACCACAGTAGCAGCATGTTCAAGGGGATGTACCCCTTCCAGTTCAGGTAGAGGAGCAGCCTCCTACACCCCCACTTCATCCCATGGATGCCGTCCTGCCTCCTCCACCTTCACCGTAGCATATGGATCCGGAGATGCCACCTCCTTCTCAGTTTTATCATGGCGAGTCCTCCACTCAGGGAGTTCCTCAGCCTTCTTGGGTAGACTATGAGATTTTTGACAAGCGGTTCACTGGATTAGAGACTCGTGTGAATACTTTTGGGGAGGGACTTTCTACTCTCGGGGATCGCGTAGACACTATGGGACATGTGGTTGACACCATGTCAAGCCGCATGGATTCCTTCTCCACTGCTCTGGACACCCTTTCCACTCATATGGCTACACTCACCACTCATATGACCAGCCTCCAAGACAGTGTCGCCGACTCAAGCCAATCTTTTCACATCATGAACCAAACTCTTCTTAGCATGTCTCGTAGTGATGCAGCTCGTGATCTCTCCATTGGCCGTATTCGAGACACTCTTCATGCTCAGGTTCGTGCTCTTGCAGACATTCAACATCTCCTTGGACACCAGCCCTCTCCTCTAAGGAATCAGCCACCTCCACCTGTAGATGCACCATGAGGATTTTTTTTCTTTTCTCCCTCTAGCTTGCTATCCTTTGGTTTTGTGTCACTTAGGTCCTCCTTCGTCTATCCCACTCCCTTTTGATGATTCCAAAGGGGGAGAAGTAGTAGTGCAGGGCTTTATATATTTATGTACGTCCGTGTGCGGTTGTGTGTTTGCGTGCTTGACATGTGAGGATCATGAGTCTTTTATGCATTTGTTTAGTCTTTGAGTCTAGAGTCGTGCATTCACTTTTGCACCAATGTATCTTGTAATGAAACGATGAATTGAATGCAACTGGTGTTTGATCTCAAATGGTTGGCTTTTATATTTCATTTCTCTTCTAATTGGCATATAAATGTTGAATGGCTTGTGTTCGCTAGCGTAACGGGCTGTGAGTGAAATACTTTGATTTTGAACCTTGATCTCAACCTTCAAACTCTGTTCAAAGGCACGTTCATGTTTTCAAAACCCCTTCATTTTTGTCATCATCAAAAAGGGGGAGATTGTTGAGTATATCCAGGTGATTTTGATGATAACCAAAACTCATGTTATATGTTTTATCACGTACTAATGGTTCAACTATTAAGGTCATTTTTAACACGCATTCAAGCCTACTTCACCGTGTAATAAGCTGAAGTGTTTAAACCCGCCCAAATGCATAAATCACTATTTTTGGTTCTAAACCACCTAGGCTGAGCTTAAATTCACTCACATTGATTGGAACAAGGTAGCCATAAACCAATTATTCACATATCATATTTGATTGGCTAACCTTTAATTTTTGCAGGAAACCTAGCCAACGGTCGACCGCCAGCCTATAGCGGTCGACCGATTTTCCCAGGGACGAATGGCCAATTCCCAATAAAATTTCAGTCGACCGCCCCTATGCATAGGTCGACCGCCAGCCTCAAAAAGCCCATATTGTTGACCTTTTGGTCTCAACATGGGAAGTCTTTCTTCAAGGATTTGTTTAATCCCAAAGCCACCAATCTTCCCATGATTTGTGGATCTGGTTCCTGGCTTATCTCTTGACCATTCAAGAGTTATAAAAACATCTCATTGAAGCTTGAAACCCTAATCAATCAAAGGAGGCCAAGGGAGGCTATCAAGGGGAGATTCAAGATTTGGTAATGTAGCCGTGAACAGTGCTCCGAGAAGAAAGAGATTCATCCATCTTCTTCCATCTTCAAGCAACATCTGGAGTAGATCAACCCCAAGCCAAGAGGAGATCAAGCTGCATCCAAAACCATCTTCATCAACTAAGGGGGAGCCTGAATATGAAGTTTTCTTTTGTATTTTTCATTCCAATCTTGCTGGGCTTTAATTTTTGTGTTCTTATAATATTCAAACATATATGTGTGTGTGTGGATCTACAAGGATCCGTGTGTGTGTGTGTGATCTTCTTGTTCTTCATCCTTCCTTGTGTTTCGGTGCGTGTGCACCTTCGTGGGAGTTCTGAACTCACACGAGTGTGTGTGTGTGTGTGTCTTGATCTTGTAACTTTCTACAAGATAGTGTGTGAATCCTCACGGTCAGTGAGGGGTGGACGTAGGTTGCAGTTGTTGCATCCGAACCATCTAAAAATCATGGTGTTCTGTGTGGTTTGCTCCCTATCTCCTACCTCCAGTTCTGATCTAGTTTGTTTGTTTGTTGCATCGTTATCTAGTTTCATTGCTTAGATCAAGTTGTATTAACCCTTTTATGGGAGATCTTTGGTATATCAAAAGGTAGCTTCTGATCGACACAGTCAATCCTGTTGGGAGGAAAATACTTTGTGTGAGAGGATCTTCAGATTCCCGGACTCCGCCTAGTACCAAGGAACTTCTATAGGTGTTGTTTTAGCCAGTTTCATCTTGTATTTCATCTGATCTATTCCTGTATGTTGTTTGTTCTTCATATATCTTTTAGATTTCTTAAAAAGGACATAAAATCTGTCATCACCCAATTCACCCCCCCTCTTGGGTGTCATTGATCGCGGGACTTCACTCCGTGTCAAGGAATCTTGGATCCTTGTTATCCTCTTCATCTTTGTCTTGTCGAGCGAGGAATACAAAGCTCGTGTTGCTCGAAGCTCGATGATCAAGATCGCTTCAGGATGCTGGTTTCCACGCCATGGATTTGCAAGGTATCTTTATTTTACGTAAGAAACATGTTATCATTGCTATTTCTATTATTCCTAATTCCATCGGATGGTTATAATGATGGTTCCTCAATATGGTTGAGTGATTTTAGTTCAATTTTAGTCAAGTTTTGTTATTTAGTCAAAATTTTTAGTTCGCTTCTACAGCATTCGTAGGCTGGTGATAGCTCCGCGCTGGGAGTCTGAGTTCTTTCCCTAATCGTTGAGGGTGATCCTTTAGCATGGGTTTTCCACACACTACACGGCGAGCTATAGTCGATTCCTCTGAGGCACACCGTTGCTGCTTTGGCCATACTATGAGTATGCACGAAGGTCTTTCTTTTCTCTGCTCGGCCAAATGCAGGGGCAAGAGATTGATGGATAAGATGCCCAACCTAGGCGCTCCCCAATACGAGAGAGGTCTCAAATAGGGGCAATCTTGACCCTCGAAAAATGTGCTTTCATGCTAAATCTGGCCAATAAGGGCTATAAATGCCAAAATTAAAATTATGATTCAAAGGCATGGCAAGAGTGGTAGTACAGTTCACCGCGGGACAACATGAGCCCAGTCGCATTCGTGCCTAGTTAATGGGTCCAAAAATAAAAGACACAAAGTCCCGGCGTAACAGACTATCTCTTTGAGACGTAGTGCCTAGGAAGAAATTTAAGTCCTGATATTACCCATCCTGCATTAAGCTTATCTCCACTTTTCTTCTATTTCTCCCTCTTAGGTTGAGTTGTATCCCGGGTATGGCCTTAGTAGGGGCACCGTTCTTTAGAGGCGGTTGGTTGTGGCAAGTCACCCTCAAATGCACGCCCGGCTCAAGGGAAATCTTTAATGAGAGGGGGAGGGATGGCCACTCCTAGCTAGTAGTTTGAGCCTGTCTTTGGGTGCTATAGATTGCTTTGTCAAAATTCTAGAAAAAAATTTAAATATTATCAATTTTTTAAAAAAAATCAAATGTATCAAAATTCTAAAAAAATCAAATATTACCAAAAAATAAAAAAATTATATATTTTCAAAATCCAAAAAAATCAGATATTATCAAAATTCCAAAAAATCAAATATTATCAAAAAAAATAGATATGTATAAAAATCAGATATTGTCAAAAAAATCTTTAAAAAATCAAATATTGTCAAAAAAATAAAAAATCTTAAAATAACAAAAATTCAAAAATGTGTGTCTTCTGTTCCCTTCTTCAGGTGTTTTTTGTCTATTATTTTGAGGACATGTATGATTTTTTTATTAAGTGTGCAGGTTGCAGGTGTTCAAGCTTCCTTGCTCTTTTTCTTTCGCTCTACCTCCTGTTCATATTTTCTGATCTGTTCCTCTCTTCTTCAAACTTATCTCTCGATCTTTCTGAAGCTTATGTCCTTCTCAGCTATTACCTCGCTTCATCTCATTATATCTCCATGAGAGGGCTTTGCCTCATGACTATGAACCTGACTGTTCTGTTTCATCTGATCTTGGGCTTTGGTTGAATAGCGTATTCGTCATGTCTTTTATCCCTTCGTGTCCTTGTCACACATGTCTATGTCCCTCCGTGTCGTCCCACACGTGTTGTTTTGTCCCTCCGTGTCTGTCATATTTTCATCCCGCTATATTTTCGTCCCACTATGTCGCCATGTCACGTGTTGTTATCTCACTAGGTTGTGTTGTCCGTATCTTTTGTCCCCCGTGGTTGTCGTCCCACATGTGCTATCCCACCACATGTCTTGCCCCACCATGTCTTTGTCCCACCGCGTGTGCTATCCCACCGCGTTATGTTGTCTTGCCCCACCGTGTTTCCATCCCACGCACGCTTGTCATTCATTCTTGTGATGTTTTGCCCATGTTGTTATGATTAGTTCACTATGTTGGGCTTAGTTCACCTTTGTGTTATTATGTTACATTTCGTTCATTGTTTTGTTATGTTCGTCATTGTTGTCATGGTTGTCTTATATGTCAAAAATTTTGAAAAAAGAAAATATCATTTCGCTTGACAAGTAAGTCAGGTATGGCTCTCTATCCCTTCTCTTTGTTGCATTACTATATGGTATCTACGTTATTATATCCTCTCAAGGGCCGGCTGGTTGTCCGTGTGTTCTGGGATCTGATGTTCCCCTTTAACAAAAAAAATGATGATCTAGGAGCATGCGGTTAATCGTGGGATAAGCTGTTAGTTTGAGTCGGGTGGGGGACGATGGACTCTATCTCGCACACCGTGGTTGCAATAGACTCTTAACCCCGTCTTGCTCAGTCTAGCAATATTATCCTTGAGTACTTTCTATTTTTATCTTTCTTCACATTCATTTTGATGATTTCTTTATTTTAGCCCAGCATACATCATGTCATTTTGAGCACTCACGTCTCGTGATTCTTTCAAGATTTCTCCTCAACAATGAGTGATTGCACTTCAATTCTCTTGGATAAGAGATCTTCATTCCACTTCGAATTTGAACATTTTCTTTGATCTGTCCACTTGGTCTAGTTGGCCAACGTGATTCCTATCTGGATTTTTTTATCAATCTCAATTCTCCTTTTCCAGCTTGTTAGCTGTGTTCTTTCCGATCCCCTCGTTGGTCATTGATTGTGTCCCCGATTGAGGTTGGTCAAGGTTTTCGTTCCCTTAGTTTAGTTTCTCCAGACATGTCTTATCCTTGTCATCCGTTCTTGGTGGTTAGTTCGACGCTTTTGAGAGAATTCATGTCGCTTGTTGGTTTTGACGGGTGTCTTTTGCCTTGATGCCCACTTTTCAGTTCTCTCCGCTTCATCTCTACTCCATCTCTATTTCTCGTCGCTTTCGCTCCATCTCATTTCCATTTCACCTCCGTGCCGCTTTTGCTCATTCCCTTGCAAAGCAGACATCAAGGAGGGGCATCTGTTGACACCCATTTTAAGCCTACAAGTTGAGTTATTTCTCTTATTCGCTTTTCATGATGCTCTCAATTACCCATTATTTTGGAGTCTTCTTTAATTGTGTTTCGAGCCCATTTCTTGACCACTTTCAAGCCCATTGACCTTTGGAGGCTATCTACTTTAATTCCCCCACTTTCGGGCCCATACCGTGCGGATCGGGCGACCGAACGATCGACGGGAACACACCCGGACAGACCCCTAGTCGAGGTCTCCTTGGAGACGCGTTCACATGAACAATATTTTTTTATTTTTTATTTTATTTTTATTATTTTTTAAATGCCAAGTTGCGGTCTTCTAAAGAGCGGTACCTTCGGGTAGCGGTCTCATGAAGACCATCTTCTTAGTTTTTCTTCCTGAAGCGCCCCAGACGCCCTGACTCAGTCATTTGACCCATTTTCTGATCCCATCAAGTGGCGGTCCCACCATGACCATTTTCTAAAGGTTGCAGCCTTGCGACTGGCCGCCTTCTCAGTGCAGAATCCTCATCATCTCGAGCTTCGATTTCTTCGCCCGAGGACTCTTTGGAGTCCTTATTTGATCCATTTTCGAGGGAGATAGGCCTCCACTTCGATTTCCATCTATTCTGGGCTCTTATCCTTGATGTTATATCGAGGATTAATCAAGATATATCCCCTATTTGGGTCATTATCTCCTTAATTTGCCCTAGGGTTTCTGCACTTTATAAATAGCACCCATGTTTGCAGTGCGCGAAAGGGGGCTCTTCTTCGGTTCGGGGCGAAGCTATGCTGCGACGCCATCTCATCCTTCGACCCCAACCTGCAGAGGGAAGTATTAACTTTGTTTTCCATCGCTCAGGGCTCAGTTTGTTCATTCATATCTCTTGTTCTATGCTTCTATTTTTCTCAAATCATCACAAACTTGCAATTTTTTGCACATGCATGCACGATTCGCACTTTTGCATCGCCATTTTCCGCAGCACTACTGCATGTTATTTCAATCTCTTTGCTCATACATCATCACAATACACACGCCTACGTGTTTCACCCTTCCACAGGGGTTAAAAACCTCCCCCGGTACGTTCTCCCCCTTTCTTTGCACCTCTTTTATGCACTTCGGGATTGATACTGCATGCATGTTTCTTATGGATTTTTCCCTTATTTCTTATCTTTGTTTCGCAGGAAAAGCAAGTACGACGTGAGGCCCTCTTCTTCTAGCAGGTTGGAAGGCGAGGAGGTGTAATCCACGCAAGTTTCCGCACCCTTCTTCTCAAGTGCGATCAAGTCTTCATCCTTTTCCAAAGTACACGGCGTCGTTGCTCTCTTTTCTCCATCCCTTTGGCGTTGTCAACCTTTGGTGACGATCATGGTTAGTATCTCTATTCTCATCACCCCTTTTCTTTCATCATATTCTATTTTCATGCTTATGCATATATATGTTCATGTGATGGGGGTGGGGTAGATAAAATATCTACAACGACGACTTCTCGGCAGCAACAACAATTGATCGCGAACCGGAAGAAGAGGATGTAGTGGAAGAAGCCGCTCCCTCCTTCATGCACAGCAGTAGTAGCACGCAGCCCTTCGAACGCCCAGGCAACAATAGCCTTGGCATATTCGAGCGGTTTATATTTATAGGAGAAAATCCCCCTATACGTGCATGATTCCTAGGGGGATCTAAATTTACTCCGTATAATCCTAGTGGGTTTTAAGTTTCCAAAGGCTAATCTCCTCCCTGCTATATCCTCAGCCACCTTCCCCCAAGGTTCGCAGGAATCCTACTCCTCATGCATATCTTTCGAACGTGGTATGTGTTGGGTATTTTAAAAGCCATATAAATCTATTTATGTATATGTCCTCAAAACTTGTTCTACGGAAGGCCCACTATCTATTGGTTTAAGGTCTTTAGAGTTTAATGGGATAAGGGCCTTTAGATTTTAGTTAATTGGGTTGGACTCTACAGGTTCTAATATATATTTCTTTATGAGGTTTGGGCTTTATGTGTTTAATAGGGCCTTTTAATCCTAACATTAATTGGGTTTTGTAATTTTAAATGGCCCATTATCTATCTAATGGCCTTATATATATAAAGCCCTTCATTCTCCTACGGAATATGCCTTGTATTAAATCTCATTAACTAATAATTGTTCTAGGTAGACTTAGTTACTCATTATAAAGCCTTTTGACCCATTTGTTAATCGTGAGGCCCATTAATTTATTTAGGCTAGTCTTAATAATTAAATAGTTTAAACTCACTATTACTAATTCCATATTTGAGTCGGACTTTAAATATACGCATTGTTATAGTTTTGGTTGTCGATAATCATTAATAATTTTATCAATAAAATATAAAATCTCGAAATCATTAGTATTATCGAGGGATTATATATTAACCCAAGCTTTATCTCTATTTTATAAATCTCAAATATTCTTGGTGCTTTATAATGAGAATTTGATTTTTTTTTCTTGATTTAAAAATTGAGATGAGATATTTATTACTCAATTGTCCTTTTAATCCTTTCACTTTTATCCCCATTTATATTTCATTTTCTCACTTGATTCTTGATTAAGTTAATTCCCTTTTTGATCTATTTTTATGACCTTACCATATTTTGTTTTTAATAAGGATGTTTTGTTTTATTCATCATAAAGTCTAACAATATTTATAATTATCTTTTCTCTTTCTACAATATAAGTAGTTACTCTTATTTTACACTTCCTAATTTGTCGGGCGTTACAAAATCAATACAATTCAGTTAAGTTAGCTCATCATTACTCAATAGATATGGAGTAATGAAGTAACTCTCATGATAGCATAACAAAGCACAATCATTTGTCCACCCAATTTATGACATTGGCATGTCATAGACTAATGTCCAACCCCAAACCCAATAATTATTATGGTAGCACGATAAATTAACTAGGTCTAAAGACTTTCTTTAGGAACATGGACGATTCTCAATCTCTCACGTTGTCAACTTAATTTTTAATATTGAGATATTTTTATTTGTCTTGGTCTTATCCTAGGTAATACATATTATGTACATCTTTACCGCACCTAATAAGCATTTGATTCCCAATCAAATAATAACTGCATGCATATCATATACACATGCTATAGGTGATTATGGATAACTTTGTGTGACCCAACTACAGCCAAATAGTTTGTCACTAACCGCTAGATTACATCACATGTCAATCATGTACACATCTCCATATGTATCGGCATTTAGATGAATTCAAACTACATACATTTGCAGCTTGATTTGATGGCACCTCCTATTGATGGATAATCACTATTCTCCCTTACCCACATCCACATCGTCTTCAAATAAGTGTAGAATAATTTTGGAGTCAATTGGCTAAAAATTTACACAAAAAATGATATAAGATATTTTAAAGTGAGTACATTTACGTGAGGAAGGTAGAATTTACATCACGTAATATAAATAGAGGAGGGAGACATGTAAGCCTCATAATCAATCCAACATAAATAACCATCCATCATTCATCATATGAACATATTAATCAAATCTAAGTGCTATCTAAGATCATCCAATCGTCGCACCCATGGCATGTTCAAATAAATATATTTTTTTCTCATAATAAAATAAAAGTTGACATTAAAACATGAGTTTCAAAATCAAAATCGGCACTTTGATTATTTTGAAAATTATTTTAACATGATCTCATCAAATTAAAACAAAGCATCCAGAGTCAGAATTTTACACATATAATTTTTGTAGATTTTTTTATTTTAAATCACACCATTAATTTAAATAGAACACTTCTATTTAAATAAATTTTCTATTTTGAACATCGCATGCTCCAAAATAGAAAACTATTCTAAAATAGAATTTCCCAAATTCTAGGCTGCACATTGCTGTAATCCGGGCAGAATCGAAAAAATCTTGATCAGATTTCATAACTAGATTCTAGCTGCGTGTGGCACACTACACCCCGGTTTCACACTCCCGGGTAATCTGGACCACCGCTCCGATAGTACATTGAGGGACTAGACTATTGCGCATTACGCCCGTCTCCATCTTCCTGTTAGAAGCCCAATTAATTAGGGCAAAAAACCTTCGTAGATCGCGCCACTGTTGCTGCCAAAAGGACCCCCCACCTAGAACCCGCCGACGACTAGGCTGTCTCATACGCCGCCGTAAGACGGTGGGTGACTGTCGGGCAACCCTCTTCCAGCCCAACGTCGCCTTGGCAAGCCGACAGTGCTTTGCTACTCAAAGTGGACATTCCAACGTGCAAGGCGTCGGCCGGCGACCCTGGCCTCCCGGGTGGCCGTTCGAGATGCTCGTGGTGGCCGCTAGGCATGCCCTGGGGTTTTCCTTGGCCTCTGCAGCCACCGCTAGGCAAGCCCATCACCTGTGCGCGGGCTTGGCCTTGTTGCACGGTGGCAGCCGCCAGCCTGCACTTCTTGGCTGACTATGTGACCTTTTTTCTTCCTGCTACGATCGTACTACCATCCCCATCTCATGGAGATCGATTTCCCATCGTAGGGGATCATCTTCACGCCACGGGATAAATCAGAAAAGATCATCTACAAAAATACACAAAAATTCAAAATAACTAAGAATCAGAACGAGCAACCTAGCTCTGATATCACCGCAAGGATCTCAGGTGCGGTAGCAAGAAATGTAGCATAATAAAATTTTCATCCTCATGTCTCATTATTTATTCTAATTTCTATTGATTTTCTATGCGTAGAGATCCGATTTTCACCCCAATGATATGCAGATCAGAACAAAGTGAAAAGCAAACCCTTGTGACAATAATGCATCCCACGTGTACTCAATCTCTAGCAATATTTACATAGGCATAAATAACGGAGTTCTCTCCACACATCGTTCCACGAACAATCTCTTCTGTAGCACCCTGGTAGAGTCTCAATGCTTAAGACAAAGGGGAGAAGATTGAGGAGAAGGGGACGTTGCTATGAGGAACCCTAGATGTAACTATTTATATACTCTACTAGGGTTTTCATAAATACATCATAAGTCTATAATTGCATAACTACCCCTGTGGTATGTAATCCTAATGTGTGTGACCCTTTAGGCCCAATGTCAATCTAATTTGAGACCCATTAAACTTAAGAACTCTTTCCTAGCTTATCCGCGTTAACACTTAATATGGAATTAATTTTTTAATCATCTTACGACTAAAATAATTAACGCATCATCTCATGATCATTTTGTAGTGGGCTTTAAGGTCACGGTAAGAACCAAGCAACACTTCGTGACCCTAAAAGACAAAGGAGGACAATAACCCACTCCAGGACCTTTCCATCCACAATTATCACACAGCTCTAGTCTTTCATTCATGCAATGCCCCTGCCATAATTAAGGGTATGTTGATATTGTCAAACCCTTATATCCTTTATGGCCTAACGAACCCCCCGTACTCAAAGGTCTTGGAGAGGGGTAGATTTGCGGCCCAAAAAATATGCGGCCCAATACGGCCCAATAAGACCAACATAACCCAACGAGTGACAGCCCCCTATTGGGCCCACTCATCAGGAGGCCCAACTCATTCGGACCAACACCGCCCATGTGATTTTCTGGCTCCTAGTTTGGGAGTCCGAGTAATGGTACCTCTTAAACGCAGGGAAAGCCCAAAGGGCAACCGAGCGTAACTGGTCATAGGAAGTTCAGGGGATAAGAGATGGGTAAGGGTCCTCGAACGGTGAAGAGTCCTCACCCAGGAGGTAACGGCCCCTAGTCTCTTTCACTTCCCTTCCAAAAAGGGAGCGAGCCGTTATATAAATCCAGAAAAGCTCTCCAGAAAGGTAAGCCAACTCTAGCCACTTCACCGGTGAGGAGCAGTCTCGTGCCCATCACCCCCTTGCCTCCTTCTAACTCTTGGCTCTTACCATTCCTGACTTAAGCATCGAAGGGTTTTTCCCAGGATCTCAACCCCGTGCCCCCTTGATCGCTTTTTCCATTATTTGCATAATTCTCTCTTAAGATGGTTGCCCCCCGCGATCATCTCAGATCTGACGGTTCACGGCTTGGCATGAGATCTCACCTCTTTATCTGGCACCGTCTGTGAGAAACGAGCGAAAAGTTAATATGGTGCGAAGGAGTAGCAGTAGGAGGGTACCGCCGGCTGAGGGATGTGCATCATCCAATTCTATGACTGGCACCTCTCCTCCCAACCAAGCCAACACCCCACCCCCTCTGCCTATGGGGGCCCCGCTTCCCGTAATGGATCCCGTAGCTTTCCAGGCCCTCAACGCCAAGCTAGATACCCTCGTCGACCTAATGCGGGCCCACGTAGCCAAGGAAGAACGCTCACAGCATTCGTAGTGGAGCCCCCCCATCTTGAGGCTTCCCGACGAACGGCCAGAGGCTGCTTTATTCACCAAGAAGGTCGCATCATCCGTAGCACAGCGGGCGAACCTTCCCAATTTCTGCCTCAAGCCGCCGAGCAAGAAGCTTTCTCCAACCCTTGTAGGAGGGAAGGTGAAGCACACCCACCCACTCCGCCGGTGCAGGCGGTCGGCCTTGGTCTGCTCCAGCACGGAGGCGATCACGAGCTCACCGAGAACATCTCGAGACCTCCACGCGCTCATCCGGAGCTCTCCCTCCAACTCTGAGAGTCTGAGTGACGGTTCGCCGAGCAATAGCGGGCCCTTCGGGCCCTACAGTAGAACTCTGCCACTAAAAAAGAGGAGGAGTGATCCCCGTTCTCCTCCGACATCTTGGAGGCCAAACTATCCCCACAGATGTCCCTACCGGCCTTCAAGTCTTATGACGGTCAGGGTGACCCGACCGATCACTTTGACAGCTTCGATGCCCTCATGACTCTCCAGGGGGCATCTGAAGTCATTAAGTGTCGAGCCTTTGTCACCACGTTGGTACAAGGTGCTCAGGCATGGTTCCGAGCCCTCACCCCAGGAAGTGTCACTAGCTTCTGACAGCTCGGACGACTATTTAAGGAAAGCTTCGCCGAAAACGGTCCCCCAAGGTCAATAGCAGGACTACTGGCGCTGAGACAAGACCTGAGGGAAAAGCTACGAGCCTATATAAATTGCTTTAAAGCGGAGGCCCTGCACATCCCCCACCTTGACGTGGCATCCGCCATCACCGCGCTGACTGGGGGGACCCACGATGAAGGACTCCGACGAGAACTGGTGCTCCATCCTCCAGCCACTCTTGCTGACCTAATGACCTTAGCATTGCGCCTTGCGGAATGCGAAGAGGTCCTCACTGCCTACCGCGACCCCTCCAGCCAGCAGAAGGAGGGGGAGAAAAGGAGGTCAGTCGAGCAAGCCTCCAACTAGGGGAAGAGGAGGAACCGCGAGGGCGACCGCAAGGAGCCTCCAAGGAGGTTCGAGCAGTATACCCCGCTAACTACTCACATTTATGAGATATATCGGCAGATCAGAGACTACGATCTCCTACACCGGCACGAGCCCATGAGGGCTGACCCCAGCCAACATAATCGACACAAGTGTAGACACGCCATTCTTGACGTCTCCTGAGAAAGTCTCATATTACTATACGACGCCCCGCGACGGCTTACGCATTTCGAATCACTTGAGTACTTCCTTTTCTTGAGTCTTCTTCTACCTTTTTCGGCATCCAGAATCGTCTCGTCACGGCATTCGGACGACATCAACACCAATCGGACGCATCAGGAGGTTCCGAAATCAAGAAGGGGGTCTACCGGGCGGCCGCCGACGCCTGATTTGAGGACCCGGGTGGGTCTTAATGGGGGCGTCCAGGCCCCTGGACGCCCCCATATTTTTAATTTATTTTATTATTTTCTCAGGGCCCAAAAATAAATAAAAATATATATATTTTAATGGAGGCGTCCAGGCCCCTGGACGCCTCCATAAAAACTAATAATAATAAATATTTATAAAATGCCAGTTGGGATAAAAAAACATAATAAAAATATATATATATATTAATGGAGGCGTCCAGGCCCCTGGACGCCTCCATAAAAATAATTATAAAAAAATCAAAATGCCAGCCTTGGCACAAAAGACAAATAAAAAATAAAATAATATATTTATGAAGGCGTCCAGGCCCCTGGACGCCTCCATTAACTCTCTCACGGGCGCCGGCCACCGAACGACGGTTTGTCGTGTGTGGAAAAATTCAAATTTTGAAGACGTCCAGCCCCCTGGACGCGCCCATTTCTGAATCACGAGGCGTCGCTCACAAAACCACGCGTTGTGCCAAACCGCGTGCGGCCGTCGTCGATTTTCGGTGGACCTATTAGAGGCGTCCGGGACCCTGGACGCCCCCACAAAAGTATTCCAAAAAAATATATAAAAATAGAATAAAATATTAGTTCGGCCCTGATGGAGGTGTCCAGGGTTCTGGACGCCTCCACCCTCCGGAACCCTATAAATAGAGGCCCACCCCCTCAGTTCTGGGAGAGCTTAGAAGTGATCCGATAGGCTGCCGGAGCCCAGAGGCTACGGAGTCATTTTCTAACCCGTGGGTTCTTTTGTAGGTGGAGGTTCTGCCGGCTTCTCGGGTGCTCACGCTCGCGAGAGGAAGGTCGTCTTCATCCACCGCGCTTCCACGTCGTCCCCATGCTGTCGGAGCTCCGCCGGATTTCACCATCGGCACATCCAATAAGCCAATTCTTTCCTTTTCTTCGTAGTTCTTTTGCATTCATCATCTTGCATCCCCTATCCCCCTTCATAAGGGCGCCTTTTCTTATACACTTCTTACATCCATCATCTCATTTTCCTCCTACTCGAGTCCGAGAGGGGTTTAAAAGATAACACCAACCAGGTGTGTGTCTTGCCATCATTTCATTATTTTTATCGCAAGGATTTGAATACTACACCTCCATCTTTCTAATCCACTTGTCATTTGTTTGTCGTTGTTTTGCAAGGATAGTCGAGGAAAGCCCTCTCCGTCGGCCGGCCGGAGGGAGAGGAAGAAGCAACCCGCCATCTCCCGCTCTTAAGGTAGGCGCGATCACCTTCTTATTTTGGGGCCTTTCGGCCCCTGGCGATCACATCTTGTTTTCGAGGCCGCGGCGAGTCACATCCCCAATGGCCGTTTAAATTTCCGTTCTTATATTCTCTTTATACTCTGCTATATTCTGCTCATATTTTCGAGGCCGCGGCGAGTCACTTCCCCAATGGCCGTTTAAATTTCCGTTCTTATATTCTCTTTATACTCTGTTATATTCTGCTCATATTCTCGAGGCCGCGGCGAGTCACTTCCCCAATGGCCGTTTAAATTCACGTTCTTATATGTTATATTCTTATCTGTTTATGTTCTCGAGGCCGCGGCGAGTCACTTCCCCAATGGCCGTTTAAATTCCCACTCTTTGTATTCTCTTTATATTCTGTCATCTTATTATCTGCTCATATTATCGAGGCCGCGGCGAGTCACTTCCCCAATGGCCGTTTCAATTCTCGTTATTTAATTTCTGCACCATTCCCGTCCCCCCGAGGCCGCGGCGAGTCACTTCCCGCTATGGCCGTTTAACCCCCATATCTTGCTATATCACCCTTGTCCCGCTCGCCCCACCGGAGCAATCTCCCGTGGTGGCCCCTTCTCTCTCTTCTCTTATTTCTGTGTTACAGCAAACAAACAACAAAAGAAAAGTGGAGCCCGCGAGCGCTCCGCGTCCTCTCCGCTCTTCCCCGAACCGCGTGACGTCGCTCACAGATTGGCGATCACGGTGGGACCTCTACTGCTTCCTTTCGGCTACCCTTGCAAGTTCGGCACCACCCGTGCCTCTCCACCTTGGCGCCCGCGTGCGCCCCCGTTGTGCTCACGGCAGCACCGTCAGTTCTGATTGGTTCTTTGTTTATTATATGTCTGTTATTTCTGTTGTTTTCCCACTCCATATATCTGTCAGCATTCCATTGCATACATCCATTCCTCTTTTCTATCCCTTTTTTTATTTTTTTGAGGATCACCCTTTCCCGGTGAAGGAAGGACTCTCCGTTTGGGAATTCCTCTCAACGGACTAGAATCTCCTACACTGGGACCTCCGTAAGTCCCCGACATCGAAGGATCTCATCTTCGTTCACTGGGCTGGTTGTACCATTGAAGTTCCCCGGAGTTAGTCATTTCATTCGTGGTGAGACGAGAGACCCTAGCTGACACGGCGGTGAAACAAAAACAAACTAGGGTCCCCATTTTGTGTGAACTTCGGATCTCGCTAAAAATACAAAAAAATCATCAAAATCAAAACACAAAAAAGGGCGTAAAGACATCCACTTGTTTGATAATCTCTGCTACCTACTTGCTAGTGTATGTTTTTGCGTTCTGGGAAAACTGTGAGCATGTCTCACGAGTCTTTTGAGGAGAACCACCCTAGCCGTGGTTTGTCAGCCGACCCGCGAGTCTATGCTATGGACTCGGGTCCTTCTCATGACCCCTCGCATGAGGTGCAGGTTATTGCCGGAGACACGTCCCCGCCACAAGATATCACTTCCTTACTGGGCGTCCTCGCCAACACGGAGCTTACCTCTGAACAGCTCCGGGCCTTCCAGGCCATTCTAAAAGGGAAATCTGTTTCCCCCATGCCCCAGGAGTCAACTCCGGCCATCGCACCTCTCCAAGAGTCCGTGCAGGCCATTCCATCTCTCTCATTGGCGCAAGCCATCCAGTCTCCCTCGCTTCAAGGACAAGCGAGCCAACAACCACCCTCATTCCAATTCCCATCACAATCTCAAACTCCCATTGTTCCCCAGACACCGCTTCAGCCGGGGCCAACCGTCGGCGGTCCGACAGCTCCCTCTCATTCCGGGTTCCCCCCTCAAGTCTCTGGGAGACAGTTTCTCCCCCAGTGGCAAGTGCCACCTTCACCTCCAGAGGAGCTCGCCCAATCGCTCCTCAATAGGTTCAATCGCATGGACGAGCAGTTTCAAAATCTGAGAAGGATGGTGGACGTGAAAGCCACCCCGGAGGTTGCTTTGCCAATCCTTCCTGTCATTCATCTTCCTCCCTCCGAAATGCCCACGTACCGCAGATACAATGGTATCGGCAACCCCTTCATTCATCTCAAGGATTTCATGTATGAGTCCTCTTACTGGCAAAACGATCAGAGGTCCCTGGCATACCTCTTTCGGAGATCATTGGATGGTCCCGCGCTTGAGTGGTTCTATTCTCTAGAGCCCCGCGAGGCCGAGAATTTTGAAATAGTCCAGAGAAGGTTCTTACAGAAATATAGGGATAGGGTCGGTCCCTCACTCTCCATTACCGACCTAGTGGCCGAAAAGATGAAACCCGACGAGGATTTTGTCCGATATGCTGATAGATGGAGGTCTCTGGCGGAAAGAATAAGGGATACCCTCTCCGAGCCCGAACAAGTGAAGATGATTGTGTCTAATGCAACCCCACAGTTCAGACACGTCCTGGCCATGAATAAACTTACTACAATGGAGGAACTCTATGAAAGGGCCCGGTACATCCAAACCCAGCTAAAAGACTCCCCCATTATGAACATGTTTGAGTCACCGAAGCCCAAAGTGGTCAGAAAGACAGGCGCTGATGTCCCGGGCGGAGCCACAGAAGGGGTCGTGACAAATGAGCAAGTTAGTGCGGTCAACAATGCCAACTATGCAGTCAACCCAAGGCCTCCACAAATGCCCCGACTTCCCCTTCAACCAGGTCCTTTCCCTCTTCGTCCTCCACCCCAAAATAATCCACCCCAAGATAATATGCCTCCATTACGCCAACCCCAGCAACAACAACCACAACCTCAGCAACAATAACCACCACTTCAGTACAACCAAGTTCCACCCCCGGGGAACTATGGTCCCCAACAGCAACAAAGGAGGCCGCTCGGTCCCAAGAGAGCCTACTATCCGCCATTGCCGGAAACCTTAGCAGACATTTTTAATGCCCTCATGGCATCAAACCAACTCGCCCTACCCAGAGAAAGGCCCGCGTGGCCCCCCAATGTTGATACCTCCAAATACTGCGTCTACCACAAGCAGCCAGGACACACAGTAGATTACTGCTTCCATTTCAAAGATTACATCCATGATATGAATGATGAACATCAAATAGATTGGGATGAGATGAGACGATACGTCGCGGCTCTCAAGGCTAGGAGACCCCCTCATAGGCCACAGCAGCAGTTACAACAGCAACAGCAACAGCAACCACAACAACAACAGCAGGCTCAGCAGGCCCCACAACAACAACCCGACATGGGCATAATCCAGAATCCTTTACCGGAGCACCAACAGCCCAATCATCAGGTTAACCCCATCTCCTCCTTCCCGGAAGTCGGGAGAGAGCAGGTGTGGCACCAGGAAAGTACCTCCACTCTTTCTACCTCCAACCCTATCGTCATGCAACACCCTCACCTTGCCCGGGTAGCACCTCTCTCTCATCAACCCGCGTCAGTATCACCATCACCATTTCCACTACCATTACGCCCTCTCATCCGCACCCCGACCTCCTATCAACCGACACTCTCCACTATGCCTTCACACCCTCTCATCTTCTCCCACTCCCCCACGTTACCATCCACCTCTACCACATTTACCCCTACGCCTTCTACACCCCTTATCATCCGTCAACCATACATAACCCCATCTTTCTCCACCGTATCACCATTAATGCCTTCAAAACCACTCATTAACCATCACCCACCTCAAAATCATTGCCCACTTCAATCCCTACCCACTCCTACTTCGTCTCCACCGCCACCTTCTAGACCCCTTATCCTTCATAATCCGCGCAATATCCCCTCTACCTCCACCATGCCGCCACCTAACAAACCCCTCATCAGAATCTCTGCTCCCGTCATCACCCCTGCTTCATCAACCATTCCTCCACTACTACCCCTCAAACCCCTGTTAAAACCCACTGCTACCCCCACAGAGGTACAAAAGCCGCAGGCAATGGTGCTCCGGAGTGGAAGGATTTTCCACAGGATTTTCCCCCACAACAGTCAGAATCCTGAGCAATCTCAGCCAGAGAAGGATGATGCAGAACAACCAGAAAGAGCTATCCTTGGAACACAGTATGATCTATTGAAACACTTGGACAAGACACCTGCCCGGATCTCCATCCTAGAGCTACTTCAAAGATCCACATCCCACCAGACGGCCTTGATGGAATATCTTCAAAAGGTCATGGTTAATGAAGACCTCCCCGTGGAGAAGATTTCGACCGTCCTGACCCCAACAGACACACAACCAGCCATCATGTTTCACAACTACGAGCTCGCTCCCAAGGAAGCTCGAAAATATGTATTGTGCATTTCAATAAAAATCAATGGGGTATCCATAAACCCGTGTCTTGTGGATACGGGTGCATCCATAAATGTGATCTCCATGAGCACTCTTCAGTTGTGTGGGGTCAACGAGGAACAAATAAGACCTTCCTCGATCACGGTCACGCCTTATGACAATAGCAAAAGGCCGCCGCAGGGGATGATTATTCTGAAGGCAGAACTAGGCCCCATGTCAATTCCCACGGAATTCCATGTCCTCGACATGGACCCCACATTCAAGGCTATACTGGGTCGCCCTTACATCGAAGCCATGGACGCTGTGCCTTCCACCAACCATCAGTGCCTGAAGTTTCCTTACAATGGGAGAATTATTAAAGTGGTCAGTACACCTGTCCTTCACACAGTGGATGCTATCAACACCTCTCTGCCTTCTGTTTGGCCGTCTCATCGGCCCATATTGTCACTGCTGGACGTACGTGATCCATCTCATGTTCCACTAGCACCAAAGGAGCCGATCAGGGCAACCACAACATCATGTCTCCCTTTTCACTTCAAAGGTTGGGAGATTATGAGGAACATCGACTATCAACAAGGAAAAGGTCTGGGCGCACAGTTACAGGGTATGCTCAAACCGCCAAAGGAAATTAGGCCGAACTGCAGGTTTGGCCTAGGCTTCAAAGGACCGTTCAAGGCAGATTGGAAGCCCCTCACGTGGACTCTATCAAACCACTTCAACAGAGGGCCCGTTGTTCAGATGGGAGATCACCCACGAGAAGCATATGGGGGATCACATACTGTATATTTGGCTGAAAGATGTCCGAGGATCACCAAAAGAGGCAAGATCAAAGATCCGGAATGCGAGTGGGACAAATGGTTTGACATACGGGACATTTCCGTTGCACTGGAAATGATGTTCTCATCTCCGCAGCTTGAAGGACCACCATTGATCTCCGAAATACCAGAGAATATTACCACTCTTGCCAAGGTTCCAAACTATCCTCGTCCTCGCCAGAAGGACTCTGTCATCGACGGATCTTCACCCGTCCTCAACATTGCCGTCGACGGCTCATTAACCGCCATCCTCTCCATCCACTCGTCTCAACCTTTGCTGATATCTTCTTCCTGGGCCAGACAATTGTCTGATGATCTTCCCATGTCCCCTTCTTTGCTTACATACCTACGCGGGCTTTTCAACCCGCGCCAGGTCTTCAACCATGATCTGCTCTATGAGCCTCACAATCCTCTAGCCATAACCACTTTTCTCTCTCCTCCAATCTCTTTTCACTGCTTTGTCATTAAAAATGAAAACGAAAAAAAAACGTCAATTTTCAAACTCCCCAACAACACATCTTCGTTGAGGAAACCTCCTACATCTCCCACGGGTGCGTACCGCCTTGCGGACCACCCGTCCAAGGTCCGATGAGCGACCTTTTCTACCCCTCCTCTGAGGGGTCTTCTCCTGTACATTCTACACCATCCTCTTCGTCTTCCTCTTCTTCTGTAAATATTGTCAGTCAATTTAGGAATGATAGGCCAAGGGTAGTACCTAGGAAGAAATCCAAGGGTAGGCAGATCCCTCGTCGATTCCTTCTAGATTTGGCCGCCAGGTGTCAGGCCCTTCTTGCCATCCCCCAGTTGTTAGAAAATCCCATCCAGCTACCGGAAATAGAATGCGAGGGCGACTGTGCCTTTGATGAAGGGTATGGAGTCTACGAGATCACGGATGAAGAATGCCCCACTGAAGAAGAGGGTGAAGAATATGAAGATGCGGCGGGCGCATACGCTAGTGGAATGAGGAGATTCGACGAGCCGTCAACCGCCGTAGAAGAATCCACCAAAGAAGTCAACTTGGGAACTGAGAAAGACCCTAGGATCATCCTCATAAGTGACAACCTACCACCCTCTGAAGAAGAGGCATTAATTGAGGTTCTCAAGGAATATAAGGACACGTTTGCATGGAGCTACGAGGATATGCCGGGTCTGGATTCAACCTTGGTCGAACACCGTTTAACCCTAAAACCAGGGTCCATCTCGGTAAAACAAAGGTTAAGGCGTTTCCACCCTCAGATGGCTTTGAAAATAAAGGAAGAGGTCGATAAGCTCCACAAAGCCAGGTTCATTAGAGTCGTTCTTTATCCTCAATGGGTGGCGAACATTGTCCCGGTCATGAAAAAAGATGGGAAAGTCAGGATTTGCATCGACTTCCGGGACCTTAACCGCGCGTGTCCAAAGGATGATTTTTCCTTACCTCACATTGATGTGCTGATTGATAACACGGCAGGCTACGAAACCCTCTCTTTCATGGATGGATTTTCAGGATACAATCAAATTCGTTTGGCAGAAGAGGATCAGGAAAAGACGTCATTCACTACCCCTTGGGGAACATATTGTTACGTGGTCATGCCGTTCGGATTAAAGAATGCTGGAGCTACTTACCAAAGAGCGATGATGGCCATATTTCATGACATGATGCACATATATCTGGAAGTGTATGTGGATGACTTATTGGTGAAATCAAGGACCAGGATGGAACATCCAGAAGTTTTGGCTAAGGTCTTGCAAAGGTCAAGAGAGTTCCAATTGAAAATGAACCCGAAAAAGTGTGTGTTTGGTGTGTCGTCGGGTAAATTACTGGGGTTCATTGTGAGTAAAAGAGGGATCGAGATAGATCCCGACAAAGCCAAGGCTATCAGGGATATGCCGCCTCCCAAGAATTTGAGAGAAGTCCGAGGTTTAATCGGGAGGTTACAGTTTATTCGTCGATTTGTGTCCCAGCATTCACAAAGGTGTAGACCTCTCTACGAGTTGACCAAGCCAGGAGTAGAATTCCACTGGAATTCTAAATGTCAGAAAGCTTTTGAAGGGTTGAAGGAATATCTGGCTAGTCCGCCCGTTCTCATCCCACCCAAACCAGAAAAACCTCTGATCCTTTACGTCTCAGTCTTGGATGACTCCGTGGGAGCCGTCCTCGCACAAGCTGATGAAGAAGGCAAGGAACGGGCAACCTATTACTTGTCCAAACTTCTCAATCCCTGTGAGTAGAAGTACACCGGCATGGAAAAAACCTATGCTGCCCTCGTTTGGGTAGTGCAGAAATTGAAGCACTACTTCTTGGCTCACGAGGTCCACTTGATTGCTCGAATGAATCCTATCAAATTCCTTCTGGAGAAAGCCGTCCTTACAGATAGGCTAGCACGCTGGCAAAGTTTTCTCTCTCAGTTCGACATCACCTACATCCAGCAAAAGGCGATTAAAGGCTATGCCATAGCCGAGCATCTCGCTCATCATCCTCTTCCCAAGTTCGATCCCGTCCAATCAGAGTTTCCAGATGAGGAACTAATGTCCGTCAACCAATCAGATGAGCCAATGTGGACGCTATATTTTGATGGAGCTCTGAATTCTCAAGGGAGAGGAATCGGCGTCGCCCTCCTGTCGCCTGAAGGCCTCACATTCCCATTGGCATACCAGCTCAAATTTTCAGTCACCAACAATATAGCTGAATATGAAGCCCTTCTAGCTGGCCTAGAACTCGCTCATTCTTTTCGTATCACTGAGTTGCGAGTCGTAGGTGATAGTCAACTCATCCTTCACCAGGTGCTCACTAAATATCGCACTCGCGATCCCAAACTCAGCCATACCAAGAACTCACTACTGCCTTTGCCAAACTGTTTGCCAAACTGATCTTTGTTCATGTCCCCCGTCATCAGAATATTCTCGCCGATGCCCTCGCCTCGTTGGCATCATCCATAAGGTTCCCTCTAGGAAGATGGTTTAAGTCCATTTCCATCTATAAACTTCACGCCCCTGCAATCGATGATGCTTCCTACGTAAATATCAAAGACAGGATAGCAAGGAAGATCCTGCAGGAAGATATCCTTGAGAAGAGGGAAATCATGTTGGCAGAGGCCGAAGAAGAACTGGCTGATGAAGAGAAACCATGGTTCTATGAAATTGTCAAATACTGCCAAGATCAGTCTTATCCTGAAGGAGCCACCGTAGAGGACAAGAAAGCCATAAGAAGGGTGGCTCAGAAATACACATTGGTTGGAGGTCTACTCTATAGGAGGAGCCTTACTGGTATTCTGTTAAGATGTCTTGGTTACGATGAGGTTTGGAAATGTGTAGAAGAGACGCACTCGGGTGTGTGCGGTGGCCACGTGAATAGTCAGATGCTCGCCAAGAAGATCATTCGTCAAGGCTTTTATTGGCCCACTATGGAAGAGGATTGTGCTGTCTATGTCCGTAGGTGTGTCAAGTGTCAACTTCATGCCGATAAAATCCATTCACCATCTTCCTCACTTCATCCAATATCCTCCCCATGGCCTTTCTCCATGTGGGCATTCGACATCATTGGTCCCCTAGGTGATCCCAATTCCCTCACCAAGCAGAAATCTTTCATCCTTACTGCGACGGAATACTTCACCAAATGGGCTGAAGCCGAAGCTTACGCGGAAATCAAGGCGTCAACAGTCTGCAAGTTCATCATGAAGAACATCCTCGCCAGATTCGGCGTCCCAAGCACGATCGTCACCGACAATGGGCCACAGTTCATTTCTCAGGACCTACAGGACCTCTGCAAAAGGTACGCAATTGCATTACATCATTCATCGCCTTATTACCCACAAGGTAACGGCCAAGTGGAGGCCACCAATAAAATATTACTCAAAATCATCAAAAAAACCTGCGAGTCTAGTAAGTTTTCAGACTGGCCAGAAAAGCTTATCGAAGCTCTATGGGCCTATCGCACTTCAATCCGTACCCCCACCGGGCAGACTCCATTTGCCCTTACTTATGGTATGGAAGCGGTAGTCCCGTACGAGACTCTGATCCCTTCTCTCAGGGTACAATTGGACGAGGAATTTCCCCTCGACGATCGGCGTAA